>JBAJHX010000024.1:7776712-7800284 GCA_037176925.1 Amniataba percoides | reverse complement strand
TTAACTTTATGATTCACTTGTTAGAAAAGCAAAAAAGCATTGAAAGGTGCATACATAATGTGAACTATTTTAAACTTAGCATGTTAACATGTTTGATAATACCCATAAAATTGAACTTTAGAAATGATGACAAATGTACAATAGTGCATCCAAAACAGTAAATTTGCTCTGCATGTCTAAAGGTCCATGGGAAGTGCTTGATTCTGGATGCTTTGACTATAATGAGTTGATGCTTAGATGAAGACCAGGGATGACCATTTTTGGTGAAATACCTTTAAAAGAATGTGCTCCTTCAAAAAAATGTAGGCTACACTCTCAGAAACCCGAATGATTTGCATATAGTGTCTTTGGTTGTTGTGTTTTTGTGGTGTTTACAAACTTGAGCAGCTAAACTGAGCCTGAGGCAGCTGTTGGTGCTCAGGGGGGTGAAGAGGTTAAAGGCAAGGGGAGGGCACGGAGGCCTCAGAAAGAGTCAGAGGGTTCATGACGACAATGGGAACGGCTGCCTTGCAAGCCACTCAAGGCCACACAATGTTATTCATGCTGAGGTCTATGCCAGTGCCCGCCATCTTTCATGCAGGTGGCCTTGTCTTTCTCTGGAACGATCATGGCCGTCCTCCAACGTGGACAGCACGCAAACAGGGAACAGTCTCTTTTATATGTGAAGGTAATGAGTCAGTATTGTGCTTTATGGTGCCGGTGGTAGAATTCATGTAGGCGGATTAGAGGTATGTGGGATACAATTCCTCTGAAACCCTCAAACTCAACCAAATAGTTATAATTATATTTTATAGTTAAAAATCCTCAAATTTCCTCCCAGTTTACTGTTTACCGCTCAACACACTTTTCAGATGAAGTTCGAAACTTGACTGGTGAGCCTGAAGGAAATTTGGGGATTTGACACTAACAAAAATCAGCGAGACCATCTAATGATTCTTTTTGTCTTTTTAATGTCTATTCTATCTGTTGCTCAAGAGCAGGCAGTTTGCTTACCTTTGGACAGAGAGTACCAGCTGGCCCCGTTGGTGATCCCCTCATCAAAGAAGTCCCCACAGTTCCAGCCCTTGTGCATCCAGCTGTGAGCGTACGAGTAGGTCCTCGCCAACTGTCATGCACACACACACACACACACACACAAAGTTCACACGTGCCCAAATCGCCCACATGTTTTCACACACACACATGCATAGCAGAGAGCGATGAGGTCAGATGTGAGTAACATCTGGAGAGAATTTTTTAATCTGCAGCGCACCTTTCTGAAGATTTTGTCATCCGGAGTGGCTGCGTACGTGGTCCTCCCTCGAATGCGAGGGTCTCTCGACTTGTCAAAGGGATAATTGGCCACCACTGCTCCGCCGTGGAGGTTGGCTGACAGCACGAAGTTGTAGTTTTGCATCCATTTTATGACCGCCAAAGTCTCTGGTTCAACCTGCGGAGGATGTGAGAGAGAAAAACACAGGACAATATGGACTTTTTAATACAATGATATATACACACAGTTAATCTGAATGTAACCACTCACTGTGCTTTACTGCAGTATTTACATTATTTTCTTCAGAAAATGTTCAACTCTTATTTTTATTAAATCATTTTTTTTATTTCCCAGTCCTTAAATTTAACTGTCCAATGCACTCTTAGTGTCTGTCAAACTGTGTATTGTCTGGTTACTGATGTTACACTCAACCTTCACTTCGTCACAGACATCTTCCAAACAACACAGTGGACTGAAGACATCTGGTTTTCTTTTCACCCAGAACCTCTGGCTTCTCTACTTGGCTGGTTATCTGGACAAATCCTAGTTTTCTCTTCTTCACCATGTGCAAATACCTTCTTCACTTTTAAGCAACCAACTGGCCTTCGCTTTTTTGAAACAATTCTTCAGCATTACTCACAGAGCAGTTTCTCCCCCAACCTTTAATGCTTCATCTCACTTTATCTTGACTCTGAATGAATCAGATGCAGTTAGGAGTCTGGAATTCAGGGAGAAAGATGACTTTAAACTGTTTTAGTAAAACCTGAAAGCATGCAAACACATACCTCTGCTGCAAATCTAAAATATGCAAACTATTAAGATTAAAATAGTGACTGCTGATGTTTACTTATTTTTAATTAATGCATGTTTATCTTGCACGAGCACTGCCGATGGCAT
The DNA here is from genome assembly GCA_037176925.1 of Amniataba percoides. NCBI lineage: Eukaryota > Metazoa > Chordata > Actinopteri > Centrarchiformes > Terapontidae > Amniataba > Amniataba percoides. The sequence goes on along the minus strand of JBAJHX010000024.1, from coordinate 7,798,135 downwards.
CTCCCCTGCAACGCAGCAGACATCTTAAACCTCGAAATTCCAGTTTTGGCTTCCATTTATTTTCTCTGTCAGCGTTAACTATCCTCACACGCTCCCAGCCATATATCACGCACTGAGACAAAGAGTAATACTTCTCCTTGAATAAAGTATGTAGGGCAATAAACACAGTCTGGTTCGGCTGAAAGATAATCAGGGCTGCCAGCCTTGAACGCAGCAGTTGTAACCAAGAAGTGGGACTTCTGTTTTGAGTGCTGGTAGGTGTTTACTGTGTGTAGATCTTTATATACACTGGTGCGAGCTTTGAAGTCAGAGCTGTCGCTATGGTGTAGGGTTACATATGAAGGGCACACAGTGATAATCATATCTTAGCATTTCAAAACTGCAAATATATAGATCACCTGGATTTGGTGTATTTTTCATTCATTGCAGCTGGCGAGAGTATAGGTTTGTCTGCTGGCCCATAAACACACTTTTTCCCTCGTGCTGAGGAAAAGGGATTTTTATTTTTAATAAGCTCATTGCACTGGATGAAACCTCATCAGTTGGCTGATTAAAATGTAGCGTGGCCGAGCCTGCAGGCGAGCACAGGGGCCTGTGGCTTCACGCAGCCTGCGAGGATGTAATCCCGACTGGCATGAATGAAGTATCTGTAACAGTGGCACAGTTACTCTTTTGTGTTTGCCTTTCAGGGGGCAGTCATGTGAGGAGACAGCCAGCTCGCGACTGGGAGGACCAGTGTTTTAGTTTTCTCAACACATTTGCAGCCCCGGAACTAGGAAATAGGGGATAAGTGAAAAATAAAAACATATAATAACTTCTCTATAATGTCAAACCTTGACAAAAGCTGTTTCCTATTTTTTTTTTCTTGCCATTTGAAAAACTATTTACAATATTAATGCAACATCACCTAAAATAGCACCCCACTCATACATGCTTAATATGGTTAAAGATGTAATGTGATGGGAACTAACACTGTAATGTATATTTAACTGTATAATCTTTTAAGTTTTCAGAGACATTATATCATCCAGCTATAATAACACCCAGTGGGAAAGAGCGAAGAGCTGGGCCAATTTATAGACAAAAAGGAGACTTAACCTTGAGAACAGTTGAGAACCTTTTAGTGTCTGCTGAAGATAAGACGGCTGCAGACAAGACATCCCCGAGGACCTGACCTTAATACTTAAAATGTACTTTTCAGCTGACTATTAGCAGTCGTTTGACAGCACACGCTCTCATCCTTCCCTCCTTTCTACATTTTACACTGCTGTGATCCAGAATAATAAGTGCACAGTGAAAGTATCTTTGCTACGGCCAATCTGAGCTATATGCCCTGCAGTATTGTGCCACAAATGCAATACATCAGCATACTTTTAGAATAAATACAGCTTTTTCCACAGTGCAGAACAGGTGTGTACTTCTAATAATCTGTAATGGACAACATATACAAGACCTGACTGCTCAGAGAGTTTTGCCAAGTTAGAAAATATTTCAGTGAGCACAGTGTTTGATTAGTGAAGTGATTAGGGCTACAATAGCAAGACAAGTATCCACCCCAGAGAGGAGCACGGAAAGTATTTCTTTTATTTTAAGTAGAATTTTCATTGAGTTAACTATTTCCATTTTGTGCTACTTGGTACCTCTGCTGCTAACTCCCAACCTATTTAAGGGTCCTTATCATCTGTGAGATGTCACTGTATTGTTTGTAGTTTCATCAGATTTCCCTATAAATGTCAGTTTTATTTAGATAATTGTCTTATATCCAAATAGGTGAATAACATTTTTGGGAAATTATTCAAAATATTTTATCCCATTAACCATGTCATCATCTTAAATGCAGAATGTTTCCTTGTCATGAAGTATTTTTCACAGGATGATATAGGTACTTTTATTCGAGGAAAAGATCTGTGAGCTGATTCTGAGTGAATTCGCAGGTTTTGTAAGCTATGTGGAGAGTCACGCGGTGTCTCAAGGTAGCAGGTAACAGATACACTGCGAGACCGCAGAGTAGGTCAGCTCAGATTCTCATGGTGGTGACGAAAAGACAAAAATGTTTAGCCGGAGCTGAAAGTCTTTATGTGCAGTCCCTACAGCTTATCTGATTCCAAGAGTGCGAGAGCTTTAGAGGACTCAAAATATCATTTGTCGAGGTGGTAAGGATGGGCCTACATGAAGAACGCGTTTTCAGTGATGCTTTTGTTCCACTTTGTCATCAGAGACAAATGAAAGCGGCCTCTTTCTAACCCAGACAGAGAAAACCACCATTTACATGAGGAGATATAGGTTTTACCATAAAGTAAGCAAACACACCCAACCAAACAGGGTCAGACTCTGCAGGCACACACAAACATACGCGACATGAAACGGCCTACCAGAGATTTACAGCGTCTACTTACTGTTTAAATTTATGGGCAGTTTCTTTTTATTTAGTGAAAGCTCTGCTGGCAGTGGAATCTGACCCAGTGCAAATCTCACAAATTCGTTCATGTCAACAAAGTCAAAGCCAAGATAACTCTGCCGTGTTGCCATTGCTCATTATTCAGCTCCGTATTCAAAGTTTGACCATGCACTCACACAAGCATGAGAAATGTACTCATCCATCTTCCTCCCTCTTTCTCTCTCTCTCACCCACACCAGCACTTACATGGCCTTTCACACATACGCACAGGCAGATGAACGACAGCTCCTGTGTGTTTACCCAGCAGCACTGACCTGTTGCTCCCAGTTATCCGGCAGAGGCAGGTGATGGTTTCGTCCGTTGGTCTTCTCGTAGTAGTACATGAGTGCGTTCAGGTCTGGAAAGTTCCGGTTCAGATCGATTTCTCTGGAGTTCCCTCGACCCACCAGGTAGCCGTTAAACTCTGGACCCTGTTGACCAACAGTAAAAATACCGATACTGTTGGGTTACTTTGGATTTTCCCCGTAGAGGGATTAAAGTATCATGTTATGGCTTCTTGGGTTTTAAGATGCAGCTTTTGAGGCTATGAATTCATATTGCTTGGAAGCAGCAAAGGAAAACTGGTTTGTATATTCCACAAACTGCACAAGCGATCTGTTTTTTTTCTGGATATGATGTTTAATTCACAATGATTTCATTGTTTTCTTAGGAATCCAAACTCAAATCCTTCCAAAAAAGATTGCTTTCCCATTTGCCTTTTTCCTCCGTTTGACTCCAAATAAAGCATTTTATCACTGAATGTCACCATTGAAATGATTTCTTCGTTACTGACTAAAAAGCAAACACTGTTCCAAAACAGGGAGGCTCTTCCTGGATTTGCACAGTCTTTCCATGCAGGACTTTCTGTGTGAAATGACTGGCTGTGCTCTAAATGGAACCGCTAAAATCTTACAATTTCTGATGCTATGTGCATGAAAACCTACATTGGTTTTACTCAAGAGCTCAATCAGTGCCCAAAATCAACACAATGCCATCTGGGATGCTGGGAAATGAAACAGCCTTCCCATTGTCGTCCAGATGCTGCTGCATCCAAACATCTGTTGATGCAGCAAATTATAGTGCGGTGTGCATGTGTCGTCTGAGTGGCAAAGAGAGAGACCGTCATGTGCAACCGGCCTCCTCAGGACATATAATTAGTCTCAGAGAGATTGTGCATGTGCATGTGTGTGCGTGAGTGTGTTAAAGGGGGTTGCGTGTGTGTCTGTTGTTTCACGGTCCATATAATTACCCCCCTGCAGAAAGCTAGGGGCTCTCTCAGGGAGCTTATAGATGGGGTGGTTATTACAGGCATTTGGGAACAGTGGAAGATTTCATTAAAAATATGTTTTTGGCTGTTGGTTGCTTGTCTTCAGTGGATATGAGCTGACACACATTCCTTCAGATGTTTGTTACCTGATAGAATAAGATGTGTTTGCGGTGATTTGACTTGCAGGTGTTTAGTTTTCCTGCAGTATCTTAACATTTCTAACATTTCCACTGGCAAAAGCACAATCAGGGGAAAATGTGGAAACTTTTTCTCCACTAGTGGCAAATGACTGCAGAAGTTAAACATCCAAAGGCGTCCCGATGGGAGATTTTCCCTCGTTTCTTTTTGGCACGTGGAAGCCCGGGAGCTCACATGTGTGTCAGGGGTGTATGTTACCTGTCTGGCTGCCACCTCGTAGCCATCAGGGTTCATGGAGGGCAGGATGTGGATGCGGGTGTCATGGATCAGCCTCATGATCCGCTGGTTTCCGGCCCGATACTCCTCGCAGAGAAACTGGGAGAACTTAATGAGCAGCTCACGGCCGAGCACCTCGTTGCCGTGCATGTTGCCCACATACTTGAACTCCGGCTCCACTGGGGAGGAAGTGTAGAGGTGAAAGGGGGCACAGGGTCAAAAAGCCACACAGAGCTGTGAAGCGTGACATTTCAAATGACTGCCTGAGCATGCACACATTCACACACATGTAAGCACACTCACTAAATGAAAACACTGATGGCTGAATAGATATGCTGCTGTTTTGATGTTTTTCAATGAATATGCAAACATCTTTAATTTACAGGATTTTAAGTTGGTTTAAACATTGGTCAGCAGCAGCCACTGTAGTAATATACAGGACAAATGGTGCAAAACACAACTAACATTAGCAAGTTGGGTAAGTTTACTTCACATTGTACCTCTGTTATAAAACTATTCAAATATTTACTAGTTCCTGAGTCATAAAGTCATATATCGACTAATGAACAGGAGCTAAAAGGGTAGTCGGGTAATTTAGCATTGCGCTCATAACTTTGTCAGATTAATGATATAAAGTTTAAAAAAGAAAAGAAAAGAAGCCACACAACCAGAGATATCTTCTTTTTATTCCACACATTCTTCTTTTTTGTCAAAATCTGGCGCCTACATTACCCATGATGCAACTAAGCTTCCAATAGTTCTTTTTATCACTTCATCATACAGCTCCCTTTACACCCTTAAATGGTTTATAGAGCCTTCTTTTTCACATACTACAGTAGTAGTAACTGAAGCACTTCCCAAGACCTGTAAAGACACTTTGATGTGCCCCTCAGCTAACATTAGCCACCATGAGCTGCCAGTCATACCAGACCAAGTAGGGCTGTAGCTGCAAAACCCCTCACCGCATTAAACCAAGCAAGGGTGCTTTTATACATTCATCATTTGAATGAGGAAGATTGTGTTTTTTTTTCTCTCAAGACATTCATAGTCTTGCTTTTAACTAATTACTAACCTCAATGTTTTGACATTATAGCAATTTCCTGATAAGGTAGGTCTCGAGGCTCTGACAAAAGGTGAGCAGGGTGAGTCTGATTACAGCTGATTGAATTATTTGGATAAGGTCATCTTGCATTCCTGTGGGTATCTGCCACTGATTGGGTGAGCCACCTATCCAAACAGTCTCCCACGCTGTATTGGGTTCCCTCCTCCTAGGGGTCCCTTCATTAATCACTGCGGCGGCGTTGATAGAACCAAGGACCCCCAAACGCTGCAGCCAGACGGAGCTGCTGCTGAACAGGGGAGGGAACGGTTTGCCAAAGTGAAGCAAGCCCTAACTATGTGACATTACAGTGAAAACATGGCACATACTGTAACACTGCATTGTTGTATTTGTTTGTGCTTCTGTTGTTTGTGTGAAGAAGTAAGTGCGGGTTTTTCTTGGGGGGGTGTAGCAGATACTTCCAAATTTATGAACACCCTTCACTAATTGCTTCAGGCACCCAAATGGCAGCTTGGGCGCTGCAATTCACCTCCTTTTCTTTAACACGGGGCCAACTGGCCTCAGGTTCAGAAAACAGTTGGCTCTGGTGTGTAGCTGTATAGCACACACACACACACAGACACACACTCACATAGTCAGCACCATGTGAAAGACATGAACTTCCTAAAGGGTGCACGAGGGTTGACCCAGACGAGATCCCAGGTCACTCCCTCCGTGAAGTGCGCGGTTCCTGTTTTTCACCCTTGGTCTTCTTGCAACAGAAAAAGCGCACATCCTTCTATTCTACTGAAGGAAGCCCCTACGTGTGCAGATGCAGATAAAAATGCAAGCTCAGCCACAGCCAAAAAAGCATTCCCTGCAGTTGTCAGGCTTTTCTTTTCTTTTTCTTTTTTTTTTTTCCAAAGAGCCGCCATTAAAAACGCAAGAATGGAAAAATCTTCCAAATCACTTCCATGAATGCGACCCATTGGCCGGATTTCAGCACAAACATCAGCTATGACGAGGTTATGGTTTTCAATTTGCACAAATACGATGTGCAAAATAAACACCTGGAGAGCTGATTCAGTGGTCAGGAAAGGGGGAGAAAAAAAACAAGCAAAGCTTTTGCAAGAGTGGGTTCAGGGTTAAAGCCTGGTCGACTCAAAATGAACTTCTGTGTCATCTGCTAAGCTTTCAATAACACCCCACACTTTGTCAGCGGTTGGATGGCAAAAATCAAAATGAATCACAGATGTTCGCTCGATTCTTTCACTTTCGCATGTTTTCGTCTTTCACTTTTGAGCTCCCTGCAGATGTTCATCAAAGAAGCCAGCTTGGGATAACGCCTCTTTTGCCTCCTCACTGTTAAGCCTCAGAGCATTTCAGCTTCAGAGAGCTTAAATCAAGAGTTTCAAACCAGAGGCCCCCACAGACTGCTCTGTCTTCTGCCAGCTATGTTCTCACTCCCCACAGTAAGAAGCGCAAAAACAAGTCCCAGGGCCTGTGCATTTGAAATCCATTATCATTTCAGATCGGTTTGCTCCACCACCAGAACACTGAATCATGTTTGTTTATCAGCTCCAGAAGTTGCAGAAGAGTGTGAGTTTCCTGTCATATAAAGATCTTAATCAATTTTCACATTTTGATTAAGACTGAACACAAGAACTTGCTGTAAAACTGAAAGTAATTATGAATCATTTTGCAGGAGTGTTGTTTTTGACATGCAGATTGACATAATGACATGAAACACTTTAGATCTTAATGTGACGTGCCCATCATCACAGCACTGTCAGACACTGAATCAGGTGCCACTCACATGCCTCATGGATGCCCGGGTTGTCACTGAACTCCAGCACGTAGAGGTGGCGCCCCTCCACGCTGCGCCCGATGCTGTAAATGCGAGTGATGTAGGGGCACTCGCTCTGCACCGAGTACAGGGCTCGCACCATGTCCTCGTAGCGGTGATGCTGGAAGTCTGAGCCGCACACCAGGAGCCCCATCAGCCCCGGCAGGAGCGCAGCGAGCCGGGGGAGAGTCCAACCCTGCTGCATGGTCCCTCAGCCCGAGTCGCGTGGGAGAGAGGAGACTGGGAGAAGAAGCTGCCTGGGAGGGGAAAAAAAAAGCTCTCAGATGTATGCTCCTCACACTCCAAACATGCTCCTCACTCACTGCTTGCTCTTTTAGCCCTTCTTCTTTCTCCTGCTCTCCCTCTGCCTCCTCCCACATACAGTCCTCACACTGAAGAGCAAGTAAGGACAGCCCCCTGCTCCTTCTTTGTCTCACTCTCCTCCTCCAACAGCTGCTTCTCTCCCTCTCTCTTTCCCTTTGGGTCCTTCTCAAGTACATGCTACTTGCTTTATTGGGGCTTAGAAATACTTCTGCTTCAAGTAGTTCGCCCCACGGCCCCCTCGGCTCTCTGCACACACAATCTGAATTTCATTCTGTCTCTGAGACACTCATTTTCTATCCCCCCTTCTTTGTCTCTTGCCCTTGTTCTATACTCCCTTCCTGGGAAAGAGGGGTTGTTTCCACGGCACTGCTCTCCCCAACCCCTGCAGCCCTCAATCATCCATTCATTAACTCTTAAGTCAACACACAGCCCCTGTGTGTGTGTGTGTGTGTGTGTGTGTGTGTGTGTGTGCGTGCGTGTGTGTGTGCATGCACGTGTGCCTGCTCTCCCCAGATGAATCAGTGTGAGAGCTCTTTCGCAACCTTTGGACTGGTTTTGTTGCTCTGTTTCCTCGAAGCAGCATTCATACACACACACAACACACACACACACACACACACGAGAAAACTTGTGTGTGTGTGTGTGTGTGTGTGTGTGTACGCGCGCGTGTGTGTGTGAATGCACACACATGCTTCTGCGGCCCAGAGAAGAAAGACCAAATGCTGCAATTAAACTTCTAAAAGACACAGGTTGATGCCAAGACTCGTGCACCCCCACACACACACACTTACTACACTACTGAGTGTGCAAGGGGTGCTGTCAATCAATCCTCCTGGAGAAAAGAGGAGCCTTTTCCTCGCAGAATGTTGTGCAACTGCTTGTGCAGGAAAAAGAGAAAAAAGAAAGAGGGGGAAGCCAACGTGTAGCAAGAGAAAGACTTGCAAATGGAAAGTTGAGCAACCGAGGGCTCGAGAGGAAGGGGAAATGTCCAAAAAAAAACAAAGGTACGCAGAACGAACAAGGATGGAGAAAAAGCAGGAGGGCAGAGGAGAACAGAGATGCAGACAGAAACACTGTGGTTTCATTCCACAAAAATCTGGGGTTTATTTTCCTCTCAATATAAATTTGAAACTGTGCCTCTTGCATCTACACATCATATGCCATCAATGCCCGTTTAACTGACAGGCTGAAGTGAACTGAGGCTGCTTTGGTCCTCATTGTCTCCTCTTGTGTTCCTTCTTCCCCATTGTTTACATCTGGTGCGCCTCAAGGCTCAACTCCGCTCGCCAGTCCCGTTCACATCTCGCCGACATGCCAGCAAACGCTCAGCTGTAACTTTCAGCTCAACAAAACAACCCCGGCAAGATGCAAATGAAACGTGATTGCTGAGCTTCAAACATCCCTCAGCTTAGCAGATATAAAGGATTTTCCTTGTCGCTGACCCTGAATTGCTGTTGAAAACATCTAAGGATGAGTTCTTGGCTCATAGAGTGAAAACATCACGCACAGTCTGGGTCAAAGAATTTAACTCTGGATTTTAACCTTGAATGATTGTGCAACAAAATGTGGACTAGTGATGTTTTCTATTTGAATAAAGTCTAGAGAGTATGACAGGAATCTTCATGTAACCTAAACTTTCACCACTATATCACCCTGTTTTCGTGTTCACAAAACACAAGTGCTCAGTCTTAACTTGCTACTGTGTTTTTGTAAGTGTGTTTTGCCCTGCAGAAGCCCCATGCATCACTCAACCAATGAGCTCCAGTGTTATGAATCATCCTCAACAGAAGTATGAGAGACTGAAATGAAAACAAAATCTTAAATGAGTACATTTAACGGTTCTGTGCTTTTAGGGGCTCTGGAGGCCACATATTGTAAGAAAGTGACATCTGGTGGGTGTAAATGGTACTACAGACAATGGTTATTTATTAGTCATATAAATATACATATATCATATATTTATATCATTAATATGGTACCATGATGATTCAAACTAAGATTAACTTTAAAGAAAGGTTTGTGCATACTTCACACAAAGAAAAAGGTTTTTACCTTGTTTTAACGGTTCAGCTGACAAATAATGTCACCAATATTGGCCTGTGCATAAATCAAATGTACCATTGACAAACAAGAGGACACGGAAAGAGACAAGAGTAGGTATAATGTTTCAGTTATGGATTTTAAACAATTAACCTACAGGAACCACTTTGCCTGAGCACATTTGAAAGTATAATCACTGTGGTGGTGGAAAAGTGGTGGAAAGTTACTAAATACAATTAGTTCAGTACTTTACAATGTACAATTTTGTGGTACTTGCACTTCCTTTGAGAATTTCTATTTTAGGCTACAATATGTTTCTACCACTACATTTCAGAGATGATAACTGTGTTTTTTATTGAACTACATTTGTCTGAGAACACAGCAAGATAATACATTTTTATAGATTATCCACACAACAGTAAATAAAACAACACTCTGGAAGTGGCCAGAACGTTTTCTGAGGAAAGATTTTTTGGTCAGAGGAGTTTTATTTGTACTGTACTATACTGTATTGTATATACCAATACTTAAAGTACAACATCTGAATAGGTAATTGTCTGTTTTGTTCACTGAAGGCTGAAAGAAAGAAATAAGAGACTCTGTGGTTCCAAAAGCGCCCACATTATTACAAACAACAACCAGATGTGTGTTTAATGAGAACAACCTTAACTGTTCTGTTAAAGCACTTGCAGTTTAATAGTATCGGGCCAAGTTTCATTTTTTGACACACAATCATTTGGCCATTTGTAGGATTTATTTTTTCTGGTATAACCTGCCAATTAATTGTCCAAAACTAAGTGCTCATGACCTTACAGCTTGTGTCCACTAGTGGGCAGTGTACACCAATGTAAACCTGACATAGACTTAAATGTAGATATTATTGAGTATAACTTTTTCGCACAGCGCAATAAAGAAAGTATATGTTTTAATTCAGTACTGAACCATTTAGAAATATCAAGTGGATTCATTTTTTTCTTCTAAATTGAATCTTCCCTACAATTAAAACGTGCATCTACACATGTTTTAATGACGTTTGAATATTAGATCATGTATCATATAGTCAGTAAATAAAAAAAATTAAAAAAACTTGTTCCAGTGTTGACAACAATAAACCAGCTGGTGCAAAGTGTCTGATGTTCAGATCTTCACTCCACCAAAATAAAAGCTCCCAATAACTCCTCTGGATGCTGCCCTCCTCCCGCCCACTCCACCTATTAGTATGAAAATGAAGGCTGTGGATGGGGAGCAGAGGAGGAGGAGGGGGGGGTTAAAGACATTTGACTGTATTTGGAGTCGCGTCCATTGCAGATGAGGGAGGTTTTTGCTGTTGAACTCGCAGCAGAGCTCCGTCCTCACACCGCGCCAGGATGGGAGCTCTCCGCGCGCAAAGGACGTGGTGGATGTGTGTTTTCATCTTCGCAGCAACAACAGCAGTTTGCGGTGAGCTGCAAATGTGTTTTTCTTTCTGTGTAGACAAGAAGAAGACACTTCACCAGGCATTTTCGGACAGACTTGTGTCAGGTTCCCAACTTTCTTCCAAGACTTTCTCATTTATGTGTCTGCTCTTCCAGTGAAGGGTGGCACTGCTCTTTTTCTGTAACTGTTTTATTTATTTAATTCAGGAATAGATACTAAGTTTTGACAGCAAGAGGATGCACAAGGATTAACGTTGAATTTCATGTTTTTAATCATAAATCAAATAAAAAATGTCTCAGATGGGGTTCAAAATGTCATGAAAACTTCCTTTTGGTTTTCTCTGCTCTTCATCTTTTTTCTGAGGGTGAAAAAAATCTGCTGTCAAATCCAAAAGTTCTCCCTTTAAATAGACACAGTCATAAGGGAAGTCACAACTATATGCAGCAGACAATCTTTATATTTCTCTGACATGAGGGATGTACTTTTTAGAAAGGAAAAGAAAAACTCTTCTTCCTTTTTCTTTTTTTTTTTTTTTGTTTGTTACAGGTTCAAACGTGTGCACCTCCAGAGGGGCCAGCACATGTAAGCAGTGTCTGGCTGTTCACCCCAGCTGTGCTTGGTGCGTCCAGGAGGTGGGTGACTTTTCCACTTCACTTCATTTAGGCAAAGAGATTTCAGCCGGCTGGGCTGGTTCAGGGTGGTACAGATCTCCTCATCGGCACAGTAATCCGGCTCAGGAGAATGCATGCAGATGCACCTTGAACATTTTCACTGCTGCCCTGTGCACTTTGGGTTTGACTCCTGGCACATTCGACGGCGGTGACTGAGAACATGTGACGCGTGTGAGGATGTAGTCATAGTTTCTGGTTTCAACTAATGAGAGCAATGATTTAATACTGTAAAACTCATTCTGGGAGTCAGTTTCTCTGTTTTATTGCTGAGACTTTCTCAATAAACTATCAGACTGCGTTCAGATAGACCTTTGAATTTTAGAGCATTTGAGTATTTTGAAAAGATTTTTTTTTAATAGAAATCATAATGTTCTAGGTCTTTATCATCCAAACAACAATTTAATCTTCAAATGAATCCAACGTGCTCTTCTCTCTCAACACAGCCTCATTGCAGATGGGAGTCTGTAAATAAACAACTCTTTGGTTACATTTTTAGCACATTAAAATGTTTCCAGACAAGAAATATGTATGTATGCATGTATGTGATGTCCTTCATCTTCTGTCAGGACTTCGGCCTGGGGGTTGCCAGTTCTTCCCGGTGCGATCTGAAGAGTAACTTGGTGGCGGCGGGCTGCTCAGCTCTCGAGTCTCCAACCAGCAAACTGCAGGTGATCGAGGACCGGCCCCTCAGCAACAAGGCGGCAGGCGCCACTCAAGATGTCACTCAGATCAGGCCCCAGAAACTACACATCACCCTCAGGCCAGGTGGAGCTCGCCACTTAACTTTTACATCAGTGAAGGAAAAGTTGAAGTTATATACCAATATCATCATCAAGTATCAAGCCCTCAATCATCATCAAGTAGTTAGTAATGTATTTATTCACCCTTTTTCCCCAGATGATGCCAAGGTCTTCACAGTGAAGGTGCGTCAGGTAGAGGACTACCCCGTGGATCTCTACTACCTCATGGATCTCTCCTACTCCATGAACGATGACCTCTTCCGCCTGAGGACGCTGGGCAAAGGCCTGGCAGAGGCCATGAACCGCACCACCAGCAACCTCCGCATGGGCTTTGGTGCGTTCGTGGACAAGCCGCTATCGCCTTACATGTACATCTCGCCCAAAGAGGCTGTGAAGAACCCCTGCTACAGGTAAGAGATGAGCGAGATTGACTGGTTGAGTTTGAGAGGGGATTCGCGCAGCATTCGCACCCTTGTGGATTGATGTCGTACTGTACTTGTGTGGTAAATTTATCATAAATTATGCAAATATACTGAACAAGAAAGTGAGCAGCAATATAAACTTGATGTTGTTCATGTTGATCTGATTAAATCCACATACATTAGAATTTTTTCTCAAACTAAATGGCCCAAAATACTGAGGTGGTTGCTAATTCTAGTCATATACATTTAAACTTTGCATATGGTTATGGATTTATGTTTAGATAAGCTAACTAACTACTAGCTTCATATTTTACACTTTTGGGGTATGGAAGGATGGTTTTTCTCCTTCAAAATGTGGAACTATTCCTTTAAAAGAAAAGCCTTAATGACAACAAACACCTCAGGATTAGCCCCATTAATCTTTTTCTGCAATTACCCGAACTGAATCCAGACATCTTTGTAATGGAAAATTTGTTTTAGTGGCAGCGGTCTTAAGTTTAACAATGTTTTACATTCCTAATACTCATCTACTGGTGTTGATTTCAGTGGTTGTTTATGTCTGCGTGTGGGAGCGAGCTTCATTATGCAGATGATGTCATTTTTGCGAGGACACCTTTAAACACAGCGTTGCACGGTGAAAATGCAAGCAGACTCAGAGTAACAGCGCTTGTTAAAGGCTTACAGCGGCTCCTCTGTGCTTGGTCAGCTTCTCTGAATCAGCTGCAGGTGATCTACCCGGAGAGCAAGAGCGACCCAGTGCAAACTGCAGTAGTCCCGCCCAAAGGCTCCTCGAATTTGGGTCTCTTGGGGTAATTTACTTTCCCGCTTACTCACAGTCTGCCCAGATCCAGCCTCCAGGAATGTTTGGATAAAAGATAAGACAAGTGGAGAAGTCCGACATAGTAGAGTACATTACTGAGAGAAACATGGGTCCAATAGCTGTGCAGAGTTGGTCTTGATAGGAAGTGCAATTAAGCTGATATTTAGAGGTTTAGAGAAAAATGTTTTCACAACTACTGAAAGGACTGCCATGCAGTTTGGGACAAACATTCGTGTTTCCCTCAGGATGAACTGTAACAACAATGGCAGCTCTCTGACTTGAGATCTAGTGATCTTCCAGTCTGTCTAATACGTTGGTCAGATTCTTGCTAAACTAAGCTGGCATGAAACACGAATGGAGTTAGGTATGGTGATTATGATTTATATGAACCATCCAAAATAACATAAAACTGAATCGCACAACTAAAAAGATTCATGTTGCCTTGGTGAGAGCAATAAGGGAAGAATGGAGGAAAGACCAATCACAGCACCTGATGAATCGCACCCCAGAAAGTACATTGAATATTATTTTAAAAAGTGAGCATTAGACTTGATTGAGATGAGGTAGATGAGTTTTCATGATAAACTAGATTTTTGATTGAAATAATCAAAATAGCCAAACACAGACAAGGACTGGAGCTGCTGGGGTGCAAAAGATATTGTTCGCCAAAACCTAAAACCGTAAGTGAACCGTAACGTATCTCAAGTCCAACATAAACTACGAAAAACTGGGGAAACTGAGCCGAGACCAGCTAAGGAGACATAGACTACACTTATGAGTGACCAGCGGTGCTATTGTTCACTCTTCTCAGGTGCAACATTGAAATCCTCACATGGTGCAGTCTTCCAGTGCTTGTGCTCTTATTCAAAAAGAGACCTCACCATGGGTAGCTACCCTTCAAACAATATGGCACTCTGCTTTACTGAGAGCACAGAAACTAACTCATGCAAGCAAAACAAATTCAAGCAAAACAAACCACAAGGCCAAACCAAAAAATGTGGAGCAAAACAGCAGCAGGTGGAAGTGCAAAAGAGAAAAAATGAATTAACAGGGCTCGTGTGTCGCATACTAAAATCATGTACTTTGATGTTGTGACCCTACTTACCACTTACCATGTACTGTGGCAACTTGTCATCATCTTTATGTTCAGTTATACTTGGAAACATGTTCCCAAAACTCTAATTAAGTATATTATCAGTAGTTGCAGACTCTGATCACTTGTTGAGGCCAACATAAATTTTAACAGCAGTAAATAAAAAGATGTTGAGATGAATGAACAAGCCGTCCCTGATCAGCTGATCTCTGTGATCTCCGACAGCATTAACACCACCTGCCTGCCCCAGTTTGGCTACAAGCACGTTCTGACTCTGACGGAGGAGGTGGGCCGCTTCACAGAGGAAGTGAAGAAGCAGATGGTGTCCAGGAACCGAGATGCCCCGGAGGGAGGCTTTGATGCCATCATCCAGGCCGCTGTGTGCAAGGTGGAGAGGCAGGCTTGCAGATGTACACACACACACACGTATATAACTCTGATTTTGTTTACAGTCTTTTTCTCAAGCTTTTCATACACTGGATGATACAGTTAAAAACAGAATTAAAGCTGTTCCTGTTGTTTGATCTTCCTTCCTCTCACTGTTTTGTGGTTTGATGCGAACCAGGATCAGATCGGTTGGCGCCCCGGTGCATCTCACCTTCTCATCTTCACCTCGGACGCTAAGACTCACGTGGCTCTGGATGGCCGCCTGGCCGGAATCGTGCAGCCAAACGACGGCCAATGCCACCTCAACTCTGAAAACATGTACAGCATGTCCACCACCATGGTGAGTGTGCGGTGTAAGTGTGTGTTTGGTGCGACAGTAGACAGAAACAGTGTGAGAGGATGAAAGACTTTGTTTTAAATTTGCAGGCGTGTATGAGAAGGAACATTTCAGTGTTTACGTGTGAATGTTCTAACCACCGTTCGTCCCTGCAGGATTACCCGTCTCTAGCTCTGATCACAGAGAAGATGTCAGAGAACAACATCAACCTCATCTTCGCCGTCACCAACCCCGTGGTTCCTCTGTACCAGGTCAGGAGCGCTGCAACATCCTGAGCACACACCAGCTTTTTATACGCATGAAGTTCTGTTCAAAGAAGTAAAATTGAGCAAATGTTTTTAAAACTGAAACTGAGAAGATGACAGATCCCACTCGGTAATCACCACATCTCGAACACACTGGAGCTCAAGTCTTCCAAACCTCACTGGTTTTGAACAGAGATTCCTGGATCCTGGATTGGAGGACTGGAAACTTAAAATTAATCACTGTTATTCCGTGTTTAGACAGAGCAGGATGCAAAGTCAGCTATTCTCTGGAAACACAGTTACAACAAACTGTTAAAGGGAGTATAGGGAGAGAATTAGAGAAATTAAACTGTCATTGTTCATAAAGAAAAACACCGAGTAAGCATGGGTTAAAGTGTCAAATGACAACATCTCACAACTACTTCATACTCTGAAATCACTGCAGTCAGTGATAATAATGGTCAGTAACTGCTATGAGCTTTCTTTTTTGTGCTTCTTTTACATTATTTTTTTATCTTTTTAACTGGGTAACAAAGAAGTGAAGCGAAACAAATGTGGACATTTTCCCAAAAGTATATATTGAAATCCCAGAAAATTCATTTTTATCTATTATTTTCTGTTTGTGTAATGATAACACATTGTTTTTGGCTCTTTACTTTCTGTATTTTTTTTACTTATTTAGAGAGACATTATATTGCATCTTTAAAATGTTTTATAGTATTTGGCTGGCTTTAATGGGTGTGTTTTATGCATATGTGTAACTAATGAAACATTAGAGATTATTAATGTTTTATAAATATTTTCCCTGACTGTGTGGGTCTTTCTTTCCGTCTTTCTGTCCCACAGAACTACAGCGAGCTGATCCCTGGCACCACCGTAGGAACACTGTCCAACGATTCAGGCAATGTTGTTCAGCTCATACTGAAGGCATACGCAGTGAGTGACACACACACACACACATTAGACTAGACAGTGTTTCAGGGGATGACATGTGTTTGCTGACACACACCCACAGTGTCTGACTCATACACACAGTCGAGCCAAAGTTTCGGTTGAAATTCCACAGTGGCCGAAGTGTGAAACTGACCAAATGTTGGAAACTCCTGGGTGTGTTTCTCTGTTTATGTTTTATTCTCTTTATTATGCAGAGAACAGGTGATTTAGTTAAAAAAAACTTTTTTTTTACATGTAATTAGACTGTACAGACTGGGAAAAATAAATTATTTGAATTTACATATAAAAAATACTTGCAAAGCGACCGATTTTAAACCATTTTTAAATCAGACTTGGCTCAGAAACAACCAAATCTGAAACTTGCGTATGATTTTGACCTCATGGTGTAATTTTATATATCAATCTCAGCGTGCGTATGTGTTTCCTGCTGTTTTCCTTCACTGGCCTCGGCAGAAAATCCGTTCCAAGGTGGAGCTGGAGCTTCAGGACGTCCCAGAGGAGCTGTCCCTGTCCTTCAACGCTACATGTCTGAACGGAGAGGTCATCCCAGGTCTCAAATCCTGCTCCGGGCTCAAGATAGGAGACACGGTCAGTCCATGTCCCCCGGCCCTTTTCTTTGGCTCAAGACCTCTCAAAATAAAGCAATGTCTACTTTTCGCCACTAGACAGATGTTCAGGTATCACTTTGGAAATGAGGGTGAATTTGCCTCCGTGTATTGTTTCATTTGAAGAGTTAGTGTTTCATTCTTTAGGCTTTAAATTATCTGCTTGAATTTAAACCTTTTGAAACAAATAATGATGGCAACAAACATTTTTCTCAATAAGACACATCTTTTGTTCAGCCTTCAAGAATGACTTGCTTCTGATAAGGAAGAAATCTTTGATGATATAAATCCACTTTGTTCGTAGTATAGCTTCTTTGTTACAGTAATTTATTAGAAAGAATTTGAACTTCCTGCAACAAGACTGGATAAATCAGTCTGTTTTTGTAACAATCTGTTTTGCAAGAAAACAACATTATCAACTGCCGTGCCAACTTTTTTTTTACTTCAGCCAACACGTCCTATCTCTAGAGATTAAAAATAACGAGAGTCTAGCAGCCATGATCGTGTCTTTATTGCAGAAATAACTTGTAAGAAAGTTCCATAAAGCATTTTTCACCTTTTTGGGTGTCTTTCCATTTCCCTTCTTCCTGTTATCTATGTGTCTTTAAAGCAGGATTTTCCCCGTTTCCTCGTGGTGTCAAACAGATGATGGAAAGAAGTACATCAGTGCCCTCTCTGAGCTTTTCTTTCTATTTTGCAGTCTTCTTGTCTTTTCATGCTTCTTCCACCAGCCCCATTTCGGGCAGATTGTCTGCATGAAAGATTTTTTTTTTCTTTTCTTTATTTGCATTTTTTCTTTATCACAGCTTGGTTGGCTCTTTTCCCTGTTCTTTCTTCACTCCAGGTGACATATTTTGGCCTCCACACATTTCTCTCTCTCTGCCTAAGCTCTTATTTTTGCCTTATATGGTGGTTTCTCCAGATGTAGTAACTGCCCACTTTTGGACATTTACCAGATTTGGATGCAATGCTGAATGAACAATTACTTTGACTAAATACATATGGAGTTATTCCCTGTGTCATGTCTTTGTGTCTTTGTTTCCACCAACAGTGTCCAGACAATGTTCACCCCTGTCAGACACTGTTGTGTGAACATTAATAATAATTAAAGTCCCGTAGCTGTTACTGTAATCTGCACCAGGGTGACACAGAAGCACGATCGGTTTTTCAAAATGTGTCCCTGTTTATGTGTTTGTGTGTGTCATTCCCTGAGACATTCAGCAGCTGCCACAAAACGCTTGCGACACCATCTACACACACACACACCTTCCACAAATTAGGGATTTGGTTGCATCTGGATGTTAAATCTCTCTGTCTTTAGAAAGACAGTTCATTAAACCTGCATCCCAAATCTGACATGTTACGATCTCGATTCCCTCCTCTCGTTCAGGTCTCCTTCAGTGTGGAGGCCAGAGCTCGTGGCTGCCCCAAACAAAAGAAGAAAACCTTCGTCATCAAGCCTGTGGGTTTCAAGGATTCCCTCTCCATCACCGTCACCTTTGAGTGCGACTGCAAGTGCCAGGCCAAAGCGCAGCCCAACAGCCCCAAATGTAACCACGGCAACGGCACCTACGAGTGTGGCATCTGCCTGTGCCACCCAGGCCGCTTAGGGCCGCAGTGCGAGTGTGCAGAGGGCGACTACAGCCTCACGGAGCAGGACCGCTGCAGTGGACCTGCGGGCTCTGGAGGACCCCAGTCGGCCATCTGCAGCGGCCGCGGAGACTGCGTGTGCGGCCAGTGTGTGTGCCACAGCAGCGACTTTGGAAAAGTGTGGGGAAAGCTGTGTGAGTGTGACGACTTCAACTGCCTGCGCTACAAGGGCGAACTGTGCTCAGGTAAGATCCACATGAGCTGAGGTGAGAAAGAGGTCACAGTTCTTGTGTAATTCTTTTGCCTGAGCAGATAAAGGCGAATGAATAAGTTTGTCAATTGGCATAAATTTGATTGACATTAAGGGCTGCAAATGTTATTTTCATTTTTCTATCCATCTTATTTTCTCAGTTGATTGATACATTTCCCATTTTAACAGTTAAAGTACTCCTTTAATGTTATTTTTACGTCTCATATGGCACAATATGGCTACAATTAAAAGGTGAGGAAGGTTCAAATGGTCTGCTGACCATCACGAACATTGTGTGCGTCTGTGTTAGAGTGTCAGTAAATGGATGTGTCTCTGCTGTCAGGGTTGGCAGTCTCCCCTTCGCCACACTGACTTGCCACCCACCTCATCTGGGAAGCATTACATACAATAATAACTCTCCTTTCTGCCCAGGACATGGGCTCCATTCACAATAAACATGGTGCAGTGTGTGCGAGTGTAAGCTCAGGTTGTATGTTTGTGTCAGTCGGGCCAGGTTTTTGTTCGGCACGATTCACGCCCTAAGAAAGCTTTTTCAACTTTGATGGTAGCTGTCTTTGGTCAGAGGGTACTCTCAGTTTTCTGAAAGTTTCTCAGTTGTGGTTGAGACTTTTAAAACAGAGTTTGTGTTTGGTTATTGTTAAGAGCTTTAACTCGGAGCCTTGAGATCCTCCTCTTCTTTTAGTGTTTTAAGAGAGACAGTATGTCATCAAGTCAAAACACATGGTGTTATCCTGAAGATGTTTGTAATTGTAATCTTATGAGTGACTTCTCAGCCACAGAGTAGGTTTTAGACTATATATAACCTTGCTGTCAGTCTGCTTCTAATAGCAGTTTCTTATAGCAGTCAGGCATGTATTGTAAAATCTTTTCAACAGTGACGGTTCACATCTATAAAAACAACCAGGTCTACTGAAGCAGAACATCAGGAGGATTAATTGTCTGTCTTGGATTTAGCATTGTTGAATAGACTGAGATCTCACTCCAGCAAGTCATTTTTTCTCTAGAATCCCATTTAATATATGATGATTAGTTCAAAATGTGTAAAAACAGAATTCTTAATTTTATGAAAAATGCAAAAACAGCAACTTCAGGAAAAGCTAGGCAAGCTACATAAAGGACAGACAGACTGACATGAGAGTCTTTTCCTTTTTTTAATTACACTATCAAAACAAAAGAAAGACAGAGATTAAAGAAAAGGACAAAATTGCCTCCACAAAGTGCAAAGAAAGGGGATCAAGTGCTCTGCTTCAAAGTGGCAGTTCCTCTTAGTTACGTAGTAGTAGTTGAAACACATGAATTAGTATTGATTTGCCTCTTGGGATGTTTTAATTGAGCGTCGTAATTGCATAAGTTTTCGCAGACTGCTCTCCCGCCTCGGTCTTCATCACATCAGATCTCATATATCACTCACCCCCCCACCCCAATCCCTCCGCTGCTCTCACAGAAGAGAAGTGTTTTTGCTGTATTCCCCAGAGCCCATAGATTAACATGAAAATACCTTTCTGCTTACTCATTGGCTGGTGTGGTGTAATAAGGCTAAAAATAAACCCATGTTTGGTCAGAAAAGGGCCAAGTGAGGGAGAACTGGAAGTGTTCTGTGTGCCTGTGTGTGTAAAACATGGTCGGCTGTTGTCTCAAAAATACCTTATTCAGTGCGAGGACCGTAGTCTATGTTCTTTCCCCCACAGGACGGTATAATTAAAAGCCAGCGGTCCTGTGGCCAAGCTGTTCATGGCTCGTCCTTTATCCAGTCAGGCTGTTCCAAGCAGCTTCCTGTCGCTTTGTTTATTGGGGCATTGTTCTGCGGCGATACAGCCACAATGTTTTCTGCATTGTCACTCTCTTATTGGCATGGACAAACACACATCGCACACAGATATACAGAGTAACAACAAACCGATGTGCACACATTCACACACACACACACTGAATCATGCCACCAAAAATAAAAACCCTCCAGACACCACAGGCGCACAATGAAATAGATTTTTAAGTCTCAAACAGTTGCAGAAACATGACTTGCCACTTCTGCTTTCCAGTGTTTGGGATTAAAAGTCAAGAGAGCCAGACTTAAAGCATTACAAAGTGTCATAGCAAGACATAACATGCATTTTTGATACTGAAAAATATGAAATATGAGATACCTGGAGTGGATATAAACACAGTGTTATGGTTTGGATGAAAGCCTGGTATCATGTAAGTGTTTAAACGCAAAGCAAAGGTGGTACATATCCCTAAAGATAGAGAAGAACCATGTCATTTTGAAAAATAAAGTCAAAACATGGCATGGCAACAGGAAAATACAGAAAAGCATGACACAGGCTTGTGGTAAATATACTCATAACCCCTTAACAAGCAGTGGCCAGTCATTACAAACTCAAGCTGACCAGTCAAAGATTGTTCAAACCCACAGAACATTATTTTAAATTCTAGAGGACTTCCCAAAATTTCCAAAGATACTTCATGTGTGGGCCTGAATTTCAGGAAAATGTGTGTAAAATGATG
>JBAJHX010000024.1:7756697-7776612 GCA_037176925.1 Amniataba percoides | reverse complement strand
AAAACAAAAGGAAAGCTGCATGTTAAGGAGTTCACTCGCTTGACTGTTAAAAACAAATGATGTGCAACAATTGAAATTATAATCATGCCAACCACGGAGCACTCCCTCCTCTTTCCTCCCTCTTTCCAAACTCCCACCACACTCTCGTTCTTGCACAGAACTTCACTCGGTCACCCTGACCTCCCCTCCGTCATTGTTTACTTGCTGTTTTACTCCATATGCCACCCTCCTGTCTGTGGAAATAGAAATTATACCAGTAAACAGTGTTATAGTAGCTCCGTCAAACCGCTTCTTCCGCACAAACATTTTGTGAGCTCATCACCGCATAAAAATGTTGTGCAACAAAAAGCACTGACCAAACCTTAAATATTTCTTTTTAAATTCAGCTAAAGATGTTGCTATAGATGTTTATCATATTTCAGGATGATTGTATATAGACATTATGTTATTGTGTAAAAAGTTTCAGGTTATAAATAGTTGTTTTCTCGCCCCCTCTGTCCTTCTTTCCCTCACAGGTCACGGTGTCTGTAACTGTGGCTTCTGCCAGTGTGCCCCCGACTGGCAGGGTGAGAACTGTAACTGCTCCAGACGTACGGACACATGTATGTCCAACCTGGGCCTGCTGTGCAGCGGGAGGGGCCAGTGTGTGTGCGGGGCCTGTGAGTGCACCCAGCCCGGCGCCTACGGGGCCACGTGTGACAAGTGCCCCACCTGCCCTGACGCCTGCACCATGAAGAAGTGAGTCTGCGTACAGATGAGCCTGCAAGCACCTGCGTTGAGTCCTGCATTGACTGTGTGTTTTTTTTCTTCTTAAAGGGAGTGTGTGGAGTGTAAGCATTTCAAGAGGGGCAAACTGTTTGACGACAACACCTGCTCTCGAATCTGTAAGGATGAGATTGAGCTTGTGGATGAATTAGGTGAGACTCCAAACAGCAGAACAACACACTCAATGTTTCCAGCAATTTGTAAGTGTGATGTTAATGATGCATCTCCTTGCATCTGGTATAAAAGTAAGGTTCATAAGTAAGACTTTAGTAAGGTTCATAAGTAAGGCTGTAGAAGCAAAAAACTCTTAGCATACTATTTTTAGTAATAGTGCAATGTTTGATTTATTATTCTAAAAGTCATGTAACTTTGTTTGCAAGCTCGCTAAAAATTTGAAGCAAACTTCATCATGCTGGGTGAGGATGAACAACAAACACAGAGGTTTTTCACAACCTGGCAACCAAAAGTTGTTCTTGTTAGTGGCTTAAAACTGATCTATCTGGTCTTGTAAAACATTAATGGACCAATGACGAAGCCATTAGTTACAACTAAGACGCAATAAACAATAATGTCTTGACTGACTGATGAACCGTTTTTCATTTCCCATGCAGAGCTCCATGATACAAATGCTGTGAACTGCACATACAAAGACGAGGATGACTGTGTTGAGCGTTTCCAGTACTACGAGGACGCCAGTGGCAAATCCATCCTGTTTGTTGTCAAAGAACCAGGTAAAAAGATCCATTCTGTGTAGATAACAGACATACCAAACTAACATTTTCATCTCCATTATTAATATTGTCATTTTGATGATGGATCAAATAACGACATATAATAAGGTTACACATTCACAGACAATAAGCAGTTCTCTTCAGCTCTGTGGAGCATTTGTGTCTTCAGCTCATCATTTTGGTTTTACTGGTTCAGAGCAGAGTATTTGGCAAAAAAGTTTTTTTTTTCTTTTTTTTAAAACCCACTATACATTATCTGAACAGCACAACGACAAAGTTTTCAAATTCTTCACCAGCAACTGTGACCCCAAGAGTTGTTGAGGACCAAGCCAAGATTTAATAGGGGAGTTAGTGTCAGACTTGTATTTGTGCGGTGGAAATTTAGTAGCCTTTTTTTTTTTTTTTTGCTAAAATGTTAACTGCAAGAATTTTATTCAGTTTTTATACAAATGCTGCTTTAAGGACGGCAACTTATGGTTACATGTGGGAGAGATGAGCAATACACAGTGCAAGACATATCAGATATGAAAGATAAAATCGACAACTGCAGCATTCCACCAGTATCACTTATCAAAAATGAGGTGTCAAACGTCCTCGTCTTATGAAGTCAGTGTGGTTTTTCACCCAAGTACAAGTACAAGTTGTCACTTACCTGCCTCATGCCCTTCATCTGCTTGTTAAGTGGACAAGTAGAGAGAACGTTGGGCGGTAAAACAGCCTTTAATGATCGCCAGTGCCCGCAGAGAAAGTCTCTCCCTGGGCCTGCCTTTAATGAATGTGTGTGTTTAATTTAGGCACAACTGGGTAGCAGAGAAGCACACCAAAATTTGCCTTGAACATGGCGCACCCCGCCGTGTCAAAGAGGGTCGTAAACAGCTGGCCAGGTCCCCTTGGAAGCCGCTGACTCTACATATCCTCAAGAGGGAGGCAGGCGAGGGAGGGAGAGGAGACTTAAGTAAGCAAAAGAAAGAGAGAGAGAACATTTTAGAAAAGGAAATTAAAGAGAGAGAGAGAGAAGAGAGGAGGGGAAGATGGGAAACAGGCAGTCTTCAAGGTTGACAAAGCATTTTTCTCATTTCGGGAGTTAATAAATAATGCTGCAGAAATAAGCTTGCAGCACCAACCTGAGATGAATTGTGTGTAAGCAGTAATGCAAATAAGGATCAAAAGGGTCAGCTGAAGAGCAGGAAATAGAAGAAAGTAGGAATGCAGCAGAGGGGAAGAGGAGAAAAGCTTTGAAGTCGGCTGTAAAAGTTCACCCTGGTTGCCCCGCCACGTTACCCAACACTGCTACACGTATGTGCATGCAGACATATAGGACATTCAGCTTGGCAAACAAGCAAGTGCACACACACATGGGCCATGAGGCTCTTATCACTGGTGGTTACAAGTGTGAAGGCAAGACATTCTCGCCAGTAATGTGGAAGTTGTCGCCGGACTTCCGTTCACGCCCAACCCATGACCACGAACACAAATCGAAAAGTTCAGCAGTGATGTTAAAGGCCATTACAGCTCCTGGAAACGTGGCTTTAAACTGTATCTGTTTCTCTATTGTATTTATATTCATTACTGAATGTGCAACCATCAGATCTGATCAGTTGGATTGCTAAATCCTGATTGGTATATAAAAATGTGTGCAGAGTCCCGCCCACTCAAAAAACTCAAAAAATCCATATGAATTAGAACTTTGGTACGATTTGACATTTGATAGTCATTCTTGTAGCCGCCCTAAGCCTTTGTCCCCAACAATGTTTTTGCAACAGGATTTCCATCGAGAAAACATCCACTGGGAATCAATTAAGGCTGGAAACTCGAGGCCGAAGTGTGATTCAGCCGTGCACGGCCTACTACTTCTTCTCAAGTTTATTCAGAAACATATTTGGTGGATAATTTAGAAGAATGTTTTCTGCAGCAGCTAGTGATGGGGGGAAAAACGCAGGAAGCCCTCGTGGTAATGACTCTTTGAAAGAAAACTGTCAGTCATGTGTTGTACAGCCTTCTTGAAACTGTGCAAATCAAATTCCAATTGAGTTTTGCCAGACCACAATGAGGGATGGGAAATTTGTGGTCTGGCTGTGTGAGGTTACTATTTTCCACTTCAGCCCATCCTCCTCTCTGCTCTTTGGTATTTAAAAGGCCCATCGCCTTCCATTTGCCACTCTTGTACGGCGCTTGCTCTCTTGCATCGCTTCACAGATCTGATAACCTTAAAGAAAGCCCTTGTCATTGACGCTAGAGGGAACCTTACCACCGGGTTTTATGCCCTGCACCTACCAGCATGATAGTGTCAATATTGCTACTCTTGCACACTTCTGAATCCGAAAGGTCATAGCATTTAATAGAAGAGCAGCAAAAAGCAACGTCAAATCCATGTGAGGGAAGGAGGTGACAGGGAGGAAGCAGCATTATGAAATCAGACTTCCTCTGGACCAGCTTCTGGCTAATCTCCTCCGCCGTGTGCCCTTTACTCATTCCTTTATCTCTTCCTCCTTCCATCTAGACTGTCCCAAGGGTCCAGACATTTTGGTGGTGCTTCTGTCAGTGGCGGGGGCCATCCTGTTCCTCGGCTTGGCGGCCCTGCTTATCTGGAAACTGCTGGTCACCATCCACGACAGACGGGAGTTTGCCAAATTTGAGGAAGAGCGCGCACGTGCCAAGTGGGACACGGTCAGTGGATTTAGTTCAAAGGATCACAAGGGTGTAAATTCTCTGATGGACTTGAAAACTGCTAATGTGCTGTTTGTTCAGTACCAAAGCAAAGATCAAGATAAGTGGTCATAGTTTAAAAAAAAGAAAAAGATACAGTTGGATTTTTTTTTTTTTAATGACTGGACTTTTTCTTAAAACACCTCTTGGCAAACAAACATGGCACACATGCAATAAAACAATTTATTGACACACACACGCACACATAAAAAGGCCACACACGCAGTCTCTCTCTCTCTCGTTTTCTGAAGATGTTTTTTATTATTTTTGAGGCATGCTGTTACTCACGGCAGAACAAAAGGCAGCCAGCGGAAGGGCTGGGTTTAAATTAGCTAACACTAATTAGCCTTTTACTGGTAATAGGCCCCTTTGTGGCAACACACCCAAATCCCAAAGACCTGAAACCGCAAAGAATCACAGTCATTTTAAGATTCTCACTGTGCAACGGAAGTGAACAAATAAGCCACACATTCAGGTTAACACGTGTCTGAAATGCAAATACACAATTAAATGAAGAAGCTATTTTAATATTTGACTTTAATTTCCTATTACACACATCACTAGAGCGACTTTTTAGGGTGTTTCTAGTTCATGTTATGTCTTTGAAACTTCAACTCATGTCTCTTTATTTTTATTTGACTTGCAGGGACACAATCCTCTCTACAAAGGAGCCACATCTACCTTCACAAACATCACATACAGAGGAAAAGACTGATGCTACTGAGCGAGTATGAAAAACACGAGATGAAATAATGGACCTTGACTGTCCTTTGTGGGAAGGCGCCGGATCATGTGCAGGCCTCTACTGTCACAAGACAACAATTAATTATTATTTTTGTTTGTAAATATGTAGAAATTATTTTGAGGACACATTTTTTTATCAGGGATCTGTCATAAATGCCCATGTATACAACGCTGATAAATAAGATGTTGTTTTGATTTTGTATGAATGGCAAAGATCTCTTATATGTGTAGGTTTACCCAAATCACAAAAAAAGCATATATGCATACTTTCCCTTACAAATGTCAAACAGCCATGTATAGTTTTAGTTTACTTGCCCATACATTGAGATATCTTGGGAGACTCCAAATTCTATGTAACGCCTATAGTGGAAGGACTAAAGAGTAGATAATGCTATACAAAAACAGACTTTATTTCCTGGCCGCAATGATGGATTTCCTGTTTGTGGCACTCGGTGAGCCTGAGATAAACTGCCTATGATTCTGTAAAGTGACGCACTGGAGATAATGTGGCTGGGCATAAACTGTTCATTTACTGAAAGCTGGTGGAGTCTCTTGTGTGGACAGATGTCGTATTCCAGTGACTCATTCACACAAGGGGAACTTTGTAACCACATAAGGTGTCCAGTTTTGAGATCTGAGAGACAAAACTTGGACCAAAAAATAATTTAAAGTCCATGAGGAGGTTTTTACTGCAGCTGAATAGATAATATTCAATACCAAGACATTTGATTACAAATTATTTAGAGCGATTTTTTTATATAATGTGACACCATTCTCAATGTTGGATTTTCACAGCATAACACTGAATAATTCCCACTATGTTTTTGTTTTGAATATTGAAAATGTGCTTGATCATTTGAGACTAATCATCCTGAAACTCTGTTGCTAAAAGAAATACACCAGAACAGACAACCACAGTTGTGGTTCCCTGAAATACTCATTGTGTTCACAGTCTGCAGTGATAGTGCTGCGTTAATAAGCTTCAGACTACAGTAAGGGTTGTTGATGCATGAGCAGAATCTTGGGAGTTGAATGGCAAGACAGATTTTCAGATTAATGACCAAGTTTACTGAAGATACAGACAGATTTTGAACACTTTTTTAAATACTGTAGTTACACATGTGGCTAATAAATTATTGACTCTCCTCTGAGTGTGCAGGGCTTTTTGTCTGCAGTCCTCTGCTTCCACCTCCTGGACTCAGAGTGCATTGTAGGTCATCTGCAAGTGGCACGATCCAACATACAAGATGAACCATAGTTTACCACACACACAGAGCAGTATACTTGCAGATTAAGCCAATTGGACAAAAGTTGTGCAGACTTGCACTACAGCGCCTCTCTCACTTTGGAGACACACTTATAATTCCTGCTGCTGTGTGATATATACATGCATTTGCACTCAAAAACAAAGGAAAAAAACCCCATAAAAATACAAGAATTTCTACATTGTTTATGGACAAGTCTCAAATGTGGAAAAAAGTTGAACACTCAGGCATCCTGTGTGCAGAGGAACCTGCAGTCATCTTTTCCACCAAGGAGTGGCTGCTTCCCCTTATTTGGTGTAATTTGTTTCATGAAGTGTATAAGGGAAAATATGATCAAAAAAGGCAACAAATTCATCAGGGTTTACTACGCAGGCTAAACCGGTAGCACTTTATAATAAAGTTACAAAACATGTATTCAAGTAATTAGCTAATGAATGCTTAAGTAATTCAATCATAATGATAAATGATGATTACATATTTTTAATTAAAGATATGAAGCCCTTTCTTAACTTTGGATCATCAATTAAATAATATTAATCCAGAAATACCTCAGATGATAATTTATATGCAATCAAATTAGCTGAAGTCCTGTTAGAGGAAAGGGCATTTCTGATCGATGCTATCTATCATTGATGAAGCATCAGGTGATCAATTTTCCAGATGGGATTATCTCACAAAAAAGCTGTTAAAGATGATGAAGATTTTAAAGTGTCCCAGACTAAGAGGGCTCCAGTAACTGTTTGATCAGAGGAGATTTTTCCCTTTTTGTCCCTTGAAGGAGACTCTGCAGGCTCTGAGTTTATGCATAAAGTGTAACATGAAACATTGCCAACACAAGTAATTGTTAAGCACAACATGAGCAAGTGTGTTGTCACCTTTTATAAAAGTGTTTCCATTAAACTGTATGTCCAGATTGAACTGATGTTAAAAAAAAACTATTGTCAATTGGGCAAATGAGAGCTGTGCACACATCACCACCTGCTGACATGAAGCACACACAGCACACATTAAATGACAACTCTTAAAATATTTTACAACGAGACCAACCAATACCACTGTCCAGCAACCTGGCCCAGATTTTCTTTGTATCTGTTAGTTTGTGGTATTTTTAAGAAGCATAAGGCAACTTCATTTAGGAACATGCATCCCTATGCACAGTTAAGATAGACAGAACACTTAAGTTTGTACTGGCATGTGCACAACAATGCTCATACATATAAAAGGAAAGTTGTGCTAGTAAAAATGAGCAGCTAAGACATAAAAGTTAAACTATAGGATTAAAATTTATATAAAATAAAATATAAAACTGTACCACCAGGTGTAAAGTAATAATCGATGTCTGTAACCATGTAGCTTTAAGTGTGATGAGAACCGATGTAGAAAGTAGTGCACATAAATACATAAATTATATGGTGACATAAGTGTAAATGCTGCAAGTAGTTAAACAAATACATACAAGACAGAGCCATAAACACATGTAACAATGCAAGAGGTAGCAGATATTATACTTTACTCTCAGCTGGCACTCAATGACCCAGAGATTTTTTAGAGCCCTCCACAAACATCACATACAGACTGATAAAAAACTCTTGTGTTGTGCAAAAAAAACATGTTTACATACTTACTCCTACGCATAGTATCCATCCATGCATTGTTTTTATTCTATTTGCTCATATACTGGAATCTCTAAGGGACACCAAAGTCTGCAAAGATTGTTTTTTTCACTTCCTTTTCAGTCACAAAAGAAACTAGATTGGAAACTATACACGACAGCATCACATTGAGGCTAAGTTGCACAAACAACATATGAACATATACGACACTGAAAAATATGATATTGTTTTGATTTTGCTTGATGCTTGACGGTGAACTCTTGTGTTGTGCAGGTTTATCCAAATCACAAAAAAAAAACATATTTACATTCTTCCTCTTACACATTAAACATCCATGTAAAGTTTTTTATTGTATTTGCCATAAATGGATGCAACAATGCAGAAAGTAGCTGATAATGCACTTTGAGAGGGAAAATTCCCAAACACATCCCAAAATTATTTTTATTGTATTTGCCATAAATTCATGCAACAATGCAGAAAGTAGCTGATAATGCACTTTTGCATCCCAAAATGAGGAATTTCTCAGCTGCCTCTCACTGACCCAGGCGCTTTTTTGGGGCCCTTTGCATGTTTAGGGTCTCCTGACAACTGCCTGTTTTGCAGGCCCTACAGTGTGCTGTGTGCTTTGGGGTGGCTCTGGTGTGAGGAGCTCACATTATCTCTTAAACAAGCGTATGGGAAGCATCACTTAAAGCTGCCCCTGGAGCCCTGTGCGGCCTAGCTGCAGGGGGCAATGATCTTTTATTGACACTTTTAAGGATGGACTCCCAACTTCTCCTGCCAACGCCGTGAAACCTCACATCGCTCGGTAATGACAGCGGGGGGAACCGGGCGAAAGCAGAAAATGTAACAGCACTCGTTAGACAGGCTTCAGAGCGCTGACCAGCTCCAGGGTTTGCCCGTGCAGGGGCGCCGAGACGGCGGAGGAAACCCCGAGGATCAGGGCCTCCTGCCCGGATGACACCAGCAGGGGCGAGCCGCCGCGCCGCGCTCCGCAGCTAGCATCGGCTAAGCTAACCAATGTCTTCCCTGAATTTGAAGCGACTGTAAATGGATAACTCAATTTTATTCAAAGTGTGCGGGGCCGGGAGTTGTTAATTGGTTTGCTGTCGCCGGATGGACGGACGACATCCTTTCTAGGGCCGTGAAAACTGAGAAAAAAGGTCCTCCAGGTGAGACTAGCAGCTAATGCTAACGCCAGCTAGCTCAGATAACCTCAGCTGTTCCTTAGTAACAGAGACATCCTGGCTGCTGTTAACATGAATAAACTTCTACTGTTCATTCATAAATAACAACTAAACAGCGCCTTTCTTCCGTAAAATCAAGATTTTGGTGAGCTTAATCGCATTTGACAACTAGCTAGTTAGCCCTGGCTGGTTTAACATCTTGGGTGTCAATAACATTTTTCCCTCAGCTGTTATGGAGTCTAATTAAAACATAAGTTAAATAAAGTTTAGTCTTTGTTATGGAGAGCAAGCTGCAGGTTGTTTATGTCTGACTACCTATTTAGTTTGCATACCAGTCTTGTTTTGGTTGACTTGTTGGGATGTAGTAATATACTAGATTAAAAAATGTTTGTTATTATTATCATTAATATTTAGTTAATTATTTTTGAAGCACTGTCATCAGCATGAAATCTCACCTGTGTGCACTCTGAAGATGGACAGACAGGAGCTCATAATGGCAAAAGGAAGTTGTGTCATTTCATGTACTTAAAACAATTGTTTTTTCCTTAAAATGACGCAGAATCTGATTGTTTTTGCTCCCTCACCTTCCAGTTACCCAAGTTAGTCATGTATAAACATACAGTGGAAAATAACCACCTTCACCGTGATGTTTTAATTCAGTGGCTCTTGTTTTTATATGGCGTGTCATTTTCATTATCCACCTTGCATAGCATTACAGCTGGCGAAATAATGAACTTCACTGGAAAAAACAGTGGCCCAACTACATGTGCAGAGTAAAAAGAAAGTTTTTCCTTTATTTTTCAGATGTAAGCATTTTCAACATTACTGCACTGCAGGTTAACTGGATATCTTACACCGGAAAACAATTTCTGTATTAATTTCAGAGTTTGTCAGGGTGTGAAGTAAAATTGACCAAATAAAGTTTGTTATGTGTAAATGTTTTTAGCACTTTGGACAGTGGGCTGTCAGATTTAATGATCCACCACAGGCCTTGTCCACCAAGCAGCCATGTTGAGAGATTTCACTGGTCAGACCTCATTGATTGGTCACCTATTGCAATCAGAAAGATTACCTAAAGAATGCTTTACATGTATGGTAATGTTAGCCACTGTGCTGCTCCCCTGTTTGTGTATGTGCAGAGCCATGTAGTCTACATAGGTTACAGTTTCATTCACCATCTGTATTTCTCCTTTTAGGCATGATGGAAGGACTTCATAGCCAGGCTATAAGCCTGGACCCACGCAGACAGGAGCTGCTTGAGGCTCGCTTCACTGGAGTTGGTGTTACCAAGGTTGGCATCTTGTAATGATTTAATACTTATTCTGTTGTTCAAAATGATCAGCTGGTGTATTGTGAGTAGACTGATGTAATGAGAGGTAGTTTATTTGAGAGACCATTAAATGTTTCCTTTTATTCCTGAATAAAATTGTATTTTAGATTAAAAAAAATTAACACGCAGTTTTCCTGGAAGCAAACGTCCCACAACCTCTCTGTTGTTTGTGTGTGGATGCAAACACGAGCTGCCAGCCCTCTTGCTTTCATCCTACAGTTTAGCTTGGAAAGCTTGGAAATCTTCTCTGTTTCCAGTATTGACTGATGCTCTGTGCTCAGGAGTTTCCCTCGGCGGAGCGATCCCGTCTCCCTGAGCTAAAGCTAAAACAAGATGAGCTCTGTCTCGGCTGACACAGGAGCTGGCCAGCAGCTCTTTGTTTCAGTGGAGCCTAGTGACACTGAAATGGCACCGCAGCTGAAGCTCACAGCAAAGGCCGCGCGCTGTGCTGCAACCCTGCTGTCGAACTGGGTATTACTGCGTGTGGGTGCGCATTCGAGAAAATGGCAACCCCTGAGAAAGCAATCACTATCATTCATGCTCTGGCCTACTGTGAGCTCTGAAATGAATTGTCAGCAGGCCTGCTTAGCGTGAAGGATTTAAAGCTGTGAGTTAATTACTGTAAATGTAGTATTAAGGTACTATTGGAGACAGTGAGCATGTATTTTGTACATATAAAGAGGAAAAAAAGAGAACATTTCTTGGCAGTATTTGTGACCTTGAGCAGCAGAGAGCCGACAGGCCTTAAAAGCATTAGCCTCCTGCTCCAATTAGCCTGCTGTTTCTTCTTAGTCTCATCAGGCCGAGCAGCTGGTCATGAATGGTATGCATGGTGCCAACTGATTCTACCAAGTGGATGTGAACTGAAGATTTGCAGATTAACAGGGAGATGTACATTAAACTCCCATTGCGACATTGTAGCTTAGAGTCTTAGCTTAGTCACGGTAATTTTAGAGATGGTACGTGCTGTGACATGTGCTGAAATTCCTACAAAAGTAAGCCGCAAGAAGTGGAAAACAAATGCACATGCTTAAGTTTAAAAGGAAATATAACTTGAATCTAAATTGTAAATACTGCCACAAAGGCAGCGTTAGGGTTGAATGCCAGTCAGTAATTTTTTCAGATAGGAAAGATATGTGGAAATCTGCCTTTTGTGAGCTTACTTATATGAAAATGTCAACAGACTTCACTAAGGAGAGGGCACCATCCTTGTAAATATCCTGTAATGTAGATATCTTGTATGTCTAATTTCAGGGTGAGGATCTATGTAGAGGAGAAACACATGACTGATCAATCGGGTCTATTGTGTGTTTTCTGTTTTGCAGAGTTCAGCCAACAGTGAATCATCCAACCAGTCTCTGTGCAGCGCGGGATCACTCAGCGACAAGGAACTGGAGGTCAGTTTGGGTTCAAAGTTAGTCAAAATGAGATGTGACTGATTCCACATTTCCACACATCTTTGACCATGTGTGCACTTTCAGCCATGTTGAGAGATTTTCACTGGTCAGAAATCAGTGGTGTCCATGTTGTTTATGTGTGATTTAGACAAGTGGGTAATTGTCTTTTTTTACAGTTAGTCATACTAACTACTAGTGGAAGCAGGAGAGTGAGACATGAATTTGGTAAATGGGTCACAAGATTTTTAACAGATGAATGTATGAAAAATGTTGAGGAAAGTTCAGTTTGTGTGAGTTACATGTCTTGGGATTTGTGGTGGGAAAATGGTTGAGCTGGAGGAAATCCACCAAAACATGGGGCAAACGAAGACGCAAAAGAAGTGTGGCCCATGTTTGAACCCAGAACCGTCTTTCAGTGAGGAAAGCAAAACAAGACGCCAGCATGCCACGCTGTGTGAATATCTGTGTAAAAATCAAAATTTAGTAAACGCACCACAGTTCACTAAAAACTAAACATAGAAAAGAAGCTGTGGTCAAAAGTTTCTTTAAGCAGTCAGCACAATGGTACCCTTATAACTTAAGGCCATTATGTTAATGTGGTTAATATAATAAACTTAATGGAGTCCGTTTTAAATCTAACTTGACTTTTTTTGTTGTTCATGTTAGACACCAGAGAAGAAGACCAATGACCAGAGAAGCAGGAAGAGAAAAGGAGACATCTATGACAGCAACAGCCAGGGTAAGTCCATCGTACATACTGACAGAGCTCCAGAAGTTGAAGAAATGTTCAGAACATCATTTCTGCTTTTCATTGGCTCCAAAAAAATCATTGTTGCATTGTTTTTTTAAAGAAGAAATTAGGATATAAATCATATTAAATTCCATTTAGTGCTTAGCTATTCTCCTACTCCAATAAATTCTTATGATTATGAGTATTGTATTTTAAAAATGTTGTTCTTCCTTTTCATACCTGTCCTGTTTTTTTGTAGGAAAAGGGAGAGGACACAAAATAAGTGATTATTTTGAGGTGAGTACAAACTAAACACACATCATTCACCTCCGTCCTGGTCAATGGATTTTGCGTTCTAGCCACTTTGCCGTGCATCGTTTCAGATCACTCTCAAACTTTGACGTCTTCACCCTCACTGTGCCAATATGTTCCTTCATCAAATTCCTCCTAAATAACAACTCTGTCTGCTTTCTTTCTGTCTTGTTTGTACACTGCCCTGTGGCCAGTTCGCTGGTAGCAGTGGGTCTGGTACCAGTCCTGCCCGGGGCATCCCCGTGCTGGTGCGGTCCTCTCCACAGCACTCACTGTCTAATCCTCTGGTGAGCACCAGTATCCATCTTCATAGCGCTCTCCTGCTTTGGCTCTTTGTCCTCAAGTTCACTGTTAGTTTGCCAGCTGTTTAAGGGTTAAACTCACCTGCTTGTGATGTGGATCTTTGTCCATTTTCTCTTGGAATCAGTATTCTCCTAATTGGACAGAGTTGGCGAGGCATGTATTGCTAAGGTTAATTTTTGTTTATTTGACCAAAGTCTAATCCAATTCAGTGCTAATTTTCTTTGGTTTATTTGCATCAGTTCCGCTAGATTCAGATGTTTTTTAAGATTTGGTGAATAAAATGTTTTCCCTCAGTTTTCCTTTGGCAAGCCCAAAATGGAGTTTGTTAAACACTTTGAATTTGTTAAACTTATGACAGAGCAGTTGAGTTTGTTGTATTTATTAACTGGAAGGTTCAAATGCAAGATAAACTCAGACTAGTTGCCAGAGAAAGTTTGGCTAATGTTTTCAGATGTTGTTTTGAGCAAGTAAAGTTGTTTTTGGCATGTAAGACAGGCACAGCAGCACAGGAGGACGATGCGTAGGTTCTGTATTTAATCAGTGAAATAGTAAAGCTTCTAATCAAAACCCCCCTCACCTTCCATTTCCATTCATCCTATGTTAAGATAACATCTTTACTCATCACAGCTACAAATCCTTGATCACATGAATGTGATTCGCCATCACATTTTGTCGCAGCAAAAGTTCAACACATTAAAAAGTACACTTTTAGAATAGACTCAGCAAAGTGAAACAGTTTGTCCTTATTAATTTCAAAGTAATTGGATTGGAAAATTTATCATCGGTTCCTTTGAGATTTTCTGTGTTCATTTACAGTTTCAATTTTCTCCCCATTAGCTGCAGTATTTATTACTTTTCCCTTTATATTTTTCAACTACTTTATAATCTCCCTATGCTATCTGTGTTGCAGAATTGTTATATTTTACCCCCTGTGTCTTTCTACTCTTTTCCTTTCTGGAGTGCAGTTTCAGCACGGCAGTCCTTCGTCCACTGGCTCAGCCCACACAGACTCTTCATCTTGCAGCTCTGTTAAGACAGCCCCAACACACTCCTGCGCGCACAAAGCCATCCAGGTAACTGACCAACTCTCCACTCAACACCGGCCTCTTTTATTTTTCTCCAGTTTATTGTTACACACATTATAGAGGGACCTTTTTGAGTGAAAAAGTGGCATCTTTGGCATCATTAGTTGTGTTTGACAAACTTGTGTGGATGACTTAACTCCATACCTTACTCGGTTATTCGTTTAAATAAATGACACTAGTTGAGTGAAATGTGGATGCTAAAAAGTAAAGGTCAAACTTTGAAAGACTGCACCACCCACACTACAGTTATCTGACACGGTTGCAGCACACATCCAGCTATCCTTGCAAATTACACTAATTGCTCTAATTAAAGGTCAGCATTTTTTCATTCACGTCCAACATCCAAGACACCAACGTCTCACTGTGATAGATTTAAAGTGATGGCGTGTTTTGTAACTGCCTGGCCCAAGGGATGGCTGCGTCATTAGGGTGGGATGAGATGTTGACTATTGGCGTGTTGTTGTCTTTGCCCCCCCCATCCTCAGTCAGATCTGACGCTGATGAAACTGACAGCGCTGGAGAAGAACAAGAACTCTGACCTGGAGAAGAAAGAGGGGAGGATAGATGACCTACTGAGGGTAAGTTGAAAGTAGTTTGGGGCTTTTGGAGCATCTTCGAGCTCAGAATAGGGGTGGACCATTCAAATAATTTATCATTTTATTCCTGAAAAGTCTTATTCTGTGAAATGGCTCGCACTGATATTGCATCTAACTAAGTAAATGTCGCACACAGTTAAGCACATCTTAATACAAATGTATATACTAAGCCCACACTTCATAATCACTTCACAATCCCGACAAATGTGCTGCCAGTTGTCACAACATCCCTAGTAATTAACCTGCACCGGCCTGGTTGCAGCTCATCATGAAGGATGTGCTCGTTAACTTTGAAATGCCACTGTTGCTTAAATTACATTTGGTGTAAATGTCAGCACGCCAAGCTGACACACTGATAGTTGTTGCATCGTGTCAGTTTAAGAACAAAACGGCCTCGGATCCTTGTTGTAACAAGAATGAGATGTCACAGTGATGATGCATGTTTTGGCAGGCTAACTGTGACTTGAGGCGGCAGGTTGATGAGCAGCAGAAGATGTTGGAGCGCTACAAGGAACGGCTTAACAAGTGTGTGACCATGAGCAAGAAACTCCTGATCGAGAAGGTGGGTACACACACAGCTAATATGTTGTTGAGACAGACAGCTTGTCATAACCTTGTTGTCAACAGTGTGAACCCCAAAACAATATTCATACATCTGAGCACTTGTTTAATGAACTGGTTGTGTTTCACAGTGATTATTGTGGAAATTAACAGCAGCATTTTTTTTTTAAATACTTTTTCATTTTATCTTTTTTTTGTAGTCAAAGCAGGAAAAGATGGCTTGCAGGGACAAGAGCATGCAGGACCGTCTGCGTCTGGGCCACTTCACCACTGTGCGGCATGGAGCCTCCTTCACTGAGCAGTGGACAGATGGATATGCCTTCCAGAACCTCATCAAGTCAGCATGCAAACAGGCACAAACATATGTTTGCATTCTTCTTCTGCTCCCGCAGGCAGGAATGTTCTCAATAGACTGTTCTTTCGTTTTCTAGGCAGCAAGAGCGAATCAACTCGCAGCGGGAGGACATCGAGAGGCAGAGGAAGCTGCTGGGGAAGAGGAAACCTCCCTCCATGGCTCAGACACCTCCACCCAGCCTTGAACAGAACAAAAGAAAGAGCAGGAGCAACGGCCAGGAAAATGAAGCGTGAGATTACAAACAATAGCTAAATTACTTTTCACAGTAGATGAACCAGCCCAGTGTACACAAATTTAAGAGGTTTTCCTGACTGGGTGGGGTAAACTTCTGATAAACTTTTGACATCGGTGTGTTTCTTTACTTTGTAGATTGTTTTTATTGTTTGATTCTATAACAGTTATTCTGAAATGCGTCATGATATGTAAATTTTTTTAAAGTGTGGACATGAAGGATAGTCAGACTTGCAGATCTTTTGGTAGTAAGCTTTTAGTATGCATTTCAATTTACTGCATTTTTGACCTGGTAGTATTGTACTTTACTTCACACAGGTTGTCACTGGCAGAATACCATGAGCAAGAGGAGATTTTCAAACTAAGAATTGGTCATCTAAAAAAGGTACCAGTTCACTACTTAAAGCAGCTTTTTCTTTGTTTTGGAATTTTTGTTTTTGTTGACTTTTGTTTTCTGGGGCCAGTTACTACACAATGAGCACTGCTCCTACTAATTTGTGTGGTCGTATTGCAGGAAGAAGCAGAGATCCAAGCAGAGCTGGAGCATTTGGAGCGAGTGAGAAATCTGCACATTCGGGAACTGAAGAGAATCCATAATGAAGACAACTCGCAGTACGTATCATCCCCAGTGATTTTTAACTTCACAAACAATTGTAAATTTCAGAATAATTTAAGAAAGTCTTCTGTAGATTTAAAGACCATCCCACACTGAATGAACGATACCTGCTGTTACATCTACTTGGAAGAGGAGGCTTTAGTGAAGTTTTTAAGGTAAGTGTGTGCCAGTAGTTTGCTTCAGTTTCTCTAATTATTTTGGGCTTCTCCACCTTTGTGTGTGCTGATGTGTAATGTTTTTTTGCAGGCTTTTGATTTGACTGAGCAACGGTATGTGGCCATTAAAATCCATCAGCTCAACAAGAACTGGAGGGAGGAGAAGAAGCAAAACTACCACAAGTGAGTGTGTTTTGATCTGTTATGAGGTTTTACACTGTGGACCTTCAAGCTTAAAACTGTCTAAATGTCAAACTGTGAATTTGATGTTTTTAGAAAGTTATTAAATGATTTAATGTTTTTCCAGACACGCCTGTCGAGAGTACAGAATCCACAAAGAGCTTGACCACCCTAGAATAGTCAAACTCTATGACTACTTCTCACTTGACACAGACTCGTAAGTGCATCGTTCTACATAAAGCTCGTAAAGGTGTGCTAAAACAGATATGCCCAGTGGTCGAAAGAAATCAGTTGTTTTACCATTTTATAATGAAAATGAATACATTGTAAAGAGCTATATTTGTCTTTACATGCGTTGACCCACCCAATCCTGTGATGGTTTTCTTGGTTTACACGGATCACATGCGTCGTTTTACCTCCGGCAGGTTCTGCACAGTGCTGGAGTACTGTGAAGGCAACGACCTGGACTTCTACTTGAAGCAGAATAAGCTCATGGCCGAAAAGGAGGGCCGCTCTATCGTCATGCAGATCGTCAACGCCCTCAAGTACCTCAACCAGATTCGCCCGCCCATCATCCACTACGACCTCAAACCAGGTATTGTCCCAGTTTAAGTCCTCTTCAGTTACAGAATAGTGAAAAAGCACTACTTTTTCACAATCATAACTGAATTTGGTGTGCCTGAACACCACAAGAATCTGGGTTAGATTGCAATTAAGATGAAGATGTGTGTGTGTGTGTCTTTCTCAGAAAGAGTTGTTTATAGCCACATGTTTGTAATTTAACTTTCCCTGTTCTGATCTTAGGAAACATCCTGTTGGTGAATGGCACAGCTTGTGGGGAGATTAAGATCACTGACTTTGGCCTGTCAAAGATCATGGATGACGACAGCTACAGCTCTGCAGATGGCATGGAGCTGACCTCGCAGGGAGCAGGGACCTACTGGTACACTGAAACACACTACTACATTCAGTAACCAAGCAACAATTATGGCTTCACAAGTTTGTGGAACTCTGCCTTTTGAGGGAAATGTTGCTAATTCAGTCTCATGTTGTGATTGTGTGTCCTACAGGTACCTGCCTCCTGAGTGCTTTGTGGTGGGTAAAGAGCCCCCCAAAATATCCAACAAGGTGGATGTTTGGTCAGTCGGGGTCATCTTCTACCAGTGCTTATATGGACGCAAGGTGACTTACCTGGTTCTTTAAAGGGATTTTCAGAATTTTTAATCAGTGCAAAAAAAACAAAAACACATAGAAAGACAGTTCTGTTAATCATCTTTTTTTGTTTTTGTATTTTTCCAGCCGTTCGGTCATAACCAGTCGCAGCAGGATATCCTTCAAGAAAACACCATCTTAAAAGCCACCGAGGTGCAGTTTCCCCCCAAACCTGTGGTCTCCACAGAAGCAAAGGTGTGGTACTCATTTTTCTCAAATAGCTGTAAACTGTCCCATCAAAGTTAACTTAATACAGTATGGGTCACTCAGTTACTTACTGGGTTATAAAAGCCAAATAAATGGCATTAGAATACTTTCTCATTGGAAGGGTTGAAACCAACAGTAAAGGATCTTTCTTGACTATAAAAAAAGAGCTATTTCATGAGGCTGTTTGATTTAATGGAGGGGGAAGAGGAGAAGTTCAATATTGGATCATCATCAATATTGGATCGTCCATTTTATGAGGTCTGTAAACATATATTAGTACCATTAGCAGTTAGTCACTTAAGACTATCTGTTTGGCTTTATAGCCTTTGGAAAGGACCCCAGTGTTTGCAATGTGAGGAGATAAAAGTTTATGCAAAGTATGTGGAAGGAAAAAATGGAATCAGATGAAAAGCACGAAATAATCTAGAAACAATAAGAATTAAGTGTCTAGAAATAATGAGCCACTTTTTTTCCCCCTGCAGGCCTTCATTCGACGTTGCCTGGCTTATCACAAAGAGGACCGTGTGGATGTGTTGCAGCTGGCCAGTGACTCCTTCCTAATGCCCCATATTCGAAAAGCCCTGGGCAGCAGTGGCACACCTTTGGCACCTCCCCTTCCCTCCACCTCCAGCTGTTACGGCAGCAGTGCCTCCGAATGAAGCAAGTTGAAAGAAACTGGAATAAACCCCTCCCCCACCCCCCGTGAGGGCAAAGCCACGCGGAGACATTACACACTTGATGAAACTCCTCCTTTGCTCCCTTGATTGCGAGAGAGCAGAGAGCACGATGGGATGTAGCGATCCTGAAAGTGTGAATGGAACCAAAATGACAGATGGTGGGGCGATCTAGTAGTAATCGGGGCCCACCACTGTCATTTAAGTGGTAAAAATATAAGGCCAGTTTCTGGCTGTGGGCTTGGTAGAACCCCAAAATTTGCCCATATGCATGCACTAACACAAAAACTTCGGCTCATTTTAAGGGGCTTTTTTACGTGATAAATAGTAAAAGCACCCGAAAAATTGCACAACTGACAGGCTGAGAACGCCACATGTGGAAGATCACCTGCCTGTACTCTGTGGAAGGTGTAGAAGAAGACGCATTAATGAAATTTCACCTGCTTGAAATGCATCATCTATCAAACAATTTTTCAGAACTAGAGTGGTCAGTTCCAAACATGTATTCCTATTTTGAACCTGGGACTTTTAGGAAGGGCTCCTACACGTAATAAGGAATGACTGATGACCAAAGTTCAAGGCCTGCCTCATCGACACGGCTCTATTCGAGGCTCATAAATGACACAGAAGAAGGTTGATTCTGGAAAGAGTAACTGGTTTAGACCTATTTTAAATATTTTACTGGGTAACTGGAAGTCAGCTTATTATTTTAATTGTTAAGTCCATATTTTTCCATGAAATTTACTCCCTCTGATGTTTTTGTTCATCTTAGAGGGGGGCTGACTGTGAGTGAGTGTTGTGATGAGAGTTCAGAGTCAACAGAAATAATTATGAAACCATTAAAAAACGTTTGGTTAACTGTGGCGTGTCACTTGATTGGGGAAACTCAATGGGCAAGTAATGTGCTTTTGTTGTAAATCTTTCAGAAATATTTTGAGGTGCACTGGTGTGGGGTTTTTT
>JBAJHX010000024.1:7733645-7756597 GCA_037176925.1 Amniataba percoides | reverse complement strand
TCATGTGATAGTTGCAGAGTATGAACACACAGAAGCTGTATCAGTGTACTTTAAATACAACTTCATCCAAGTTTAATAATGAAATACTGACATACTGCTGTTGAATACTAGACCGTGTTAATCTATTAGACATCCTACCTAGACCATAATTATCACATGCTCTTACAGCAGTTACAGTGACTTCAGGAGGGGACAGTGCGACAGGAGAGAAAAGACACCTTTTATAAAGTGATTCGAGCTCAGTTTGAGGAAGATTTCTTTATAATTACATCTCCTCTGAGGTCATAATGTAACGTCAGCTTTTTGGGGAAAAAGCCCATTGAGTGTTGAAGCAAACGATAAAAACAAACCAAAGGACACATATAGTTCTCTCATCCTGCTTGCTTTGAGGGATGTGAACACAACTTGTGGCCATTTTCAAGGCTTCTACAGTGGGCCAGCATTGTATATTCTTCACTTTGCAATACAACAGACGCAATTGATCTCTTCTTTGTCACGTGTAAAAACAGATATCAGGACTAAGACATGAAGAAATTGCTCCATGCTTTTTATGTGCTGAAAATCCACCCTTAAAGACTTGCAAAATGGTGCAGATGTAACCATTTGTTTTCCTTTGACCAAGTATTCAGATCAGATTTGCTCAAGAGGGTGTGTGACTTTGCAGAACTCTACATTGAAGAAAGGCATTGTCCAGCAGATCTATCTGTTGTAGAACTGTGAGGTGACCCAGGCCAGTCCCCACTTCAGGTTGGTGAGCATAAACTTGAGTGCCTTGGTCCACTGTTCCTCAGAGTTGAATTGGGTTTTGATGGAGTAGGAGCCGCCACTTCCACCTGTATCCTCAATCTTGCCCTTCTCCACGTCCATCCTGAGACACAGTGGGGGAAAAAAGTCAATTACAGTCTTTGCATTAGGAGTGGTGGCTGTATTGGTATCACTACAACAATCTGGCTTTACATGGGTAATAGGCTCATTCCCTCACACAATTCTGAATCTTGTGATTAGACCTTAAAACATCATTTCTGAGACTGTTAGCTTTATATGGCTTGTTACACAAGTAAGTGTATCAGTAAATGTTGCACTAGAGGCCATGCTTTAATAATTCAAAAGGGTGTACAGCCAAAGCTTTCCCAAACGTCTCTTA
Organism: Amniataba percoides; assembly: GCA_037176925.1. Lineage (NCBI taxonomy): Eukaryota > Metazoa > Chordata > Actinopteri > Centrarchiformes > Terapontidae > Amniataba > Amniataba percoides. Next base: position 7,755,453 of record JBAJHX010000024.1, on the reverse strand, counting down.
TTTGCCTCAACAGCATAATCAAATTCGACAATTCTCCTCCCCCTCTAGAATACGTTGAGGTAATGGTTTGGAACTCACATTCAAACTTCATTAATATTTACTGCTTCATCTAAAATGGCTGCCATGCTGTCCTGGTTAATGAGCATGAGGATAAATTTACGCATTGCGCTGGGCTGCAGGTAATCTGACCTGTATGGAAGGCAGAAACCGGTGTCTCCCTTTTCCACCTCCTCTTTGAACTGCTGGACACAATCCAGGAAGGCCACCATGGCGTGGTCAAATTTATTGTCCCAGAAGAACCTCAGGCCACCAGAGCAGTACAGAGGGAGCTCCTGGATGAATAGAGAGACAAAGAAAATAGGCAGGATTGGCGCATGGAGGAAGATTTACATGATGATGGGAGAGCTGAGCTTTAGAATACCGTCTGGGTTACCTTGGACTTATCGCTCAGTGACTCCAAGTATGAGTGGTTTCCATATGGGACAAGGCGATACCTGAGGAGAAAAGAGAAGTTTTGTTTAAGTTAAATTTTATGTAGCAACAGTCGATGACTAACTAAATGTGATTATGCCTAAGAGATACATTAATGTTGGACAACTGAGGCAAAAGACAAATTAAAAATCGTTAAACTGCATTTCTTTATAGATGCATTGCTACATGAATGTTCATCGTTGACGAGATGTGTGTGTGTGTGCATACCTCTGGAAGCGCAGCCCCATTTTGTTGGCCAGAGCGTGCAGCAGCAGCACCGTCTGCCCCCAGGCCGCGTTGATCTCGTTCCACTCCACTGGGACGCTGGGAAGCCGACCCAGGCGGAAGTTGTTGATGGTACCAAACTGGCCGCTGTGCCTGAACGCAAACATACAGATTCTCAGTGGATATTGATTCATTTTTGTCCCTGAGGCCTTGTCTATATAAAGTGTTTGCTAAGTCACGGTTGACTGGTCAACACTAAAACAAATTATTCATTTTTAGCTATCTCGAAACAGGATTTGTGCGTGTTTATACCAGATGTGAAATGTGGCGTTGAAGACGTTGGTCTTTTTCAGCCGATCCAGCTGAATCTGGCAGTAGCGCATCTGGTTGTCAACGCTCTTCAGCTCATCATCCAGCTCCAGCTGTTGCCGTTTGAACTCGCTGTATTCCTTTTGGTACCTTTTTGGCGCAAAGCAGTAAGAAAGACTGAGCTGTTGGGTGCTGTATCATTTAGTACATGGCGCTATCAACCTGGGTGCACACACACACTCACAGACACACCATCATTAGGATCACACTCACTGTAGCTCTTCTGTGTCCAGCTGCTGAGAATGGGTCCTGCTCTGGGCCAGGTCCTGGGCCACAGCAGCCCTCTCCTCCTCCACCGTTTCCAGTTCCTGGACCAGAGCCTCCTCCTCTTCCTTCAGGTGCTGCAGCTCTGCCAGCAGTGTCTCCTCTTCCTCCACCTGCAGTTGTGACAGCAGCTCCAGACACTGCCTGGAAAAAAATTCCCATCCAGTCTACGTTATTTCACACACATACTACTGTAAGCCTGTTTGACTGACAACAGAGGGAGTTCACTGCGTTGTGCCCAGCTCACTTGTAATTCTGGCATTCGTTTTCTGTGATGTTGAGCTGCGTGTCCAGGTGGTCCAGCAGGGTGTCAGTGCATTCCTCACACAGCGGGTGGTCCACATCTGTTTGGCCTGACATGATGTCAAACAAGTCGCTGGTCACCTGGGTGGGATGAGACATGATGGGAACATAGTGGCGTGCAGTCAGACTCCACAGAGATCAAAATCATTAAGTTCACCCTTACAAAAATAACATGATTGGAGTGAACTGACAAAATAGAAATTATATTTTTCAGCTACATAAATGTGTAATTTCACCTTCAGCCTACGACTAAGGTTTTCCATGGTGCCACCATCTGATGCTTCTCCGATCAGTGTGAAGCTGTTGGCGCTCTCTGTGGACATCATCCTGTAGGGAAAGATTCAAGTTCAGTCAGTTTTGAAGGGGCTGCTGCATTTGTTCATCAACATCCCAAATAACAATGAAAAGATTACAGCACTCACCGCGCAGGAGGGATGTATTTTCTGGACACTCCATCATGCTTGTTTTCTACAAAGGTCTCCTGAAAGGAAAAATGTAAATCAAATATCCCTGCAAACTAAATATATTTATGTTCAATAAAAATAATAAATACTGTTAGTCTTAGTGAGCACATTTGACACTGCTGATTCATCTCATCAGTCATTGTCAGTCATTGTTATGATCGTTTAATTGGTACTGGCAGGTTTTGTTGTTATTTTATTACATTTCTTTATTGTGGATTTTTAGTCATACAAATCGTTTGCATTTTGATGTCATGTTTACTGAGTTGGGCCCCATGAAGAGTAGTTGTTACCTTGATCGTGGCTAATAGGGATCCAAATTAACAAATTAAAAAAAACAAGTGTGTTGTCTGCTACCTACCTCTGCTGCTGTATCGGTGCTGTCAGCTTGCTTGCTGGGAGTCACTGTGACCAGAGGGGCTGGTGAGGACAGAAGGAGCAGCACATCTATTCAATAACACGTACATGATTTCATAGCAGCCGTGATCGATCATTACAGACGATACATACCGATAAGTTCGTGGATGGTGACCCGGTCGAGCACATTGAAGGAGGTGTCCAGTTTGAGAGGCTGACAGCACCGCTGACACACGAAGCTCACCTGCATGGTTGTGCTGGACGACTTGGAGCCCTCCATCACCAGCTACAAGGAGGCATTGAGGACATAAAAACGTTCACTAAATGTTGCAGTGGTTAAGAGTTATAACAGTAATAAAATAAAACAGCAATTAGCTTAATTTTTCAGAAGTTAACACTATAGCCTGTTAGCTGCATTAGCCTGTTAGCTCTGCAGCTAGTTTAGAGTTTAAACACGAGACGGACTCACTGTCAACTGTGGAGACCGAACAATGTTATTTCATAATACTCCTGACTTCAGCACGTCTAAAAATAATGTACCACTTGGCATAATATTTAGCGTGACTCCTGCATTTCGCACCTCCGGACTTCTTTATCCACTTCCTTGTTGTTGTTTACGACGGATGTGACGTCAAATAAAAAGTGCGAGCGTCGCTTCTAAAAAGATTTGTTCTTCAAAAATGAACAAATTAATGATTAAAAACAAAAATAATTCTTTTATTGAAATTGATTTTAAAACTTGACTCTCGAGAAAAACACACTCTTTGAGATAAAGAAAAAAACTAAATAAATACTGCACACAAATCTGGACACAAACCATTTAAAAACTTTTTTTCTGAAATAAATGAATGTATACATAAATAAGCAAAAAGAAAAGAAAAAATAAAATAATTATTTAATAAAATCTGAAGATAATACTGCTTAACGGTATTACCTACTGCTCTACAGCGTTATCTATATTCCTTTTTCTACTTTATTTATTTTAATTTTTACTTTACTGCCAGCAACTGCTCCATGTACTTGTTGTACACATGTCAAATAAAATCTTGAATCTTTACTCTTTCGTCTTGAATAATGTCAGTAAATGTGTTTCTCCATTGTGCAGGGTGTGTTTCTCTCTCCGCGGCTGTAGGCGGCGCTGTGGTGTCGGAAGTGAACCGCCCTTAAACCAAAGCAGAAGAAGAGCAGATTGCGGGAAAACTGAAGCAGATGAAGCCTGTGTGGGAAACATTTAACAAGTAGAAAACAAGGTAAATCTACAAAAAATATTTTTTACATTTCCAATTATCTAGTCGCATTCGAAAGGTTCTATGAGCCACATGTTTGTCTGTGTGTGTAACGATTGTTTTAACGTGGAAAAAGTCAGACTTTACTTGTGTAATCTGTCAAAACAAATCAGCAACTAGCAACTTTAGTTTTACTGATTACCGTGTGCAAATATTAAACTGTGTTTTACGACTTTACACTATACTTACTGCTTATTATCTGACACATCTCGCAACAGTATGTGTCCTTATGTTTGCTGTGTGTAATGTTAAGACGTTTTATTTATTGTAATACCGTTCTAGCACATGTCTTTATGTTTTGTTTAGCATGTTATCTATATGTGACACTTTCATGTGTCTCATATGTTTTTTTTGTCATGTCTGAATTATTGCTGACTTTGTTTGTTGAGTACAATGCGCTGTGATTTGACAACCTTTGCCACAAAATGATCTTCAGTGGAGGCTTCTAACTTACTTACAACAACAGATAAACTTACAAGTAATTGTTTGGATTAATATGAAAAACTATAAAGGTTGAATATGCTGTTACATTTCCCATCACTGCACTAATTTGTATGTAGCTGTAATGTGGCTAAATGTCAGCACTAACTCTACCAGTAACAGGCTTGATTTTATACTCTACGTATTGTATTTTATATTGTAGTTTTTTTTTTTGTTTTTTTTTTTGTAGCTTTTAACAATCACCATGAAAACCCCAGAAGCTGCAGATGTCAAAAAAGGGATTTCAGTCCTTTGGGAGACTCTGCAGTGTCCCATATGGTGAGTTTAGTTAAATAAGACAAATTTAAGTTTGTCATTTTGTGAAACTGTCATGCTTTTTGCTAACTTTATAGTTTTTTTTAATTGTAGCTTGGATTTAATGAAGACACCTGTCTCTACAAAGTGTGACCATCAGTTTTGCAAGTAAGTGTTTTCACTTTCTCCTCAGTTTGTTATAGAAACTGATTTTTTTTTCTACTCTCACCCACAAAAAATATGTGTGTTTTTCTTCTTCCACAGATTTTGCATGATGAAACTTTTGGACAACACTAAGCAAAACAAGGCTAACTGTCCAGTGTGTAAAGCCAAGATAACCAAAAGGTCAGATAAAATCAATAAAAGCACAGTGTAACAATATTTATAGTCAACATTTACTTGCATTATCATAACATGTGAATTTTAAAATTTAAACAGGAGCTTGCAGGAGAGTCCTGGCTTTCAGAGACTGGTAGCAGGATTGCAGGACATGATCCAGGCATATGAACATGACACTGGCACAAACTGTAAGAAATCACAGACTTCTTAAATTGGAATAGGTTTCATTACATTACATAATCTGACAATATTGCTTTGTCTTTTCAGACTTAAGTGGGATGTCCCAGCAAAACGCACCTGGCACTGACTGTGTGGAAAATGTGGAAAACGATGACCTTTCAAGGTCTCACTCCTCAACTATCGCAGGTATGTTGGTGCATCTTATCACCTTACCTGGAATATTTGCTTATAATTTAAGCAATTTGGTGGTGGTTACATGTTAATCATTGCCAAAACGTGTTGTCTTACAAAATTGTTAATTATTTGTGATTTCCTTTTGTAGCCCAGAATGGATTTGCAAAACTTATGGGACTTGAAGACACAAGTCCCTTAATGACAGAAAATGAAGGCCTGGACAGTGGCCTTGGGGAGGCCCCACCACCATCTGACAAGAAACTGCACAGTCTTCCAGACAATTTGGAACCAATGGAAACAGAATTATCAGAAACCATGGACAAGGTAGCATCAACACATAAAACTAGAGGCAAATTAGAAAAACCCTCACTCTGTCCTTTGCCAGCTCCAGACGAAGCCGAACACAAAACTTTAAGAAAATCCTCAAGGAAGAAGCAGAAAAGGGATTTGGAGCCTGACAAGATTCTTGACCAGAAACGGAAGAAAAGTTTAGAGAAAGTCGCTGAGTGGCTCATGCAAGTTCCATCTGAGGGAAGTCTTGAGTTAGAGAAACCCAACAGTGATGCAGATGACTCCGACAGCAGTACTTCCACTTCGACGATAGATATCAAGCAACCTAACAATGACACTAATCTGAGGAGAGAGGATCGTGCTAAAGCACTCGAAGACCAGGTGTTTGGGGCCGTCTACAAACGGGGACGAAGAGGGAAACGGAACTCTCCTTCATTTAATGTTGTAACCAAAACAAGCTCTGAAGATAGAACTGAAAGTGACACAGAGGAAGAGCAACAAATGATAGAGGAAGTAAAGGACAGCTGCAGCGGCATTTTAAAAGAAGCAGAACAGATGGAGGTCATGGAGGAAAATGATACAGATAAATATGGCAAGGAGTTAAACAGCTTGCCTGAAAGTTACAAAAAGAATAGCAAAGATGAGGCTGCATGTCCAGTGTCTGATATTGGACAACAGCAGCCAAAAAGACAGTCAAAGAAAAGGAAGTGTAACGCTCTGCAGCAGGTTGACAGCGATTTGAAAGAGCAAGCCACAGCAAATTCAGAAAGCACTGAGCAAAAGAAAACTGACAAGAGGAAAGGCAAAAAGTCAGAAAAAGGCAAGGCTGCTCGAGTGCAGAAACCCCTCGAACTGGTTGGAGCTCATAATGGAGAAACTAGTCCAGAGATCAGACCAAGGTCGAAAGAAGTTCAAGTTCATATAGAGAATTATCCCAGCAGCGAGGACCAAGAAATCCCTGTAATAAGGAGCACCAGGAGAAGTAGAAGACTTCAGGTTTTCGTTGAGGAAGTTCAGGAAGTTCACAAGAAGGCAAATTTGAAAGCTGCTAAACCTGAAAAAGACAGCAAGTCAGCAAAGCAGTCTGATGATGCTAAAGCTGGAACGTTGGACAACACACCATCGCCTAAAAATGGAAGCCTGACAAAGGTGCCTGAAAGAAATGGATGTATTTATGATCAAGATTTAGGAGGAATAGAAAACATGGAGGCTGGTCAGAGGACATCTTGTTTGAAAACAACAGAAGAGCCCATTACTGAAGTGCCAAAAGGTGAAACTTTATCTGAAGATAGTGCTGCTTGTTGTGTCCCAAGATCTATAAATCCGTCCGTGGTGGATCCAGTGCTTGAAAGTGACAATCCAGCTAATCATTTCCCAAACATTACTCAGTCAGAAGGAGCAGAAGATGAGGAGGATAACAATGACAGTGAGCTGGACACAGAGCAGCTTCTCAAGAGCTTCAAAGCCACTAAAAGGAAATCTTTCAATCTGGGTGGTCCAACTGTCAAAATGAGTCGTAGTTCAGACCAAGAAAATGTGCATGTTGCCAGTGTTGAGTCTCCAAAAAACAACGAGAACTCATCTTGTGGTGATTTAATCCCTCCCTCTAACTCACCCTGCAAGACAAGAAAAACAGATCAAGTGGTGGTAGAAGCCTCGATCCCCGATAGCAGTTGTTCAGGTCAGGGCAGTGCTGGTGATAACTGTATCTCGAGGAACAGTGTTAGTAGTGTTCTTACTCCCAATAAAGTGACAAAAGATAACTCTGAAAATCGCTGTTTCTCTGCCGTGCCTCAAATAGTAGATTCTGGGCTTTATTTCTCCGCTGTTGAAGATGAGGAGCTAAATGATCCCTCAAAGTGTTCTCAAATCACAGACAATCAGGTTGATTGCACCATCAGGGACGCTAGCAAAGTAGAGGAGATAAGAGAGTCCTCTTTGACTCCTGATGGGCTTGAAACACCAGGCAAACATGAAGCAAAGTCCGGCAGCTGCGGTAGTGGAGACCTCAGCGTCCATTCCTCCATCAGGAGCATGCCCAGGAGGAGGACAAGAGCCCAGAGGCTCGAGTCTTCACCTGAGTCTGATTGCAGCGAAGAGGAACTACCAACTCTTAATGAAATTTTCAGAAGATCAGCTCCCCCCTCTGCTGCGATGGACAATCAGGGAGACGGATGTGAGGGTGTCACAACTGAGGGAGCAAAGCAGTTGAGCCGTCCACCTGCGTGCCCCAGCCCCGACTGCGTTAACTCCAGCCAAGCATCTGTAGACTTGTTTGGCACGCCTGAGGAATGTAAGCTGATTCTCAGTAACTGAATTACTTTTCTTTTTTTCTTTTTTTTTTTCAAGGCTTCATTTTTAGATTTTGCTGCCTGCTGAGATTAACAGCAAGAAAACACAATAAGTCTTCTGTTTTGCTACTCATCTGCCGAAGATGTGCTTGCTCTGATGTTTCCCGCTGTTAGAACTTGTGTGTCTGCAGGAGAGAAAAAAATCTCTCTCACGGGTTTGGACACAAAGCAATTTGATTATTTCCTCTCTGCAGGTGATGTCCCAGTAAATGACCCCATTGTTTCCATTGAGTCATCACAATTTTCAAGCGAGGTCCTTGTAACACAGGTAAATATCATTATATTCTCAATTACAGAGGTGTATGAATGCACCCTGTGTTTAAGAAAAGAAACACTTACTTCAGAATATGAAGAACCTTTGATCGACAAAGTGACAAATTCCATTATTTGTAACAGAAATTTCCAACTAATAAGTCCGTCTATCAGCTTGTTCAGCATTACCTGGTTGCATTGTGCTGCCAGTGATGCACTGTCACATTACGCCCCAGAGAGGGCAGCCACCACACTTTACCAAACGCAAACTGTCAGCTCCTGGATGACAGACTACCTCGCTCAGTAAAAAATGTCCCCCTCAGCAGCTTTCTAAATTGCATTTCATTTACGTTAGAGGAAATGCCGCCTAGGAGATGATTCTTGTTTTCTACCTCATCCATCTTCCAGAGCTCGCACTTTTATCCGTCGACTGTATTTGACTGCGAGTTCAAGTTTCATGCCTCTGGGTTTAGAAAGGGCCCAGGATTACACACGTCTGAGAATACGGAGGATTGGCGTTATTGTGCGTATGTAATCAATACACCGTAAAGCCGAAGGATGACATCCAAAGTATTAGTCCAGTGAAGCATCAAAAGACAAACACACACACAAACACACGCCACACTTACACCAATAATCTCTGTTTTTCCAAACCAGCAGCAGCTGAAAAAGCAGTTGTCTTTTCTTAAATATTATATAATCACCTTCTCGCACTCTTATTCTGCTATGTCCTCTCCTCACTAAGTGCTGCCTGGCTGCAAAATCACCCATTCCCTTGCAGTAATGACTAACTGGCTTGAGCAGAGTGTGGGTCCCTCCTCACTGATTGACAGTTGCTATTGTTTTCATGCACCAAATGTGTAGCCACTGCTTGTCTCTTTTTATTTCTCTTTTTGCATTGCACCCCCCCACCCATTTTATTTAAGTGTATTATTGACTTGTAATTAAAATATGTCCTACTTTGCTTTGTTCTCACAGCAAAAGATAGAAATGCAGAAGGAGCTGGTGAGGTTGGAGAAATTGATGGCGCTGGTGTCGGAGGTGCTTCAGGAGAAAGAGGAGAGTCCCGCGAAAGACGTCCCCTCGAAAACAAATCAGAGCAGCAAAACTGCTGGTGAGTAGTTAAGAACTGTAAAACGTTTTCTTCAGGCTGGAAAAAAGGCTGGTGTCAGCGTCTTTGACATGAATATTTGCTGATTTTATTCGTTTTCCCTGCTATTTCGCCGAATATCTTTGAACTGTTGGTTGGACAAAACAAGCAATTTGAAGACATCAGCTTGTGATGGGCATTTATGTAATATTTGTAATATTTTCTGACATTTAACGGCCAAAACAATTATTTTAAGAGAAAGATTAATTGATAATCATTATCCGCTGCACAATGTTCCAATACAAGATTTGTGTTACTGTTTACCAAGTGATCAAATCTGATATGGAGTGAAAAAAAGGTTACTCAATTTCCACAATTTTCTCTTCTTCTAAGGGTTTAGTCTTACCTCAGTGACCCAAAACTGAACTATTGAGAACTGATTGTTTTTTGTCCTCAGGCTCAGACGCTCACACGTCCCTCCCATGTGACCAGGACACCAGCTCAGACCGGTAAGCGAAGGATAGTACAGTGCAGTTGACCTTTAGCATAGTTTTGTAGAAATTTCTGTTAACGAGTAAAATTGGGAGGAAGAAAAACAACTAACTGGAATAAACAACATTTAGCTTCTTAATACGTGTTAAGTTACTTAATCACTATTTATCTATTTTAGAAATTTAGTTATTCATTATTATGAACTGCAACATTTCTGATGCATGGGTGCTAAATAGGTGGTGAACAACATTGAATAATCAAGCAAAGTATGAAAATATCAAAAACATGCAGTATTTGTTAAAAGTACAGAAAGTGTGTATACAATAGTACATGTGCATCTTAATGCAGCTTCATTGCTTAATCTCTGTGGTGGGAAAAACTACACTGTCTTACTGAAACGACTGCAAGAGCTACAGTCAAACTAATACAAATAAACTCTCCTCTGTAACATGAAAAACCTGCCTCCCAACATTAAGTTGTTGGTTGCGGTATGCAGGAAATGATCAGAGGAGCTGATGATATAACGGCTAAATGATTCTGAGGAATTGGACGGTTTGAAACCGGGTGAACTTTCTTCATTCCTGCAGAAGACATTCAAGGCTGCCAAATCTCTGTTCATCTATCTTACAATGTGGTATCTGACAATGACAGGGATGTGTGCAGCTTTTGATCATTCTTGTCTTATCACAGGCATCATGATTGTATTCGTGGTAACTATCAGTGCCAACAAGGTACATAGCTAGTAGCCGTAGCTTAGCACAGAGAGCGGGAACAGTTTTTTGTTTTATTCTTTTGGTCACTAGGCCAGTTAACCAATCCGCTGTGACAATCCTTCAAGTCAAATTTGACTTCAATTAATCTAATGAAATAATGTCTGCCTCAGTGCGTCGTCTCTCTCCCCTCAGAGGATTGTATACATTGTTAATACATTTTAAATGGAGCCATATTTCAATACAGCTTTATTGAGCAGAACAATAACCAGAGCAAGTGGCATGTAATTGGCCTCTTTCAGTCTGTAAGTGAAGGAGAAAGTTAACGTCTGTGTGTGTGTGTTGCTAGTCGGGCTCTCAGAGGGCGATGCATCTCAAGAGGACAGGCAGATAATCTCACTAATGAACCCAGAATCTGCTTATGCTGTGGAGAATAAAAAAGTCATTACTGACTGCATCTTATATGTCATTTAGAGCACTTAGAGGGAAACTTGTGTTGCCACAGTAATTTATCTCACCCGCTTGGCTGCCGCCCCCCCCACCACTCCACCCACAAACACCCCTCCCCAACCTTTTGCCTTGCAGGGTTTTAAGTGCTGTCCTCCAGGCAAGAGAGAGGGAGAGATGGAAGAAGACAGAAGATGAAAACACAGAGGGCTTTAGCTACACCAGCTCTAAATTTAAAAAAAGCATATACACCAGGAGCGCACTGCTGAAATTGGAAATAATGGTTGGCACTGGGGGAAATGACAAGTTTTCAATGAGCCATTTTCACTTTGGTGCAGGTAATAGGCTTACTGCCAGTTGTCACAATTTTGGGAGTCTCTGACTGATAAATGAACCCGAAAGAAAACAAAGGAAGAGAACCTTACGGAACTTTGTAGAATAATTTTGTAATCCACCGATGGCAAAGAAGATTGAGTTTCTGTCAATACCAAGTTCTAATGCAACACACATCTTCCAGCCTAAAACAACTGCTCAGTGCAGTGTGTAAGGACAATGTTTTGTTTTTATTTTTGTTGGCAGCTGGAGTGTTTTTGATTTGAAATGAAATAACAGTGAGTTTAAATTGCCACTATTAGACTATAAGGGCACATAAAGCTGCAGGTTAATGACCCCAAACAGACTGTGTGATATACCTGATTGGAGACTGAACGTTCCTCAAACGAGCAACAAGTGATGCTTGCAGTCGGAGCTTCACCGGGGAAAAGATGCCAAGTATGTCAGTATTTGTGACTAGAGGACTTCAGACAATCTTGGACCGCAAAGGATTTGCAACCAAATATTGACTTTTCTTAAGTGTATCTTAAGTCGACCCAATGCTTTCTGTCCCCTAAAATTAGGAGTTAATTGACACTACAATAAGTAAAGCACTTTTATGTGCTAAGAGCAACACAACAGGACTGTGTCACTTTACATATGCTTTCTGTCTGCGCTGTATCCTGGAGTGAACCTGCACACAGATTAGTAAAGCCAAACACCTCATCATTACCCCCTTTTGTTTCCCGAGTTTTAGTAATGTTTTATAGTGTTGTGTATTGGTTTGTTTAATATCCATTAAGAGAGGAGCATCCAGTCTGTTGTGGGATTTGGATGGGATTTAGTCATCAAAACACTGAGGTTCAAATGCAGGACATGGGACCAACAGTTTAAACAAAAGATTAGTAATTGATCCAGACGAGTATTAATAAACAAAAAAGTTTTATTAATCTGCCTCAGAACTGACCTCGTAGATCGGAGCAGTCCCTTGCATCTCTACGTTTTCTTATTTCCTTCAGTTTCTCTACAAAAGTATAATGTGCACGTCTTTTTGCAGGAAAGCTGTTCCACAAGAAGAGGAGGAACCAAGCACAAGACCATCGGAGGGCAAAGGGGTCACCCAGCAGCCCTCTGCAGAGACGGGTGAGGCTTTCTGAAAGAACATGACAAATGCTGGAAAGACTAATTGATGCTTTTTTTAAAAAAAAAAATTATGAAAGATCTAATTGATTTCATTATTTCTCTGAAGCACATTAGCAGAAAGAAACATTTTTAGATATTAATTTTTAATCTTTTTTCTTTTATAAATCTGATTCCACACACACCCTCACACACACACACACACACACACACACACACACACACACTAGGTCTAAATGGGAGCTGCCACTTGGCTCTTTACTGCCTCTCAAATGTCATTTATTGTGCCAGCAAGGTTTGGTGCAGCGTTCAAGTGGTTCATCTTATCCATGGCAGCCTGATTGTGTGGTTAATGAAGGTTAAGCTTTGTGTGATGAGGCGTTTGTGTATTTTCACAGAAAATTGGGCCTGGTTTTTATTTCAAGATTACTTCTTGTCTCTCTCCTCAGACGTGCAGTGCCACACTCACACAGGGTCGACTGTCAAAGGCACCGGCGCCTCCAAGACGTCGAGTTCAAGTTCAGCAGCCAGAACACTAAAGAGCAACGGTTCTCCATCAGACGGGCAAGAAGATAAAGAAAACAACACTCCTCCGAGAGATAAACATAAAGCTAAGATGGTGCTGGTGTCGTCCGGATTAGGCCCCAGCGAACAGGTGCCCACTCGGTCAATAAATGTGTTTCTATTTTCTACAGTCGGACACATTAACCAATCAGATGTTGTCGTCTGTAGATAATGGTGAAGAAGTTTGCCAAGCGAATAGGTGCCCGTGTGGTTTCCCAGGTAACAGCGGAGGTGACTCATATCATAATGCACACAGGTGAGTGTGCTTTCATGCAGGCTGTGTGTGTGCGTGTGATTGCTCACCCAGTCAAGTAAGACTTTATTATTATTATTTATTATTAAGTGTTAAACTGTTGATTCTTGTTTAATTCAAAGTAGAGTCGTTAAACCGGCTGTTGAAAAGTTCCACTTTAAATCTTATTATGTCCTGTTTTTAAAATATTTTCTTTAGCAGGAACATTTGCGTTTCCAGAAGTACATTTTTCCCCTTACATGTAGTTACAGCTTGTTTAATGTGTCTTTCAAAGCGCTCCTTAGAGATAAGCTCTCTGTTTCTCTCTCGCCCACTCACTCTCTCCTCCATTCATCCGCTTGTTGCTAATTACCCTCTCTGATAGATTATTTTTAATTTCAGAGCTCGCTGTCTCCAAAGCACCATATTAACTGTCACTGTTTAAGAAGCCTATTTTTTTTTTGTTATTATAATGGCAGCTGTTTCCCGGGTAACCAAGAAATGGGAATGCTGGGCCTCCTGATTTTTGTGGTTAAAGGTTGGAAAGGAGCAGGGGGGTGCCATATTGTAACCATTTGCAAAAAAAAAGCATAGTAATTGTATAAAATGAAGTTATATTTAAGGCGCATCAATAGCATGCACTTGACTTTTGCCCGCAATACAATTCAATGGATAACTTCTGTATTCCTTGAACCCCTCACCCCACTGATCTGAAGTGTTTGGAACATTTTAAAATAACTCTTTAATTATAGTAAGTTATTAAAAAATTCAATTATACAGAGAGGACATTACTGAGGTTGCTTATTCATCCATCTGATAATATTAGAAATAACCGGGATATTTGTCAACATGCAGCTTTTTATCTTTCTGGTCTTATAGTGGGCATCTATTTTGTATTAGTGGTCATTTTAAGTGCCTCTGCTGCAAGCTGGACATTTGAGGAAACTCTAACAGCATCACTGCCAAGGTTGATGGTGCAAAATAACGTATAGTTCTTTACAATAAGTAATGATAACAACACTGAGTTTTGCCAAAGTAATTCAAATTTAAGTAGCATAAATGATAACGCAGTAAAAAAAGTAATTTCTGGGAAGACTGAGCAACAGTTGTAACTGTAAATTGTGCTTTATTGTGCACGACATTTCTGCAAGAGACTTCTTGTCTGTTTGTATCTGTATTTTGATATACATATTAATTCTATAAAAGCAGAAGTATTTTGTAAAGGGAATATACGAGCCAAGCAAGGAATAACTTTCAGGTTGTCAACTTCACAAACGCACTCAGGACGCACTGTTGACTTTTTCAACCCAGTGGACAATCTGTTATATGCAAATTCATCCTCATTAATAAAACTTAAATTAAAAGCCTCGAGTTGTGTTGGCGCGTGCGTGCACATACTCCCTCACATCTTTTCACACCTCCTCTTGTTCCCTCTCTCGTCTCTGCCAGATGAACAACTGGTGTGTGAGCGCACGCTGAAGTACTTCCTTGGCATCGCGGGCAGGAAGTGGGTGGTGAGCTCGCAGTGTAAGTCCCGACCATCGAGCTCCGTCATTGATGAGTTTGCAACAATTACTCTAAATGAATGTGGAGGGATCGGCCGGCATAAAAGGAGGGTTGCATAACACGGAGGCCACCAGAACAGTGTTTGTGCTTCTGACAATAAAGCTCATATGTTTTTGTTCCTCTCCGCAGGGATTTCAGAGTGCTTCAAACAAAAGAAACTCTTAGATGAGGTACGCTCGCCCGTGCACTCCTTGAATTTCCTCTTGTACCTCTGTATGTCTCGATGTTGAATTAAGGTTGCATGATGAATCTCTCCATGTGGTTCGCCGTGATACCTCATAAATTATTTGTCATCCATTTGCTTTTGGAATCCCTGCATCTGGTTCTGTGCTATGCAAGTATAATCCTTTGCCAAGCTTTGTTTAATATCCCCATTAATTTAAAACCGTCTCTGTCCGTCATCCGGGAAAGTTTCTGCGCATTTTTATGCATCATATCGTATGTAAAGATGGACTATATTAGACCATTAAAACCATTAAGCTTATAAGATGAACTCTGTCAAACTGAAAAATGTTCAGCGTGTTCTTCAGAGCACATGACCCTTAAAATAAACCGGCCCACAATCAGCCCTTTTATCAGATGAGGACAAATAATTGCTTCTCTTATGTAAAAACTAATAGGAACAGGAAAGGTTTTGCATGATTGTGATTGAGTTCACGTACTTAGTGGGCACACACTGAAGTAGGTCTGCTTGTTGTCCAACAGAGTCCCTTTGAAGTGAGAGGTGATGTGGTGAATGGACCAAACCACCAGGGCCCCATGAGAGCTCGCACCACTGAAGACAATCATGTGAGTCTCAGACACTGAACAGGATGGCTATTGATACAGAGTTTATTCAGTCTCCATAGCCTCCGAATAAATAAAGGACAAGTTAGGGAATTTAACAGTGGCTGTTTTGTCTTCAAATTTGTTTTTTTCTTAATTTTTTTATAATGCAGGTTTGGAAGGTTTACAGATATGTACATGTAAAAGTTTTTGGGTTTTTTTTTCCTATTGCTGGATACACCTTTTGAGTTCAAGTCTAGCCACAATATTACCTCAGATACCCCTGAAAAATATGTGATGCATTTAAATCAATTGTACACATAATAGAATTTGATGAAATGTCATTATTTTTCTATCACATTAAATGTCCATGAGTGAATTAGCAAAAAATCCACGTTTAAGGTCAGAAAAAACAAGTGTTTTATAACTGTTTGAAACTAGAAACTAAACTCAGGTAATCTGTGTTGGATTTGATTCACGGTACGCTTGATGTGATTGTTACACAGATGTACGTGATA
The DNA here is from genome assembly GCA_037176925.1 of Amniataba percoides. Taxonomy (NCBI): domain Eukaryota; kingdom Metazoa; phylum Chordata; class Actinopteri; order Centrarchiformes; family Terapontidae; genus Amniataba; species Amniataba percoides. Next base: position 7,739,559 of record JBAJHX010000024.1, on the reverse strand, counting down.
TCACCTTTTTCCAAATTGGCACCTGAAAACCAGTAAGACGAGATAAGAAAAACACAGACAGAAATCAGAAATCATGCAAAACAACAAAAACTGTACACAGGACTCCACAGTAAGAAGCTGCTTGAGAAAATGTGTTTTCAACAGCTTTAAGTCAGGAAACATCAACTCATTTATTGATTTACCGAAGGACCTGTCATCTCTTTTACGGAGGACTTGTAAATGATGTCCGTCACAAGCTAATTCATCTGTGGTGCAGCTACACCACAATGAGTCCAAACGCGAGAGATGGTACTGTTAGGCAAGGCTATCCACAGATCATTTCACAGCAGCTACTTCATAAGAAAAAAACTAAAAAAAACTACTGTAACAAGACAAAGTTCACCTGTCCTGTGGGCCCGTGATGTACCAGGTCTTTAGAAAACAGTCTTTAAAGTCATTTTTTTACTGATACTTTTGGCCATTTTTCCTTTAATAGATAGAACTCTTAGAAACAAACTATTGATTATTTTTTAGATTTATGCAGGCTTCTGGACCGAATCAAACCGGGGTCAACACAGTTGCATTGTTTGCCTTTTAAACCTCAGAACGACCTGGATGCTTCCATTAAAGAGTAATTTAACAGTTGTTCAAGCAAACTGAAAGCCGTTTTCTCAGAGCAGTACATGCAGTACAGTGAAGAGTCTCCTCTCTTTCTCACAATGTAAATGCATTTTAGCTCCCTTCTCACGATTTCATTCACCCCTCGGCCTCAGAGGCCTTTATTAAGACATCAGTCGACTCTATCAGATTATTAAGACTCCATCTGCTGTAGATTATAGATCCGAACGAGAGACCCATCACTCGTTCTGGACATCTAATAGATGGCAACAACAGTCATCTGTGTTCTTAAGAACTTACTGATATAAAAAAAAGGTTGAAAAACGCTCATCTTATTGTAGGAGGGAAATAAAGAGAAAAACACAAACTGCTGCCAATGTTGACAATTATTGTGATCGCCATTCTTTGTGAAGGCATAATGGCCAACCACAGGGAATAGTCTGATTCTACAAAAAAAAAACTCCTTTAACATACAGCACCTGAACCTGTTTCTTCACATTGCACCAGCCTCTTAACTCAGGCCATGTTGTAAAAAGCTAATTGTAATTTTCCTCTTGGTGTAAGGCCAGCAGGACCGGCACTGTTGCCACTGAGGGAGAAAATTAGAAATGGCTAGATGTCATGTTGGCCGTATCGCTGCCTTTGAAGAACCTCCGCTAATTGAATTAGCTAGTAATTTCAGGCTTATTTAAGTGGCTTCAACACGGCGCCGGCACTGTGATGGAACCAGACAGATTGTCCCGTTCATACCCACTTTCTGTCACCTGCACCACTGTGACAAACAAACTAACAGATGAAATGAAGCTCCAGGACTCGGAGTCTGTCACCAGAATGTTGATTCCCTGGAAATCAGTCAAAGAAACTCATGAGTGTGTGCGTCTGTGTGTGTAAAGGAGGGGGGTGGTTTTATCACATCACACACTTTAATACCTCCTGAAGGACATTAGCTGTTGTCTAAATTAAAAATCTGTAACCGAAACCCTTTTTCATCTCACCAAGCACCTCTGGCTAATGATCATTATGGACGGACGGGGAGGTGTGAGAAATTAGTATTTCTCTCTCCGGCAGCTCGGACATTTATCTTCCACCTCCATCCAGCCACAAACTGAATATGAGACTTTGACACGGGTTCCTTTTTGTGGTAGTTACCACGGTTCAAGGAAACAATTTTACATTCCCATTTCAAGCAAGCTTATTGACCCTGAGTGCAATAAAACAATGTGTCCCTGGTGTCGGGGCCGGGTCGTTTTTCTTAAAGCGTGCTGAAAGCGTGATATTGCCTCGGTGAAGGTGGCCCTGCTTGTTCTTTCCTGTTCGACTCATCTCTGAATTTACAGTATTACAGCCAGAGTAAAAGAGGAACAAGGTCTAGAGTTTTTTTTTAATGCAGTAAGAGAGTAACGCCTGTTATAAATTGCGAATTTGTGAAGGTTTCAACTCTACCAGTGTAACCCTTCAGAGAGGTGAGGAGTGCAGGGACATGCTTAGCTGCCCACATACAGTTTTATTGAACACTGTGCGAAGGTTAAATGCACTGAATAAATGTCCTTTTTTTCTCTTTTTTTTTGCTTCTTTGAGTATAGAAATTTTCACACTAAGCAATTTCGTGCTATCTTTTTCTTCTCTTTTTTCTCTTTAGTTGCTCATGAAGGGCTGCACAATTTGTTTCCAGGGGCCTTTTACAGACATGACTACAGGTAAATCACATCAGCAACACAACACGTACAACTTAACTAATGGATCAGGCAGTTACTGAAGAATATTATCAATATTTACAAAACTAAAATATGAGTAGTTATCTGTGTTGACATTTTCATCATTGCAGTGTTACTTCATATCCATCAGGTCTGAAGGAGTGAAACATCTGTACCTCCATACTGATGCTGTCTGTCTGTCACACTAGAGCTCAACCAGTATTGATATTTTGAACTAATTTTGATATTTGAGAGTGTCATGAATTAAATGTGGTTATTGGAGAAATAGTTTGACATCTGAAGAAATATGCTTAGTGCCTGATAAATCCACTGAGCAGTACCGTACAACCGTAATGATAAAATCTCTCCACTGTGGGATCAATAAAGGATCTAATCTTATCTTATTTTATTGTTGAAGATAATCAGTGATGGTTTCTTAATTCGTGCAAACATATCTCTGGATTGCAACTTCTTGCTATTTATTTGTCAATATATGCCTCAGGTACCTCTATGTAATTCATGAAAAGACGTGTAGTTTATTAAGAAAATTACATTTTCTTTTTCTGAAAAGTACAGTCCACTTTGCAAATGCAGTGCCCTTACGATGTTCCCCTCGTGCAGCAAAGTCAGCATGTTTAGAACAGATACTGATCTTATGAACAGTGGTAATTGTTAAATGTTTAGGGACATTTCATGCAGTCATTTGAGTCGACGTAGTGACTTTTTTTTATTGTTTTAGTATCTCAGCTTGTGACATATGCTATTTGTGTAGCTCTATAAACAACAACTCTGAGAGGTTTAGCGAGGTGTTTGAAATGCAGCCACATGACAAGATGATGGCTAACTAGCAAATGTAATTTTTTTCTTAATTTAGTAAAAACATAAGAAAGGCTCAGATTTCTTAAATATACACAGCACTCAGATACCACAGGAAGTGCAACACCTAGATACAATTTCTCATGACTGACCTCAAAACCAAGGATTTGTACAGCATTTGTACACTTTCATTTGCATATGTTTTAAAAGAAAAACCAGCAGGAAAACAAACGGTGATATTTCACGGGATTGTTTTTTCTGCTGCTGTCATGCTGTTTGCGCTCACAATCAAGACTTTCTTTTGCTCAGCCACACCATACGGCGTTATAGATGTCTGAGTCCTGCAGGACTCCGATAGACCCCCGCTTCGCTTTAAAGAGGAGGGAAAAATTACAATAAGAATAAGGGCATTAGAGTCACACAGAGTTTTGACCAACACTGCTTGAAACCTGCACTGTTTTTTGACCCCTGTCATTTTGACACTGGGAGAAAATGAAAAGTCGTTCCAGATTGTGGGTGGATTTAAAATAAACTTTTGAGTTAAGTGAGATTTTTGGCGTGCTGTTGTCATACTGCACAGCGGTTGTTGTGCCGTCAGTCGGCTGCCTGGAATTTGTTTCTGGGAAGAAAGTGGAAATGAGCCTCCAGCCGAGGCCAGAGTGCTTTTTCCTGTTCTCATCATCTAAAATTGCTGTAAACTTGTGCATTGAATGTTTAAAGCATGCCCGTTTGAAACAGGCCTTCTGCTTGGCCCCTGGTATTGCTGCGTGCAGCTTTCTTGAGAACCGCTCATCCAGACAACTTCACACTCGACACTGCACTTCCTTGGGTCCTCCGTAGGGTTGCCACCTCCAATGAGGAAAAATAAGAGACACTTGGCCAGCTGCCCCATCCCCGGGAGAAGCAAATGAAGCGATATGCACCAATTTGTGCTTTTGCATGCATCAGTGCCTGCTCGGAACAGGCCCATTGCTTGGCCTCTGGTTGAAATACGTTTTTTCATCTGTTGTTTAAATTCATAAATGGATACATCTAAAATGGTGTGAGTGGAGTTGCAAGGACTCTCTGGCTCTTCAGGGCGATGTTTCTCGCCCTCTCGAGAACTGCTCATCCAAACAACTTTACACTCGACTGTGCACTTCTCAGCAATATACCCATCAAGTGGGAAGCCAATTGAATGAACGGTCATTGAGATAATCTAAGATTAAAATAGATAGACAGACTCTTTCCATTTATTTCTAGCAAGATATTCCGGTTTTACAGTTTCTTAAGTAGCCTAGTTTGTGAACTTTGGTCCTCACGATTTTAACTGTTGATGACCTCCAAGTTAAAGGCAAAAGAGCAGTTTGGTTGCCCTTCACACAACATGCCCTTTAGCTTTACCCTTCCAACGTGAATGAACTGACAGACAGATCATGGGTGAAGGTCTCAGGGGGCACATTGCTTAAAAACCCGCAAGGCAGCATTCTTTGGTTTCCTTCTTCCTGGGGCTCCTAAAGTGCTCCTGCTGCATCCCCCCGCTGACTGCTGGATCGATGAAGCTTCGCTAATGGGTCGACATCTGCTTGCTTAGCGTGAGGAGTTTAAAGACTTTCTTTTACATGGCACAAACATGAGGATGGAGTCTGTTTTCCTCAACTCAACAGGAATTCATCCATTATTTAATTACTCACATTTGTGTATGTTAAACGATGGGGTTATCAGCAGCGTATACTGCGAGATGATCGAGGCATGAGTCTTCCCGTATTAAAGCAAAAGAAGCTGCTTATTCACGAAGCCACGTTTGGCGTCTGATGTATGTTGGAATATGAATTCACATCTCTTTTCCAAAGCAGGGTTAAATGTGTGTTGACTGACTAAAGGAGATGCACGTATTGATTTGAGTGGAGACTTAAGTATTGACCTGTTTTCCATCCGTCCGATCAAAGGAAGTCTGAGCTTGAAATGAGTCTGCTCGACCTCCCCTCGGGGTTAAAGGAGCGAGAGTAGAGAGAATTAAATTAAGGTGTGACCAAGGATACTTTATCAAGAAAAAAAAAAAGGTTTCCTCAGTTCATTCAACACTCACAGCCAACTTGTGTGTGTGTGTGTTTATTGTAGATGAAATGGAGTGGATGGTGGAGCTCTGTGGAGCAGCTGTAGTCAAAGACCCGCTTCTCCTCGACAGTAAACAGGTAAGAGCGTCCACGTCTCCCACTAGAAAAAAAATGATGTAAAATGTCAGTTATTGAGCCGCATTGCCATCACATTGCTTCAGTGTCTTTTTAAAATAGGTTTATAACCAACACACCTGCAAAACTAATGACATTCCCATCAGCCTCAGCTTTACTCCCTCCTCCAGTTAACTCCATTACTCGTATTTTACAAGCAATATAAGCTAAGTGTTACCTGTAGGGATTGTGTGGCAGTCAGTAAAGTGTATGTCGCCCCCACTGAAGAAATTCTTACACTCCATAACAGTTAATGCCTTTTAGATTTCTCTCCTGGGTTTGATTTTATTTTTGAAAATGTCACATTATGAAATTATAGAAATTGACAGAAAATCCCCAGATCCAGTAAGCACCGCAGCAAAATCGACAGTCGTCCTAGTCGTGAATTTATGCCGCTAATATATAATCCGACAGGCAGGCGTGAAAATATCATTCTCCTACAGTTTGGCTGGCTATAAGTACTCATGTTCCACTCATTTATAGTTTTGTAATCCTAAATTAGGCAGCCTTCCTGTCTTTTTGTTCTACAGAAGTCCCATCAGCTGGTCATTGTACAGCCTGGACCAGACTCATCATCGTCCACATACAGCAGTGAGT
>JBAJHX010000024.1:7712241-7733545 GCA_037176925.1 Amniataba percoides | reverse complement strand
CACCTGTCACTTTTCTAACAGGCTTTCAATTTATTAGTTATTCCCACTCAGTCCCTCTCTCTCAAACACACACACACACACACACACACATACATACAGAGTTCGTAAAGATAGAGATTAGACTGACAGCAGCAGCCGCAGGAGCTGATTACATAATTCATGTGTGGCTTCACCTGGAGGTTCAAGCTGGGCACAAAAACAGACCTACAGAGTGTCAAAGAGGAATCGTGATGAGGTGGACAACATGCCAATTGGTATTAATATTATTACGTAAGACTAACTTTCATTGGTTGTCATTAAATCTTATCATGTTGTAATTGTTTTCTCTTAGGTAAAACAAGTATGATTTGTAGGTTGTGATTTGAAAATCTGAAATTGGCTCCTCCTTCCCGCCTCAAAGTGCTTCTGCTTCTGGTCACATGTCCTTAAGTGCAGACAACTGGTCGCTGTGTTTTTGTAAAGTCCCTCCCTCCAGAATTGCTCAATCCATTTCTTCCTTGTTATCTCCCTTTTCTTCGTTGCTCTTCTTCTGTTAACTTATCTTTCATATTTGTTTTCGTGTTTCTTGGTCGTATGGTTCTTTATCTGCCATTACTTCCACTCAAAGTTGTGTGGAGACCCTGTTCAGGAGCCACTGTTCAGGCTCTGTCAGATACTCTGATTGGTTGTTGTTGTTTTTTTTTACCAGCTCTGGTGGATTCATGCCTGAGATATCAAGCGATTGTCTCAGTTTCAAGCTGGGTGCCTCAAGTCCCAACAGATATCTGTAAAATTCTAAATTGTCCCAATTTGGACAAAAGAAATTTGAGTTAAAATATTACATGTGCTTACATAAACATTATCATGTTATGTCCCACTCATTACATAACCAAATCAAAATAACCAATTAACACAGTAACAATGCTCCACATGTACGAATTCAACACAGATTTTCTGTGTCATGTCCGTCGTGTTGAAAAGATCTACTCGGTACGTTTGCTTAATGGCGAGCAAATTGTCCCTCATCCCGATGAAAATGTGTGCATAAGCGCATACACGTACATGTACAGGGACAGGCAAGGGCCCAAGTTTGGGGTTTTGAAAATTATGGTCACCCTTCACTAACAACCATCAGCGAAAACAACACCATTTTTTCACTTGGCAACATATGAGACGAGTGAGCCTATTCAGAGGTTTAGCCCCAGGCTGGCATTAAAATGATTCATTTTTCTAGACTGTTCTCACCCAAAATAAAAATGGTCCTATTTGTCATAATATCTGCATTTTTAATCACCATTTCACAAAATGTTGTGGTGTGATCCTATGAAGACACTCATGGTCATCCTTAAAATATCTTCATATTATTAACAGATTTTTAGTCCTCTTATTATTTTTTAATGGCTGTTTAAGGAAATGTTTTGGGTCAGAGTCAGTGCATTTGTGAATACATAACAGGTAAACCTATCATCACTTTACTATTTTTCGTCGGGTGAAATATTTCTTACAGTCAGACTGAATATGCGGTGGAGAATGGACGGTCACAGACACTCTGGCTGGTCGTGTGCACCTGTCTGTCCATTAGTGCATGAATCTGAGAGCGTCTGTGTGAGGACCAGTCGGGTGGTGACAGCACGGTGAAATGGCATTCACTGCCAGCCAAAATGAGACAGGTTCCCTACGAGAACGAGGGGAGTGACTCGCCAGGAAAGCGAGTGTGAAGGAAGTTAGGCAGCAGAGAAATGGCCAAGAGAAAATGTCAGATTGGAGCAGAGGGGGGAAAATGTCAAAACAAGTTGGCCACAGAAGAGAGAGGGGCTGCCATCGCACGAGGAGAACTGACAGTTTGAAACAGAGAAGGGAGAAATGGCTCTGAAATCCCCCCCACCCGCCCCTTCACTCCTCCCTTCTCCTGGCATCCTAATTTGCACTGCTGCATATTTAATGCAGCTTTTCCTCTTCCACGTCCTCTGGCACTCATAGCCCAGGTAATCGAGTAGCCCATCGCCCTCCCCTTCTCTACCCTCCTTTATCCTCCTCTTCTGCACCGGTGATTGAAATCACACACGTCTCTCTCTCTCTCTCTCTCTCGCATGTTCATCGTCTCTTGATGTAATGGAAATTTGTGCGCACACTTCTTCACGTTATGTTTTACGAGACATATCCCGGACATGTCAGTTCAGCTTATTGCCTTAAAGGAATATGATGCTCATTTCACACATTTGCATGATCTGTGATGATAGTCTGCATAAATCTGTTTGAGCACTCGGGTTTCTGGGAGCACTGACATGTTGTTTAGTTCGGACCTGTTACATCTCAATGTTTTATCAGAGATATATTAAGATATATAAATGAATATAGATGTAAGGTTTAGTGTAATTTAAATACGGATTGCATAAAAACAGATTTGAACCTGTGACAGGAGAGGTTTAGAAATCTTAGGCTCAATCACATGTAGAAAACACATGTTACTATATAATATAATGCTAATAATTATTTAAGAAAAACATGGCCGAATAAAATACAAACACAATAATGAAAATATGAATAGTAATAGAAAGTAATGTGGTGCTAACTGGCTACTAAATAGCCCTAAAATTAGAGTGATAAAATATTTTATTAGACACCACTGAGATAAATGTAATGACCATTTATTCAAAGCTTTTGGAAAAGAATTGAAATATCTGTGCCCCAAATCTACTCAGAAAAATGTCTTTTTAATCAAAAGGAGAGTGAAGAGTTTCTTTGTGTTTGATAAGAATATATTTTAGAAGGATTAAAGGACACAAATTTGAATTATATTACTATTTCTGATACTGAGAAGGTTGAAAACCTGGAGACAAAGACCGTCTCCCATTTGCTGCTAATTTAGTCGCTCCTGGCTTTACCCCACGGTGACTTTTAAATACTCTGGATGTGCTGTACATGCATACGATTTAATCACTTCTAGGCCCGCTTAAAATCCCCTCAATTATCCGCTCAACAGGTCTCTCCAGACGAGCGACAGTGGTGACGCGTGGATGGCTGTTGGATACCGTGGCAACCTACACACTCCAAAACTACAGCAAGTACGCCCCGTGAGCCAAGGTGCTTTAAACACACGGCCATGAAGCGCTTCTTTTACAACCCATTTTACAACTTTGTCTTTTAATGTCTAATACTGTCATTTAACCCTCATTTGTCTGTTTTGTTGATAAGCTTAAAGCTCTTTATATTGTATGTACGTGATCTGATGTATATAAAGTTTAATGGACAAACGATTCCTGAATTGAGTCTTTTCTTTATTTATATACACGTTTATTCTTAAAGGATAAGTTTAGTTTTAGGTGATAACAATAGTGCTTCCAAATATATCACTTTATATAGTCATCTGCGTTATACAGTATCATCCTTGGGGTTTTGGAAAGAAGCATTCACAGTATTTAGCACTTGATGTTTCATGTCAGATCTAATGTATTTGAATAAGCTCTTGTCATCCCTGTTCTGCAGTATTCCCACTTCTGGTTTATGGTTCTGCGACTGTTGTTTGCGAATCCCCTGAGCACGCCAGCTTTCCTTGTCATGGCGGAAAGCCTGTAGCTTTCCCCCAAACATGGCCTGTGTGCAGCAACATGTTCTGTGCAGTTTTCTTGAATTATTTAACAGTCGTTGTGTGGGAATACAATGAGAGAGAAGGAGAGAGAGAGAGAGAGAGAGAGAGAAGAGATTTACAGAAATGGTCCACATATGGGAACAAAAATGACCCATCTGTGTGCGCTGTGTACGAGCTTTCATGTAACCTGGAGAGGATGAAATGTGCATGTCGGGTTAGGGCACATTCAAAATTGCTGCAGAAGGTAATGTAGCTTTTTTTGTGCAGCCAGAAAGTCGGAAACAAAGGTAAAGACTAAAATATTTGCTGAACAGATGGAAATCCCTCATTTTGAATAGAATGCAATGGTGTTATTAATTTGATTATATTAATCTGCTAGTTACTTTATTGAATAATTGTTTAGTCAGAAAATTGTATTTAAAAAAAAAACTTCATAGTACTTGTTTTATTTTACCAACAACCTAAAACCCACAGATTTCTTGTCTACTATCACATAGCCTAAAGAAAAACAGCTAATTGTCATAATTGAAAACCTAAAACTAGAAACTTTATCAAATTTGTGTGAAAAGTGACTTGAGAACTGTTAATTTCCTGTCAGTTGTTTAATCTAGCTGACATTAAGGCAGCAGTCGGTGCCAATTATGCAGTGCGACATGTGGATGATGTGTTTATAACATCTGGATGTTTTTTACATTAGAAGAGAACCACCACAAGACACGCTTCCAATTTACTCCTGTCAGGCCAGTGGATGTGAAATATTACTTCAGCGTCACTGTCTGCTCAAAATATATAGTGAGACCTTATCAGGCTCACTAACAACATTAAGATTAACGTTGTTAGTTAGTCCTAAAAGGGCTCAAAAGAATAAACTAAATTTCAATACTTGACCTAATTTTGTGTTCATGCCTGCTTCCTTTTACTTTTCAACAAAGCATGGGACATTTGTTGACCACCTGTTGATATTTGTGGCCTTTTTTTAATTGCAAATCTAATGAAACAATCTTGTCAAGCCATTAATTCAGCAATGAGCGTGAATGTAGGTTAATGGGTACGGATTCATTTTTACAGGCAGAGAAATTTTCTGGCATTTGTTTTCCTTTTGTTTTGGTGATTCACTACTTCAACCGGCGTTATTCAAAACACAAAACCGACCCCACGCGCTGGATGCCTCTTGTCAAAATGTTAGGAACAACAAGCGTGGTAAAAAGCACTTTCGCACGGTGCTTAATATTTTCATCACTTGCGCGCTCGTGGCAATGTGAGAATTTTAGTTTTTGGAAAGGGTAACAAAAAGAACATTTCAGGTTCATTACACGCCCACTTTCATTAATGGGTGGCTGCTCCAGCTTTTGAATTATTCACTCATATTCCCTCGCAGTCTACACACACATCCCATTCTAATGGTCCTATCCATAACCTGCCTACATTTACAGGTTTATTCATTTTGTAATTTATGCACCTACGCCTGCCTTTAACACCCTTATATTTCTATTTCTGTCCTATGTTATTGTATTATAGTATATTTTATGTTACCTACACCATATCCTATTTTTATATTTTTATGGCTTGTACCATTTGTTTTAGCGTCCTCTTATCTTGTGTTTTCTTTTTACATATTTTTAAGCATGATTGGACTGAGCTTGAGATTTAAGAATTTCATTGCCAACAACTGCTTTTATGTAATTGTATCATGAATCTAAACCTCTGTTATTTAAGTTAATTGCCTCCTCATCTACCACTTATGACTTTCACTCTTGCCTTACCAGCTCATATCTGCCTCTGTCTTCTATATTTTATTGGAGGGTCATTTTCCAGGGGCGAGTGTCGGTGTAACTTAAAATGGGGGATTCAAGCTCTCTGACATCATGTAGTAAAGTCAGAATTTCCCAGCCTCGTACTACATGAGTAAAGTTCATTATACATCAAACCTGTATCACCTGTCTCTGTGTATGAAAATAGCATCCTATGGCCAGAGTTTTTGGGGCAATTGGTAACATGAAGATATTTACTTAGTGTAATTACAGGTTACAAAAGAAAGATGGCAAAAAGAAAGATGATTGTTGGCCAGTTATGCATCCTTCCTGATTTTTTTTGTTTTTGCTGAGAATTAGATGAGAAGATTAACATCTCTGCAGTAAATATGAGAGAGTAATGTAGCTTAGCATAGAGGCTGAAAACAATAGATCAATAACTAAGATCTCACATCTTTTTTTGTTGTTGCAGTCTGTATAAAGAAATATGCAACATGTTAATGAACCTCAGAGGTTTTGTTCCATTCGGTCAAGCTTATCTGTTTCCATCTTTGTGCCCAGCTGAGCTTACATAGTTTCTGGCTGTAGCTTTATAATAAACAGACAGACCAGAGAGCTGTATCGATCTTCCCATCAGACTCTCTCCAAGAAAGTGAATGAGCGTATTTTCCCAAAATGTCAAACTATTCCTGTAAGTTTTCAAAATTCTGCAAATGTCACTGTGTTTCATTCACAACTTCGAGTCCTCTCTCGCACCACTTACACTATGTAGACAGCGTCTTTCCGCATAATGGGAAGCACGCCACCTTAATAATGTATGTTTCTACTCATAGCACTGGCTCTGTATCCCTCAGGATGTGTTGCTGGTTTGCACAGTGATGATTATAATCTATGCAATAACCTGAACTTATGTTGCAGGGGAATCATATCTGCAGAGCCATAACCCATTGAAACAATGTGGGAATGAGTGAGTGAGCATTTGAAGGGCAGAGATATTGCAGAAAAAAAACATATTGCTCCTGCAGCCACTCTCAACTTTTCTGGCAGAATGAGCTTGGAACAATTATGCCTTAAGGACACAAGTCAACTTGAATAACTGCAACCCATATCAACCCTGTATAGATGTTGGCTTGAAGGCCGAAGTGACGATTACAACTTCCTGTTTTTTTATAGAGCGATTTTAGCGTTGAAAGAGTTGGTCATTTTGAATACATCTGACGAAGAAAGGGTATTTAACATGGCAAAAATGTGCCTCCAGACTCATCTACACACATTATTTTAAATACATAAGTGCAGATTTTATTCATTTGCGCTCCCAAAGCATATTAAAACAATGCCAAGAGAACACTTTTACATTTTTGGCATAAATCTGTATTGAGTCATTTGCAATCAGCGTCAGGGGTTTGCAGGATAAATACAAATGCTGCATCCAGTGTCATTCATTGCTATGACAACAGCAGATATCAAAAAGCAGGTGGCTGGAAATAGAGAAAGAGCCCACACGAAACAGTAATGTCAGCACGTTTGCTCCGAGGCCTTTTTAATGCCAGATGTGTGGTGCCAGACGCCGGAGTGCCAGGACGCTGCTTTCCTCCAGTCAGCTGATTTTTCAGCGCTGAGCTGCAGCGAGGCGTGCACTCGGCTCAGTTACTCTGTATGGGAACCGGGGTTACAGCATGATACGGAGCAGAGGCTCACAATGCAACACTGTTTGCTTTCTTTCACCGCACAATTAGCTGAATGCTTCTAGTTAGGGGTCAGGGTGTTTTGTTAGTCTAATGAAGAGTAACGGAGCGCCCGGCTCTGATGACAAAGTGTAGATTTTTCACTCTAGTGTCAGGAATACAATGAGTTCATGAGTAACAGTACATGAGATCAGGTCACTGGAAGTCAGACTACAGGACAATAAATCTAGTCATTTTATTCCAGGCTTGTGGTCCATATAAGACTCCAGCTATGCTAGCAGCCCTGTGAGGCTTCAGCAGCGGTGCTTCGAGCTAAATTCCTGTGCCAGCATGCTGGTGTTCAGCAGGTGTTCGCGCTAAACACAAGGTACAGCTGAGGCCTGTGGGAATGTCATTTTGCAGATATTTCATATCATAAACCAAACTACTGGACTAAATAAAATCACAGCTTGATGATGGTGTGTGGTGAAAACCATAGACTGTATGTAAATCTTTATATGGTGAACGCTGACCACCGTTCTGAGAGAGGACTAAACTGTAATAACAAACAATCCAGTAGATAAACAGACATTTTAAGTTTGACCTGCTGCTTGCACAAGCTGAAAAGTCAGGAAATCATTAAGGTTATTAGGATGCATCGTACATGCACCGTGAATGTGAAGTTCATGGAAGTCCGTGCCAGTGTCACCCAGACACCTCAATAGAAAAACCTCATGGTGGAGCTGGAGAAAAGTGCAATGTATCATCATAGTCAGTGGACTTCAACCACTGGAAAATATATATGTTTGGACAAAATTTCATAGCACTCCATCCAAAAGTTTTGAGAAATTTGTGGACCAGGTGGTGGACCAGCAGACTGACATTGCCTCCCTGGAGCCGAGCTGATGGCATGGCTGATAATAAAAACTTAAACGTTTTAGTGCCAAATCGTAGTCCCTTCATAAATTCAGAAGATTAGTATCAGCTGTGCAATTTATGAGTAATACCGAGGTTGTTTACCACACAGGGAATAAGCAGTTTAAATATTCACTGATCACGAGGTATCCTTTCCCTGCGCAGAGACACTCCTGTCTCAGAGCCTCTTTAGTAGTAACTGAGTTATGGCTGCATGTGTGTGTGAAAGTCTTTGTGTAAAAAGTAGGTTCCTTGTCAGGTGTCTGTAGTTGTTGAGTCTTAATGCCCGGGAATGGATCGGGATATCCCATCGTGGACGATATTTCTGTTCAAACGCTTCACCGGGGAAATTAGAGCAAAACAATCTGCTTGGCCATCTGGAATGTTTCGGCGTGCGTCTTTGTTTGTGAAGCACATCTGCGCACGTGTATGCAAACATGTACAAGCAGATTGATGTTTGCTTCAAACACCCGAGGGCAGTTATTTACCCCCCAGCTAAATTTGGCACGAGCAGACTGATTTTTGTGACACGAGAATACGTTTGCCTGGATTGATCTGCACCTCCTTCAAGAGCTGAAACAGTAAGAAACTCTGCTTTCCAATAGAACTGAAATAACAAGTTGATGAATTAAAAAATCATCTGACAAAAAAATTAATGTGCATTTGGATCGTTTGCATATATTTCAATGAAAAGTGGAAGAAACATACACCACCATCGGTCAGCATTGTTTAATTGTCCGGTACTTTATGGACAAATTCCTGCAGCGTACTTTTTGTTTAGTGCACATTAGCAAATGTTAGCATCTTAACTCACAAAAATAAAATGGTCACCATGGTTTACACACTAAACATCAGCATGTTAGAATTACATTTATTTCTCACAAGAGCAAAACATAGTGTTACACTTGGACAAAACAAAATGTAAGTCCTGCAGCGGTTTGGTCAGACAATTGACTTTTGTTTAGATCTTGAGCCAACAAACTAAAATTAACCTCTGATGCAGACATTTTTGCCCAAGTGAAAGGCAGTGAGCTCTTAACAAGGAAAGAAAAAACACACTGATGTTTCCATATTGGTTAATGACTATAATTCAGCTATTTTAGAAATTTCAAGACGTCTGTGTGAACATAAAATACACGTCCATGCTCGTTCTCTGTGCTGAAGTCAAGCTGCTGTGAATAATGAGTGCACTTGTCCACGCTGACCCTGACTGCTCTCACACTTTGCTGCTGTGATCCTCATTAGTTGCTGGCCGGAGGCCTCCTAAAGTATTTTAACAGTATTTTGGTCACACCCCTTGGCTGCAACCCAAACTCTGTCTACAAGTGTCTCTTCAACACTGAGTCCTCAAAGCCGGGTCATGACCAGCAAAACTATCTGGAACACCAACCGGTTTGGTTTCCTCATAAACAAAGTCCGTACTGCCTCAGAAAGTTGTAGAAAGAACTGACTTTACAACATAGTTGGAACAAGTTGAGTCCTCCTATTGGAGCTTTGTTTACAGCTGGTTAAATCTGCAAGAGCTCCACCATTGTAGAAATCCAATTTTGGAGACATGATGCTTTTTTATTTTGTTTGTGTGTGCGTGTGTGTGTGCACTTGTACACTTGTATATGCAGCTGCGTTTTGTTTTGTGTATGTGCTTTCCCTTGTCTTGACTCCACAAATTTGCCGCCTTCATAGCTACGCAGAGAGAACAGAAGGAGAAGCTTTAGCCCTCATGGACGCAGGGCACATATATTTTTAATCTGCTCAATTTTACATACTGTTTAAATGGGTCCTGCATTTTTAATGATTCGCTCTCTGCCACTGACACGGCAACCATTATCCTGGCATTGCTATTGTGTTCCTTGTATTGGGTGGTTGATGCTTGTTGCCAGCCTTATTTCACCTAATTCCCTTTCCATGTGATGTTAAAAGCGGGGATTTGAGTAAAACTGAACTGATAATAGAAGCGTGCTGTCAGCCGTCTTCCACCCTTACAGCATTAGGTTGTAGTTTTATAGCTACTGACACTGTGCGAGCAGGAAGGGCATTAAAGATGCAGAAGGGTAGAGCCTCGGTGGTCACTGATCAGTGCTACTTTATAGAGGAATTAAAATGAAAAATGGACCCCCTGCAAAGTGTGTTTGTATCAAGATGATGGTGCATATAATAATAATGCGGGAAAAGCAATACATCTACGTAGACTGCTGCCTCGCTCAAAAGAGCGTAAACAAACTACCTTTCTTCGCAGAAAAACTAATAAATTTTACATGTCAGGATTAACATAATTACATGGAAAGTTTTCACATGACCACATTTGATGTCACATGATTTTACATGAGTTTGGCTCATCTTACATATGACTGATGATGCATGTTGGAGGCTGGGTTTGAAAATCTAGAAGTTGATTGTTGCTTCACAGTATCACACGCAAGTTAAATGCTCTGTGATTAGTCTGGCTAGAGAGGTTGCAGGTGCTTTCATTTTAAAGACAATTCTTTACTTTTCATCACAATTTACAAGATTACAAGACATTTGCTGCATGTATGCAGACTGCTATGGAACATTTGTGTTTTGTATGCCTCTAGCAGATTACCTTTTGGTCTCATATTACATGATGAGACCGATTTTTTTTACATTCGGATTGAGGCTTGCATCCCAACTTACCCTGCTGACACTTTGAGTCAAATGTCTGCATGCCAAAGTTTTCTGCATTGACTAAATCTCACCTGACACAGGCGCAACTTTTATCCATCCTGGCACTATATCATTATAAATGGCCATGTCGATCTAGATATTCATGTTTCACAGGGGACGAGTTGTACTGGCTAGTGATACTCTTTTTTAAAGACCCTCTCTGATTGGTTGGTTTGAAGACGCTTTCTGATTGGTTCATTTGAAGACGCTTTCTGATTGGTTAGTTTAAAGACACTCTCTGATTGGTTCGTTTGAAGACCCTCTCTGATTGGCTGGTTTGAAGACCCTCTCTGATTGGTTGGTTTGAAGACCCTCTCTGATTGGTTTGTTTAAAGACGCTCTCTGATTGGTTGGTTTAAAGACCCTCTCTGATTGGTTGGTTTGAAGACCCTCTCTGATTGGCTGGTTTGAAGATGCTTTCTGATTGGTTGGTTTAAAGACACTCTCTGATTGGTTGGTTTGAAGACCCTCTCTGATTGGTTCGTTTGAAGACTCTCTCTGATTGGCTGGTTTGAAGATGCTTTCTGATTGGTTGGTTTAAAGACGCTCTCTGATTGGTTGGTTGGTTTGAAGACCCTCTCTGATTGGTTCGTTTGAAGACCCTCTCCGATTGGTTAGTTTGAAGACGCTTTCTGATTGGTTGGTTTAAAGACCCTCTCTGATTGGTTGGTTTGAAGACGCTTTCTGATTGGTTCGTTTGAAGACGCTTTCTGATTGGTGATACTTTTTTTTTCTCTAGTGGCACTATGATGCCAGTGAAATATCTCATGGCAATGTTTTGCAGGTATTGGCAAGAAACCAAAGCTTTGGTTTTTATTTTTATTAAAGTTTTTTATCTGATGGTGTTACATGATAAATGAATGGATTGCCAAAATTATAGCATATCAACCTGCTAGAAGTCAAATGTCTGCCAAAGTTCATGGCAGCTGACCTAATATTTGTCAAGCTAGTTCCCTGGAACTGAAAATTGCCAACCTCATGGTGATCCTAGAGGAAATCTCAGAGAATTGATCTCTAGGGATTCAAATATCATCTGGGAACCATGAATATAAGTACCAAATGTCTTGGCAATGCATCCAATAGTGGTTGAGATGTTCACCTCTGGACAAAAGTTCGGGATCAACCAAACCGACATATTCAGGTCACGTTCTCGTTCAGGGCTGGCACTTCCAGGGCGATGTCACCCAGCCATCCTCCTTTGCTGACTAAAAATCCTTCAACAACTATGTCACATCAACTTCTTTTGAGTTGCAACTTGTTCTCTCTTCCCTCCATTTGTTGTTGTACTGAATCCACTCTGCTTATCCACTCCACCAAGGACTCATCCCCGGACGCTTTTATGCTGGAAACTGCATTATATTCTACTCAGTGTAAGTGCTTCTGGCGAAGAGCGTTACCTAAATGTGAAAAACATTATAGCCTATTCCCTTCTATTTAAACTGACCACTGCAACTTTGAACACTCTTGGCTGTGCTCTGGTTATAATACCTCCAGTATGCTTCGACATATTGCCTGTAGACATAAAGATTTCAGAGCATTGCCCATATGAGAGTCTAATGGTCTTTTTCTCACTGTGGACCTACACCCATTTGGAGTTTTCACATACCTATTTATTTCCATTGCTTTTCTCAGATAAATCCCTTGGACTAAATGGGAAGCATATGACAATGTCTGAAAATTGTTGCCATTAATGCTCTAGAGAGCTTTAAATACAGTATGCTCTGCAGTATTACTCGGCTGTTGAGTGGCTTGTCATTGAGCCAGGTGAGGTTGCAAGGACAAGAGGGATGAGTGTTTGCCAAATATGTTTGCTCACTTCAGCCGCGGGCCAAAGAGACTGCAAAATGACATTTTTCACATTCTCTGTAGCATCAACAAACACTTCAGAGCGCAGGCTGACCCAGTGCCTGAGGCCGAGGTTGCTCTAGCCTGCAAGTTTCTCCCCTAACTTGATTTCGCTAGTCCTTCACAGGGCTGACGCTGCTTTGCAGAAGTGAAGTGTAGAGTATGGGTGATGTAAGCTTGAAATTCAAGTCTAATCAGGTTTTATTATGTCAGCATAGCTGGCCAGCAGGCTTATTCTTTCTATGATAATGATAATAGAGAACATGACTTTGTATGTGGATATTAAAATTAGCCACTAGCACTTGTGATTAAATTACTATGCAGACATTGTCACATACTGTATAAATGCAGGATTGTTGTGCTCCATCTGTGTGGACGTCCTCTCCCCCCTGACTAGAGGACTGTCCTGGTCTCACCTCGGGCATGTGGTGCGACCTCGCGCTCCCTGCCTGGCAACATGGCAGCAATGCTGTGAAATGTCACTTTGCCGTTGCTCACAGAGGCAGCCAGTTGCTGCAGGGCCTTATCCATGGTGGTGGGAAACAAATGGAGTCTCAGTTAAAGGTCAGACCACAAGGCTCATGAATACAGTCCAGAGCGGCAGTATTCATTTTATATATGAGAGAAATAACTTCATATGATGGCTGATTTTGCTGATGGTTTTAAAGTGTTTTTGGACATGTGGAAATAGTACTGACTGCTGTTGGCTGGTTTTGTCAACATCAAAATAAACCCTTCTGAAAAAGCACGGTGACAATGCATTTTCTCGCTATGCCAATTTAATAATGTAAATAGGAATTTTGTAAGTTCCACCAAAACATATGCAGGGTATTACAGATGGCTCCCTTTCAAAAGCAATCACTCAGATGATCCTCTTAACTGTGAAAGAGAATAGGTCACCATAAGCCCACAGAGACAAAAGACCTCAGAGGACAGATGTAAAACAGAGCTTTAAAATGATACTGCACCTTTTAAATGAGGGTGATTTTGATTGGTTATTTATAAATTGCAAAAATAAATAAAGCTTTGCTGCGTAATGTATTGTATGTGCAGCCAACATGCTGCAGTCATTAAATGGCCATCAGCTGCAGGTGGATGCTTGCGGACTTTTAATGATAAAGTGAAATGTGCCAAAAATTGGGTGAGCATTCCTGAAGCCCAGTGCAAATGTTAAATGACATTTTGACATCCACGGCCGGTCCAACCGTCCTCTCAGCCAGTTTCATCACAATGACATGGCTCGCTCGTTTGACCGGCCCCAACCTTTCAGTTTTAAAAAACGAAATAGTTTTAAAGAAAATGTTGTAAAAGAGAATGCCAGGGTCCTTTTATTCATTTATTTATTTTGTAAACTTTATTAAGGTAACACTTCAAAGTGTAACTTCTGTAGTTTAATGTTAATGGTCAGACATCTTTTCACCATTTTGGCAAAGTTATCACATCTGTGCCGCTGATGTTTTTCGAGTGAAAAGTTAAATCTTCCCCGGCAGAAGAAGCTTTTTCAAGAGAAATGTTCTAGTCTTCTAGACAGTATATGTTCAGAGCTGGAGACTACTGTGCTCTCCGCTCCAATGAACTGAGATGCAGTGAGAAACATTCTGGCCAAGACAAAAGTATAATGAATCAAAGATTTCCCATTTGTACACTTTACTTTCTCAGCAGACGAAGTATTTTTATTTCATTATCACATGTACAATATACTTTAACAGTCACTCCCTTTTACTTGCTCCTTGACTTTCCCACCCAGTGTGGATTATTAGAACAATATTAATTTCACAACACTTTTGCATTATGTGGTGAGTGATTATTCAGTTTTCAATTTTAAAAGCACTTGGTGGTTTAAGAAAATTAGTGTAATCTCAGCCCACGAGTTGTTCTTTTTTTTGTTTGCTTGTTTTGTTTGTTTGCTTGTTTTGTCTGTCCAGATTTTCTTTTCAACTTGTCACATGAAGTGGAACAGCAGAGGTCATTTCCTGGCATTTGCAAATGACTCGGAACGGTTTGCGTGCATCGTATTGTGCTTCATTTACTTAAACACTTAAAGAGAGAATAGCATTTCAAAACAGGAAACAACATAATGGAGGTCAAGACCAGCACTGTTACCGCTGGTTTCTGCAAGGTGATCTTTCCACTTATTATTTTTTCTTTTAGTCTCCAGACTGACTTTTTTTCTGTCCTTTTGTTTCATTTGATACCCAGCCTGTTTCTGTCCATGACCATTTTTGTCCACTTGTTCAAGTCAAAGTGTTAAAGAAAAATAGCTTTTGCCACAACAATGACCTCCCCTGATGAGAACACGGCCACAGAGAAAAATAACAAGAAGAGCTTTGCTAAAGATGGACAAACAATTCCTCAAAGAACTCCACAGCATAGCATTCATTCTTGTTTTCATCATATTGTCCTTTATGCAGTGCAAAGATCTGACAAGAATTCACCAATAAATTAAGTTCATGTGCAGTATGGTTTCACATCCATCAGCACGCACGGGTCAGGCTGCTGGTTGACTCCGTTCCTACATGAGCACGCAGCTTTTGGCGCGGTCCTTTCTCATGGCGGGTGGGTGCTCGTGAATCTCAGTCCGGGGTGGCTGCTGGGAGACCCGCTTGAGGCCGCGACGTGAACCAGCACGTTTGAGCTGAGGCCGATGGATGCGGGACACAGACGACAGGGTGGTGACGTGGAAAACGTCGCGGACGCTGTTCTCTGAATACTTTGAGGTGCACTCTGCGTAGGCCACGGCGCCAATCTGCCTCGCCAAATTAGTGCCCTGGAAACATGGAAAAAAACATAGAATATGGGTCTGTTAAGAGAACAAATAGATTTGAAACACATCCAGTCGACAATTTGCAAAGTTAAAGCTCATTTGGACGTGTTTCTTGCGAGCTGATGAATTTAAGTCCAATATTCAGTCTCCCTTTTAGCTCTGTTTTTGGTCTCCACCAACTCATAAGCCAAATATTTGGCTTTTTAGCTGATAAATGCCCCATTACATTCATTATAATACTTACTAGCTTTTCCTGTCTATGATTTTTTTACTGCTGCTGGAAAAAGGTTGGTGAGAATACAAAGACTAAACCAAAACAAACCCCAATATGATCTTATTGGCCCCTACAATGCTCCAAAAAGGTGCATGACCCTGTTTTCAGCAAAAATATGAGTGCAGCTTTCAAATCCAAACGTTCATCCAGCCATATGCTTCACTTTATTTGTCGTCCAAACGCTGGTGATTCATCTGGAGAGTTGCTGAGAGCGAGCACTTAGTGCTACGGAAAACACAATGTGTTTATGTGTGTGAGAGAGACAGAGGTCATACTATTGCATTCTTAAATATCCTTAAACCACGCTGAATCTCTGGAATACCGCTAGAAACCTTATGTAATCGTAACAGAGTCAAAATGAAGCATTTACACATCATCACACAGTGTTTGAAATCTATACAGCACTTATACAGTGGACTTTGAAACACTCTTTTAAACGTCATCTAGACATTGATTATTAACACCGTTTGTCACATGCTATTAGATTATTCTTTGCCTGTATCAGATCATTGGTCGTGTACAATAAAGACTCCCCACTTAATAAAAGCCTACACTCTCAGAAGCATGATAGCTAGCTGGGGCATACACAGAGCTAAGATCCTCTACACACCTATGAAATATTCAAAGCCTTATCTGTGCAACTGTAAAACTCCAGCGTAAAAGCCCAGCTTATTCCCAGAAGTGGTTAGCGCCATCTTAAATCTGGACTGATTGAACTTGTATGTATAAGGTCCAACAACACCGACTCTGTGCTTGGGTGAATCTTTTAATGAGAATGGGGGCGACCTCAGATGTGGTGTTTCTGCAAGTCTGTTGCCTTGAGACTGTCTCTCAAGTTTGTCACTTCATTTCATTCTTTCTCTTTGAAATGTGTCATCAATTGGATTCATCAACTTCTCTGGTGGTGAAACAGCCACACTGTGCGACAGCGTAGGTGTTCAGCCATCAGTGTTCGAGATATTCCATATTGAAGGAGTGCGTAACAGCAGGATATGATAATATGATTCCTCCTCCTGTGAAAAAATATTAAAGGCTTGAGCTGTACTACCAGGGAGGCTGCATTATTTTTGCATTAATGGAAACGGTCCAACACTTCAAGTCTCCATTTTGACACCCTTAAGCCGATTACAGCAGTAGTCACACAGTTCATGTGCGGTTCATTGTGGTGGAAGCACTTTCCCCCGAGGATCACATCAGTTGGTCAAGTGGCTGAAATATGAAGCTCCCAGTTTGTGGCTCTTTGCAGTGCAGCCCTTTAAATAGGGCCCATTAGTAAAAGCTCTATCCTTTTCAAGCCAAGCTGTTGTCAACCTGCACTCTATTTTCCACCTTTATCCATTTGTAATCAAGTCTGACCACAGAGTTGTCAACCGTTTGACCACAAAAATTTGTGACAGCTCTTTTGTACAATACTTTAAAACTAGAATAGAAAAAGAATTCGACCTCAGATGCACACAAAGCGGTTTCCACTGTTCAGTCTGTAATCACACATTTGGGCAGAAACAGGAAGTCAAAATGATGTGAATCAAGATTGTGTGAGCTGTGGTTTTCACACAGTTTCTAAGCAAAATTGGACAGATGTAGGTAAACTAAACAAGACATGCTTTCAGATGATTGCTGAGTAGAGGGGAAGGAAAGAAAAAGTTTTAAATTGCTGCAGTTACAGTTTCAGGAAAACATTTGCTGTGATCAAAAGGTTTCTGTTAATTTGGAGATAAATCACTTTATGCAGAGAAACTAATCCGAGATCTTGATGGACCAATTTTGATGCCACCACTGACAGGAAAATGAAGGAGGTTTCCTTTGCTTTGTCGGAGGTATGAGAAAATATTAATATGTTGACAAAAGGCTGCCAAGAAGTGGGAATTCAAATTTACATGAAAATAGGCTATTAAAATTCATGCATGCCACTGTTCATCGCTCCAAGACACAAACAAAACAATTGTATTATCGCACATCCTGCTGTTTGTCTCCGTCTTTGTTCAGTCCCGACTCTTTTATACTCCTTGTGTTTCCATATTTGTGGAAGTTATGATCTGAAGCAAATGTCATTCTCCGAATTCATTGTCAGAAGTTTTGTTTATGTGCACAAGGGAAGAACGTAATGGCTGTCATTTGTCTGGGATGATCCTATTAAATTTGTACGTAAATCAGCGTTACTATAGGCGAATGAAAATCGCTGCAGTGGAAAATTAAAAAGAGGACTGCACACTTAAAATCATATGTCTTGCATGTTCCAAATATTATTATATTATCATATAAACTAAATAAACACCATTCAGATTTTCACGCATGCTAAATTACTGTTACTGTTGTCGGCGATGGTGGCAGGAGCAGCACTTAATTTCAAGCTGGGTTATACACCGTTATTATGCTCGCCGATGTTGGCTGGCCTCTCGTGAAAAGAGGGTGGCCTTTTCCTTACCTGCTCGTGGGTGACAGGAATGAGTCTGTGTTTGGAAAGCTCCCTCATGACGTTGAGGTCCGTCCTCATGTCCAGCTTGCAGCCGACCAGCACCACTTTGGCGTTGGGACAGAACTCCTGCGTCTCGCCCTGCCACTGTGTACAGATGGACAAATACAGCACATGTCATGTCAACATGTGGGGGTGTTGTTAATCAAATATGGGGAGAACTTAGGATAATACACTGTGGCCAAAAGTATTAACATTACATTCTCATTTCAAAACCATGAGCATCGATCTGCTGATTTTACAGCCTCAACATAACCTGGCTATAGCACAGACTGAATGGACTGTAGCAATCACAGTCTGTATTTATTAAACTTTGCATATAAGAGCTGCTGATCTTAAATCCCCCCAACCTTGAAATGGTTTCTTTCAAAGTCCAATCACGTCACGATTTCTGATTACCTCTCAAAGAGCGGCTTTGCACCCCTTGAAAATGTCATTTTTCACAACCTCCAGTGGTTTAACTTGCTGCAGTGACGTACAGGTCTCCTGACATCACTGATGAGCGAGGTTACAGATGCATCGGAGCATATTTCTGACCACACTGAGAAGTGACACAGAAGCCGATGCCTTGAGATATAAAGTAGACAGGTATCGAACCTCGATACTTAGAGTGCTAGTAAAATGTCATCCAGTATTAAAAACTGTCAAGCATAAAAAAAATCTTACTCTGATCTTCATCTTTCACCATTCTAGTATTTTATTTAGATCATTTTCACAGCTGTAGTTTCACCATTTATTCCAATAAAGGTCTTACACCTGTTATTTTACAGCACAAAAGCACAAAATTTGGATTCACTTCATCCATCTTACTGATTTAGATTTTCAATATTACACTCACAATAACACCTGAGTAAATCTTGCCAATGTTTTTGCATATTTTTCTTGCCTTGACATTTTTTTTTAAAATTCTGTCTCAAAAAAGCGCAAATCACAATATCACTATAGTACTTCCTCTTTCCTTCCTCTCTGTACCCGTAACCTGTAGCAACATGTCCACATCTCTGCAGCCATTTTTCAATGCAGTGTTTTCGCCTGTCTGAGCTCAGACTCAGGTATGGTCCTTTAGGCTCTGAGCTCTAAAGTTGCAGCAGTTCGCTTTAACATCCTGAAACGGGTCATGGTCATTTCACATGTCTGTAGATATGAAAACTGGCCTCAGACAGAGAAGCTGTTTTGTTTTGTTGTACAACATGAACTTCATGATCATAAATGGGAAAGGAAGACAGACAGACGGAAACAGACAATACTCATTACAGACCACTGACATGACTCAAACTATTAAACTCTTTCTCTCTCCATCGGCCTCTTTCTCTCTGTGACTCCAGTCATTATCTCCTCACACCATGGCACAGGCAACCACTTTGCACAGTTGCTCCATTTGTTCTCCTTTACAAAGAGATCTTTTCTTCTGGATGTCTGTGTCGCTGCTGTTACGGGCTCCAGTGTGTTGTGCTGTTGTGCAGAGTGAGCTGTTGCCTTTCAACAGGCCCCTCCGCCGAACAGTGTGCAACTGGTGAATAGCAGCAATTTAGATGAGTCACAAAGGACCCATGGGAAGAGCGGCTTATTGTTTGTGTTAATGTTAAGAATTGGTGAGAATTTTTTTTTTCCCGGATAAAGCACAGACTGCGAGCTGTTGGAGCTGAGAGTCTGGTTTGTGAAAGGAGGAAAATGGAGGCTGGGGATTTTTTGATAACTTTGTCTGGCAGTTCAGTTTAAAAGTATATGTGCAACCCTGTACTTTAAAAACATACACATCAAAACCACCTGGAAATGCTCAGAAAACAGGGAGGATTTAATGTTCTGAGGGTGAGTTTATATTAAATTTTAGACACTTGTTTTTCTACCAATTCTAGTTATTTTTTAGGCATGCTAGGAGCATAGTCCAGACCAGTTTCATGCACGCTGAAATATTTAGGAAACTACCAAGACAATGGATGTTACTGACTCTGGTGAGTCCCTGACCTTTCGTTGAGTGCAACTATGAGGTCGAAACAACATTTAGACTGGGGGGAGGGAACAAATTTTCAAATTTAAACAACTAACTACACTGTAGAATTTGTCATTTTCATGATCTATGGAAATTTTGTTTAAATTCATCTGGTTTTTGTAGCTTGTCAGACGTTTCTAAATGTGGGTTTAGTTGCATTTGGGGAGACTTTAAACTAAAATATCAGCTCTTGAGTTTTTCATGAGCTTCCCAAGCTCATGAAAAACCAGCGAGAGTTTAACAATTCTATGTTATGCATAAATATTATTAATGTACTGTATTTATACTGACTGCCCTCGGGTGCTTTGTTCAGCTACACTGAAAGTGGGGTTGGTAAAAACCTATGATTACAATTATAGACGCTTACATCATCAGCCAGTGCTGTTATTTTGAGTTTGTGTGTTTGCGTGTGTGTGTGTGTCAGCCTCTGCTGTTGTGCCTGTAGTTTTTGTGCAGCTTCTGGCCTTCATATTGAAAAACCTGGTATGTGCAAGATGAAGATGCTATAGCTTAGAGCCTCGAAGGTTGGATGTAGCGATGGCATCATCACAGCTTTTGTTAAACCGATATGTCAATCCAAACAGGCAGGCAGATAAAACACAGAAAGAGACAGGGAAAGCATGCGATGCGGGAGTTCTGGAACACTGCCAGTCAGAAAGTTAGGACAAAAAAATAAAAAGAAAAGATGAGAAATGTTACCAGCTGCAAAAGAAAAGGGTTAAAAAGAGATGACAGCCGGGTAGAAACTGGGATAACATCTTCAGCTGGGTAATGCTAGGTGAGAGAGATGCAGACAACATGACGTGGGAAATTTAACGAGCATTTGAAGAGACTGGACTGAAAAGAACAAATGATACAAAAAGGAAATAGGGAAATAATAAGGAGTCAAGGGGTATTTTTGTAGTTTGGCAGTGCTGTGAAAGAATAGTCCCTCTAAAAGGAAAATTGGAGGGCGCAAGAATTGGTTAGGCAGAAGGCTGTCAGAAATGGCAGAAGACAAAGTGCTATGCACCACAAGGGAGTTATTTGAGAATAGACGCCTGCAGATAGAAATCCGCTAAAAAAAACATGCCAAGTAAATAGAAAGTGGACATGATGACACATACTTAAGCACTTAAATTAGATGGGATAAGTCATTTGTTTTGTCTCTCATCATCAAAAAAGGAGTGACCCCTCAACGTGTCACTGTGGCATCCTGAGCATGCAGCGTGAGATCACTTCATTCACCGCTATTACTAAGGGAAAACTCTTAAGGTCATCCAAGAAGGTCAAAGTTCTCACGAGGACCCCCTGTAGATGTGAGAGTTTGTCCACCATAAAAGATGCGTCCTTTGCCTTGTATTGATGATGTCATTGATGAGTGATGAGGAATGTCGGC
>JBAJHX010000024.1:7669880-7682352 GCA_037176925.1 Amniataba percoides | reverse complement strand
TGTGTGTGTGTGTGTGTGTGATGGTCCCATTGAAGCTTATTCATGAAATGGTAAACAAGATCATTATCGGGCATGGTTGCTTTGGCAACACCTGACATTTCAAAGAAGGGCTCCAACAGAAGCAATTATGTCTCATTTTCTGTAGAGGATCGCGTGTCCAGGTGTTTAAATAACCAAGTCCTGACGGCATTACATTAATCACAGTAGGATGGAAGTAATTGATATGCATCTTTAAAGATCCTGAAAATGCAGATTATTATGTCTGCACCTTGGTTTGTGATAAAACCTAATTCATTAAACATAAGCATATTAAGTAGTGTGGCACATATGATGAAGTCGATGTCTGTGCACGATTTCTGATGTTTTTGGGTTATTGAATACACTTTTGATTAAATCATTTATCATTAAATCATCAATAATAATACCAGGAATCTGGACACAGTCTATGTCCAATAATTGTGAATATACATCAGTTAGTGCTAAATATTTCAAATTAAAAGCCTGCTTTGTAGCCACTAGCTATGACGGAAAAGGTTCTTTTAATCATTTATTTGCTTATTTTCTGTGTATTTCCTATGTATTCAATATATGAGAGCTTTGCACCTCAACTCACACACTTTTACCTTTTTAAAGACTCCCAAATCTTCGTGTCCTTTTTTTCATCTTTAGCTTTCATTTGTTTAGAGTTTTTATTTGAGCCATATTATTGTGTTGTTGGCATTTAAAAGATGTTGATTCATGCGATGAGTCAGATAGAGTATTTGTCAACCGCTCACGAGTCCGAGCACACGGGTCACCTCCTGTCATCATCCACCGTCACGGTCTAGCGCTGCTCTGCACCCGCCCCCCCCTTCAGAGGCCATGTTTTGTTCGTGCAGAGTGGGTGGTTGGCTGTCAGCTGACCTGTATGAATCAGCCACACGGGGGCAGGGTGATGAAGAGGGCACGGAGGATTACTGGCGATCAAGGCAGCCGTCGTGAAAAACCTCTCAGTGCTAAACGGCGCAAGGCCACAAAACTGAAATAACAGAGAGGTTGTCCGTCTCTCTTCCAAGGTTTCTGCCACCCACCACTGTACGACCGAGCGTTAAGCCACTGCTGCCTCAGGAGTTATTAGAAGTGAATCTCAATGTAAACCCACTGCTGCTGAGGATCAATCTACTGTGCACATGTGACCTTTTAACCCTTGTTCCCCTATTGAGTTCCCTAAGTAGCTCAAAGGCTGAAAAATTCATCTTTTTCTAGGCATCTAATAGTAACAGACATACTTAATATTCTGTCAGCTTGTTCAACACTAAATTATGTTTACGAAGAGTGAAATATAATCATGTGTTTTATGGCTGCATCATTTAAACAACTGAAAATATTCTTTTTCTTTCTTTTAATCACAGCTATATTTTTTTTTTCAAATTTTTCCTAAAATCTGGCTGATCATAATTAAAGTCTTTGGAAAGTTTGTAGCCTCCACTAGAGCTAAAAATAAAGTTGTGTCTCGAAGATGTTGTTCAGTTGGCATTGCACAGGCTTTCACTGCTCCGTTGGTTTTTTTTCCCACTTGTCCTGATTGCAATCCACAAATATTACTTCAGGGAGGTTTTTTGATACCAAATGATCGGATAAAAACAATCATCTCTCTCTTAATGAAAGAAGATTTGAGGATTCTGATGTGCAGGTATTCATGTCAGTCACGTAGCTTTGCACATGTCATGATATGTGGATATGTAACACTCCTCTGTGGTTTGTATGTCAGATTTCTGCAAAAGGACATGACAAAAATGTAATAATTTATAATATAAGAGGTCTAGATGAACGTTCTGGTATTTTTCAGTGAAAAAACCATACACTGCTTACTTGTTGAAAGTGTGTGAAGACATAAGTCAGCTAGCAAGTCGCTTTATTCAGTGATTCTTTCTATTGAATCAACACTGTGCTTCTGCAGCACTTAATACCATTCACTGTTTGCATCATACAGAGGCTGAAAAGATTTCTGTGAAAAGAGAAGCACCTGCAGTTGCCGTTCTAATTTCTGCTTGGGCTGCTGGTCTATAGGTGGTGTTGGTATTGCTGCTACCCAGCTGTGTCAGACCGTGCCGGACGTGACTATATTTGGCACAGCATCTGCCTCCAAACATGAGACCATCGCCCAAGGCGGCGTAACTCACCCCATCGATTATCGCACCAAAGACTACGTGGAAGAAATCCGCAAAATCAGCCCGAAGGGTGAGAAAACACACAGAAGACACACACATCCACAAATCTTTACCTTTCATGTCTGAACAGGAAAGTTGCTTGTTAATATAGAGGCATTAAAAAAACTCCTGATCTTTATTTTTCTTTCCTATCCAGGAGTGGACATCGTCCTCGACCCACTTGGTGGTTCTGATACCCAAAAAGGTTTTAATTTATTGAAACCTCTGGGCACGATTATAGTCTTTGGTAAGAAGTTTAGAAACAGAAAGACATGTTTGATGAATTTGTTGACATTAAATATTCTATACATTTTCACCCATAATTTATTCAAGATAGCCTTTGTGAAATTTGTGTCTGCACGGTTTTTAATCTGCTCTGCTGTCCGTCATATCAGGTTTCGCCAACAGTGTGACAGGCCAGAAGAAGAACCTGCTGGCCATGGCAAAGACCTGGTACAACCAGCTCTCCCTCACCACGATGAAGCTGATGCAGTCCAACAAGGCCGTCTGCGGCTTCCACCTGGGCTACGTGCCGGATGAGGAGCTCATCGGCCGGACGATGTTCAAACTGCTGCAGCTCTACAAGCAGGGAAAGATCAAGCCCCGCATCGACTCATGCCATCACTTTGAGGAGGTTAGTTTATACACATTTTGAATATAAAATGTGAAGGCGGTGCTACTTTTCATGTGTTTTTTAAGTCACGCTTGACAGAAGTGTTTGAGGTTGAAACAGTATCCACCCCTACTTCTTTTTACTGTTGTTATCAATCAGATATCAGCAGTATCGATCCTCTCATCAAACCCTCAGCAAGAGAGCAAATAAGTATATATCCCAACATGTGGGAAAAAGTTCTTAAAAGTGAAAAAAAAGTACATCATGTTCACAACTATAATATTTATCTAAGTATTCACAGGCATTAGATTAGTTTCGATCCATCGTGGGAGTAAAACAGGAGCTCCAGTGACGCTTCGTCTTCTGCATCACAACCTTAGAGAAACTCCTCCTGCTGTTTTCCTCTTCATCTCTTTTCCATCACTTGTGCATTAGATGAGCAGACCCCCTCCCAACATCTCCCAACACCCCCCGGTCATCAGGCGAGTCGGTGCTTAAGGGCCGTTGCTAGGTGACGGTCTAAACTGTTGCCGTGGCATCCGCTACTTACGGGGGTATCTGTGTTTCGAGTTTTTCTCTGGCCTGGCTGGCTTCAAGTGTAGACGGGAGTGTGATGCGAGACAATCCTGGCCGTGTGTTTGCGAGCAGGAAACGGAGGCAGGAAATAATAGGAAGTGAAGATAGCTCAGATAGCTAGTGTTTTATTTATTAATCTTCCTCCTCATTTTGTGGGTGCTTGTGGAGTCATTGCAGAATTAATCACTATTATATAGTCTTTAGAAGATCTTTTAACTTTTATTTATAGATCTACTGGGCTGATTAAGAGTGAGGGATTACACACATTTCCAGCATGATCCTAAGATGTTAAACAGCAAGATGGTAGAAAATAACCCCCAAAAACATCCAAAACTCAACAATAACAAACAATCTAATTTAAATGTCATCTTTTTGGTAACTGAGGGAAACTGTTTTTGTTCACATTTTGCTTAAAGCTGCTCTAATCTATACCAATCTAATCATATAAGTGCCAAATAAATCCCACATAGTGACAAGCTGACAAATAATTATCACCCAACTCTGCAGTTGCTTTTCAGGTTTTGCAGGTATCAGGGCTCACATTAGCAAACGCTCTGCTTGACTGAACACGTCCACCCCACCGACGTATGTGATTTTTTTTTTTTTTACAGGTGGCAGATGCCATGAAGCGCATGCACGATCGCCAAAATATTGGGAAAGTCATCCTTCTCCCTGAACCTAAGAAGGTGGAGGAGAAGCCAAAGTCCAACCCTGAGCCGGCAGAAAATGTGGAAAAAACTGAAGCCGCCGACAACGAGAAGAAAGAAGAAGCCACAGAGGACGTTACAGCTGAGAAGAATTGAGTAAGAGTGTTTATTCTGAATGATATTTTCAAGCACATCCTCGATGAGTTCCCATTTATTCAGTTGTGGAAATAAAAGGAAAAAAAAGAGAAGAAGAGCATGTTGCCATGAAATATTTGACTTTGTCAGTATTTTAAATGTTTGTGAGGATTTCTCTGTGCAATATGTCAACGGTGTAGTGTCCTTTTTTCTGAATACTAGTGTTCAAATAAAAATTTCCAATATTCTGTGCCATTAAGTGAGGAGTGATGTATTCTGATTGCAGATAACAAAGCAAAGAGAGGTGTCTTCCAGATTCGGTGCCTCATGCACCGGTGCTGGTTCTGTCCTCATCTGCGTTTCCCCAGACTTTGAGGGATGATGCTGATCTTAAAGAAGAGCTGAATGTAATCAGAATACATGATTTCAGCAATTCTTTGGATCCTGTTACAGTAACAGTAATCAAAAAAATATCTACTCCTGTTTTTCCAGTAAACGTTGGCGTAAGACTTGTTAGAAATAGTTGTGGTGATCATTTGGCAGTCGGTGTAATAATGAGGTAAAAGTGTGTTTTCACATCCTCTTCTCTTTGGTGAATGTTCTTGGTCAGCCCAAGTCAATATTGTGTACTACTTTCATTGATTTTTTTTTTTTTCACGTATTTGTGCCCAATTTAAAACCAACTTCAGCTACTGCCACTGTCGAGCCAACTGTGAAAAACAATTAGCGGGACTTCCTTGCCTTGGCAGTCTCTCTTGGGTTTTCCTCCGAACAATGTGGTGCTGAACTTGAGCTGAAACTGTTTGGCAAAGCCGTGCGAGGGCGGATTTTTCTCACCTCGAATTTTTTTTTCTTTTCTTTTCTAGTCCTGTGATTTAGCTGCTTCCTTAGTTCCTACGTTGCCTTGTTGGAAGCGACCGGTGCCAAGTTTACAGAACTACAGTATGAATTCCTTAGTGATCCCTCCTACATATACAGGGAGATGGTTAAAAAAAGGTTGTGAAGATAAACTGGGGCGATGTTTTGTATTCCTGTGCTCAATGCGTATTCATTTTGAAGCTCTCACTGCATAGAGACAGATTATTAAGCCTAAATTTTCCTCCTCAATCTTTTTCTTTAATTACTTATTGCAAATCAGTTTCTTGGAATGTATGTCTGACCTTAAAAAGCTGCAGTTTGGGCTCAGAAATTCAGATGTTTTGTCCAGCTGTGGGTGTAATTCAATGCCGTGACGCAGAAGACGCTTTCGCAGCACATAAGAGAGAGTTTTCCCTCCATCCACGCCAGAGCAGCTCATTGCATTCCTCTCTCCACCCTCTCAGTTCTGCTTTCCGTCTCTCTCTGAGGCCGAACTCCCTCCAAACACTCTGATCAAACATACACTGTTTTGATTCCTAAAAGCCCTCCATAACAAAGTTTCATAGATAATGCTTTATGTTGTTTACATCTGTGATTTTTTTTTTCTTGTTCTTTTGGCTGCTTCAACAAGTATTGTTGAATCTGGCCAGGTTTCACTCTTCTGGTATGAAGTAAGACCTGATGTGGATCTCTGGGCGTGGATTTTGGGGTGTTGCTCTTTATGTTTGGTAACCAGCAGACCTGATGTTTGCCTTCATCATCGACAGACCAACCTGCAGTTAACAGTTTCACTACAGCAGTTTAACTAATGAGCATGTTGAGTTTTTTTTTTTTTTTTTTTTTTTTTTATATAACAAGTGAGCAGGTTGTTCTCCAGATTTAAATAGAAATTGGTGAAGCTCAAACATAGAAAATGAATCAGTCTGCTTATTCCTCTTTTCCAATATGTCTGAAATACTAAAAGATGGTTTACATTTAACATGCAGTGGCAGACAGGGGATATAAAGCCAATACTTTGTTGTTTGGGTTTTTTTTCTAAATGTAACCTTCAAAAGTGGTTGTCTAACTGTGAGGAAAGTGTCATGTCCGGATAATCATGTAAGAAACATCCATACACTGACACGTGCAGCGAGGGACATCTAGTGGTCACTGAAAAACTGTGCCTTTTGAATAAAGTGATTAAAATACTCTCCACAATGGTGCCTGTGAACAAAATGCACTGTGCCATGCCTCATAAGTGTAGAACATCAGGAAATAAATACTTTTCCATGCACAAAAAACTGAATGGAAATACCATCTTTAATACATGCGATCCTCCACGAAGCATCTCATTTGTGCCAAATAAAAATAATAAACCATGCCAGCACCATTAAAAACAGTTGCAGCTTATATATACTGCTCTATTAGATGTGAAATTCTAATTATTATTTTTATTAAAATAATAAAATAATAAATAATAAATTATTAAAATAAATAATAATGTTTTAATAACCCTTTGTAGTGATGACCTGAGCCAATATAAACACGCTTTATCATCATGCTAAACATACTGTATGTACAATAACCATTGCATTTCATTTGCAGTATAATAAAGATTATGACCGTTATGAGTGACGTTACTGTTAGATTTAATGTGTTACTGCAATTACAGAAGTGATGGAACAACAATGCCTTTTTTCCATTTTTATTCATAACTTCTGCACACTTGCCTTCATTGTTCAAATGGGACTAATCTGTCTGTATTATTAAAGTGTTATCACACAATGCTCCTCTAAGTGTGTGCATTATTGAACTGTCAGCTGCAAAGATCAGCAGCTATGTATGTGTACTTCTGCACATACATGGCAACCAGCAGGGGTCCTCATCTGGTAACATTTACACAGGCACAGACTACAACTACTACTACTACTATAAACAGTCTATTAAAGGAACATGCCACTGTTTTTGTCATTTGAATTTCAAATCACTGTATATATTTACCACAAAGCATTTTATTGATATCAACATTGTGCTTTGCATTCAGATAATTGGAGTTATATTTTTGCCATATTTTAGTTGCAATAGTAATTTTTCTTTTTTGCGTCAGGACCAACATGTCCGCTCTCTTCCTGCTCTTGTCATATCTGATTCAGTTTCCTGTTCCTGTCCAAGAAACCAAAACTCGTGAGTTCCCTGGTCATCTCATGAGCATGAGTGGCATGGTGATTTTTATGACCCTGTTCTGAAACCATGGTTCAGCACATCCAGCCCAACTTCAAGTCATCAATTTATAATGGTCCTGTGGATGCTCATTAAGGTGATCTGGTTCTTTGGTGGCAGATTTGTTTATCTTGGATAAAGTTATCTTATCTCTATAAAAAAGATACACAATGAGCAGACAGCTAAAGTCATGATTTGCTCTCAATCAGTGTCTTGGACTGAGTGTTGATCATGTCATTGTTACAGAAGGTCAGTGTGTCCCAGCTTGTACTGAGGGGAATAGATTCATTGACAGTTTCATTTACCTGTGTTTTGTCATCGTTATTGGTGCTTTAATTTACACGTGTGGACAAAATTAGTAAGTAGTTCAGGTGTGGTTCACCCTGAAATGTGTTTCATGATGAAAGTAACTGTGTATAAGATTTTTTTCAGGTTTGGGTTTAAGGAGTTTTAAAGTTTATATATATGCAGGTTTACAAAGTTCAAAAGTTTTACTTTTAGTATTTTTCAGAACTGAAACACCCTTGTTTCTGGTTTCACAGAACATACTCATGGCCCATATGTTTTCTACCATGTGGCTAGACCATCACAAAAGATAATGATATACTTATTTGTAGTATTTTTTGAGTTATTGGCAAAGGTTTAAAAAAAAAAACAAAAAAAAAACAAGCCGCTACATAAGCTACATATATATATATATATACATATATATACATATACATATATATATATACATATATATATACATATAGAATTTTACTGAACTGTAAAATTGCATGCAAAAGTCATGCAAAGTACTGTATGCAAATAGTTGTTTATGCAAGTCATTGTGGGCGTAAAAGATAATCACAACATACAGACAACATACATGGAGATACAGATACAGTGACAACATTACACTGATTATCCTCTGTTTCGATCAGAAGAGAATGCAGCTGAGCGCTTATCTTACTCTTTCCTCTGTGCGAGTGTGTCCAGCCCTTTGTACTGCACGTACTTTACACAGTCTTGGAACATGAAATTATTTCCTTTGTTTAACCCTCAGCTGTCTGCAGCGGATGACTCAGGCCCACAGAAATGCCACCATTTATTTTTAGATGGACACTTACAGTACACAGTAAAGTGACGACCATTCAAAGCCAGAAACAGGTGTTTTTACCTCTTTGTAACAGCTGTTTGATTGTCTTTCAGTCATTAATAGGTTGTTAATGTTGTTGTCACATTATCAGCCTGAATTGCACTTTAAATGCAAATTCACAAGATGATATACAGCACTGTAAATTATGGCAGCGTTACATCACTAGTACTGTACTACGGTGTCCAGTTACTGAGGAGGGGTTGCAAATGTGCTCTGAGAGAAACAGCAGAACTTATAAGGGTCTTGTTTGCAAAATAATTTGAATATTTGTTTACAAAAATGATGATTAGTTTTGATTGACACTATCAGAGGTGTTCATAACATTACTTTTATTATTGAAGTTGTTTCCAGTGATGTTGGCCCTGCGTTTATAACTGACTGCACCACATTTTCTTCATTTTAAAGGTAAATTACATGAGACACTGCATCACACTGCATCCACTAAAAGGTTAATTGGAAGTCACTGCATCACGTTTTCTTCATTTCAAAGTAACCCACATGGGACTGCATCCCATTTTCTACACTGAAAGGTTCAATTAGAAGGCACTGCATCACGTTTTCTTCATTTTAAAAGCACCTCAAGACAGCATACAGAGGCTTACTTTTGTTTAGTTCTACAAATTAAACAAAAGTAAGTTCAAGAGTCAAAAGCTTTTATTGTCATTTGCACAGATAAAAACAGGTTTGTACTGTTTTTATGTACTGTACATAAAAACAGTACAAACTGAAATTCTTATTTTGCAGATAAACAGAAAAATGTGCAAAAATATAAAAAACAAAAATGCAGGAAATAGTTGACAAAATAATATACAAGTGTGTGGCCTCAATGCCTTAAAAGGGCCTCAATTGAGCTGTAAATGTAGGTCTATGTTTATTACTCTTGTATTATTATTTATTTTATATTTCTATTCTTTAATGTTTTTTTAGTGCTTCTATCCCTGCAATGTTTATAGCAAGAGATTTGTTATGTTAAATGTAAATGTTAATTGCTAAATGGTCGCTCTCTGTGTGTATGGTAGGCTTTTAAGTTGAAAGCGCTTGCCGGAAGCTGCGCGCTCACGCCGGTCTGCTTGACGCGCTGGGCTTTAAAAAGAAAAAGCCTTCGCGCCGCTGCGGGAGTCTCCTTTAAAAAATCTTGCCGCGTCACTGGGATGCGGATCGCAGGAGCCGGGCAGCTCTCCCACCATCCGCGCGTCCATGCACACCGCCGGTAGGCCCGATTTTTCTGTCCCCTTTCTGCACAATATGCTGTTTATTTGTTTATTTCTGCCTTTGAATGCAAAAGACTCCCGACAGAGCCGCGCTGATGACTTTGAGCTGTAACCTCTCCTGCAGGAATAGCGCGCCCGGGTTAAAATTAGATGGCTTAGTGTGTAAATATGCCCTATTAATAATGTGTCTGCAGAGAGAGAAAAGAGAGGGGTGGGGGGGTTACTTACACTTTGCACAATGAGCCCTGCAGGACATCCAGACCAGCCCGCCTGCTCTTGTTGTCACATTGACATTGACGTAAAAACGGCATGCATGCGTTACATCAGCCTCCAAGCTTCACTGCAGAGCCGGAATATTAGATATTAACATGCATTTGTTTATCTGTAAGGAGCATTATTTTAAACGTAAGAGGTATTTATCTCCATTTGTTTGTGTGTGTTTTCTTCTGCGGCACCTAAAGTGGTTTCACTCCAGATTAGGCTATTATTAGGTTACGGTGTGAACCCGTTGGCCTCTGCTACACAGTGGTATGTGGATTTGCATCACTGCAGCGTGTGAAGGGTCAGACACAAAAAACACCATTCTTCTGCTGCCACTTGACCTTCTTTAAATCACCATCTTAAACCTGTCAGGACATGTGGTGAAATCTCTGAGCCCGGCTGTGTCAGAGATGTGTGAAAAAGATATAGATAAGAAAGAAAGAAAGAAAGAAAACATTTAGGTCCTGCACTCTGTTTCTCAGCAAAAAATATTTGTACATTTTCAGGGATCTGACTTAATTCATCGCTCTCAATGTACTTACACAGAAATAGAAAATAAGACAAGAACAACAAGTGCCAA
This sequence comes from Amniataba percoides, assembly GCA_037176925.1. Classification (NCBI taxonomy): domain Eukaryota; kingdom Metazoa; phylum Chordata; class Actinopteri; order Centrarchiformes; family Terapontidae; genus Amniataba; species Amniataba percoides. The sequence continues at coordinate 7,671,945 of JBAJHX010000024.1, read as the reverse complement.
TGGCAAACAGAAATAATTAAAAAATCTTTGTAGCTGTTATAGTTTGAACAATATTGCAAGAAAAATAGATCTTGAATGCATATACACAGAGGAGTATGTATAGTATGAGCATGCATATACAATTTAATATAACAAAAATAGTATAAACAGCATTGACCGCCTGCAGGATTTATATTAACAGTAACAGTGCAGCCATGTAACATGCTCCTGTTTCTTCTTCTGCTTTTTATATATTTGACTTAAGTTTTGCTGGAGCCAGAGGCTGCAGGTATTTACTGCTATTCTGCAAAGCAAAGCTAGTAACCTTTTAGCGAGAGCAGCTTATCTGGTATTACTTTGTTTTAACAGCGTGATTGAATGTAGCTGCTGCAACTTTTTCATCGGACCATCGTCGTTTTCTGTCGCAATCACAGGAAACTCCATTTTCATCAAATGATATTAATGGTAGATAATAATGATAATAATAAATACACCAAAAGTAGTCATTTTAATTGCACAGCACCTGAGTACTCTTCATTACCGCTTATATTTGCGTGCGCTCTGCCTTCCTTCACGTTACCACGTGCCAGCAACAGTGAAAGCCTTGTGCTACAAATACATTAGCTATGTAAATAAAGATTTGGCTCCGGTCCACAATGTGGCATGTATAAATAAATGTCTGAGTGAGTCTTTTTTTCCCCCCTTCAATCCTAAAGGAATGAAGGAAAGTCTGTGAGGAGAAGTGTGATGAGATTAGGAAATGTTGGGAAATGCTTGTTTGACGTTTCCTGAAAATGTTGTTTTTCTTTCATTAAGTGCGACGAAACATCCTGTTTTTGAGTTCCTTTTGTTTAATTGAAACTCTGCTCCGGCCATTTTGTCCTGTAAACAACCGCAACTCATGGCGTAATTAAGAGTCTTTATGCAATTTCATGTTTCCTCGGCTCTGTGTGGTTCCCCTGAACACAGTGTGATGTCACGCTGACGTTTTATTTTTAGAATAGGTGCAAAAAAACTGTCTAAATCTGTCGTCCTAGAAACAAGAGGACATTTTTAACTCCCGTCATTTCCTTTTCTTAGAGAAGTTCCTTCCGCCCAACAGAGATGACAGCCCCACAGCAACAGCGCTTTCTGGTGTTGTTCGACTTTGACGAGACCATCATCAACGAGAGCAGCGATGACGCCGTGGTGCGCGCTCTGCCGGGCCAGCATCTCCCCGACTGGCTGAAAAACAGCTACAGGGAGGGGCACTACAACGAGCACATGCAGAAGGTCCTGGTTTACATGGCGGAGCAGGGCGTGTCTGAGGCCTCCATCCGTTCGGCGGTGGAGAAGATCCCGCCCACGCCCGGCCTTCTGAACCTCTTCCAGTACCTGCAGAGCCACAAGGAGGACTTCGAGCTGGCTGTGGTGTCCGACGCCAACATGTACTTCATCGAGACGTGGCTGGAGCGCGCCGGGGTGCGACACCTCTTCCGTAAGATCTTCACGAACCCGGCCAGTTTCGACGCCACCGGCCGCCTTGTGCTGCTCCCTTTCCACTCCCACTCCTGCCGCTGTTGTCCCGACAACATGTGCAAGCAGGTGATCCTTCGGGAATATCTGGCGGGGCGACAAAAGGAGCGCGGTGATGTTCCCTTTCAGAGGGTATTCTATATCGGAGATGGGGCCAATGATATCTGTCCCTCTCTGGCTCTGGGGCCCCGGGACACTGCCTTCCCCAGGAGGGGCTTCCCGATGCACAGGCTGCTGCTGGAGATGCAGGAGTCCAAGGCAGCCAACTTCAAGGCAAACATCACTCCTTGGGTCAGCGGGGAGGACATAGTGGACTGCCTGAAGAAAATAAAGGAGGAGAGATGAGATCAGTTTGTCTATGTGTGTGTGTGTGAGAGAGAGAGAAAGAGGGAGGCAAATATAGCAAAAGGTGCACCAACCCCAGTCCCGATAGCAGCAGGATATGCATGATTTAACTCCAAAAAGTGTGAATCCATTTGAATCGCCTGTTTTGAAGGAATAGTTTGACATTTTTGGAAATATGTTAGTTCGCTTTCTCGTGGGGCTGAGAAAAACTGATGCCGCTCTAACA
>JBAJHX010000024.1:7646126-7669780 GCA_037176925.1 Amniataba percoides | reverse complement strand
AGTGTGGTACATTTTTACATTTTTGTATGGATAACACAAATGAAATACAGCATGTTAGTTTTTTTGTTTTAAATGTGCTGAAAGACATTTTTTTTACCTTAAACTGATCCAAGCAATCCGGCAGCATATACAGCACACAGCTGAGTGAGTGGTTTCAGTCTCACTCTTGGCAAGAAAGCGAATTTTTCTCAAAATGTTGAACTACTCCTTTAATGCTAGCCTGGTATAGAAGTCTATTGTCATGCTGATGAATAGGTTTTGGGTGTGTATGCAGTATTAGAAACTGACTCCCACTGGCATGCAAATAAATAAGCTCACTGGTCAAGATTATCATGATCAATAATGGAGATATGCAGTATTGATGGTGCGCTAAGTTCCAGTTTTTCCAGCCTGATCAAAATGCTGAAGATCTTAACCAAAGTTGTGTCGCGTGTGCTGTGGAGTGAACTAAATCGAATGCAGCTGGCCCATTTAAACACCGTCCCCCTTCGATATGAATGTCACGAACTTTACATTCGAATGTCTCTCTGTATCTGACATCTGTGAAATAACTGTGAATGGTTGTCGCAGGTACTGTAAGAGGGTAGAGATTTTAGTAAACAAGAGAAACAGTTTACTATTGCACCCTCCGGGGGTCTCTGCGCTGACAGGCTTCTTTTTAAAACACTTATTGCCGATCCAAGGTCGTGTCGACGGACACATAGTAGGATCAGGTGTTACAGCACTACCTGGGACAAAAGACCACACATGTCGCATCAGGCGGGGACAAGGACGATGTAGAAAAGGGATAAAGTGACAGAGGCTCTTGCACGCTAGCTGTGCTCCCTCCCACTCACTTACTGACACCTAATCTGGGGTTTGATTATACAACGGTAATCTACACCAGCATGAGATCCAAAAGGAGCACTGTAGCCATACGTCTGCACTTTGGACAGCATTTAAACCTTGTGACTCTGAAACAGTGAAGAAAGCATGATGCAAAGTGCAAATTGAACATTTTAAATTCTAAGCATGTAGTCAGTAGGTATCACTCACCGTACTTTTACCCCACTTAAACCCCCAGTGTATTGATTAAAGATTAAACACTGATCTTTTTAGGAGGACTGTTCTCTGAAAAGTCCGACACCTTCTTTATGTTTGAATGTATTCTCTGTAAAACTACAGTGTTATGAGTGAATGGCGTTGTGGGTTTTCAGGCTCATGATTAACTCAACATGTAACCTCATTTAATCGCACTAAATCCATGACAGGGACTGAAAAATGTGTTTGGAAATATCAATAAGGAGCACTTGTGTTCAGTGAGATGGTTCGCAGGGACGTTAATATTCCGTTGTGAAATATTAGGCCTTGTTTCATCTTTTAAGTGAACAAAATGTTTTTTTTTCCATCCAAATAAGCTGCCTACTTTTTGTACCAGTGTTACTAATGGGGCATGTCTACTGTTGATTTTTGCAGCCTTTTTCCATGTTAGTATGCACTGAAGTACACACTCCCTGATGTTTGTCCTGTCTGGTAACCTTCGGCCAGAGGTAGTGTGTAGTATCAATAACTGAGTGTACATTTATTTTGTATCTTAAATATTTCCAATAACTCATCTATATCCAATTACTGAGAAAGTTGAAGATGACGAGCAGTTAAACAGATGTGTAATAAGTTGACGAAATACTTCTAGCCTTAAAAAAACGACATTGTTGCCAGTGTTTTAATTTCTCAGGGAGTAGAGAAGAAAGTGTTCACAAGCAAATGTAATAATATATGCTTCAAAGAACTGCTGCTCTAAGAACAAACTGCCCATTCATTGATTTAAAGAGCGTAGATCTTTACGAGACGTAATCAATGCAGCCGAGTCCTGAAATTCTTTGAGATCAAAACCTAATCCATTAATGCTGTGTGATTAGGTGCCTACTGTTCTGTGAGCTTTCCTCCCTCTGGTGCTTGAAGGAGGGGTGTTTTAATTTGCTTTAACTGTCTGCGTACCTGTAACACTTTCAAGTTCTGTGCAATAATTCAATTCTGTATACTTAATACGATGTTAAAGACATTTCACAAAAAAAAATGGGAAGAAAGACTTGACATTTAACATTTTCAGGGATGTGAATTGGCTCCAGTTCAAAGTTTTTAATCAAACTTTTAAATGGTATTATGGTTTTACAACAACCAAATAAAATGACGTGTTGTTAGGACACTGCTTGACTCATATGCTACTTTTTTCCCCCATTATTTTACATGGTTTGCTGTATCTTGTGTGTGCGTGTTTTTAATCAAAAATTAAAACTAATATGTGTGTAATGCATCTGTGTAACAGGAATATAAAGCCATTATCTGATTAATCTGTTTCTTCTGTGTTTTTCACAGCCATAATTTCCTTTTAGGGATCAATTCAGCTCATCAGAAATTAGTTTTGTAGAATCATATTAACAAAAAAAAATATCTCACCTTAAGGTCCATTTAGTTGGTCCTTTCAAAATTTCTGATCATATCACATTGTTCTGTATTTCTTTTTTCAGGTTTGAAATTAGCAGTTTATTCAAGGCCATATTATGAATTTGAGATAAATAAATACACAAATATGCTGTTTGTTTTACTTTGACATATAATATAAATCATGACATATTTCATATGAAAAATATATCTGTATATGACTGAAATTATTCAAGCAACAGGAAACAAATGGAAAATGACAACAACAACAAAAAAAAAAAACAGTTGCTAGTTGCTTCTCAGTTAATGTTTAGTACTTTTTCTCTGGTTAATGTCACTGTTTGTAAAACTTATTTGGATTTTGGGCATTTTTGCCCCGATTGATGTTTTAAAGCCTGAACAATTTATCCATTCATGGCTTTGAATTTAACAGATTATTATGTAATATCGTCAAAATATTCAATGCAAAACTGTTGTGGGAAAGTGTCAATCAGCCCAATAAAGTCTCTGTAGAAAGTACCATCTTTAAACCAGTTTGAGTTCAGGACTTTGGAGACAGATGAGGTTATAATGGTATGTATTTGTTGATGTCAGTGGTTTTGAGTTAACATGTTGGGAGAGATCATGTCTCACATGAGCCTCACAGCCTCACATGACGCAGTGTGTCCTCTCAAAGTGGCTGACATGTTGATTCAGCAGCAGAGAGGGGAGGAAGGACAGATGAGTCCCGGGGTGAGAGGAGTCCTCCAAACCGCTGTCAAGTCGCAGGACAGCAAACAAACAGAGGACGAAGAAAAGACAGAAGAAGGAGAAGAGTGGACGAGAGTCAGCAGCGTGAATGGGGCAGTGACATGAGCATGATGTGGCCGGGACAGTGACCTTCAAGTGAGTCAGAGTCAGTTGAAGACTGCAAATTCAACAATGAGAAAAAGTCTCTTTTCAAGATTAGCAGTTCAGTGCTACATTGGCTGGTTGTGTTTCATTATGGGTAATGTAGGCACCAGGTTTAGACACTACATGGAATTGCACCCACCTTTTTAAATTTAATGTTTAATGGTAACTGTGATAATGCTACAGGGGTAAACTCTTTAACAGAAACAGAACATTTTAAGAGAAAGATAAAGTAAGATAATAAGTCCATTTGGTTGATGGATTAAAGTTTTTAATCTTTAAACTGAAAGTCACATGACTGCACCCCCCACTCTGATAAAGAAACAGGTCTAAAATGACTGCCCTTGTTAGTCAGTTAGAGGTTGAGTTTAGCAGGTTGTGCCCAGTTCATACATTTGATATCCGCCTCAGTCTTGGCTGGATTCTGTATACTTAATGAAGTCTAGCATGTGCCTGTGTGCCGCAGAAGGATTATTGTTTATTATCTGCCATTTTCAGTTTGCTCTAATTCATATGTAGTGTTTATGCCACTTTTTATTTACAGTCCTATCAGATTCATGGCTTTTACCAACAAATGTTTTCAAATCTAGATAAACATGAAGATATATAGATACTAGTTGCCTTTCACCTGCACATGAACACATATTTGCCTAACTTTTGTGTGTCTTGTTTCTTTTATTGCATTAATTCAGATAAAAATATATTTTCTGGCAGACATCTGTGCCTTTGACCAGAAGGTGGCGTTAAGTCAACACGTCTCTTCGAATACTGCTCAGGAGTCTCCTGCAACTGTAACAGCCTTCTGTCCCTCGTCACTGAGCGTTCACGAAGCTCATGGGCGGTCGTGTTGCTCTGGATTAATGAGAAGACCACGTGGCAGCAGCAGAGTGGGGCTTCCTTCGGCATAAACAGCGGCCCTGATGTGAATTCTTGAAGCAGCTTTGAGGGAATCTGACAGCAGAGGCTCAGGGCTGCGGTGACGAGGAGTTTGTGTGTGCAGCGTGCAACTTTGTGGCACGCTGCTGAAGTCAGCCGAGCAATCTGTTGATTCAGCTCTCTTACTTTCCATTTATTTCTACATTCATTTTGCCCTGCCACTACCTCGTTTTGTGCACTTAACCCCAAATCTGCGGCCTCCATCCACACTCCACTTCCTCCTTTGTAGTTTGACTTCTGTCAGATCAGATAAAGACATCCCATGTGTCTTTTTCTATCTTTCAGACATCTGATCCCTTCTCTCTGATTTGTTCTGCTAGTCTGTCCCCTCGGGTGATTTCATGTCTTTGTTGTTGTCTACAGATATATTTTCTGTTGTTGGTCCAGGACCCCCAATGATAATGTCACCAACTAGAAGCAGACTGCCCATCTTCATTTTGCTTTTGCCCCCTTTTTGTAACAAGATTTGTTCACCGGTCTTTTGAAAACCTCCCTGTTAGGTCTGCAACCCTCAGCTTGATTGATCCGACCAGAGAGAGTGCACGCCGTGTCTATTATGATTAAAGAGGAAAAAGATAACTTGCTGTCCAACCCAATTTTCAGTGACCTCCAGAGGTAAGTGAATGGATAGAAAACCCAATTAACATCAATCTGCGGAGAATGATGACAAATCGTGTTTGAGGATTTCAAAGTCGTCGATGATAGCCCAGCTGCCTCCTGTTGTACCTCCCTGTCAATATCTACATACCAGCTGATGCAGCATGCCCCCCACCCCACCCCCACCAATAACAAAAGACACACTGTTAAAATGCTTTAAATTGGCAGAGCTATCCGATGATTGCTTTTATTGATGCCCTCATTGATTTTTCTCCATTCTATTACTCCTTCCGAGGTGAAGGATAACTCAGTTAAGGGACTTGAGCCTTGTAAGAGGTCGCGCTGCATTAGGATGTGGGCTTCCTATGCCAAAATGCTATCAGGCTGATTAGGGTTGTAAGTGTTTCCACTCGTTTGATTCTTCTGCTGATAGTTTAAGAATACAATGCCAGCCAAAAGTCAAGGTAATAGCTCTGCGCAGTGGCAGAAACAGTCAGTTAGCAACAAATGGAGATGGAGAGGGAAGTGTGGGCCGCCTGAGCTGACGCTGGTCTGTGTCCTTGAGATGAAGGGTGGAGATAAAATAAAAGATTCCTTGGCTCGCGTGACATCAGCCACAGGAAAAAGACAGTGTTTGAATTGTCTGACTTATCTGCACATCCTTGAGAGAGTTGAATATTACAAACTGAGTGTTGTGAGGAGCTTTTGTGCATTCATCTGTTGAGTTATCTGCTGAAGTTGTAGCATGTGTGGAAAACCGAACAGGTCATGCATTGTGTGATATGATAAAATATTTTATTCCTGTGCATGAAACAATTTAAAGACTTAGTGCGAAATTATCAATAATAAAGTAGTCCATGATTTTATTAAAAGGGTATTCCACCAATTTATTGTCATACTTAAAGAGCGAGAAAGCATTTGGCACATTCACTTACAGTACTTTGTGTTGCAGTGGCTGAAATATATCCAGCCTGAGGCCTGACCCTAATTTTTCACTGCGATGACACAGTTTATTAAGTTATTAACATTATTTGCATTCTTCCAAAACCATCCCTGCAGCAGATGATTTTTACATTTTTGGTCTGGACTCTGATTTATCAGCAAAACACATCTTTGTATAATAAAATTTAACTGATAATATGAATCGGAGTAATAAGCCAGTGTCATGGAAATATTTGTTACAGACACAGTAAAACACAAATACCACCACGTTCTAATTTTTTTTATCAGTGAAATGACAAGCTGTTTCTGGCATCATGTAGAAGGGAGAGCTTATAACAACTTTTTTTCAGCTCTATCAGTCCTTCATGCTCTACGTTATGTTAAAAAACTGATCAGATCTTTGCTAAAATGTCCAGTAAGAAGGAGATCACAAGCAGCATTTCCACTAGAGTAGATGCAAAATTAAAAGAGAAAATCCCAGAGTCGAACCTTTCCTTGTTGCAGAAACACAAAAGGTCAGTAGTTTGAGTGAAAATAAACTCCTGCATTGCAACCAGACGGCATCTTTCACTAAAGCCGCGGTGTCTGTACACTGACCTCATCTCTTAAACTTCACACCCTCAGTTTGTACACGGCCTGTTCGTGTCATCATGGACTTTAGAGAGTTCAAACCAGAACTACTGATGACATTATACAGCTGTTTTTACAGGCTGAGTTGTATTCTCCATGACGAGTAAACTGACCTTTACGTGTAAAATTCATGGGGTGCCCCTTTAAGGCAGCTCTTGATAGCAGAAGGCGAAAAAGCTCCTGATGAAAACAAACGTTTCGGATCCACGACTCGAATCCAAAGCCCGATGGAAGACGATGAAACAAACTGTTCGTGTCTGTTCAGTCTCAGGCTCTGCGTAAAGACAACAGCGTGGTAAATATATGTGTTGTCTGACAACTCTGGTCCTTTGCCCTTCTCATGAAGCCCTGATTCACAACCAACTCTTTTTTCAGCAGAGCCAGAACCAGAAGGAACAAGAGGAAACCAGAAACTTTGCAGCCTTACTGTCTTCAAAACACAAGCACAGGAGTATCGACATGATTAACGGCACATTTCTGACATGCTCTGCAGCAATTGGATGCTGTCTTCTCATAAACCACATCAACGCATTGTTGATTCAACAGCACCTGAACATCTGCCCTGACTGGAGCGGATAAATCTGCTGCCTAAAGGCAAAGCCCTCATTTGTCAGTAGATAATCTCCCACATGTGCTCAATGACAGGCAGATAGAGGTGAAGAAAACAGGTCATAACCCCTGAAAAAATGTGACTGCAGAATAATGTGGAAATTGTGTGATGTTGAGGATAATTGGTATTTCCCCACATGATTGTGACGCCTTTGGTGGCTGCAAATGCAAAAAGGTGACAAATGGAGTGATGCTTTGTTGTCTGTATTTCACCATGATGGCACTTTCTCTTTTAATTTACATCAATTTGGTGAATTTGTGAGCATAAATCTATGAATATGCACATTGAAGAATGTTTTTTGGGGCTTTTATAACAATGTCAAGAAGAAAAACTGGCCTAGGATGCTCCACTTTCTCTCTCTCTCTCTCTCTCTCTCTCTGTCTCTCTCTCTCACACACACACACTCACATTGGCCCCTCCTTTCCTTGCACCAGCCAGTTTATCTTCCTCTGCTCTTACAATCACACACTCTCTCTCTCTGCTCCAGACTCCCGCGTAAAAAAAGTAAATTTAACAGTCAAACCAGTAAGGACTTCACCGAATGAAAACTTTAAGTAAATTTTTACTAGTCATAGTAACCATCCTACTTTTTGCTGTAATTCGGCTATGAAGATATTTTTTATTTTTCCCGCATAAATCGTCATATCTTGCCTATTGATTGGTGAAGTGATCCTGCTTTCAGGCGGAGGAGAGCGGAGCCAAATGTTCGTCTGAAAGGTAAGGATGAGGAGGTAATAGCAAATTTTTCGGTGTCTTGCAAGTTGTTAGAGCATTACCAACTTGGATGATAGCATAGAAAAGTTAAAGTGCCTGAAAATACAATTTTTCTCTCTATTAAGGGGATTATTTTGGATTAATTTTGACAAAACAAACTGATTTGCCAGGTTGGCTAATTGACAAATTAAGTTGCTAATCTTTGCTATCAGGTTCGTTATTGCAATTAAACGTTGTCTCTTGTATTTTAGTTGTTTTACATGTCACAGTTGATTAGAAATCATAGTTTTAAGAAGCTTTATAAAACATATTTTCATGTTAAAATGATGGATGTCCCGTTTAGCCGTTTTCTGTTTCCAAAGTTAGCTTAATGTTGCTACCATCCAAATCTGTGATTTTCAAAGAGCTGATTATTATTTCAGTTTCTATATCAATGCATTATCATTTTTTTTCCAGCTTCATCTAACAACAAATCTAAAGCTATGATCAAAACTACATTCAAAATCAGTCCGATTGATTGAAACAGCCATTTGTTGTTTTGCCTGCCTACTTGATACCTAAAAATGATTTTGCTATTATTCATTGATCTTTAATGTCAGCTCCTAGATGTCTTGTTTTTTATCCAACACCTAAAGATATTCAGATTACTGTCAAAGAGGAGTAAAGAAACCAATTATTTTGTGCCTAAATGGGCACAAAATAATTGGTTGCATATCAAAGTACAGACAAAGAAATAGTCATTAATTAAAAGCAATATAAGTTAAAACATGTCCAAAAAATCATCACGGTTCTGTTGTAAATTATGAAAACAGATGTTTTAAGATGTTATCTTTGATTAAACAGATGTTTCATGGTTGCAGGCACATGGGGTTTGGAAAATCTCTGAAATCTGGCTTTGGAGGATAGGACGGAACAAGCAAAAAGAGGTGAGAAAAAAGTTAAACATGCAAAAAAACGAAAACAAAATGACTTAATTTGATTAAACCATATGCTGTGAGGATACTAAGATTACACTAAGTTATGTTTGAGTTTTGTTTGATTATTCCTAACATAGTTGATAGACGATTTCTGGTTACTATAAATTGAGTGGTAATAGTATGTCCAAAAAAGGATTATTTTGCTGGCCAGTCAGTATGAATAGAAACATGGAATCTCTTTTAGTCTGTACAGAAAAAAAAAGAAAAGAAAAAAAAAGATATATATATATATATATTTTTTTTTTTTAATTTTTTTTTTTTTTGTATGTACATACAACGCATACAACAAATTCATAATCTAACACCAGACAAACCCCACATACCGATACTATCGACTGGATGTTTGACTGCTTATGCAAGCGGGGCTTTTCCATCGTCACAGATTAGCCGTCCACGCTACAGGCTCATGTCTCGATCACATCGTGCTACACATTTGGCAACCTCTGCGCCTGATTTGACGTCTTCGAGTAGACGGCACCCTGCAGGCTGCATGTATGGATATACAGTGACGAGAGAAGCTGAATCAAAAGTCAGAGTAATTATGCTTGTAGACTTTTGTTGCAGGAAGGATTGTGACTGCAGTTCCACAGGTTTACCAAGATTCGTGCAGCACGGTCAAGAAGGCATAGAAAGAAATCTGCCTGTTATTGTTGTGGCTCTCTTGATTAAATGGTTCTTAATTAGCTTTCCTTATGGTCACTTCTGCTATCTAACAACTCATTTAAACATATCCATGCTCTGATTTATTTATAGTAAGTCTAGCTTTGGAGCATCTTGATGGGTTAAGGATTTAAATGGTACATACTTATAGTGGCTTAATGTGTATTATTGTCTGTTGTGTGTTTCTCAATCAGCACACCACAGCTATTTTCTTCTGTCTATATGACATAGCAGGTGTCAGTTTAAGATGCTGACCAATGTGCCTGCTTAAGGTCTTTCCTTTCTCTCTGTTTTCCTCCTTTTCCATCAGATTTCTACTGCATATCCAGTCTCCAATCAAAAGAAATTCCTCCCGAAACCCCCAAAATATACTTTGAAATGTCAGTGCAGTGTCAGCAAACTACAAACTTTTTACGGTCAATAGGGGGTGAGTGTTTCATACTAAAAAGATAGATTTTGGGTGGAGCATCACATTAACAGTTTTAAAGGAAACCGCAGGCCCTCGCACTCACAGCTTGAAGCCTTCTTAGATGCCTGCTCTTTAAAGTTACACTCCTCAAATAGTTCTTTTATTGGCACTGTAGGAAGCAGGAGGCTGTTGGTCTGGGGCTGGGAGACATCTGTGGAAAATGCACCTTTAGACATTCGATGTGGCACTTCCAGGATCTACTACATATTGAGACTGAGAGTATCTGCCTTTGTTTAAGTTGGGGACTGTTTGGGAACTGAACTGTAAAATGTTATAATCACTGGTAGGAATGAGCAAGACCAAGGTTATGAAAAATGTAGTTTGCAGAAATCAGATAACCTCTGCGTGTCACATCATGCATGTCTGACATTGTTTGAATGCTGAAAAGCACAAAATACTGACAGGGTCAAACTCCAAGGGTACATTCAAGATTAGCAAAAATAAAAGGTCTTCCATGATTTTATGAGTCGCAAGTGAACTTGCTTTACTCTGTTTTTGTGCAGCAGCATGATTAGTGTTGCTGAACAATGAGCAGTATGAGGGAGCACGCTCAGTTTCTCTCCATCCACGATGCTTGTGTTTGGGTGGTGATAGTTGAGCTACCGGGCATCCAAATGGTACATTACACAACACGGCCAGATGTGCAGTTTAGAGGGCATGTGACTCTTAATGAGAGTCAGGACTTTTTTCTTTCTTCACAGAGCGAGACACGAGGAAGCAGCTGGATCTGGTTTGAGTGAAGTTTTTTTTTTGTTGTTTTTGCTGTATTTATTTATTTTTCAGCTCAATGTGACAGTGTGTCAGTATGCCTATTAGAAGAGTCAGTGATGAAAATTGTCAGCGGCATCATAAAGTGTGGGCCACCCTGTAAAAATACACAACATATATATCAAACAGTAAATTAATAAAATACAGCTCTCAGTTTTTATCTAAAACAAATTAGAGCAGCAAATAACTATTATTTTCATTATTATTTTGGTGACTTCATTTATTGTTAATTTATGAAATGTCATAAAATAGTGGAAAAATTGACTAAAAGTAAAACAGAAAATCAGTAAAGCCTGAAATTTTACATCTGTTATGTTTTCACATAGTTATGTTTCCATGGAAATAACCAGAGGGCCTAATGTGGCCTAATGTTGCTGTCACGCTAAAATCAAAACTGGAAGCTGATTGAAATAATAGCTTTTTGATTTAAAAAGTCAAACAAGCTCATTTTTAACAACATTTTGCCAAACCGTATGATATGATGAACAGTTAACCCCAAGGCTGTTTGTTTGCTTCAGTCTCCTGTCAGTGGGTGGATGTTGAGTGCATGTTATTACAAGTAACCATGCAGGAGCCTCGATTGTTAGAATATACACCCTTTAAGAAACCCTCCAAACTCACATCACACACCCACTGAAGTCTGAAACCTTTTAGATATCTTCTCCACATGAGTGACTCTTGGAGATGTCTGCAGCGCACGTTTTTGCACAGATGGATGTCTGCAGTCTACAGTTTATTCAGGGTGAGGTACAGTATGAGGTGGCGTAGTTCAGTCGAGGATGAAACAGATTTAATCCTCTAAATACCAAGGATACATCTTGAATGCGCCTTTAAAAGCAATTTCAGTATTTGCTTTTCATCTATTCAGACATTTGTGTGTCAGATTATCTTAATGTGGTATATTAGCTAACCATCTCATGTGCTGCTGCCTCCAAGCATCTCTTTACCCCAGCCTTGTCCGGCTAATTACAGCTCAAAGAAATGTGTCGGCATGGAGCTGAGCCATATTTAAAGACTAATGTTATTATTATATGTGGGAGCTACTGTATATGAAGACAAAACAACTTTTAAAACAGATTTATTTGCTCAATTCTGTTGTTACAAATTATCATTTAAACCTACTAATGAAGGTATTACAGACTTAATTTACTGAAGATGCATTTCAACATACCACAGTTGTGAGAAAGTGTTGCTAAAACATTTACTGTTATGTATTAGCTGTTTCACACTCTGGTTGCTACCATTACTCCTTATGTAGTTGTACTTAACCCATTATTTTAAATACAGATTTCATACATGAATGATACAGATTCTTCTTCAGGGTTAAAGTTGTCCAGGTCAGACTCAGTAATGACTGAATGTAAAAAGCCTATCAGGGACATTCAGTTAACAATAGCAATTATGGTTAGACATTCCACCGAAGTCATTACTCTTCCCTCCGTGTACTAACGCCAAGGGTGTGTTTAGATGTGAGCTTTAGGGTCCAGCTATTAAAAGAATCCAGGATAAACTTGTTGTTATTGTGGAGACTCTGATAACCACGTATACTGTCAGGAAGACAAAGTGCTTGGAGCTGAAATACTTTGTGAATACAGCAGAACAGTAGAATTCAAACTTATCCATTTATTCTGTCTGTGGGGGAAAGAGAAACAAATTTAGAGAAATACGATAAAAGACATTAATAAAAACTGTTTTCTCTACACATATCACGCTGTTGAGAAAGACTGTAAAGTGTCTAAAAGTCTAAATGAATTGTTATTATTAATGTGAATACTTTTCTTATATTGATGTCTGCATGCTACGAACGTTAATCGTTTCTGCTCTCTCCACAGGGGAGTAATAGAAGTGTGTGTTGACTGTCGTTTCCCTGCCACTACCATGAGTTGGAGTTTCCTGACTCGCCTGCTGGAAGAAATCCACAACCATTCCACCTTTGTGGGCAAGATTTGGCTCACTGTCCTCATCGTTTTCCGCATCGTGCTCACGGCCGTGGGAGGCGAGTCCATCTATTACGATGAGCAGAGCAAGTTTGTTTGCAACACGCAACAGCCGGGCTGCGAGAACGTCTGCTACGACGCCTTCGCGCCGCTGTCACACGTCCGCTTCTGGGTTTTCCAAATCATCCTGGTGGCCGCACCTTCGCTCATGTACTTGGGCTATGCTGTCAACAAAATTGCTAACTCAGAGGAGCAGGCGAACAGCGGGGGAGCAACTAGATTTTCGCAGAGGAAACCCAAAAAGCACTATCTTGCCGGCAGAAAACAGCACAGGGGTATTGAAGAGGCTGAGGATGACCAGGAGGAAGACCCGATGATCTACGAAGTGGCAGAGGTGGAGGCAGAGAGCGATGGCGGCGGAGCAGCAAAAGGAAACAGTGGCGATGGCAAAGCGAAGGACAAAGTGCGTCACGATGGGCGGCACCGTATCAAAGAGGATGGACTGATGCGTATTTACGTCCTCCAGCTCTTGGCCCGCTCCTTCCTGGAGGTGGCTTTCCTGTGCGGACAGTTTGCCCTTTACGGATTCACCGTGCCTGCCAGCTACATGTGCTCAGACCAGCCCTGCCCTCACGTGGTGGACTGCTTTGTGTCACGGCCCACTGAGAAAACAATCTTCCTCCTCATCATGTACGCAGTCTCCCTGCTCTGCCTGGCTCTCAATATATGGGAGATGCTTCACCTGGGCATTGGTGCCATCTGCGAGATCGTACACTCCCACCGGGTGGAGTTCAGCGATGACGAGCTGTACGGGCTTACACAGGGGCACGGAGCTCTCAACGATGCCGGACTGAGTGGCGAGGATTACTCCAGCTACCACTTTTCTTGGAATACCCCGTCAGCTCCACCTGGGTACAACATCGCCGTCAAACCTCCTCTGGCACCTGCAAGGCACCACGACCAGCCACTACCCATCACTGATCTCACTAATGCCAAGATGGCGTGCCGACAGAACCACGTGAACATTGCCCAGGAGGAGCGTCAGCAGTACACCAATAATGACAAAAACCTGGGCAGAGCGGGGATGGGAGATGCACCCAGGAGCGCCCACAAGGACACACGTCAGCCCCAGAACATGCTGGAGGGCGACAATCCGGCCTACAGCCATCCACAGAGCCTCAGCAATAACCACAGCAAGCCTCACCGCGAACGTAAACACCGACAGGCCTCTAAACACGCCGCAAGCAAGGCAGACGCAGACAGAGGCAGCAGCACCAGCAGTAACAGCAAATATGGAGTCATAAAGGGTTCTGAGTGGATCTGAAACAGAGACTGTTCCGACTGCTCTTCAGACAGACACGACATTTACGTTTGTCCGCTGAGTATGAAAAAATAACTGCAGCC
The DNA here is from genome assembly GCA_037176925.1 of Amniataba percoides. Lineage (NCBI taxonomy): Eukaryota > Metazoa > Chordata > Actinopteri > Centrarchiformes > Terapontidae > Amniataba > Amniataba percoides. The sequence continues at coordinate 7,655,824 of JBAJHX010000024.1, read as the reverse complement.
TGCAGTTTACATCCTTTTCAGTTGTATTTTGTTGCAGAAATGTGAAAGTGAGGGCTGAATTATTGAGTAGTTCATCAACTGAAGAACGACTGTCAGCTATTTTGCAATGCTCTATTTTGATTTCAGCTTTATCCTGTATTCTATTAAAAATCTGTTCTGAAACACATTTTGTTAGGATTAGCCTTGAGGAAAAACTGAAAAATGCCCTTATGTGATCGGCTTATGCTTTACATTAAAGATTGTGATTTATCTAGTAAGAATAGTGTTTACATGATCAGTACTTGGTTTTATTTAGCTTTAAAACTCTGATGTAATGATGTAAAGGGGAGGAGAAGTGATGAACCCTTTAAGTCTGTGACGAAGCTGCATCAAGCTTGATATATTTTGTTAAATATCCTTCGCAGGGAGGTGTTGGTGCTGTATTTGATTTCTCGTTAATATTCAGAGGCGTCCACGCTTTAACCGAAGGTGCCTTACTTTAACAGTCAAAGTGCTGCTTCCTGTTGACTCGGCAGCACTTTAAGTACCACTGTTATTTTCTACAAACTGTCCTCATCACTGTGGACTGAAAACAGAAGTCCTTCTGTTTTACTTGTGTAAATTACTTGGCGTAACTATCTAGTGGTTGAACTTTATTTTCACCAAACCAGGTTTGATGTTTTTTCCTCCAGCCATACAGAAAGAATGAGTGTTTTCATTTGGTGTTTCAGTGTTTCTTCGGCAAACAAAAGAAGTTCTGTGTTTTGGCAGATCAGGTCAGTGAAGGTGTTTTTCAAAGTTTGATGACCTAACCCTGTTGTTCAAACTGTTGTCAGTGTCTTATCGTTAAAACATTACAATTTTTAAATATTTTTTGACAAATCAAAAGTAGTGCATCTGGCATGTTGTGCTGTTTGTTCTGGCTTGGTAAAAAGAACTTCATGTAATTAATACATACTTTTATTTGCAAAATTTCAAGGCTAATTCTTTTCACTGTGCCAGTGTTGATGTAAAAAATATTTTTATAAACAAGAAGTGCATGTTTTGAATAAAGAATTCTCTTTTGTCGTTTTGTCTTTGTCTTACAGTGTCACAAAAGTATAAAACCTAGTATGTATGAATTTGAGTCATTGTAGGGATGACAAGGTGTGTTAATAATTATCTTAAATCCATGCCAACACATAGATTGTTTTACTCCATGAAGGCATGTTTTGTATAAAGATTCAAATTGTCAATGAGGTTTCTTCACTGAGATTTCTGTATTTGCAGGCTTAGTGCCACCTGCTGGACAGGAAAGGATTCACCTAATTTAATCATATTTTTTTTCTTGATCGACGGTCCAGTTGACAAAGCCTGACTGATCACCAAATGTCAAAATATCCATGTCTTGTTTGCTATTTTCAGGTAATGTTAGAAACTGACAGAGGAAGAGAAAATAAAATGATGAACAGTGATAATTTAAGTATACATATTGCACTTAGTTTGAAAGCTAATCACACTGATAGACCTGCTTCAGACAGTAAAGGTGACATATCTATTTTTGTTATTAAGACTTCGTGTATTCATAAACAATTTATTATAAAAATTGATTATCTTTCAAGAAAACAGGCAGTCAGACTCAACCTGAAATAAGAAAGTAGATCCTGAGCATCCTTTCTGCTGCGTTTCCTGCACTGCCAGAAAAGTCCGTAAAACTCAAAGCTTTGAGGCAGAAGCACGTTGATGCTCGGGGAGATGTCTTGTGACGGAGCTGGTTTCATTTCACGCTGTTGCTCGATTACAAAACAATAATATACAGTTTGAATCTATAATTAAAAAAAATGTAAAACGTCGTTGAGGGAGGCGGGCACAGGTATAGAACCCTGTTAACGTCGATTGTGAAGCTAGCACTTGAAGGCAGCATTTTGCCGGATGTGACGTAACCAACACGTTGATCTCTCCGCCAGTGTTTTTTAAAAAAGCGGCGGTTGGAATGGACTGCCATTCATGAACGAACAGCAAATATTTCTTCATTTTAGCAACAAAACTCGGGTGAGCAGCTTTTCTTTCTTTCGTTTTTTCTTTCCCGACTGTGTAAAATACGCTTTGCATGACAAACAAACCTCTTTTCGAGCTAAAGAAAGGTTTTTGTTGTCTTATTTTGAGGAAAGCTATGTTAGCCGAGCTCGTCACAGCTAAGTGTGCTCACTCGGAAGGTGGGAAGCTAGTTTGAAAGGAAATGCTATAGGCTGTTTATAATTGTGTACATTTATCTGTATATACACAATTATGGTAAATGCTTTCTCATTCGGATGTTAAATAACGTTACAAGCCTTTCTTAATTTTGCAAAGTTGCTGCATCGTTGTTTTGAGCACACAAGCAATTGTAAAATCTACTTTAATGTGACTCTTGACAAATGTTACAGATGCTATTTAATTGTTTATTAATAATAGAAACACAGACACACGTTTTATTATAATTTCATGCATGGTTATGGGCGGATATAGTGCAGTTTCACTTGTCCTGAATGACCTAACATTGCCAAAACAAAGTTATTAAACTTAATTATTGCAGCAGTTGTTTATACAAATGCTATCTTGCAATGTATGGAAGATTTTCAATTCTCTGTCAAATCCAGACATACATCATGCTATTAAAACTTGTGTAATTTTTTTGTCTTTTTAGCAGGACCCTGGTGTTTTTCTGTGACGCTGCCTTTGCTGCAGCAAGACCATGCAGCACCAGCAGTATGCAGAGGAGCAAGGCCTCCTGGGCTCTCTGTGTCCAGGGCAGAAGAAGTTGGAGGGGAAGACATTTTACCTGGATGGGGTCAAGAAACGCCCGACCACTCTGCTTTTGGAGGCTATACCTCTTCTAGGAGGGGTGAGCAGCATTTCACTAAGTCTTATTGTACTTACATTGCATGTTAGATTAAGGCCTTAACATTGCGTTGATGGCTCCTTTTAAATGTGTAATTATAGGTATTTACCTAATAGATAATGTATTGACTCAAACAAAATAATACCCAGTCATAATTTAAGACACTGGAAGTGTATGTCTGTATCTAGAATCCCTGCTGGCCTCTGCTTGGATTTTCTTAATTTTGGTAGTCGTGTGTGACGTACAGCAAGTAACAGATGGGACGATGGGACTTCATAAAAATGTAGAAAACAGATGCCAGATTGTAAGGAGAGCGTATGCTTAAGCTGGTGAGGAGCAGCCAGTGTTTTCACAGCCCGCAGCACAAATTATACTCATTATACCTTTTAAGTCAAAAGGCACATGGATTAAAGCACTGACTGAATATTAGCTGTCAGCTAAGCTGATCTCCTTCCTTCTAATATTGTTATTTTGGTCAGTGGTTTACTGACTGAATTTCAAGTTAGATTTTGTCAATAACATGTCTTTTGGCAAAAATTGATGTCTATTTTGTCTTATTCTGAAGAGGGTTGAGAGTTTCCTCCACAAGGATGTGAGCTTTGTTGTGACTGGAAGCCAAGAAGGCCTGAAGGATCAGAAATGTACAGATACCAAACCAGGAGCAAAGGGGTCAAGTGAAGAAGGCCAGCATCCTATAATGCAGCGAAGGAGCGTCCTCAGCAGTGACAAACAGCGGCCAGGAACTCCCAGACCAGTGGTATGTGCACGATCTTTTAAAACATTTTCATTGGTAACAACATTTCATTTATATGATCTGTATTTTTTTTCCTACTGAACGTATTTTGAAATCATAAATATCAGTTTGATCAGTGTTTTTTTTTTTTTTTTTTTTTTTGTGAGAACCACCTAAAATATATATTTGTTTGTGGTGTGTGGTTTATTGTTTAGATTTCTTGCTGTTGAAAACATGTCTTTTTAATCTTAGTTATTATACAGTGCCCTGATAAAGATAATTGTTGTTGTGGATATTGTTTTATATTTATTTATTTATTATTGTTTTTAAACATATGCCAGCTCATTATGACATTACAGATCAGGTGTATCTCATTGGGTGCCACTCTAAAGTAAGAAATAGAGTGAACTATAAATCCATACTATATTTCTCTTTACAGGCTTGTGGTAGTCGTGGGAAGGCCCTGCTAGAAAAAGCCATTCGTAACAATGTAAGTCTCTGCAGCCAAAAAATGATTCACTCTTGCATATCTCTTGGTTTTGTGTTTTAGTTTTTGGTATTGGTGATACACTGAAGATTGACATGGTTTGTTATCTTGACTTGATTCTGGTGGCTCTGTCTTGTAGGAACGACTGCAGAAGAGTAGTGTTTTGTCTAATGCCCGATCATGGGGAGTGAAGATTCTGTATGTGGATGGTATCCTTTTGGTGAAACAAGCACATCAAAAAGATTTGATTTAAAAACTCTTGAAGGAGTTCACGTCTGTAGTGCAGTGAACCTGTGCTCGCAGCAGATGGCACCATGTGAGTCCTTATGTTTTGTACTGCGTCTTACTGATAGGTGCTGAATCTGCTGTTGGTTAGGATATAAAATGTGATGCTCACAGAACAGTGTAAACTTCTGGTTTTATTCCTTAATGTAGTATCAGATGTTCTTTTATATTTAAAACAGCTGACACGTGAGAGCTTCAATCCAGTGCACAAGAAGCCAGAGGTAAGATGTTCTGGTTGAATGTACTTCCCCTTCACTGGACATCCAAATGTTAAGTAAATGCATAATTTAATAAGTAATTTGTGAAAAGCAAAAAAGTTCTGGTAAAGCATTTTGAAACAGGGAACAATGAAATGAGCTCCCATTAAAATGTAATGAACTTTGAGAGGGTTTATGAATGAAAATATAAAAGCTATTTGAAATTGATTGTAACATAATGCACATTGATTTTTGCTCTTTAATATTAATGAATCTTAATTTAAACTTTCTTTTTAATGCAGAAGACTTACAGCAAACAGGGCTCTCAAGTCGTCAAAGGTTAGTTTATGTATGTGTTTTGTGAATGTGTGTATTTTTCTCAGTTTTTGTCTTGATAATGTTAAGCAAAATTGTTCATGCTTTGCGGGTTTTGGTGTTAGACCAATTTAATTGTTTTTTCTCTCCACTTCTCCTCTTCTTCTCTACAGCCACAGCTTTAAGGTCTCCTTATCTTAAAATTGAAGACTCAAGCAGGTGAGTTACATCACATTTGATTGTTTTGCATTTAAACCTGCAATAACAGTTTTTTTTTCCAGGCCACTTGGAAGCTACAAGTTGTAAACCTAAATCAAGTTGTCATATCATCACTTTCAAAACTGATAAGGCAGATTTATAGTGCCAGTTATTACATTATTATCTTTATCATTATGAATTCTCCTTTAGCTCTGTCTCTTGGTGTCTGCTGTGGTCTCCTGGGGGAAATATCTTTCTCTTTCGCTGCTAAATACTCCAATATGTTCACCAGCTAGTCACTAACAGTGACTGTTGTTTGCTGCCATTGTCATGTACTGTTAGTTTTTTACACTTTTGGCTGGAAACAAGGGACTGAACTCACTGTATAGTTCCATAAAGTGGAGGATATTGATTATAGTAGTTTCATTCTTCTTCTTTCATTTAATCAAGAGGCTGAATTCAGCAACTAGTTTTATGGCCTGTGCGGGTTCACTGAATGGTTGATGGGTATCAGATGAGACCCTTTTCTGCAGCTCAGCATAATGACAGTGAGATAACAATGAGTGGCAGTGACCTGTCCCTGTGTTTTTGCCCTTCCTACCCCACTGGGTGCTAGTTCTGGAGGTTTGCATTTCAGCCCAGATGGTTTTCTTAATTGAACCTGTTAAGGAGTCCTGTCGTGTAATGTGACAAGCCCCCCCAAGTGATGCAGCTCCCCAAGAGCCCAGAGCTGAGGTGGATACGATTTCTATTCGATGAGGCTTTGCAGGCTCCACTGCCTGTTCCTGCAGGGGATCTCTATGTGCTAACAGGTCTTTTCATTTGCCTGCTCATTTCAGTTAATTGAAGTGCTCTTGCTAATGCACAGCCCATTGCTGTGAGAAACCAAACCCATGTCATCTGAAACAGTTGAGCTGCACTGGGGTTGATTTCAGATGTGTCATCTCACATTCAGTTTTCCAAAGGGGTTTAAAGTATTCAATTTGAAAAAGTTATGATCATGATAATCTTCTGTCTGCATTCAAGCGTCCATTGTGTAATGTATTTTGTTTTTTTTCATGTGTTTTTCAACATTTTTATTGAATTTACTTTTCTTGTATTAAATTTTGTTTCGTTATCTAACCAGGAAATACAAGCCCTTGCACATGCAGGCTATGACCTTCCCCAGTTTGTGGTACTCGGGTCGTTTTAGTCCCTTTGAATCACCTCCTCCTCCTCCATTTGAAAAACGGACAGAGCAAGGAGAAGATAAAACAAGGTTAGTTTAACTGACACTTTTAAAAGGATATAGTCTGTTCTCCTGCCCACAAATGGTCTGGTAGCAGTTTATTTACAGATTTTCTTTGATGTAAGAAACATGCATGAGGAAATGAACAACAACCCATTCAGGAAATTTGTTAAATGCTTTAAAAAAGTACATTTTGAAGGATTTATCACAGCTGTGGTTCCTTCTGTTGATTAGGGAGAAGAAAAAAATTGAAAGCAGCTTTCAGGAAAAATCTCCAACCCCACTCAGCTGCAACCCTTCGCCATGGCGCCCACGCAAAAAGGACCTGTCTTACTGTGAATGCTGCCATCAACCCTTCACTAACCTGGAGGAGGTGAAAATCTTTCAGAATCACTTTTGTTGCCATATGTTTGCTGTGATTGTATATATTGTATGTATTGTCTTATATTTACATCAATCACAACTTGTGGTCTTTGTTGGTTCTTACAGCATTTGCAGTCTGATCAGCACCGTGCATTTGTACTGGATCTCTCAAACTACTTTGTCGTGGACCAGCTTGTGGTTGAAATGCTTCCCGGATTCAACCCTAATCCACCTCAACAAGCAGAAGAGACACGGTGGGTTTAGTTACCTAGCAATTTCCTAATGTTGTTAAACTTGTTTTTTCAAAGGACCAAAATCATTTTTTGCGTTTTAAATTCAGGATTCTTTTTCTTTGTCCTCCTAGACCACCAACTCCTCTGCCTTTCCAAGACGTGCGTGAACTGGAGCCTCTGACTGATGCTGAGACGGAGCATGCTGTTCAGGCCCTGCAGAGACAAGTTTCAACGTTCAATGCTCACATCTCCAGCCATATTAAATGTCCACCCTCCTCTGGCCCAGCCAGCCCATCATCAGATCATCATCAGATTCCCATCCTTAATCCAGCCACTTCACCTGCTGATATCCAGCCTTTCACTGCTAACACAGACCTCGAGCTCCCTGACCTCCATCCCAATGCATCGAGTCCAGCCATGCCTGTACTGGATGTTGAACCACAAGCCCACAACTCAGCCAGCCAGCAGCCTGATATTCAGCATCTGTCTCCTTACCCTGACACACCATGTCCATCCCCTGACCCTTACTCACTCCCTCCAGTCCTCAGCCCACAAGTTTCTCATCCCTCCGACATCATGGAATTGCACTGCCAGTACTCTGACCCTCCTGTCCTCAGTCCTCAGCAGTACATTGCAGAGGAGGTTGAGGAAGGACACACCTGTGAAATGGACACTGCAGAAGGTGCGTTTCAGTCTGTCCCAGCTGTCACAACCCTTACCTCCCTTGCCACCCTCCTTCCTTCTGTGGCTTTGATAAATGCAGCAGGAGTAAATGGATCGAATCAAGAAAGTCCCTCAGGATTTAATGGGATCATATGTTCCACCAACGGCCTGGAGTGTGCCATGCTGTGTTCACGTAGATCGCGCTCCCTTCCTCGACAGTGCTCGACGGCACCAAACCACAAAAAGCGCAGTAGATCAGCCAGCCCCGAGCACAGCAGGAGCAAAAAGAGGAGGAAAACAGATCATTTTGGCTACACTGGTAGCTGGACTAAACAAGAATATAACTCTGCAAAATCAAGAAATGACATTATGGCAAAACCTGAAAACTCTTTATTATTTGACAAGGTCTCTTGTCATGTAATGCAGTCATGCCATAACCCAAATGTCTCTCCAACTTGCACTGTGGAAACGCTTGGTTTGAATCAGACTTTTACCATGTTTTGTGTTCCTACTTTACAGAATTTCACTCAGACACCAAATCAAATTTCAGGACATGGTAGCGCTTGTGTTGTTGATCAGTTACCATGTCCACGCTCCTCTAAAGCAAAGACTTTCGATCCTCCACTTCAGCTTCCCAGTGATAAACCCCACAGCATGTTTTCCAGTCAAGACTCTCAGCGGTCACTGTCCCACTCCACCTCAGTGTGCATCGAGTCGGCCCTCATCCCAGACTTAGCCACACTCTCTCCGTCATCATCCAACTCGGACTGGGACTGCGACCTGCTGTCACGGTTGGGACCCACCCCAGCTGCCCCCCTTCTGCCCACCGAGCAGGGCGGCGAGCTTGACAAGGAGCTCCTCCACAGGCCGTGCACCTGGATACACGACAGCAGCTACGAGTCGCATCTACACACCGCCCTCCAGCCGTCTGCCCCGGCAACCTCGCTCTGCGGGGAGGAAATGGACCCCTCTGCGTTTTCCAGGACTGTGATGCAGATTGTGGAGGTTCAGCACTGACTGATTATTTCATTGATCATTTTAAAGAACTGGAAGAACCACTGTGCTCGAAAGCTGTGTTGAAGCAACTGGACTAGTAAGTCGTTGACTCTACAGTTGCACATCCCACTTCAAGAAATAATGGGCAGCACTTACCCTCATCAAAATAAGTCAATGAAGTGTACACTGAACATATATTTATGACTTAGTGCAAACTAAAATGAAATATTAACCCACTTTTAGGGGTGCAGATTTTTATTTTTACCTTTTTATATTTGGTTGTAGTAGACATTACATAGTGGATGCTGCATCTTCCCTTTAACCTGAAGAGCATCCATTGTGATTTCTGTCTTCCCAACCTTTAATCCTGCTTGTGCACAGAGCCCCGGCAATATTCTGTATGTCTTGCTGACTGCAGTCTTTCAGCAGCTATGTCCGGGAACACATGGTGGTATTGAGAATTTAATGAGGCTTTTCTGAAGGGGGGCATTACTCAATTACTGTAAGTGCTGCGTCTGGATCAGATCCCACTTGCGCAGGCGTTGATGAGGCGTCAGAGTGGAGGACTCACGCAACCTGTGAGACAGAAAACCGTCTGATTAATGTCAAATGGCCTTTCCCGCCTTTTGAAGGTGGGCCAAAGGACCGGCCTTGTCAAGGAGAGACGGCTGCTTCACGGGAGTGCGCTGCAGCTACAGGCAGGTTTATTATCTTGTCAGTTTTTGAAGTGTAAGGTCACTTCATGCTCATCACAACAGACAGAAGTTAAAGCCCTGTGTTGTCCAAAAATCTCATCGTATGCAACAAACAAAGAGAAACACCACATGATTTCAGTATGTGGAAGACTGTGAATGTAAAGTCAATTCGTGTACACAATTTTTAAATAAATGTTTTTAACCATAAACACTTCCCGCTGAGTAGTTTGGGAGAAATTCCCGTAAAGAAAAGTTAAGAATGAGTGCTTTAATAGATGCTGACTCTGCTTGTAGGCTAAAGGGGAGCCAAGTGGGGAGGGAAGGATGAGGCAAGGGCAGCCAAAGGGTCGATGTGTCCTGCTGACACAAACAATATTTGATATCTAATCTCGGAGTATTGTTTTGTAACCTTTAAATATCCAGATTTGTTGAAATGAAGGGATCCTTTTGTATTGGTGGCATTGGC
>JBAJHX010000024.1:7607216-7643875 GCA_037176925.1 Amniataba percoides | reverse complement strand
AGCTTTGGGTTTGTTTTCACGTCCATCCATCAGAGCACGCACACACACACACACACACACACACACACACACACACAGAGCTTACTATTCAACTGCACATTTCATCTCTGTATTCTGCTGTTGAGATGCAACAGTGCATGTCATTCATGCTTCTGGACTTTTAAAGACTCACTGCAAGATTAAGCTCCTCTTGACGCAGCTTCACAATTAATGGAGTTCCTCCAAACAAATGAGATGTAGTCAGAAAGCCTAAGTTTATTTTTGAGTTGTGCTCCTCTTTATACATCCTTCTGTTCATGCTGGGCAGAAATGTCCATTTTAAATGTTCATGCTTTCACCTTTAAATCAGCATTTATCTATGTTTTTGGTGATTACTTTTATCACAGGTTCACACAGCTGCAGGATGACACTGTATAGTTGCATATCAACATATAATGTTAATTGTACATCCCTGTGCTGGCACAGTGTGCCTCCATTTTTCCAACACCATCTCTGCACCAAGTGAAAAACAAAATATTTGCATGATTATAATGGGGGGGAAAAGAAATTAGTTAAGAAATAGGTGAAAAAACGAGTTGAAAAGCTCATTCATAAAACTTTTGGAACTTGATCCTCCTCTATTCTTCACCTGCTCCATTCCAGGACCTGATTCCACCTTGTTTATCCTCTCTTTTAACGAGCCTGTCACTCACACCCCACCCTGTGACACACTCACACACTCGCAGCTTGCCCGGGCCACAACAGGGCAAAAAAAAAAAAAACTCAGCCCACTCCCTCCCTCCTCCTTTCCACTCCATTAGATAATATTTCACACCTCCACCTGTCCTCTCTTGTTACCCTCGCTATGAACACTACCTGTCAGTCAGCGGCGGGGCGGTCAGCGGATATGACACAGATCTGACCTTGAGCCGCCCTCCGTGGTCAGTGTCTCCTGATCTCTTTTCTTTCTGAGACACTGGGAGCCCTCTGGAAGATGTGTGGCGTTGTTTTCCTTTAGAGAAGCCTAAAAAATGCCACGCTGCTGCAGGCTGTGAATTTAGACCTGAGGCAAAATCCTTTTGGTGTCCCTCCACTGAAAACTACAAATTTTAAAGAGAATTAATATTGAAACCATCTCAAAACTGCAATATTTTTTATGGTGATGCTTTTTGTCCATCCAATGTTTCTGCTGTTTTGCTGGATCCAGTAAAAAGACAGAACTTTTGGCAAGATTTAAAGCTTCGATAGAGATATTTTTATAGCACCAGCAGATGGATCGACTGTGTGATGTGAAAAGTTTTGCTGGTACTGAAAAACCACAGAAGTAATCTTCACCTGACTCTGCAGTTCTCTTCAGCTCGCCAGAGAGTTTCAGTGTCAGATGATTGTTGTTTTTTTGTTTTTTTTTTCACTACCCATAGCTTTACTGCTTTGGTTCACTCTCACCGCTCTCATAAACCCTGTCTCTAGCAGCAAGAAGCTGTTTTCATATTAAAAAAAGCTCTGAAAAACCAACAGTACACTACCTGCACATCACAAAACAACTGATAGTTAATGATTTCCTTGGTGCATTTACAGCTTAAAATGCAATGCAGAAATTTCCCTTAGGAGGAAACCTGAACAGAGCCAAAAGTACAATAAATAGTAAAATAATGATTCCTTTTGAGTCAAAATGAAATGCAAAAGAAAAAAAAATGGGAAGTGAATTGTTAACAAATTTATACTCAAGTACCTATCTGACATTTGCTGACATTAAACATGTTTAATAACTCCAAATATAGAAATAATAATGTTGATAATGGAGTTAGTGAGCACTCTATTTCTTTCTAATAGGCTGAATAGAGACTGTTTTTATATATGTTTTCCCATATTGTATCGCCATAAGATATGATGGTTTAAATCATAGAGTAATATACTGTAGCTCCAGAGGGTCTTTAAAATGTCAGATCATAATAACTTCTCATCACATATTACCATATTACCATACAATTCAGTCTCTTGAGCTGAGATACTTCATGGTCTTATGCATATTTTTGATAGAATGAAAAATACAATGCAATAAAAAAATCTTCACAGTCAGAGGTCTGATGCAGCTTTCTTATCTCTGCTCACAGGCACCATTGTGGGCTTTTTATTGCACCATCTATGGACCCAGTGGAGGTTTAGATTGATACTAAGTGGTTTGCAGAGAGTGCACGGTAATACTAATGAGACCTGCCTTGCAGCTGGCCAGTAAGTACTGATGGGAGACGCCACAGAGCTCTGTCTTATAATGTGGATGGGGGTTCACCTTGGAGCAAGGTTAGATGAGCCCCAACGCCCGGTTTTATCCTGAACGCCTCCGGGATGGATGAGGCTGCCTCACCTTCAGAGGGAGGTTACTGGAGGAGGACGTCCCTGTATTATCTGCGCCTTTTGTTGCTTTGGTCTCGATACACAGTTTAAAATGATTTCATACTGAACATCAATCTTCTCCCCTCCTCCGCTCTTTCTTTATTGTATTCTGTCACTTTTTTCCCCCACAAGGTCTTATTCGCAGATTCCTGAAAGCATGAAAGTCTTGACAAATTAGTGAGTCATCGGTTTTGAGTCAGTGTCTGGAACCAACACTATGCAGGGATGTGAATTAGAGATGCAAGCTTAAGCTTTAGACGTCCAAGCACTCGTTTATGCTTAGTTTGTTTTTCTGTGAATCACTGGCAGGTTTATCCACTAGTATTTGGACTACTTGCCCTCCCTGCAGACATAAACTGCGAGCTGTAGCACAGAAATTATTGCATAACCTTGACTGAGAGAGACATAGATGTTTTCCATATTGTAATTTCATCCCTGCTACCTCAGTCTACTCTGTGGCTGCATGTGTGTTGCTCTTCCTGTGGTTGAACATTTTTTTTTCCCCATTTAAAGTTTTTTTTTTTCCTTGTTCAAACTGAAGGATACAGGGTCTATACTGATGTACAAAGTCTTCAAATTTGTGATTTGGGGGCTTTATAAATAAACTAACTGTAAATTGACTTGGTTAAACATTGGAGAGCTGTGCAGCTGTACGATTTTGACATGAAAACCTTCAAATAAGATTAAAGGCTGATTCACTAAAGCTGCACCCCAACTCCAGAAAAGTAAATAATTCTCAAACAATCAGCATGCACACTAAAAAAAGTCTTGACACACTTTCTCAAGCAATGCAAAGGACAAACATCTGTGGATTCAAGTGACATCTCCAGTTTTTGTGCATCTGAGTAAATTATTAAAATCTAAATATTTTTCTCCACCCTACATCTCTAACACCTCCAAATTCTCCCTCCATCCATCTCTCAGCCCATCCATCTGGCTCAGAGCAGCTTCTTGGTGAAGGCCTTCGGCGCATCCTTCATCCTTGACCTGGAACTCAACCAGTAAGTCGCCGCACGCCTGCGAAGCGTTCACACATCCACGCCGCAGAGGCACGAAACAATGTTTAATGGTTTGTTTACAGCAGTCACTGAAGCGGCCGTACTCTATCTCTCTTCTGCCTCCCTCCCCACCGCCCACCTACAGTAATGCACCGTACGTCCTGTGTGTTGGCATTATACAACTTCAGGCTAAATGACACTCTAGATGTATAACCCCCCACCCCCACCCCCTCTTTACTCCGCCAGTCACATTTTGCCCTAATGGACTGCTTTCATGTAACATCTTTTCACCGGCTTTCTAAGCACTCGGAATAAATGAATCGCCGTACGTCGTGGTTTAACTTACAAATCAGTCATTTGTCCATCTAATTGAGTCGTATGTGAGTTGATGCTGATGAATATTATTCTATTAAATAACTCTTCAGTATATTGACCTATAACGGCCTCTGATAGTCGCACAGTGCCACAATCTTACTTTTTAAGACAGTTACAGGAAATATTGGATTGAGATTGAAACTGAGGGTGAACATTTGAGTGATTATTGTTCCTCTCCCCTTTTTTTTCCCCCCTCTTTTCACCAGCAACCTCCTGTCCACAGACTATGTGGAGCGTCACTATGAGGAGGATGGGCAGCTCTCTCAAAATATGGTAAGACAATGTTATAGAAATAGTTTGACAATTGACACGTGTTTCCAAAAGTTTTGACAATTGTGCCTCATTTTCTGGCAGAGGTCAGTGAGCTTGTTTTCCATCACAGCCAAGTTTATGTAAATGCCGTGCCAGTGCCTACAACAATGTAGTTTTTACACCCAGCGTGTACAGTACAGTGTACAGTGTCTTACCAGTGGGTGTTTCTCTCTGAGTGAAACTAAACGTACTCAATGACCACAGCAGCGGTGCTCGTTTCTTTCGCCCTTCAGGCAGCAATTCATAAAAATGTCAAACATTTGAGGCAAGTATAATGGAGACATTTGGCTCCAGATGTGTGTGCGCAACTATGTTTTTTTTTTTTGCATATTCTGGACCCTTCCACCCATCGATCCCACACATCACGCTGGATCTTTCTAGCGGCATTGCACGTGAGCTCAAGACTGAATTCTCTCTGTCATACATCATAACTTGCAGCCTAAGCAGTTGATGCTGACAGCTTGACTCTTGATGCCATCTGGTAGACTGCCTCTTTCTGTCTGTCTGCTCTGCTTTATTTTAGCCTCTGTCCCATCCCTCTCTCTCGCTTTCACTCTCTCTTTCACTCTCTTTTTCTCTGCCAAAGACCACCTGACCAATCAGTAGATGGTTGTCATGGGTACCAGCAGCAGCAGCAGCTTGGGTCTATTTTGTCGTGAGGGGAATTCAAATCATGTCCATTTCCAGAGACACATCTTACAACCACTCTCTGCCCTGACCTTTGAAAGCAGATCTGTAATATTGGCACCGTCGTTGAGATAAAGGTTTATTCGTACAGGTTAAATAATCAAGCCACTGATAGAAAAAAGCAACATTTTATGGACTACTGTGTTCAGGAAGAGGACAAAGCTTCAAAAGTATGTATTCATAATCTTACCACCTACATGTATAAAAATATAAAACAATAATTCATATATATTTAATTATGTTAAGAAAAAGCATAGGAAAAATATGAAACATAAGTTATTATATGCACATTTTCTTTTAGACCTAAAGGAAGCTACAGTTTAGAAAAACAAGAGGTCTTTAACTTAATAAGATGTTAATAAGATCAGGGGCATTTTATTATTTTCAAGAACGATCATTGTTAGATTGATGAATTTGCCAAAGGCTGTACAGTCATTGTCTATGAGAAAGTTTGTCCATCAGAGAGCACACACAAGTTTGCCTTTGTCACAGTTTTTAATGACTGAATTAAGAGGATCTTCCTAAAAATGTATGTGCATATGAAAAATCTGTGTCAAATTCTGTTGATCGATTTAGAAATTCTCTAATACACATCTGCATGCATCTGTAGAGAAGTTGCACAATCGACACCACAAATTGCTTACATGGACGTTTCCTTTTCTACATACTGAACCTGATGTATGCAGACCCTCCCCCTGCCACCACCATCTCCAGTTTGATTTATTTAGCTTTATTGACATACCAATAAATTCCTCCTCCCTTTGTGTGTCTCTTTTTTTTATTGGTCCCTGTGGATCTGTGCATTTGCAACAAGCAGGTGACCAGCTCGTTTGAATTGAATCTCAATGACACACGACTAAAAGAGGGATTGAATTAGGGAGGAGGAGGGGACTGATATGAGCAGTTACGTATTAGTCAGTGTCCTGTTGAATGCTGAGATTTTATTTTTTGTTTTCTGCAACCCCAAAATCTGCTTTTTTGAGCACCAACAAACCTTTGAATATTGGGATTGGTTGAAAACATATAGGCCATAACAATGTTTTTTTAAAATGTTTTATTTATTCCTGACACTGACTGATAAAATACAGAGCTCCATCTCAGTACTAATCAAATAATTTCCAGACTAATGAATTGATAGACCATGTTTACAACCCACTATCTGCTTGAAGCAGAGGGCACTGATGATGAATTAGTTTCAATTAAGCACAATCAGAGGGAGATGTGAGAGTGATTTGTGCCGTCATTAATTTAAGTCTTTATGCTTTTCCTAAAATAGTTTTACTGTTAAATTATTCAGTCACTCTCTGCCTGCCAGTGTGGCTTAATTGTATCTGAAAAACTCATTATAAAGTGATATAAACATGCTTCTCTTACTCTCTGAGGCCGTCTGATATTCCCAGCTGAAGCTTTTGTTCTACCTTTCACTTTGCATTAGCTTCTATTCTTTCATTACCGTTCCTCCTCCTCCTTTTCACTCCTCTCAGCTCAACTATGCTGAGTCAAAGTCCAGACATCGAGTAAACTCCAGCTTTTCTTATTCAGTTAGTGTTTATAATGTCAGATTGAATCCACCTGTCTCTGCAGGACGTAAATGTTTTATGTGTTTTTCATTCATATAGTCGCTCGCTCCTTACGTCCCCTTGCCTCGTGTCGTGCCTTCTCGTCCCCAGTGTCCTAGTGGTAGTTCTCAATTAATCAATGATTTCTTTTGCAGTATGTTTTTTTTCCCATGCGTGAGTGGCCATTACTCGAAGTGTATAGCATCTTCTCTGAGAGGCGCACTCAGTCCCTCAAAGTCAGCGTGTGTCTGCTGTGTCAGGCAATTTGATTTCCTCCATTTAGCCTTGTAATCCTACCTTTTATTTATTTATTTATCATCTTGCCCTGGACTAAGTGCTGTGGGCTGTCTCACTATACGTTATGAATGATTAAAGTCCTTTTCTTCCTCAGCAAATGAACCAACACTGAATCTAAATTCAGCACTGTGAAAAATAATAATTAATAGTCAATTGTCAGACTTTCTGTGGCTCCTCAGCTTTGACCTGATCCCTGAAAAGTTATGTAGATCGAGTAAACCTTTTCAAAGGACTAGACTTATTTATATTATCATGATTATAAATCATTATTCATGCTACATTGTTCCATCCATCACTTTAGTCCAGACTGAAATATCAATTGCATGCATCACTTGCCATAAAATTTCGTGCAGACATTCAGAGTCTCCGGAGGATTTTTTTTTTTATCTAAAGCCATCATCGGGATGAAATGTTTATTTGGTTTTGTATTTGTAATTAATAATTGACATTGCTTGCGATCTTTACACCCTTAAGGTCTTGGATCAGATGAATTGTGATCAGTTTCTTGTTAGATGTAGAAATGTTGATGCTGATGAAAACTTATCTCAGAATGACAGAAACTGTTATTTTTTAACGGCCTGTAAGTCGAAGCCTCATCCCTTAGTTTCATCACATGGAACCGATAGTAAAGCAATTACAGCCTTTTAAGGGTTGCACTTTTTAGTAACTTCCTTAGTTTAATCTAATCAGTGTGAAACATCAAAACAGACTAAATGAATTAACACCTCCCCCCTCCCCTAAATTTCATCAAAAGCAAACCAGAGCTCTGCACGTTCTCGGAGACTGATTCACCTCGAGTTCTCCCACGCTGGAGTCTCACTTGATGAGAAAGAAAAGCCTCAGATATTACTTTTGTCTCAGGACTGTGGGTGCGGTGGGATGAGGATGCTGTAGTTGAATCACCAGGGCTGCCACTGATGAGTGAGTTAAGCCACCGTGAAGCACATCCCAGCTGTTATGTGTTATGTGAACCCAGCACACTATCCCATTTTAGATTAAGTGATGAAACCGCTTCACACGCCATAACAGCTCATTAGATCCGTGCTGGAGTCTTATTTGTGGTGGGGAAATAACTTTTTGTGAGTTCTTACTTGACTTGACAAGATGTCCGAGAGATTTTTCAGCTTTGAGTTGCATCCCGGAGTAAAGGTTGTCCAAGCATGAAGAACAGCAGCCTCTTTTCTTTTTGCTGTGTGAGCCATGCCAGACAGAAGCAGGATCAGATGACAGACATGACTTATTGGGGTTCATTACAAATGCCTGAAACTGACCCTCTCTCTCTTACACACACACACACACCTGCACCACATGCACACTCTGTAGGTCCAAGTAGCTACAAACACAAAGACATGTGACTGCATCAATTTAGATGAAGACTGCTTGATTATAAATTTAAAAAACTGTATTCCTGTGAAACTCACATGCACAGTTTATTTTCTTGTCAGCTACTCGCCCATTTTAACACATACACGTGTTGCTTGAGTGACAGTGGCGAGCCTCCTCTCCGATTGTCGTAATCTGATCATGCCTGTACTGTGAGAGGCAGCGTGGAAACACTATATTCAAAACATGATCATCCAGTTGGAGCCTTTCAAGGGATTATGAATAATCAAGGGAAGTTATCTGGAAGAGGGCTGCACAGCTGGCACCTTATCGCTGGTCTGCTAAACTCAAACACACACACACACACTGAAAAAGTTAGTTACTAATTTTACATGTCAAGCTAGTTTTACTAATCAACATATGCAAATCAATTAAAAAAACATTTGCATCATGTATTCTGTAGATTTTTCGAGGTGCTTCTTAAAATCTAAGAAGATTAATGAGGTGATGTAAGCTACAAGGAAGAAGCTTCCTAGAGGAGGAAATTCTCATACAGATACTCACACAGCTCTGGCAGCCAGTACCTTAAGTAACTGGAAATCATATGAAACCCACATATTAACACATATTAGATTAGAGCCTTTTAAAAATGTGTAAAAATCTATCAACTTCCTATTGAGACTAATTAAATAGAGAAGTTGACCATCCCGGACCACAGTGAGGCACTCCTGTGTTAGTCCGTTTGGACGTGTACATAAAACTCTTCTGCTCAGTGCTCCAAGTGCTTCCACCAGATGGACTATTATGAAAGCTACTTCTTTGCCAGAGATGCCGTCATCCTGTATGATGAGCTGGAACGACTGCAGCCGGAAGAAGTGGAGGACTCTCAGGAAGAGGAATCCCTGGCTCAGGACTCCAGGATATTTCCAGGATGTGGACGATAAAGTGCAGACCGCTCTGCTTTTACTTCTGGAGGAAAGGAAAGCTTCTTGAGGAGTGTTTGTGGACGAGGAGATGGTCACTGAATGATGTGGCTAAGGTTGTGCACACTATAGTGGACAGTGCCAAGCTAGTTTACCTGAATTCATCCTCAAATACTCCCAGTCTTCTTTATTAATTTAACTGTGATATTCTTTGATTTCATGCTGAAAGAAACTGAAATAATTTCCATTATGTGGCTGGTTACGAAGTTCACTCAACAAGTCAAAACAGTGACTTTTCAGAGTCACAAAGTCAAGATAAATGAAAGTAAAAACTGACTTTCTTATTGAAGAATGCACTGAAATATCTCTTTTATTGACATGGTTCATCTTTGCTTACACATACGTTTCTGTACATTGAAACCAGAGTTTATTGTTAAGTGTTTCCCATTTGACCTCTGTTCTTCCTGCACTGTAATTCCTCTCTCCCATCTCTCTCCCACACACACACATGCATGCGCACTGTATTTGGTGAAACTTAACTCAGCTGCAGACTCTGTAGGTGTAGGTTTTCTCGGACGCTGAGCGGTATAGTTGTCACTGATATCCTTCAGTTGACCCACCAGGTCAGCTGTAGGCCTCAGACTGACAGTAAATACCTGCCCCGTGTGTATTTGCGGGGGCAGAGATCAGCAACAGCAAGGGGTCAGCGCTGGTTTCATTTTTCCTTAAGTTTGACATGCACGTGTCACCCGATGATGGAGGGCTCAGTGTCTCACTGTAATGTGTGATTTGCTTCCAGGGAGGAGAGCACTGTTACTACCACGGACGTGTGCGGGGGCTGCCGGGCTCCTGGGCGGCTCTGTCCACCTGCCACGGCCTACGGTAGGTCAAACACTTGGAGCAAATGTAAATGTCCCCCCTCCTGAAATCCAGACTCATTCAAGATCCAGAGTTTAGATTTTTGCATGTGATTAAATGTTCAAAGACATGTTATAAATCTGCCCAAAATTTCCAAAACGTGTGGCTCCCAAACACATTCAGGAGTTCAGTGTTGAGAAGTCCTGAATGTTTTTTTTTCCATTTTTGGTTGAGTTGAAATTTGTGTATAAAAATGTAAAAACTATACATATACATTTTAAGAAGGGAGCTTATTTGTTTTCATCCCTGTGTCTTAAATGTGTCGTATCTGGAGCAAGCAAGTTACCGAATTGCAATTAAATAATGTAAACTTCCCCAAATTTCTACGTCCAACAGCACAGACTGTAACACAACGACTATGTTTTGTTTGTTTCAGGGGGATGTTTTCTGACGGGAACTTCTCATACGGCATTGAGCCTGTCGGCAGTGGCGAGGTGAGTGAGGACTTTGTGGAGAGGATCCACTAGTTGGATTAGTAGTAAACAAACAAACACATAGTTATCTGTTTTCCTGGCATCAAACCAAGCAGCATCAAGGGTCAGTCTTTCAGACTCATCAAAATATGGTTGAAATCTTTGCCCTGTCGCATTATCTCCCCGTCTCCATGACTTACCGTCAGCCCAGACGCTGTTACTCTATCTCCGAGTTGCTGTATGGAAAGTATTGAGTTGATATACAATCCTCTACCGCTGAAACATATCTCCTGTCTCATATCTGAGGGAGACATCATCACATGGAGACGGATGGAGAGAGGGGAGAAATCTGAATAATCGACAACAACAGAAAAAGGCTTTTTAGATCTTTCAAAAATATCCAGATGTGATATTAGCGTAGTTGCAATATTAAAAAGAAATGGACGCATAACAGAGTGACCGAAGGGAGGAAAGTGTTTCGAGTGGAAGAGCTTTTTTTTTTTCCATTAAGGCCCACAGTAATCGAAGCACAGCTCAATTACATAGACTGGAGAGATGGATCAATGGCTGCCCAGCTCATCTTCAAACTCCCTCTCTCTCCCTCTCTCTCCCCAGCTCTCTATCTCACATGGGTCATTTTCATAAAGTATTTATCCCCAGCTCAAGTGTACCACAGTGTCCAGTAGTGTTATTGCCATTATGACAGCCCAGTGATTGATTAATTATGCATCTGAGCACTTTCCTTCCCGACGTGGCAGCGCTTTCTCACAGCGAAAAGCTACAGATGTTAGCTCTGGATGAGAAGAAGTCATTTCAAGGCTCATATTCTTTTAAAGGCGTGCTTTTCTTTTGCTTGAGGGGAGGTCATTGCTCCTGTAGAGCTGCTTTTGGTGTTAATAGAACAGTGATTTTTTCTTTCACAGGGGTGAGATCTGCAGTTTCACTTCTGCTGATCAAAGCCTGGAACATAAAAATAATCTTTCTTTCATTCAAAATGACCACAGAGAAAGAAGATTTAGGCAAGAGGTGTAACACGTTGTTAATGGTTTAGCACAGGGAATTTGACTTTAGCATAATTTTTTCACTTCACCTGGTTTTACATGACAGTCAAATAATGAATCGCTCATCTGGCTCTTCTGTCGGTCTTCTGGAGTTCTTCCATTTAAAAAGACTGCATAGAGACATTCAACAAGACTTTCAGGACTGGTCTGACTTGACCCCTCCTTCCTTGAGGTGAAGTTGTACGTAATGAATGTTGAACCCAAAACGGCCTCTTTTGTTCTGTTCGGTAATTAAAGTCTTTAAAATGGAGAAAGGTGCAAAGAAGATTCAGTCAATTAAAGTTGCTCTTGATTTGCTCTGAGTCATCATTTTAAAACGACATTACCTTTGGACCATTTCACCTGCAGAAAAAAAGACTAACTGCCACCTCTTCTCTTTCTGTCTATCATCTTGCTTTTTCCGGATGCCCCTCAGGAGCAGAATGACCACATTGTTTACCGCATGCCAGACATCGACCTCTTTGCGCCTCCGTGTCCAGGTAAGACCACAGCCAGACCTCACAGTTATTTTCCCCTGCAGCTGAAAATATTTCGGCCCCTCCTGATCCAATGATAAAGTTTTCATTCTGTTTTCTAATTCCTCTGTCTGCATGCTGCACACATTCAGCTTTAATTCAAATTATAGATTTTTATGAAACCTCAAACTTTATTATGATTGATTTTTATCATTAATTCGTGAGCGTGGTTTTTAAGTCAGATATCAAACTTAGATATTGATGGAACGTGACAGGATGCAGCTTGTTACTGAGAAACGTGAAGGACGCTTGCTGTTAGTTGTTTGGAGACTGCTTGCTCAGCTTTCCCTTGATATTAGATTATCTAAAACAATCAAATGATTTTTGGCTGCTTTTTCTCTCCTTCTCACACACACACACACACACACACACACACACACACACACACACACACTGCGCACCGTGTCCTCCTCAGGTTGTCCAGCTGCCCTCCTCGTCCTTGCTGAACATCTCTTCTCCGCCTCTCCTCTTTGTCCCCGGCACACATCCGCCTCTCTGAATTCATCTACCTCCCCCTCACCCCCCTTTTCCTGTTACCCAACCCCTGCCTCTTTGCCTCTCTGCCTCCCCTTTCCTCCTCTCTCCTCCGCCGGCTGCGTGATATTGATTTCTCCTGTAGATCGGTGGACTAAAATACATGGTTACATCCATCCCTGGACTGATGACTAGCCACTTTTCTCTCTCACTCTCACTTACTCTGCCTGTGTGTGTGTGTGTGTGTGTGTGTGTGTGTGTGTGTGTGTGTGTGTGTGTGTGTGTGTGTGTGTGTGTGTGTTTCCCAGGATGCTCCGTGAACGGCACAGAGCCTGAGGGGCAGACACGCAGCCACAGTCAGGGAGACGGCGAACTGGAGGACGGAGACGACTGGTCTGAAGAGGAGAAGCCCGTCGTTAGAGAGGGCCTGCGACGCTCAAAAAGACAAGTCAGTTTTCCCACCACACACACATAACATGTCACGTGCATTACAGCGAGCGTCGCCCCGAAGGAAACATCTGAGTCGAGATATGCAAACACAGTTAATGTCACCTGTCAGCTGATGCCAAATTTTCCACACACATGCTGATTGTTTGTCTCAGCTTTCATGCTAAAATAAATTAAATCCTTGGCAAAAAAAAAGACAAGTGTCAAATGTCAGGAGGAGATTTCTAAAATTTTAAGTGATAAAGATGTAAGATTTAAGTGTGAAAGATGTGAGTTTCCCCTCTGGGACGTGGCTCTCTGTGTCAATAACAAGTCCTTTAAAGGAAAACTTTAAATGATTTATTACAATTTGGGTGTGGGTTTGTCTGCTGTTTGTGTTGCTTATGATAACTCAGATCTGGGAACACATGGACACCTTAACCAGAAACATGAGCAGTCATTTAAAACACCTTAATCTGGAGTTTAAGCTGTGTGTTTGCACAACTGTAGTACTGCACTTCAGCTGTACTCAGTTAAAAAAGTTGTCACATGCTTTTCTGCATTAGAATTTAGCAACCTTCGCTTGCTTTACTCATCTCACTTCAGACTGATCAAGCTGTTACTACGTAATCCTGATGCAAAGTAGAAATATCCACATGTATTTCAAAACTTTGAAGCTTCTCTCTTCATGAATATTTAATGTCACCAAGGAAAAGATTTGAAGTTTTCTGGGGCTTTGAAATTAGTTTCTTTCCCGTTGGACTCCAGACGTAATCCGACACAGAAGCTGCGTTTGATCTTTTCAGATGCCGAGCTAATATTCTGCCCAATGAATGAACGATTGTTGCTCTCCGAGTTGCGTTGCCCTCTCAAGGACGACGACTAGAGTTTCACCAGCATCAGCATGCGTGTGTGTGTTCAGTGTGAGTAATGGCTTCACCTGCTGGGTTTGTGTGTGTCTGTTTGTCCTGCGTCAAGGTGATTATGACAGCGGACTCTAAACTCAGGCTGAGTGGATTTCTTTTGCCCCCTCCAGGTGCGGCGAGGCCAGCGCACCGTCCAGACTGAGACCAAGTACATCGAGCTGATGGTGGTGAACGACCATGAGCTGGTAGGTGTGAAGCTGAGAGCCCCCCTTTTTTTTTTCATTACCTTATCTCTGCAAACCGCTGCAATAATGAGAAGTGACTGTGACTCTCATTAAAATGAGGATTTAATCAGTTGCTGCTTTTTTCAAGACTTTACATTCAGGGGAAAAAAAAGATGAAGGGCAGTAACAATGTTTTTCTCCTCATTAGTTTGTGCAGCTTCGTCGGTCGGCCACTCAGACGAAGAACTTTGCCAAAGCGGTGGTGAACATGGCTGATGCGGTGAGGAGTTTTATTTTTTTTCACATCTATTTTTAACCGTGGCACCCCCTCATAGTGAATCTATTGTCGGGAGTCTCCTGAGCTTTCACAGGACAGTTTGCACATTTCAGAGCCTTTTTTCCCTGCCAATTAAATCTCCCTTATTCACAAGAAACCATAAGCTGTTTTTATTATTTTTAGTTATTATTTATTTTTATTATATTATTTTTTAACCACCACCAGGTTTGGACTTGTACCAGAATTGGGTGTCACAGATGTAGCAGTCAGTCTTTTCAGTCCTCATAATTAAAAATGGTCAATTCTTATTTTATCCATTTTACAGGTTTGAAAATGTGTAAATAAAGAAACATGCAATGATGTGTAAATTTACAAGATCAAAGTTCATATGAAGTAAGCCCGGTTTTATTTTTACCCTGTATTTTTATTAACATCATTATAACATCACTTACATCAGTTTTAGGGCAACATGGTCAAAGAGCCAACAAATACCATAAAAAAGAAGCACAATAAACACATATATGGTGAGATTCTATGAACAGGACACCAAAAAAAGCATTTTTCAGCACATTGCAATTGTCAAACAGATGTGAGCATCTTCTACATACAGCGGCGATCTTTTTGTTTTATATGTGGTGTTCAGTTGCGATTAACTTCCAAAGCAGCCAAACGAAGTGCGGAAAATTCCCACAGTGTGTTCGGGTCCTCTGCTGTAGCATCTGCACGGGAAACACTTCTCTGACTGGGGACCAACGTGGTGATGCTGGTTTCCACGGCGACCAGCTACTGTCTACACGTCTAATGTAGACGAATGCTACCGTCTTCCATTATCTGTGATATTCAACAGAGTTCATACCTGATGAGAAAAAAAAACAATTAAAGTTTTCGAAGTTTTCTTCAACTTCTCTGTTCCTTATTGATCAGGTGTTTGTGACTCCACACAAAAGGTGAATTTTCTTTTTTGGTCTCTCTTTTCATCGCCCTGTTGCATAAATCTTGCTCGTTCCTTTTTGATGTGTCCAGATCTACAAGGAGCAGCTCAACACTCGCATCGTCCTGGTGGCCATGGAAACCTGGTCCACTGAAAACAGGGTCTCCGTGGGCGACAACGCCTTGCTCACCCTGCGCGACTTCATGAAGTACAGGAAGGAGAGCATCAAGGAGCGCTGTGATGCTGTGCACCTCTTCTCGTGGGTTCAGTTTCTGGATTTTTAGTCAGCGTTCTCCTCCTCCACTTCATCCTCATCACTCTTTCTCATAATCTTCTTTCTTCTGCTTTTCCCTTCTCCTTATCTTCTTCTCCATTTTATTGTCTTTCTCTGGCTCTTCATCTTCTTCCTCTCTTCCTCCACCTACCTCTTCTGCTACTCTACCTTCTTCTACATATAGAGACCTTCTTCTTCTCCTCCTTTATCATCTTCTCTCTCTCTTCCTCTTCTCCCTTTTCTTCTTCTTCTTCCTCTCTCCCTCCTCGTCCTCCTCCTCCTCCTCCTCCTCCTGTGCCTATCGTTATATTTGTCTCCATATCTTCACCTCAGGGGGAGGACGTTCATGAGCAGCCGCAGCGAGGCGGCCTACATCGGGGGCATCTGCTCGGTCACCAGGGGAGGAGGCATCAATGAGGTGAGACTTGTTTTCCCAACGCTGAAGAGGTCAGAGAAACCGGCTACAAATCATTGTATCGGTCCAGTGAAACTGTACTAATCATTCTCACAAGTCTGTAATTGAAAGCAGTTTACTCTCCTGTACTCTTGTCGTCGTTAACTTGATTTATGTGTGCGTCCTCAGTTTGGCAGCGTCGGGCCCATGGCCATCACACTGTGTCAGAGTCTTGGCCAGAACATCGGCATGCTGAGGAACAAAGAGCGACTGGCTGCCGGTAAGTTTATATAAATACTTTATATAAAATACTTTAAATACATACGGTAATTATTTCTTCTGCAATATTTGGTTGTATCTTCGGCTCTGAGACTGTACTGTCTTAAATCTGTCTTTAAAAATGCCAGACTCAAGTAGTGTAAACCTCTCATACAGAGGTAAATATTATTATAAATCTTTGCTGCACAACAGCTCCCTCGTGTGGTGAGATCACAGCAGTGCAGTCTGCTCAAAAAAAGTTTTGTGCTCTCAAATCTTGATCTGTCTCGACTACAGAGATACTGTGTGTGTGTGTGTGTGTGTGTGTGTGTGTCTGTTTGTGTGTCTGTCTGTTTGTGTGTTTCTGTTTGTGTCCAGGAGACTGCAGGTGTCCAGACCCATGGTTGGGCTGTATCATGGAGGACACTGGGTATGCGTTTTATTTAATTGTTCTTTCCTCATCATTGCATTGGGTAAAACATGGAGAAAATTTAGCTTGTCATGTTATCTGAATTTTGACGTATTTAAGCGATATATCTTCAAAGCAAATAAAACGGTGTCCTTTTTTGTATCTCTTAGTTACTACCTGCCCAGGAAGTTTTCTCGCTGCAGTATAGACGAGTACCTGCGCTTCCTCCAACAAGGAGGAGGCAGCTGTCTCTTCAACAAGCCCAGCAAGGTGAGAGATGGTTGGTCACTTACATGATAAATCATAAGAGAAAATCTATTTTAACACCTGTTTCACATTGTTGGAACATTTTCTTATTTGAACAGATATTCCACAATAAAAAAAACTCTCTCATGAAACACAAATTAGTCTGAATCTTAGATTGCGTGTATTTTAATTTCTAACTTATTTTGTATTATTTCCTGCAGTTGTTAGACCCTCCAGAGTGTGGGAATGGATTTGTGGAGCAGGGAGAGGAGTGTGACTGTGGATCACTTGTGGTGAGTGACTTAACTCATTTATTATTGCTTGTCTTAGACACATTTTGTAAATGTGCCATCTATTCAGCCTGGTTTGAAAAGTTCAAATTTACAAGTAACCATTCCTTTTTTTTCTCAAAGAAAATGAGTGGTCACACCTTTTCCTGTCTGTCTGGGAACATTTTAGTTTAAATGGAACTGCAAATAGGATCTCTGTCCTTCCCTGTATCATGTAGAGAGCGCACAGTTTATATTAAATTATATTAAGTTTTGTCCTAATTCTTCATAGGATATATTTTTAACTTAACAAATAGCTAAACTGGGAACACCCTGACAATCTACAGATGTACTGTAAACCCTCTCTTGCTCATAGGAGTGTGCACGAAGTGGAGCCAACTGCTGTAAGAAGTGCACCCTCACCCACAATGCAATGTGCAGCAACGGGCTCTGCTGCAGGGACTGCAAGGTGAGCTGCTCTAAAACATCACACTGCTTTGTCAGGGCAGTTTGTCGCTGTTTATTACGGCCCTAAATAACTACCTTTGACTCCTCCACTTGTCTCTCTCATCTTTCCTTTTCTGCTGTCTTCATCTTGTTTGTTTTTCAAAGTACGAGCTGAGAGGGGCGACGTGCCGCGACACCGTTAACGACTGTGACATTGCTGAGACCTGCACAGGAGACTCCAGCCAGGTAAAAAGAAAAGCCTCAGCACACCTCTACATTTATGCAGGTGCATGAAAAACTCAAATGTGTGAACCCCAACGTGATGGTGACTTTTCTCTCTTGCAGTGTCCTCATAATGTCCACAAACTGGATGGCTACATGTGTAATGCCGGACAGGTAAAGCCACGCTGTTGGTTACATGTTTCTCACTGCTTAATAAAACATATATTCTTGCTTCTCTTTGTTATAATTTCCACCCTCAACCTCCTCCTCCTCTTCAGGGTCGCTGTTATGGAGGTCGCTGTAAGACGAGAGATGGCCAGTGCAGGACTCTGTGGGGCTACAGTAGGTTTGGATTGGATATTAAGCTCTTATTCTTCACTTTGCACGACCACCTGATACTTAAAACAGGACTCTTTAAAATGAAATGATGCCATGATCTCTGAAAAGAGCTTTTTGACAGTTAAATCAAGGTTGTGTCTCGGGGTGCATTAAGTGAAAAGACTCTGTTGTCCCCTCTTAGACTCAGCTGACAGGTTCTGCTATGAAAAGCTGAACTCCGAGGGCACAGAGAAAGGAAACTGTGGCCCGGACTCCAGCGGTCAGGGATGGGTGCAGTGTAACAAGCAGTGAGTGAACAGCTTTGCACAATACATTTTGATAGCACATACGCACATATTTGTTATGAATAAAACCACTCGGATGAAAGTAAATACACTCCAGTTTTTTGTTTCTTGTGTGGTTCTTGGTCATTATATGATTCTTTTCTTGCTTTTTTTTTCCCATCAGAGACGTTCTGTGTGGTTTGCTGCTGTGCACCAATTTGACAGAGAAGCCGAGGTTTGGTGAACTGCAGGGAAAGATCACCAGTCTGACCATCCACCATCAGAACAGATACCTGGACTGCAGGTGAGGCAGCTCAGTAAGGTGAAGGATTGAGTCACTCAGACTCCAGTAACAGAGGGAAAGTAAAGTAACTCTGCTTTATGCGACCGTCCGGCCTTCAGGGGCGGTCACGCAGTGCTGGATGACGGCTTGGACCTGGGCTACGTGGAGGACGGGACGCCATGCGGGCCGAACATGATGTGTCTGGAGCGTCGCTGCCTCCCCGTCACCACCTTCAACCTCAGCACCTGCCCGGGCTCCTCCACCTCGCGCATCTGCTCCCACCACGGGGTGAGTCTGTCACTGCTGCCCACCTCAACGTTTTATTACGTGTGTAGCACAACATCGAGTTCTGCTGGTGGTTTTGTTAAACACTCAAGCGTCTCCTCTCTGCCCCGCAGACTTGCAGTAACGAGGTGAAGTGTATCTGTGATCCAGACTATACGGGGAAGGACTGTAGCGTGTTTGACCCGATCCCCATCCCCACACCGCCAGAGGGCCCGGAGAAGTACAGAGGTAAACCTCACTGAGCAGATGAGCCTCAACAAAGTCTTTTTATCTAACAGCAACAGCACAGTTACAGTAGCTCCTCACCTAAAAATGACTAAAAAAAAGAAGTTTATGTCTGCTTTTTTTCTTCTCCAAAACAAATTAAATACGATTTGTCCACATGGGACGGTCTGAAAATGATCACATGCATATGCAGCTTGATTTGTTGGACTTTTTCATTACAACAAAACTGAATTTCATTTCTTATCTTCTGCGCGTTAGACTGGAATTTCCCTCTTGCACCAAATAATACCCAAGATAGAAATATGTGAATGAAAATTACTCAGAAAATTGATTAAATCATAGTTAAACAGGAGCAGCAGCCACGAAATAAAGTCTGACACAAAATCATTAAAAACACACAAAAATACAATGTGCTGCATAAGCATCTTTCCTTTTTCTCTTATTATTTTTCTTTTGTTCCCTTCACCGGCTCACTCCTTCACTCCCACAGGTCCCAGTGGTACCAATATCATAATAGGTTCGGTCGCTGGTGCAATTCTGGTGGCAGCGATAGTCCTGGGGGGAACTGGCTGGGGATTTAAGTAAGAGCTCTGGCATGCCTCCATCTGTGTGTGCCTGCCGTGTTCCTCTGTCAGCTAACACACATGCCTGCGGCTCGCTGCTGAATGCTCCTCTCTGCTTGCTGTCTGATTCATACTCACAACCCGGGGACCATGTGGGTTCACTGTTTGAGCCGGTGGACTCGCAGGAGGTGGTCCTCCGTCCGTGGTTTATGTTAGAGGGAGGCTGTGTGAGCGATATTGCAGAAATCTCCGTCATTGAAATGGAGCAGGAGTGTCACTGCTTTGACATATGTCATATTTAGGCTATATTTTCTGGGGGTGTTTGTCGTCTATGATAATAAATTGTATAATTTTGGATTTTGGACTGTCAGGTAGACAAACGAGAATCTGAAAACGTTACCATGGGGTTTGAAAACTTGTGATGGGCATTTTTCACTCTTGCTGCCATTGTGTGGACCAAACAGTCGACTTATAATGAATAGATTAAGCAGTCCTAATCAAGTAATTTAATCAATATCTAACCAGTCCCTGGTTGCGTTTCCTCCAACGTGGTAATTTGTGTGTTTTTTCTGTTTTATATATTCATAAATTGAATATCTTTGGCTTTTGGAAGACGTCTCTTTAATCTCTGGGAAATTGTGACTTTTTTTGGACTTCTTATATTTCTAGTGATTAATCAATCAAATAAAAAATATAATCAACATATTAAATAAGTATGTAATTAGGTTCTGTGCCGCACAAGTGAAACTGTGAAACTCTCAGGCCACATAGAACTAATCAGATAAACAAGTTTGTGTAATGTTCCTCCTTTAAATGGGAACATTAAAGTCTGTGTGCAGGTGTTTGGGAGTGTAACTGCATATGTTTAAACAGCTGAGAGTTGGTTGGGGCCAAGACTTGAAGTTTGTAAATGAAACGAATCTGTAAAGTTCATCACACTGCTGTAGCTCCCCGTCTCTGCTCACTGTCGTCGAGTTGCATTGTGGGTAATGTAAGCACCAAGGAAGAAGAATGTGTGGCATGAAGAGACACTGCGTATATATTCTTCAAATCCGTCCCTTGTGAGTCTGACACAGTTCTCTTTTACACTTAACACTGACGTATAGATACTTTAATCTCAAATAAGTAGATTAAAACATCGACAACTTTCCATGTTCCTCTCTGCACGACTGGTTTTGACTCCAGCTCTCCTCCCTGTAGTTTCTTTTCTTCACACTCTACAGTGCCATCTTGCCTCACACTCGCTTTGCTGTGGCATGCCTGCAGGATGCAAAGAAACTGAAATTCTCGCCTCAGACTGTTATCTTTTGCCGTAATCGACCTTCAAGACTGTAGCTTGTGTGATAGCATCACATCTGCCTGGATAGACATGGAAGCTGCTTTTGTAGTAGTTTTGAATTACAGATAAAGACGTTTTAGAGTTTTATGCCTGTTTATCGCTTTGCTTGTAAGGCCTTGCATGTAGTTGTTTTTTATCCATACTGCTCACTTCAAACAAGAGCCGTCTATCTTACCCGTCTCTCTGCTTCACTTGTTCTCTTCTCCCTTTCTCATCTTGTTCCTGCCTCACTGCGGATCCAGAAACATCCGAAGAGGAAGGTACGATCCTGCCTTTCAGTCCTGATCCCGCTACAAAAAAAACACAGCTCTTTTTGAAGAAATAATGCCATCTGTTTTATAAGAATCTCTGCCTTTGACTCCTGACTCCTTTCTTACTCGATATATTGAATTTATTTGTAATTTATTTGTATTGGAAGTATATAGCATGATCCAATGCCACATACCGCAACATTTATAAAACCTTTGCTTGTCTGCAGTACTCTTCCACAGATGGGCCTTTAAAATATACAAACTTTTATTCAGTTTAATCATAATTTTAATTTCACCGTACATCAACTCATGATCAACAGTATTATTACACATAACATGGCTATTTATATTCCATAGTCGTAGTTTCGTTCATTATTATTTGTACTGCATGTCCCCTCATTAACTTGGCTGCCTTTTCTAAAAATAGCTGCAGTTCCGACTTTGTAATGTTGATTTCATAAGACTTTAAATAATAAAAGGTGAACAGCTCTTTTAAGTTTTTTTTAGTTGTTTTTCTTATTTTATTTGATGATTTAACTGCCTTTCAGATGCATCGAAAAGCTAAAATGTTCAACTTTTGTGTTTAGTAAAGCGAACTTCTTTGAGTTTTGGACTATAAGACATTTGACCTTTGACCTGAGCCATTTTGAACTGTTTTCTGTTGTTTTTATAGATATTATAGATATTTGTAGAATGACCCATCAATTGAGAACTAATAGCTATATATTTCTCTCAGCTGTCCTGTCGCTTCTGTCAGATTCCTCAGTATTTTTCTCTTCCCCCTACCTCTTCCTCTCCTCTTCTCTCTCCTCTTCATTCCTCTTCTGTTTCCAGATCTTCGGGGGTTTGAGTCGTCTCTCTTCGCTGTCCTGTCTACCTTACACTGTGTCCAGTTCGCTCTGAAGAGCCAAAAGAAAAAAGATGTCTTCCATCTAACAAGCCCTCAGACCTTTCCTCTTTCCTTTTCTTATTTCCTCGGTTTCTCCTCCCGGAAAGTCACATTTTTAAACGTCTGTATGGAAGCCCTGAAGACACCTGAATGGCTGTCGGGGATCATCTGGTTGTAAATGTCCATATCGACAATACCACCTCCTTTTTGTTTTTTCCAGGACACACACAGCTCTTTCCCGAAGTGTGTTCACTCAACTTTTCAGTTTCTTTTTCCCTCCACCGGTTACAGCTGTTTTCTGCCATATCGACTGTTATTATACTTTTTAGGCCCTTTAAGTGGTTTCGTGGAAGAAGGCCATGTACGTCTCTTCGTCTGGACTCTTTTTTTGTGAAGCCTCCTGTTAATACACAGTTAACATATTTAACCTCATGGAGATCACGGCCACTTCCCTTTCAGTGGTGTGACTTTAACTGCAATAGAAGTGTGTAGATATCACCAAATAGAGAATCTTTATCCGTCTAGATGAGGGTTATTTTTGTGTGCTAGGCCTTTACATTCCACAGTAATAACCATACCTTCTCCTCTTATGCTGCCTTTCATTATCAAACAGTAGTCCATTATGAATCAATGCTTCTACATGATATGCATTAATGTGTGAATGTATAGTTCAGGCCTGCGAGGAAGCTTGTAGTGTCTCTTTCCTGCAGCCAAGCCGGGTAGACCGTTGCACACGTACACACCGAGTGTTGTATCCCGCTGTATGATACGTAATCCATATACAACCAATATGCATACAAGTATGCTGAACATGGGTGCTGATGTA
Source organism: Amniataba percoides (assembly GCA_037176925.1). Lineage (NCBI taxonomy): Eukaryota > Metazoa > Chordata > Actinopteri > Centrarchiformes > Terapontidae > Amniataba > Amniataba percoides. Next base: position 7,621,141 of record JBAJHX010000024.1, on the reverse strand, counting down.
CATAGTGTATCATAAGGTCGACTCATTTTAGACAGCAGTGACGCACTGCCGCTCTGTAATGAAGCACAAGTCTGGAGAGAGACGACTCCTCCTCCTCCTGCCTCTCAGCCTAAAACTTTGCAGTTTGTACGTTTCAGGGAAAGTCTGAGCTCGCGTGAGTGTCGTATGGGTTCGTACCTCTGAGAGGCTTTTCGAGTTTGACATAGGAGGCAGATTTAACACAGGATCTCTCGCAGATTCCTCATATACATGTAAATTATAATCAGGCCGTGTTGATCATAGAAATGGCAAAAATAAATTTACTCCAAATATTCTGTACCTGTAAATGGCTTCAGATTATTAGTAACTCTTACTGAACAGTTCCATGTAATAAGCAATAAATATGGAAATTTTCAAATAAGTTATCATCAGTGTGTTCAGGGTGAAATGAAAAACAAACATCACAACAAAAAATTATAAAAAATATTCTCCCTTCAAAATAAGAGTCAAATTCTGTAGCTTTTATTCTCTCTCCGTGTGTTCCCTCTGGACATCGCAGAGTCCTGAATCAGGTTTAAAAAGAAAAATGCACTCCTTTGGTTATTATCATGTACAAAGACTTGAGAAGCTTCGTGTCACCAGTAACAACGAGGAGCTGCGCAGTCGAAAAGAGATGAGGGTGCCAGAAGAGATGAAGTTACACTGCCAGTCCAACCTACAGTAGCATTAAAGGAATACGCTGACACTTTAATCACAGGCATCTGTCCGGGTAATCGATCAAAAATTACATTCCTACTTTTCAAAAAAAAGAAAAAGAGCACAGTTAGTTGACGATGCTAACTTTATTTTGACCTAACAATACCAATCTTTGAATCTTGATTTTGTTAACGCAGGCTGAATTTAAAACATCGACGTATCCCTTTAATGGTACTTACACAATAAAATCTAATACTCAAGGACAGACTTGGCTGAAAGCTCAGGCCACACTGTGTTTACCGTTTGTGATCTCGCATCGTATTCGGACTCATCAGAGGACTTTAGCACCATTCACACATGGAAGTCAACATTGTTAAAGTAACCAGTATTATCTTTCTATGTAAATACCCATAAAACTGTATATTAAGATACATATTAAAACATATCTGAATAACAGTGACTATGTGCCCAGTTGTGTGTGTGTTGCCTGTTGCTCTGCAGGATGCTCTCTCTCTCTCTTCTGTCTGATACTTGTTCATCTTTTAATATCATGTTGCAGACAAAACAGAAATTTTGGTGCCTTCATCAGTATCTGATAATTATGTCACTGTAGATAATGTGTACAAAACCTGATGTCATCTTTTCCTTCAAAATTAATTTTCACCAAATCTCACTGTCTGAATGCAGAGCATAAAATTACAACCAACTTTTCACACTATTCTCCAACAAATACACCACAACTTTGATCTTCTGACTTTTTTCATCTGGTGGCATCAGGAATTCACAATTTCCCCATTATTGTGGCTTCTAACCAAATTCTTGGTGTGTTAGATCAAAATTGTTAATGAAAGACCTCCTTGTTCAAAAAACCTGTTTGCATGGTACCTGTGGGGTGACGTATTAAATTTCTTGTTTGAAACTGGCCTGTGGTTCCTCCTACATCATTTGATTTGTAAATATTTTTAAATATTTGCCTGAAGTCAGAGATGTTTGTGCCACGGACCAGAACGAGATCTGTTTATCTGTGCTGCTCCTGTAAAGGGCCGCGCAGGGGACAACATTTCTGTGTCCATCAGTACAACCCAACATTTGATCTGCTCAAAAGATTTTAAAAAATGTTGTAAATAAAAGTACAGTTTAAATGAATAGTTATGTTATGTCACAGCAGTTCAGAAGTTAAATATAAAAAACAGCAAAAGACCTGCACACTTGTACAGTTGGAACAAAAGTGAAAAGTCTTTTATTTCTTAAGAACATAGATTAGGAGAACAATAAGGACAGTGGAAGACATAAAAGTGAAATTGGTAATGCTAACATCAATTAAATCTCTTATCTACATCTTCACTCTCAGCTCTCTTCAGATATTTGACTCTCCAGTGTCTCCTTTGCCCTTTTCCTGCCTCCAGTTAGCGTAGATGGACTCCTCGTAGTCTCCCATCCCTTCAAACTCAACATCAGGAGACTCAGAGGCCAAACGTGCAGCTTCCTCCGGTCCAAGAAAATCCTGAAAGAAAAACAAGGCAACAGAAATAAATATTTTTGAATTTTTTCCACTGCAGAGTTTAGAAAAAGGAGCCTTTTTTTCATGTGGTAGCAGCGATATCGCAAGTGATTGCTAAAAAATTATACTACAATTCAGGATGTTTTTTTCTTTAATCTCACTTCATCATTCAACTCCGCGAACTTCTCAGCAAACGCCAGCATCTGCTTCTGAGCGACAGTCTGGTTGAAGTGTTTGAGAGCCTCCTGTTGAGACAAAGATCATCAAGACACAGGCGAGTATCAGAACAAAAACTCATCCTCTGCCTTCAATTTCTGCTTAAAATTAACTAAGGATAAATGGCTGATTAGTGGATTTCTATATATTTATCGATTATTGATAAAATCTTCGTGTACATGTACTACATTGTTAGACTGAACCGGATATTGTTCCTTTAAGTGGAAAGTTTAATCATTAAGAATCCCTGTTCTGAATGTGATTTTGTTCACCTTAACCTAAATCTCTTGTCAAAAATAAGAAATATCTTTTAGCATCTGTCTCTGTATTTCTGTGCGTCTGTCTATGTTGTATTTTTAGATGACAGATGACACATTTGATGGTGATATCTGGACAGTTTTTCCTCCCACCGTCCTCGGTGTGAAGTGGTCGGGCTGGAGGCCCCACTGTTCGCTGAAAGCTTCGTAATACAGCAGGTTCTGCTTCATGATCTGGTCTTCAGGCTCAAACAGGAAGTAGCTGTGTGCACAGGGCACCGCACTGCGACCGTCGTTCACTGATAGGAGAAAAAAAACAAAGATGAGTTTTGATGAGGAGCGTTATTCAGTGAGGAAAAGTTGCTGACGAGCAGACAGAAAACTTACATTTGTAATAAGCATACTGGAGGTAATGGTAAATAGTGGCTGCAAACTTCTCCACAAAATAACCACCAACATTAGGCATCAAGTTTTCTTCACACTTCAGTTTACACCGTAATACATCAGTGTAGACATCTGTGGACAAGCAGAGCAGAGATTATTCAGTAAAATAAAACAAGACAGCAGTGAAAAAAATACTCAGATCATTTAAGTTAAAAGTACCAAATATTCATGTAAAAATGTTCCATTACAAGTTAAAATCCTACATTCAAAATCCTACTTCAGTAAAAGTACAGAAGTATTAAGAGCAACTCATTCTGCCCCTTGTGAGTGATATATTTATATATATGACTATGAAATATTTAGTGATGATGCAACAATGTGAAAGCAGCATTCACTGTTGTAGCTGCTCATGGTAAAGCTGGTTTTAGCTCCTTTAAACACAGTTTGGTGGTCAGGCCCTGCATTATACATTTGGGCCTTGAACAGTTTTTTTTAGACTAAACCACCAGAAAACTTTAGAGGGGAAATGTCTGTTCAGTGAAAACAACTCATGGACTAGTTTTATTGTAAAAGCCAAAACATTTGGATCCACAACATGTTGTATTTTATAAACTTTATGTTTCTCTTTTTGTGTAAAATCTTTATCTCAAAAGCAACTACAGCATCAGACAAATGTAGTGGAGCTGAAGTTTTTCCTCAGAAATAAAGTTAAAGTAGAGAGTTAAAGTATAAAGTAGCATAAAGCTGATTAACTCAAGTTAAGGATTTTAAAGTTGACTTAAAAACAGTACTTGAGTAAATGTACTAAAGTCCATCCTGACCTGCTATGACTGCGTAAAGGTCTCCGTCCGGTGAAAGTTGACTGATCCCTTCGCAGTCTGCCTGACAGAGGTCGTGCTCGTGGAGATAAAGCTTCAGGGCCTCCTCCATGTGAGCGACACTGCTGCTGTAGTCACCTGAGCTGGCGAGTTTCACTCCTCTCAGAAAGGAGGCCTGGAGAGGAAACGATCGATTATGTCAGAGAAAACTGTGCAAGTGATCCAACAGCTGGTGGGAAAGAGTCTGAAACACAGGATGTTTTTGCGCTTTACTGTGACTCTTTCATCTGATATTTGTGGTGCAACTGTGATAAATTTTGCATAAATAATTGAATTTTTCACCTGAGAAACTGAAGATTATTGCTGCTGTTGATGTGGTATTAAATGATGCTCTACAGACGGTGTTTTATGAGGGACAGAAGCTTTCTTCACCTCATATGGTTGCTCCTCGAGGTCGGTGAGGTATCCGCTCAGGTCATACTGGCTCTTGTACTCCTCCATCGCTTGGTGCATCTCCTGGTCCTCTGGGTTCTTCTGGAGGAAGGTGTGTGCGCAGGGCACAGCTCTCTGCAGGTCGTTCAGCTGGGGAGGGAAAAAAAAAAACACCAGTGACACATTCATTCATTCCCTGATATGCCTTACAATACAGGTGGTGTGTCTCAACCTTGGAGTGCGCAAAGTGCAGGTATCTGTACGGGGATCTTCTCCTGAAGTCCTCCAGGATGCCTCTGCTGGGGGGAGGCAGCTGCAGCGCGGGGAAACGCGCCCTGCACTTCTTCTGGCAGGAGGCTCTCATCATGAGGTGCCAGTGGACGCGCAGCTCGGGGTTTCCAGTGAAGGGTGGCTCCTCCTGTTCGGTGCCATCGCAGAGCACGGCGCAGTATCTGGCGCTGTCTTTGAGGAGTCTGAGCAGACGCAAACTCAGCTCCAGATATTTGATCGCCTCGGTCCACGTCTGCGCCGCGTAATGATCCAAAGCCAGCCCGTACGCAGCGGAGAGCGGCATGAGCTCCTCTTTGGGGAAATTTCTGAAGCTGTAGTTTTCATACTGCGCAGCCGCCTGAGAAACGAAGGTCAAGCAAAGCAGCGTCAAAAAGGACGCGTCTGCTTTTGCGCGAAATGCAACCATGATAAGATCACATCCCTCATGTTAGTGCGCCCCGTCCGCCTGTCCTCAGCTGTGTGCTGGTCTGCTGAAGTGCTTAGGGGTCTCTGGGAATTCCGGGATTGGGCCTTTCAGAGGTTCCTGTCTCGGGTTTCTCAGTGCGGGCCTGCAGCTGTCACACACACACACACACACACACACAAACACACACGGCTGACTTTCTTTATTTGGCACAACAACCTGCGTGCGTAAAAGTGTCCGTCTGCGCGCATTGTAGTCCTGTTTAGTTTAGTGTTTACTATTTTACTGTCACTGTCAGTGACATGAATAAAACTAGATGTTTAAACTTTATTTAAGTGCCATATGAATGTATGAAAGGTCTTCAGCAGGGTTTCTGTAAGTAATCAGCACATGTATTTTAATGTATCTGTAGGACAAAATGGTTTGTTGTTAAATTTATTTGTTGTTAGTTATCTTTAGACTAATTTTTTTTAGATGTCTGGTGAATGTTAAAGCAGATTTCTGGGCGTTTCTTCTCCATTTGGACGCTTCGTTGCATCCTGAGAGCTTCATCACTGCAGAGTTTCACAGCATTAACGAAAAAAGCTGAAACTTTTGAGGCTTTTGAGGCTACTTTACGGCCCAGGAGGCTGATCCAGAGAGGCGGATCTGTCTGTGTGTCTGCAGCTGTGTGCCAGCGGCGCTGCCACACCACAATGGGAGGGTTTTTTCAAAATAAAGCGGAAATGCGTAATTGTGTGATTGGAAAAAAATATATATATTTCAAATATTTCAGTAAAAATACCTTAAATATTAAAAGGGGACGATGTTATTATGGAAGCAGACACAAGTGGGAGTAAACAGCATAATGTTCTCCTTCCTTTGCGCCCCTGCAGCTCCTTTTTATCGCATTTTTCTTTTATTTTCTCACGGGAAGCAGCGCTCTTGTCTCACTTCTTCCAGCTTGAGTCTTCCCCCACTCCCAGCTCAGACATTCCTCCCCCCCCGCCCCTCTCCGGTTAAAAAAGTCCTCACTGCAACCTGGAGATTGTCCACGTTTACAACATTCAGACATTCAGGCACCGCTGTCCCGCTCCACATCTGCAGCGCTCCGTAAAAGCGCGCACCGGACCCGGAGGCCTCACATTCCCGCAGCGGATCATCCCCATCAACCCGCCGTCGTTACTGGTTATTGATCGGAATCCCTTCTTCTCCGAGTTGCAAAGAATCCCCGCAGAGATGTTTCCCTGCAGCGTCGCCGTTTTCCTGCTCGCTACGTGGTGCTGCTGCGCGGAGAGCAACCCCAGTCCTGTGCTCGGAGATGTAGTCGTGGACAGATACTTCATCCCCAAAGTCTGCGCCAGGGAGTCCAAAACGGGAGATTACGTCCGCTACCACTACAACGCCACGTTTGTCGACGGGAAAACTTTTGATTCGAGGTGAGATCTCCTGAAATTCATCGTGCAATTCATTGGAGTTTTTTTTTTTTTTTTTTTTATCTTTGCTTTAAAAGGTGCTGCACAGGCCACAAAATCAGATTCAGAGCTCATTTTGGTGGTGTGGAAATAAAAAAAAAGAAAAAGAAAAAAAGAAAAGATGTATAATAATGCAATGATATAAAGGACTGCTGCAGACTTATTTATCTCCATGCATGTTCTGCAGATGCACTCCTCCTTTCTCCAGAGTTTCCATCCTCTCTAAGCTGACCCATTTCTGTCCAACTTTTTCGGTTTTTTCCCCCGCAGCCATCAGAGAGGAGACGCCAAAGTGGGCCTGATCGGGGAGGGCCGCCTCCTGGCCGGCGTGGATAAAGGTCTGCAGGGAATGTGCGTGAACGAGCGCAGGACCGTCACCGTCCCTCCTCACCTGGCCTACGGGAGCACCGGCGCAGGTAGGCGGCACACTGTCAGGGAGGTGTCCTGCAGCAGGGGGAGCTTCAGTTTATCTGGGATGGGAGTTTGTTTTTTTATGTTTAGATGCAGCACAGATTTCCCAAGAGCAATTAGATGTTAATATTGGAGTTTCCTCCTGGTCACAGACCCTCTGCTCCCCCCAGGGATCCATGTTGTTTATGTGGCAATTATTTTGCAGCCACAAACTAACTCAGGTCCATCAGACTTGGGTTATTGTGGGACATATTCCAGCACAGAAATGAGGCATCATGGGGCTTCATTGAGGCCCCACAACTGCTTATTCTCATCTTTTATTGATTTTGGCTGATTTTTCCACAGCTGCAAGCAGAGGTGTAGAAAATGTCAAGAAATATTAAAGTAGCTTAGGACTTTTATTTTGATGCACCACTTAAATTTGACTCTCAGAAAAATCTGCCAGAGTGCAGGAAATGAAGGTTGTTGATGCTCACAATTTCTAGGCTGATGACATCCACATCGCCCCAAACTAATCCAGAAAGGGTTCAGATAAAACCTGCACCCGTCTGCAAGTGCTGATGACGGTGTCATTTGGCTTTTAATTAAGATGGGTGTGGATTATCATCTTTATTTTTTTCTTTTTCAACACTTCTGATGCCTTTGCAGTGAGTCCACCTAACCTTCATCTGACCATGTTTACAGGCGACGTGGTTCCCCCAGACGCCACCCTGGTGTTCGACATCCACCTGTTGGATCTGTGGAACAAGGCCGACCTCGTTGTCACCAAAACCATCACCACTCCCAAAGACTGCAAACGGTCTGTGATGCGTACCGACTTTGTGCGCTACCATTTCAACGGCACTCTGCTGGACGGCACCATCTTTGACTCCAGGTGAATTCTAGAAAGGTTTTCCTGTCCAACATGCTCTAAAACAAAAGCACTGACTGTTTGCATGAAATAGTATAGAAAGCGATTATGAATTGCAGCCCTATAAAGTGTTTGTTTCTTATGTCCAGGCCCTGAAACAAAGTTCTGTCCGAATGACAGCTCTTGTGTGTTTGTACTGTGTCATCCAGGTGTGTGTGTGTGTTTGACTTTGCGCTTGTATGAGCCCTACGCAGCTATACGAGGAAGCAGACCCACGACTCCTTAGTGGGCGAGGGTTGGCTGATTAAGGGCATGGACGAGGGCCTGCTGGGCATGTGCGTGGGAGAGATCAGAAATATCATCATCCCTCCCTTCAAGGCCTACGGAGAAAAAGGATCGGGTGAGTGCAAATGACAGCAGATGAGAGTAAATGATGGTTAAACCTAAAAAAGGCTGAAAGGGGGCAGAGGAATAAAATAATAAGGGCATGTAATCAACACATAAATTCCCCAAAATCATATATTATTAATAAAAGGCATATATGTAACGCTTAAAACCCCCTCGCAGAGCTTTTTTCTTACCATTAATTTAACAGTGTTCTTTGCCGCAAGGCCTCATTTGTTTTCTTTTACAAAATGCACATTTTCAGTGCGCAACAATGCACATTTAAAATTAACTGTGAAAGCTTTATAATCATAAGAGAGGAAATATATTCAAAGAGCTGAAGTCGAGCTATATTTGCAGAGAAAGAAAGTGCAAAGTTAAAACAACCAAAGAGCTGACCAAACAATGGCTAAGCATCAGGGAGAAAAAAACAAAGAGTTTGTCCAAAAAACAAGCCTATTGAATATCTGATTGTTATATACTGGAAATTGTTGTAAAAGTTAATTTAAATAACAGGAAAACTCACCTGTGATGCATTCAAATGGCTCATTTTACACAAATTTAGATCAGTCATTGCATTCACTGTTTGGGATTAATTGTACAGTTTCAGTTCTTCTGTATTTTTGTGTAGAACATTTAAGAAACAAACCAAGATTCAAGAAAAAATTTATTTGAATTTGCCTAAAAAAAAAAAAGACCAAAAAAAGTAATCAAAATAAAAACTCCTCACCATATAAAACCATTTTTCTTTGACACTGTATATATGTATGATTGTATGTTGGTAGTTTTGACGTTGGAAATTCTCGTCTCACCAGGCACAGAGATCCCCCCTCAGGCGACCCTGGTGTTCGATGTCCTGTTGGTGGACATTCATAACCCAAAGGATAACATCACCGTTGAGGACCAGGTGGTGCCGGAGTCGTGCACGCGCAGGTCCGTGGTCGGGGATTACATCCGGTACCACTACAACGGCACCTTCCTGAACGGACTCACCTTCGACACCAGGTGAGCTCAGATCACATCGACTGAAGCTGAATGTGACTCTGTTGATGGTTAAAAGTCTATTTCATCAGCACATCATTTCATAAGTAATCTCTTTTATGCATAATTGGAATTAAAATGGCCTTTTTTTTTGTCTCTTACTGCTAACAGCTACCAGAGGAACAGCACATACAACACCTACATCGGGATGGGCTACGTGATCGCAGGCATGGATCAGGCCCTGCTGGGAGTCTGTGTTGGAGAGAGGAGAAGAATCACCATCCCCCCACACCTGGCATACGGAGAGCAGGGAGCAGGTAAGTTACTGTGGCTTTTATTTGATTTAATATTCATTTCTCCACATCTGCATTGACATTGAGTTTATATACTGAAAAAATAACTAACTATAATCCATGTGAGACGGATTTTTAGAGCATCCTAGGTCTTTATTTTCTGTTGAAACATGATGGGACGTTACATAAGAATCATAAAATTCAAGAATAGAAACATAAAAGACTGCTGCAAAATGCTTTAAATGTTTTGTATATACATTATATATATATTGATATAAATATACCAGAAAAGGTTAGTTATTATTTAGAAATGATTCAGTCTAAAATAATTTGTTGATCACAAGAAAATGGAAAATGGTTCTTGGTTCATGCTCTCTATTGGGTTATATTTATGTGTGATTACAAATGAAATACGTTTTGGATTTTGGATCATCACTTTGGGTTCTGAGAAATTATGATCAGCCTTTTTCCACAATCTTTTCATACTTTTTGGATATCGAAAGGATTAAACCAGGAGCAGCAATCAGCCTCATAAAAATACTAAATCATGTTATGACAGGAAAAAAATTTAGAGACACAGCAACAGCTCACATTCTTTCATCGTCACTGGTTATGTGGAGGTGAAGTGTAAAGAAACACTGAAGGCAACCGTTGATAAGAGCACATCACACTGTAGGCTGAGCTGCGAATTCAGGTGTGTCTCAATATGATGTGACGAATATAATGAAATCATGACGTGCGGTTTGTCCAGGTAACGTCATCCCACCTTCAGCCGTGCTGGTGTTTGACATTCACGTCATCGACTTCCACAACCCCAACGACACGGTGGACATAAAGATCATTCACAAACCCGAGACGTGTAATGAAACCACCGCCTTGAACGACCTCGTCCGCTACCACTACAACTGCACCCTGATGGACGGCACGCCGCTCTTCTCCTCGTGAGTCACCCTGTTTTTGTTTTTGTTTTGTTGCAAATTTAGATCAATGCAAATATACGTAATACTTTCCCGATTTCATTCATCCAATGCGCGTCTGATCTTATCCTCAGTCACGACTACGACAACCTGCAGGATGCAGTGCTCGGGGCGGACAAGGTGATCGACGGGCTGGACGAGGGCCTGCGGGGAATGTGCGTGGGAGAGAGGAGGCTGGTGACGGTGCCGCCTCACCTCGGCCACGGAGAGAGAGGAGGTGAGACTAATGCTCCACACTGCACTCTTCTTCATCAGGAGGAAGACGGTTTGATTTCTGGTGTCTCTGACAAATCTTATTAAACACGTAATCTGTTTTTTGTTTGCGGAGATAAATGTAATATTTGTCAGAATCTGATAAGAAGATCGCCATATGGAAGCATGAAGAAAGTATTAATATCACAATATCAGTTTGATTAAGTTTGATTTTTTATTTCAAACCTTGACAAGCTTCTCATAGTCCTGAGTTACTACACTTTTAAATAAGAAAAAAAGCAATTAACAGTGAGCCATAAAAGCAGACAGCCTTCCCTGCTCACAGTTTGGACGATGCATAAACAGGTAATTGTTCATAAACACAGGTGCACTTCACAGACACTAAACACAGAGATAAACTGTGCTTGTCTTGCTTTCTGTCCGTCAGCCACTGGTGTGCCGAGCAGTGCTGTGCTGGTCTTTGACATTGAGCTGGTGAGCTTTGAAAAGGGAGTGCCGCCCGGTTACCTGTTTGTGTGGCTCCAGGACAGTCCAGCAGACCTGTTCGAGGCACTGGACATCAACAAAAACAAAGAGGTGCCCCAGGAGGAGGTACGTGACCCCTGACCAACACTTGCATTAATATCACAATTAAAGGTCATGGCCCTTAATATGTGAAGTGTTTTCACACATGCTGTTAGTTACTGTTTAGTCTGTCAGTCCTACTGTCAGTGGAAAAAAAAACTACATCTGCAGCTCAGATCTCACTTTGCTAGTCAACATCTGGATCTGTGGTTGTATGAAGAATTTAATAATAATCATCCAGACATATTTAGTTATATGTGTGCAAGGCATTTACAGAGTTTCTTTATGGAAACTGAAGATTTAGTGCAGGTACACAGGATGTAAAAGTAGCAATGCCACAACATAAAAATAATCCATTACTGGTAAGACTTATGCATTCATATTTTTACTGATACACTATATTGCCAAAAGTATTCGCTCACCTGCCTTGACTCGCATATGAACATAAGTGACATCCCATTCCTAAATTTAGGCTGTTTTGTCATTATTTGGTCTCTTCTTTAAGTAGTGGCGGAAAATTTATTAAAGTGCTCTACTTAAGTACAATTTTAAGTTTATTTTTACTCATATCTATGACTACTATATTTATATTTGATGCTACTTCATAAAATAATTATACTAATAGTACTAATACTAATAATTAAATAATAATTATACTAATAGTAATAATACTTTTTCCCCCCCTACATTTCTAGGTTTAGTGTAGTTAATAGTCAGTTTGCAGATTGTGATTTAAAAAAAAAAAAAATTAAAATCTTCTAAAATATTTGTTGTAACCTACTAAAATAAGCAAAATCTTGACCAATAACAGTAACTTATGCAGGAAGGGATCAGTAAGAGCTAATAGTCCAATAATATAATGAAAATGTACATTTTCTGCATAGTGAGTAAATTTCTCAAATAAATGGATTTTTATACACTATATTAGGGTTCAATATGACGTTGGTCCACCCTTTGTAGCTATAACAGCTTCAACTCTTCTGGGAAGGCTGTCCACAAGGTTTAGTTGTGTGTTAGTGTGGGAATTTCTGACCGTTCTTCCAGAGGCGCATTTGTGAGGTCACACACTGATGTTGGACGAGAAGGCCTGGCTCTCAGTCTGCTTTCTTGCTTTGTACACCAGTGCACAAAGCAAGAAAGCAAGGTCCATGAAGACATGGATGACAGAGTTTGGTGTGGATGAACTTGACTGGCCTGCCTGAGTCCTGACCTCAACCCAACAGAACACCTTTGGGATGAATTAGAGCAGACTGAGAGCCAGGCTTTCTCGTCCAACATCAGTGTGTGACCTCACAAATGCGCCTCTGGAAGAACAGTCAGAAATTCCCACACTAACACACAACTAAACCTTGTGGACAGCCTTCCCAGAAGAGTTGAAGCTGTTATAGCTGCAAAGGGTGGAACGACGTCATATTGAACCCCATTGATTATGAATGGGATGTCACTTACATTCATATGTGAGTGAAGGCAGGTGAGCAAATACTTTTGGCAATATAGTGTATATTTATTTGAAAAATTTACTTAAATTGATCAAGGTTTTGCTCATTTTAGTAGGTTACAACAAATATTTTAGAAGATTTTTTAAAATAAAATCACAATCTGCAAACTGATTAACTACACTAAACCTAGAAATGTAGGGGAGGAAAAAGTAGTATTACTATTAGTATAATTATTTTTATGAAGTAGCATCAAATATAAATATAGTAGTCGTAGATATATGAGTAAAAATAAACTTAAAATTGTACTTCAGTACAGTACTTTAGACCAAATAATGACAAAACAGCCTAAATCAGTGGACCCCTTAATTAAATTCATTAGGATGCTTTACTTTGGCACCACCTAGTGGTATCTAACCTTGATATTGCTGGCTGTCTTTGTTTTATAGAGCTAATCAGAATAATTTAAAAACGTGATATTAGAAGTTTGAATTCATGAATACGCAGCAAAGCACTTTACATACAGTGTGTGAACAAACAGGAATTAAACTAGGATCTTACCCACACAGCACTCTGTTGTTGATGCTCTTTTATCTCTCGACACATTTTTAGTTCGGGGAGTTCATCAAGCTGCAAGTGGCAGAGGGCAAAGGTCGCGTGAAGCCCGGACTGATCATGGAGCAGGTTATTTCTGACATGTTCAACAATCAGGACAGAAATAAAGACGGAGTGATCACGGCCAATGAACTCAAGCTGAAGGTGGAGGAGGACAAAGAAAGGGAGGAGGTGGTGCACGAGGAGTTGTGATGAGGGCAAATGCTGTCATTCTCTCTCAGGGATGAACCCCGACAACTTAAAAATAACAAGCAACAAGAGACTTTTCCCATCCAGTCGTGTTTTAATGCTTCCTGTGCCACATTGGACAGTCTTTTTGGATGACAAGAAAATAGTGCAAAGGGTCTTTTTGTGGAGTTTTGTGTTGAATGTTTGTTTTTGATTGTTGTATTTCAGAAAAACCAAACAAGCACCTTTATTTGTCCCTGAAAGTCGCATTAATTAAAATGTTTGTAAGAAAAAGAAGGTTTTGTTTTTTCTTTCTAGGATTTGTATCCCACCTAAAGAAACATCTGATGCACAGTCACAACGTTTCTGACACACTTTAACAGGAAGTATTCCAATTTTACACATCAGTGCACGTTTACAGGTCTTGGAAAGTGCCACTGCATAATGGAGTCTTGCAACTGTCTGTGGCCAAGTTGCACTGTGGAGCCAGGTTAGATAAAACATGAAATAAAACTGATGGGGCGACACAGTGGTGTAGTGGTTAGCACTGTCGCCTCACAGCAAGAGGGTTCTGGGTTCGACTCCCGGTCGAGGCAGGCCCT
>JBAJHX010000024.1:7572184-7607116 GCA_037176925.1 Amniataba percoides | reverse complement strand
ATGCATTAGGTGAATTGGCAACTCTAAATTGTCCTTAGGTGTGAATGTGAGAGTGAATGGTTGTTTGTCTTCTATGTCCCTGCGACTGACAGTCCAGGGATGGGATCCAGCACCTCCGCTACCCTGAGTGCAGGATGAAGCGGGTTGGATGGATGGATGAATGGGTGGATAAAAAAAAAAATCAATTTTGACACTTTGTTTCCCAAACTGTCCAAAACAACAAATCACAAATACCACACATATTGTGGGAGAAACATTTCATCAATAAAACATGTATATTAGTTAATATCATTTGTTCAAACACTTAATATTAGCTTAGATTTTGTGTTTTCATCACCAATATGTGCCATATTAGTGATTTGGTTAGAAAGAAATGTTACAACCGTCCTTCATCAGAAATTCATTCAGAAAATAACTTTCATGAGCAGCTTTAAGAAAATAAATAAATCAGGAACACACAAAGAAGCGTCTGCCTGGGGAATTGCATTGAGGGAAGCAGCAGCATTTGAATCTTTCTGAAATGGTGTCTTAGCAGTGTGTTATTTAAAGTCAATTTTGTAAAAGTCATTTAAAAAAGCAGGTGGTGCAAACCTGCATATATTATACTGAGATTATAAGGTTCACTGGTTGTGGTTGATATTGGTAGGAGAATATTATATACAGATATTGACTTAAAACTGTTGATGCATCTTTAAGAAAAAAGATTTAAGAGTTACAACATGATTTACAGCCCACTATTGATCTATCGATGCATACAGATATAATGTAAAAATGTTGAGTAAGAGGGATACCTCACATTTATGACACAGGATATTAACAATACTGAAGGATTTCATAATTATCATTATTTTCTTGTAACCTCATTTTACTGGGAGGAAAATCCCACTGTATGTACAAATATGAAATGAGAAAAATGAGAACTATATCTTACGTTATATTACTTTGTTAGCACACTAACAAGTTAGTCCATATAAAGCTTCTGTTCTACACAACAGCACCTTTTTTAGAGGTGTCTTACTCATTAAGTCCTAACGTATAGCAGCCACAGTGTTGCTGAAAGACAAAACACACTCATCCCAGATTGTATATTCCCTTCTTGGGAAATATTATAATCCTACAGCAGTGTGTTTGTCCTCACTGTCACAGGTAAAAACATGGTTAATAACTAAACAACTATGAGAATGGCTTAAAGACTGATGGCATCACTGCACAGTTAGCTGCACCTTGCAAGTAAACCTATGAGTCGTGTGTACAGCGTGTATACACACACAACTCAAGTACCTGCAGAGGTACTTGAGTTTGTGTACAGTACAAAAAAAACACAAGTAGAAGACATGACAGATGAAGAGATGGTTTAACAAGATGTGTTTTACATTTACTTGCGACTGAGCTTCAAGTAAAAAATCTTTAAAAGCAATTCTCATACTATAAGACTAAAAAGGACTAAAACAGAGAGAAAATACGAAATGCTGTGTAACTATTGATTCTGACATTTTAAAAGGTTCCTTTGTATTCAGAGGGAGGGTTGCTGGTTTATACTTTATGTATTTGGAATGAGAATATAAATTCTTCATCCACTGAGCTCTGTTAATATAAAACACTGGGAGCATAAAAATAAAAACTATGTTTGAGTTGCACCAATAACCACTTTGGTGGATGCAGCATAAAAGAAGTCCAGGTTATAGTCTGAGGTAAGTGATGATGTGCGATTGTCCAGCATGCAGCATGGTGAGTGGAATGAGTGAGTCCATCTGTGTGTTTGTCATCATAAAGTGTCCAGTTCCTCCTTGTGCATCTTACTTATTGTCTCTCCATGAGGTAATGAATCTGAGGATGGCGTTCGGGATTTCCATCGTCTCATCCTTCACCAGCACGATATCAAAGGAGTTGACGTAAGAGTCTTTCCTCTCCTCCACCTGAGACACAAAAAGACAAAGATAGTGAGAACCCAATTCCTCAGTGTGTTGAAATAAGGAATCACGTAATTATACTACACATTAGTCTGACCTGGTCGTTGAGGAAGCCGATGGTGAGGATGTTCTCGTGCTCGGACACCCCGTCAGCCATGGTCAGGTCTCCTAAAGAATCTCCCAGCAGCAGCACGTTGGGTCGACCCTGCAGCTCCCTGAGGCCAGCTGCATGTGACAGAGCACCTTCCCTCTTGTTGAAGGTGTGGATGAGCTGGCCTTTGAAGGCTCGCAGGACCCCCTTATTAACCAGACAATGTTCAGATGTTCAGTTAAAGGCACTGTAACCTCATGCAGAGACTAAAGCTGTTGGACTAAAGTGACGTTGATGTTGTAATAACTGGTATAGAAACCTATGGCTGTGTAAGACTTAAGTTGCATTAAGTAATTAAGCAATGAATTACCTGTCTGATGAGAAAAAAATAATCTGGCATCACTGGTATTTTTCACCAAGCCTTTGAGTTTCTTGCTTAATCTCTGGCTACAAAGAGACTGGCAGGCCCATGCTTATTTTTTTTAAGTATATTTTAAACTAACTGAAATATTATGTGGTGCATTTAATGCAGTAATACACATGATATGAAATGGTTGTTTGGCCAGTTGCTGTCAGACTCACAGTTTGGTCAAAGTCCATGTAGTTTGAGATGATGCGGACGTTGGGATGGAAGACGTGGTTCTGTTGGATCACCTCCTCCAGGACGTCTCCAACACCGGCCGAGAAGATCAACAGAGGCACCTTTTGCTCCGACAGATGATCAAAAAACTCTTTGTAGCCATCCCTGAAGAAATCACACACTGCCCATTAGACACAAGAACCTGATTAAACATGCTTATAGTAAAAGAAGAAGTTTGATTGGTGTGATCAGTGTTTAACATGATGGCGAACAGAAAATGTATTTGATTTCACTTATGCACTGATTTTTTTTTAAAGTTGATAATTTTGCTTTTTTTTTTTTTTTTTTTTTTTTAAAGTTGATCAATTTCATCCAATAAAATCATTGTGATGTTTTTATTGCAGAGCACTTATTTTTGAGTTTTGTGTATGACAGTGGAATCAAGTTAAAGCGTACCTGAGCATAGCACTGGACTCTTTGACAGCCTGAGCCAGCAGGTCCTTCCTGATCCTCTGCTGAATCAGCAGCTCGTGGACTTTAGTCCACCTGTGGAGAGAAGCACAGGACACATTTAATACTTTATTCAGACTCAGGTCTTATTCACTTTTCTTTTCAGGCACTGATTTTATTTTTAAACTGTCAACTGGTCCACACAATACTAAGGAAAAATTGTGTTTTGGCATAGATATAATTTAACTTAAAGTATGTAAAGTAAGAAAATATTACAACAGACATTGGTTATTACTTAATTCAATCTGTCTCTTACCACTCCACCATGAGAGGCAGCTTTTCTTCAGCAGTCCTGCTCGGGTCAATCTCTATGGGGTAGTAGGTGTTCAACAGCTCCCTCATCTACAGTAGACCAACGGACAGTACTCAACATAAATATTTACAGTCTACTACAAGTGATGTATCAGCATGTTCTTGGTGGATTTACAGACCAGCGGACATTACTTTATCTAGCAGTTAATGACAAACAAAGTCCGCATTTGTAATAGTTTTCATAAATTGACCCATGAACCTTTTAAATAGCACATTCATTGATCACCATATGACTATAACACATTTACCTTCTTAGTGCAGTCTTCACTGATTAACAACCGGTTATCCAAGATGTCTGTAAAAAGAAAGAAAAAACATTTCAGAAAGGCACAAGACATTCAGAAAAAAAGGTCAACAAAAGTACAGGACAAATATTTTTAAAAATCAAGTAAAGAATGCAGAAATACAGTATTTTGTCAGGATGCAGATGACGTGTATTTGTGGCCTGTGTGCTTACTGTGTGTGGTGGGAACTCTCCTGCCGTTGTGGGCAAACTTGGTCAGTGTCATATCAAAGTCTGAGATGACCTGAGGACATTGTTAAAGGAGGCTGTGTTAAGTTCACTTAAATCAAGGAAATTATAAAGCAGTGACAAGCAGAAAGCGGGTCCCTAAACTTAGGATGTTACTGTGTGTCACCGTGAGAGAACATCATTATCCATCAGTTCATTTAAAGAACAAAAATCAAACCAAGCTTAAGAAACAAAAATCTCAAGGACAAATAAAGTGGACACACACAGGACAGATTATCAGTCTTTCTGTGAGATTTTGATGATGCGGCACTCAAATCTAACTTTAGTCAAAGTAACTGTAATTTTAAAGGTATGCACGTGTGTGTAATCTCTACCACAGAGTATTTTCATGTTCATATGAGTGGCATTTAATTTGCAGAGGTTAGCCCCATGATTTATTTTTCTGAGGTAAACAAGCATAGGTAACTACTTTCTGTAGCACCACCTTTTCATATAGAGAAATGTCACACGTTTTGGTGTTTGGTGTCTCCTGCATTCACTCACCTGAAGGCTGCCTGCCCCCGCCCGCTGCATGGCGTAGATCGTCTCCTCCACTCTGCTGCGCTCTCTCATCAGCACCGAGCATTTAGCCAGCTCTGGGATCTGAGCAGAAATGAGTTTAGGCAGACACAGTCAACAGAAAGGGAAAGAGAGCAGAAAAGAAGGAGGGAAATGAGGGCAAAATAAAAGGTTTACATTGGAAAATGTTTTTTTTGTAATATCAAAATATAATTTAACATTTCTCAGACATGTGGACAAGTGTCTGACATCATCTTTCTTTTAGTTTGTGACCGTAATTTTCACACATCCAAACCAGAATTATGTTTACTCAGCTGTGTTTCTGACATTAAACTTCTACTGTCTTTAATCAGGAAAGCCTTCTCACCTCAGCCTTGGTCAGCTGGTGCCAGATTGCCAGGACAGTCCGCACTGGAGTGTAGATCCAGGGAAT
Organism: Amniataba percoides; assembly: GCA_037176925.1. Lineage (NCBI taxonomy): Eukaryota > Metazoa > Chordata > Actinopteri > Centrarchiformes > Terapontidae > Amniataba > Amniataba percoides. Next base: position 7,602,250 of record JBAJHX010000024.1, on the reverse strand, counting down.
ATGATATATCTGCATGTAAAGCCAAGGAAGAAAATGCTTTATTGTACAGATTTTCTTAAGTGGTCTTTCAGGTAAACAGGATATGAAAAAATATGACTGTTGTTTACAGGTGAGAACATAATGCAACATATATGGAAAAAAATACAACAAAAATAAAAGGTGCAGTTCTTATCAAATACACTTTGTCTCCAGTGAGCAGTAGTTTCATAATACCTGAATAACAATTAATAAACGTTCACTCTATTCAGAAGATCACATCACTTGCATTACTGTGGCCTCTTACGACCCCAAAATGAACAAATTTGTCCGTGATTTATTTACCATAAAGTGATAAAAAAAAATCACGCCGAAATAACTACATCCTGATGCAAATTTTTGAAAACGTCGAATTTAAGCTTTGTCAGGTCTGTCGGCAAGACGACAACCAAACAAATGTTAAAATGTTTGTTTTCTGAATGAAGTTCGGTCTTTCAAAATCAAGGACGCCAGAGCTTACGTTTAAACAAACAAAAACTTGTGACTTTAGTGGGATTTCACACCATGTTTATATCGGTTAACAAAAGTACTCTGTATTTAAAGGAAAGCACGCTGTACTTTGTTTAAGCCTCGCAAAACCCAACAGCTATTTTAACCTTAACTTCCTGTTTGACTAACTAGCTCACTACCGCACACGACTGAGGTGAACAAATAACAACTTACCATTTTCAAACGAAGGAGACTTTTTATCTTAAAAGAATCAAATAACGAAATAATATAACAAATGAAAGTCTGCAGTTGGTTTGAATGATTTGTTTACGTTTTCAGTGCGTCACATCTACAACATCCCCCAACTCCTGACAAACATAAAGGTTCCGACGCACTTTCGTTCCTACCTTACTTCATATTATGCTAAATAAATGATTATTATAATATAAATCGACTTAAATGTAAAACAAAGGAAGGATCATATCAAATTGAATTTGATTTAATGTATACTTAGAAAGCAGATAACCAAGCTTTAGAAATAATCACGTATTATATTACAATAAAGTCATTGCATTACATTAAAGAGACATTATATTTAACTTGATAATATTGCATTGAAATCTTCAACATTACATTAAATAAAATGTAAATCAGATTAAATTCTGATTCAGCTCTTTTAAACAGTGGTCAGTAGTCTTTTTATATCACACTGATTGAACTGAAATGTTTCTCAGTTCTCAGATACAGGGAAATAAATAAATACATATAGGGTATACTGTGGTATATGTTGCTTATCTTGTTGTTATTGTTACTCATCAAAGTACATATTTTACATATAGATTATTGAAATCAGCACTACATTCATAACAGAAACAGTTTCAGAGATGACAACAAACTGATCTCATTTTTCATTATTTATTCCAACTCTCTGTACACTTGCAACTCCTGTACATACAAATGGAATGTCACCGCACGTGAAACAGAACATGTGACTGCATGAAACTTAAATAGCTGGCACTAGAAAATCAAATTTAACCAAAAAAAACTCTCCTCTGACAAAAAAGTTATGTAGCTTGTGTAAGCGATATGATATTGATATATGTCAAAGACTAAAATCTACGTGTCTACTTCTGCTCTGCTGTATGTGGTAGTAATGCTCTGATTGTGGTCACTTTACATGAAAATTTTGGCTCCATTTAGACCTGATCAAATGATTTACATTCATCAATCAATACAGTTCACATCAAGTACAGTATGTTCTCAAAGCCTAATTAAACCATGTATATAAACAGCTTAGCTGAGGATACCACATGCAGAAGCAATTTCTACACAAATGGAGAAATAACTGGTCCTACAACACTTTGTGTTTTGTAGTCAAAAAGCAACACTGTACAATATCTAAGTTAACATTCAAGGTCCTTTTAGTGCAGGAAATACAATTAATTAAACTCAACCAATAAAAGGGGCAGTTTTAGTTTTTATGGCACAGTCATGAACGCTGAAAGAACCACGCATAAAAAACATACCAGCCTCTTGTTTTTTCTCTCCACAGTGCAGTTCCATGTGTGAGCTCTAATTCTCAGAGAGAAAGCAAGAAGAAGAGCAAATTCAACTGGAAATACAAAGGCAGAACAACTTAAACGAGTCAACTTAAGCCAACAAACTGCATTTACATTAAAAAAATGTGATTATCTAGCCAGGAATGACTCCTCATTATTGACACTGTGATATTTGGTCTATCTTTCAAGCTTTACAACAATCTCTGAAATCAAGTAAAGGCATTTCTAACAAGCTGAAACATTTAGGAATCCGATCATACACAATATACATCCACTGGAATGGGAAAAAGTACAATTTGTAAAAACTTTTAGAGTGCACATATTTTTGTGTCACACTGTATTAAATAAGTTTCTGTTTAAATACAAGGAAACATACACACCCTGCTTCCCAATGTGTGCTTTTCTCAATACTTATTCTTGCTACAAACAGTCTGATAAATGATTGTCTATTTCAAGTGGGGCAAACACTCTATAGGGTCAATATTTGAATCTTTTTAATCCCTACAGTGTAAAAGCGGTAAAACCATGGTGAGAACAGGAGGTAGAAGAGAAATTAGATGCAAGTGGCAGAGTAAAAGTGATACTTATTTTCTCGTTTGGTTGAAAGTTCATCACCCACCACATTGGTCACTTTTCATTATTTTACATTGCAACAAATGTAGACATTATTTAATTTGCTAAGTTTACATCCCAACACTAAACTTAACCAAATCACTGATCTAACTTGCATACTAACAGCATACTTTGACATCATTTAGGTGCTAACATAGAGCACATATAAAAGCTTAGCTAAGATGTTTAGCAGTGATATCTTTTCAGAATATGGCACAGCAATCACAGTGTCCTTTACTAGCAGAATAAAAGGCACGAGGCATAAGCTGACAATGTAAGGCTCAAATTATGTATGACTGAATTCACTAGCTTTTGTTTTTTTTTTTCCAATATCCGTAGTTTGAAACATTGCAATTTTCAATCTTTCTTTCCTGCAAATAACCCCGAGGTAAACCCATGCAGACAATTCACCTCAATAAAAGGTAAAAATAAGATAAAAGTTTTGTGGTAACAGCAAGGCATTTTATCAGCAGCTAACTAGACAAGGCGAAATTTCACATTTGTGCAATCGGCTTTGGATCTCAGCATTCGATTTGAGACTGCAGCTGTCTACGCAAAGTGAGGGTGCGACGTTGGAGCTGCTGCATCTGCTTCATGCGGTCTCGCTGGCGAGCCAGGTTCTGGGGGATGGGGTAGTGCTGGTGGCCAGAAAGATACTGGTACGGGATGCGAACGTGGCAGGCTGCGGCCCTGCAGCGAGGCTGAGGTAAAGGCGGCAGCAGCATCCAGCGCTTCCTCTCTGCACAGTAACGGTAGGCCTCCTTGCGGTACTGCTTGTCGATGTTGTTACTGTTCCTCCACCCGCCGACAATAAATACGTCTTCACCCAGATAGCAAATGGCGGCACCTTCCATGCTGAGGACCTCTGGAGGGAGGCTGTCAAGGATGTCATCAGAGATGTTTCTGCTTATTTTCTGCTGAGCGTCCTCGATTGTTACCTTGTAGCTCTTGGCGCAGCAGGAAGCGGTGTGGTAGAAGTTGGTGGATGCAACAGCCATTTGGAAGCTACAGTAGTTATCGATGAGCGGTAAGGAGTCCACTTCCTGCCACTTGCGGCTCTCTGTGTCGTAGCAGGTGGTCACAGTGCTCAGTCCATCATCATTGTCCATGTCTACAGGGGTCCTGGCCATCACGTACACGTAGCGGTCCTCCACGCTCACAGTTTTCACGTCTCGCAGTATCTTTGGCGCTGGTTCGAGGTTGAGCCACTCGTCCTGCTCCGGGTCATAGACTGTGACATCCTTAAAGCCTGGACTGAAGTTGCCATGACCGCCGATGCTGTAGAGAACATCTTTGACGCACGTGAGCCCAAAGGAGTGCTTGCGGGTAGTCAGGCTGTTGACCTGCTCCCAGGTGTTGAGGCTGGGGTTGTAGCGCTCCACCGTCTTGGCGAAGCCCGGCTCCATTGAGCCCGCCACGTAAATATGGCTGTCAGTGACTGCGATGGCATGTCCGTCAAGGTGGTTGTGAATGTGCGGCAGATTAACCCAACGGTCCTCAGCAACGAGGTACCCCACGCACTCACTCAGATAATCTCCACCTTCCGAAACACCACCCACTACCATGATTACGTCCATGTTCTGGCCAGAGCGTGGCTGGATTGCTGCGACGTAGGAGGCGCAGGGCTCTAAATCACCTGACTTCAGTCCCTCAGAGCGAAGAGCATGGATCTCGAGGGCGTCAGCAACCAGCTGACAGCAAGCAGCATTGTTTGCCACCAAAGGCTCCCTCCTTACCACCCGTGTCAGGTAGGTAGGAGCGATCTCAGGCAGCTTTAAAAGCCTGAACAGCTCCTCAAAGTGCTTCTCCTCCTCCTCAGCGTTTTGCCGCACCCATTTTACGACGGCTTCAAACAGCTCCTGTTCAGAATCCACGGTGATTTCTGAGTCCGCCAGCCAGTCCCGCACCAGGTGGAACGGCAGCGTGAAGAATTCCTCGTTGCGGATAATTTTGTGGAAGTTCCTCCTGATCATCTTGGCAGCGCCCTTGGCCAGCTGGTCCAACGTGTACATGTGCGCGAGGCTGTGCACCGCAACACAGTTGGACAAGCTCAAATTCTTCATCAGGAACTCTCCGCAGAAAGACTTCAGCTGCGTCAACAGGAACCTGCACGAACATGTCGTAATTATCAAGCTGTTAATGTGTAAAAACTGGTAGTAATAAGTTAGTGCATTAATCTGTCATGGAGAACAACAGTATAGCAGATGATCAGGACCCCATCAGACATAACAAAATAGTAAAAGTAGTATATAGTGCACTACTGGACTAGATACCTTCTACAATAAAAAAAAATCTGTGGTCTAAGGGGGAGAGATGAAATTGCCCTTCCTGATCTCTGTGTTAAAAAAAGAAAACACAATATAGTGCCATATATCACACCACATAGAAGCGGTGCACTTTAAAATTGTGTCTGAGGGCCTGAATCCACTTCTGCACCCTGTGTAATGGTTCATATTTGAGCCCACACGGTTAGTCCATTAATTGATTAGCCAGCTGACAGAGCGTGACTGAGAAGGCGACTATTGTGACATTCAATCAAGTGAATCACAAAAAATGCTATAAACTCACTTCTTCAACTTATCCAATATTGGGACTTTTTAGGATGTCAAAATAGATAGATAGATAGACTTTACTGGGAAATGAACTTCTTGTAGCAGCTGAGGTCATTTTTTTAGGGTTTGGATGAAACAAGCTATTCAAAATATATCAGCTTGGGCTTTTAAATAAACTCTAAAACAAATGTTGGCTGCAGCCATGGATCACTCTGCCAGACTCTTTAATCCCAAAGTGCGTAGGCCTCTGGCTGTGATCTGTGGCACATCCTGCTGCTGAAGCCATTTGCTGACTAATGTCCTCCCAATGAAATCACACAGACACATAATAACCACAACAACAACAACAACATTAATAATATAAAAAATAATCATAATAATATTAAAATGGCTAACTCTGTGGTGCTACAGGTGTGTGGACTTCAAAACAAGTCACACCTGCTGCTCTCATGAGGATAAAGTAAAAGGTGTGGCTCATTCAGCACCAAAAACACAAGCCTGTAGGACAGCTGAACACAGTCACTTCCGTGTATGAGGAATAATAAATAACTGTGATTAAAACACTTTCATTCTCACAATCACGCTTATTAATCACCTGTCAGCGAGCTCCAGCACCTCATGCACGTTCCCGGTGGTCACCCTGATGCCCCCCGTGTACATGAACTGCATGACGCCCTCCACCGTGTCCGGGTCCGGCCCCGCGGCGCAGCTCCACTCCCGCAGCTCCACCCGGCCGGACGCGGACTCGGAGAAGCGTCCGCCGAGCAGCAGCGTGAAGTACTGCGAGGCTGCGGAGAGCACGGAGCGGTGCGCGGACACGCTGAGCGCCGCGGCTCCGGAGCTGAACACCAGCGTCAGGTCGCAGAACTGCCCCGCCTTCCTCTGCTCGTTCTGCCGCCGGGAGAGCTCCGAGCAGTGGGCCGGGCAGGTGAACAGCTCGGCCTCACCTGTCCGCGCCGCGCCGCAGTTCTCCGGCCCTTCTGCCGCCGCCATACCGCAGCGGGAGAGACTCGGAGGCAAACGAAAGCGCTCAGCTATCTTCGGACAGACCTCATAGGCGTAAAAAACACACGCTAGCAGACATTCAAACGCGGACATGCAGGCGCAGCGTCCACAGCCCGGCCGGGAAACGGGAGCGCTCACTTCCGCCTTCAAGCCCAAAGCTGCTCGGTTTATTGCGGACTCCTCGATCAGACACACAGACCACGTCCCGGACTCCGACACAGAGAGAAAGTCCGGGTGTTTTTTTTTACCGTTTTTAACTGTTGCTGTGACGCAGCTGCTCGTCTTTATTTCTGCTGAAATTAACTTTGTTTGGCTTCCGCGCATGCGCATTGCGAGTTACCTAACAGCTGGTGATGACCAACATCTGTGTGATCACTAACTTCTGTTTGACTCTGATGAGCATAAAGTACATGCAGTCCAGGAGTTATCGTCATTTTAGTGTCTGATAACAATTAGCAGTGATGTTTATAATTTGGCCAGTATTATTAGATTACATTTAATGACATTTTTTTATTGTACATGTGCTATTAACAATGTAAAGTTAATGACCTCATAGTCCCTTTGGATGAAACAACAAAAACAGTTTTCTTCCTCACTGAAAAGACTTTCTTCTTCACATCTGTTCACATTTTTCATTACACACTTCAGTCCAAATGAAAAGTAAAACAATAACTTCTTTATTATCATTCTACTATATGACAGCATATTACAAAAAACAAAGCTTTTTTTTCACAGTTAAATAAAAACAGCAAAACAAAAGTCAAACACAGCAGGCCGTACCATGGGCAGTTACAAAGAGTTTTGAGTTGGTGTCAAGTCTAGTGAAAGCTGGATGATTCTTTTACAGAGCCAACATCTGTATTATGTGCAATAATTTCTCCCAAAGTAAAGCAAACTGCTTTCATGGTCCCTCACCGAAAAATGCTTTCAAAGATTCACAGGACTCATTCATGAAGCTTTTTTTCCTTCCCCTTTTTTGATGCATCTTCATTTCTACTGTTTTCTGACAGTTATTCAGAATAGCAACAGAAGTACTTCAATTTATACACTGTGTGAAAGCCTTGAGCAACTCAAAACTGCATCTAACGTTACAGTAGATGATGAATTTCAACCACCAGTTTGCGACCAGGGTTGTTCAAAGAAAGGCAAATGGAGTGAAACGTAAATCGTGTGCTTAATTCCTTTAACCCATTTCGATGCCTCCTTTTCAAAAACAGAAGATCTAAATTAGCTTTTTAATTTTTTTTTTTACTTTTAACAAAGAAAACACATTTCTAAAAATAACTTTGGTTTTTCTTGTGATGACAAAGATCTTTCTCAGTGGGAGTGAAACTTAAGAGAAGAAATTTAAAACAGATATTAGATTTGCTAGTGTTTAAACTAATGTGCAATACTCAGAAAGCCAGAAAGCACACTTTCTTTCAATAATTTTAATTATTTTTTGTTAATTGTTGTAAGTAGTATAAAAAAAGACTATTGCTGAGCCTGAACAGTTTTCACATCAGCAGCCGTTACTGACTCATCATAATGCAGGAGTCGAGATTTAAATGTGCTTTGAATCCTGCTCTTGTACTGACTACGTAAAACTAATGTCTTCGCAATTTTTTGAGTACCACTTGATTTTGTGCTCTTGCAACTGCTGCAGCTTGGCTCTTCGTTCAAAACTGATTAAGTTACACCTCAGACTTCAATTTGTCAAAAACAAAAATCCGAAAATATACTTCCCCTTTTTCTCCGTAAAAACTAGATCAAAAAATTCTATCCTGATCCCTCAGACAGACAGTTCTTCCACTTTCCAGATTCAACCTGCCCTTTTCCCCCCGGGGCAGTTGTTGTCATAACCGGCGAGTACATATAAACGTTAAGTTAGATGTGTAATGCTGCCTGACCCATTCGAGCAGTCACATCCGGATGTGCGTCTCGTTCTGCGATGTGGCGATTACATGGACATGTGTTCAGGGAGCACGTAGGAGATGTCATCCCACGGGTGGCGGTACAAACCCTGTTTCAGCCTCTTCTGGTCCAGGTAATGCCCTAACGTGAGACAGAAACGAGTTAAAGGTCTTGTTTCACTTGGAAACACTTGGAAAATCAGTGTGTTATGGCTCAGCCTGAATGGGACTCACCAATAAAGCCCATACTGCGGCCAAGGACAAAGATCCCATTTAGTGCACCGATCTCCACAAACTCGTCAGCTTCATCTCTGGAACCAGTTCAACATTCGTGTGAGGAACAATGCACAGCAGTGTGCCATCAGCACAGAAAACAATACAGACAATGTGCTTCTGGTATGTGAAGGTTTCAATACGTATCAATGAATAACACATTTTGCACTTTAATATTACACTAAAATGTAGTTTTAAGCAGTAAAGTTCAAGTATTTGCGAACATCTGTAAGTCCTCCCATAAGTAGAGGCTGGTATATAACAAGATATATGATGAAATAGTAAAACACAATAGGAAAAATATAAGATTTTTCTTCATAGCAGAAATGACTATGTTTGGCAAAAACACAGCACACTAATAAACATTTAAAATGTCCTTTTACTGCTTACAACTAGATTATAGTGTGTTATAAATGCTGCACAACCACAACTAAACTTTAAAAAAAATGTAAGGGGGGGAAGTTTAGAAGCGTGACACAGTTTTGAAGTCACTGTCTTTGCCATACTCACTAAAAATAACAGACTAAATTAGTAGTCAATTATTTTTAAGTCCTCCGTGTGATAAAATTCATCCCTCCAAAGAACTTCATCTTAATGGATTGACACTTCAGCTTTAACAGTCTCGCTGTGACGCAGGAGTTTGATATTCTTACCGTGTGAAGCCTCCACATGTCCTGAGCAGGTCCACAAAGGCAACACCAATAAAACCATCTACGTTGAGGATCAGGTTTGGTTTCTGAGAATAAAGAGGAGAAATCAATTTATCTAAATGTGTAAATCTAAATGAATATCTATATACCAGCCAACCTCTGCCCAGTTTAAGATAGAAAGGAGGAAAGGTTTTTAATGTCACCAGGGTGTTCACTGATTTTGTTTCCCTCTTGTTAATTTAACTGACAAGTACCTTGGAGGTGGTGATCTTCTCTACGTCAAGGGCATAGTCGAGAAGCTGGGTGGAGGTGAAATGCTGCTTAACAAAGTCCTTTAAAATCTGCACACGCATGTCTGGGTTGTTGATCTGAAAAGAAAAAAGACGCTCTGTGTTTTACATTACAGCTTCACTTTCGAACAATTTATCAAGTAAAAGATCACAAGAAGCTCTTAACTATAACTGTGAGGTACAAATGTAATTTAATTTTAAACAAAAGCAGAGTCATTTTAGAGGTATAATCTTAGCGAATTTCTACTATAATCTAAAAATGCCGCATTGTTTATGGATCTAATGTCACCTACTGATTTGACCCTGTGGCCAATGCCCATTATCAGCTTGCCATCCTTCTTCATTTTGTTGACAAAGTCCATGGGCAGCATGCCGCTGTCAAACGCCTTGCTGAACTGTTTGGCAGCTGCATCCAGAGCACCTCCAAAACGGTCCCCCTGGAATTTATGAATAAAATATTTTATATTTATTTAGTTTGAACCATGCGGTCCAACTGGGCAATAAAAGACAACAGGAGGTCATTCTGAAAGTGTCACAGTGTGTTTGTAAATGTTTCTGTGAGCAGTACTGACGATAGTAAGCAGGCCGGAGGTGAGGCTGGAGATGAGGTCCTTGCCAGCGCGAGCACAGACGATGGTGTTGTGTGCACCAGAGACGGCAGGCCCGTGATCAGCAGTCACCATCAGACACATCTCAATGAACTGGCAGGCGTAGCGTGGCAACCTGGAAAAGAAACACAGCACAGCTTAATGCACTGAAAATTGATTTGTGAAACAGTAAATCCATCAACCAGTTAATGTCGAGGCCTCACACCAACCTGCGCTGGAACCACAGCAAGCCCAGCACTCCTCCTAAACCCATCTCCTCTTTAAAGACCTCGGTGATGGGCATGCCGGCGTAGATGAGCTCCTGGCCTCGCTCGTCACAGATGCTCGTCATGAATGAGGCTGGTTTGCGGATCAGGCCCAACTCCTGGAAGAGAGCGAGAGTAAAACAAATGGATTCTAACACACAGGTGAATATATATCTGCCAATACATAATAAGACGTCGCAGTACAGAAATGCCACTGATATGTTGGAGGTGATGGAAAAGGTGGCACTGTTATATATTTTGTCCAGCAGAGGACACTGATAGGTTGTTTTTTCAACTCTTGCGTATCCAGCTCAGTTCTTAGATCACGACTCTTTAATAAACTAATTAAATTATGATTAACGCTCTTACCCTGGCCCAAGAGTAATCCATAGGTACTGTTGGGGGAGGCACCTCCTGAGCAGGAATGATGGTGCCATTCGCCACCAGCTCATCATAAACGGTCCTGTGTCACCATACATATACAATATTAGTGAGAAACCCTAGAGATATATATGGATGTGACAAACTCTGGTGTGACTTGTGAGAAATTTCTCACTTGATGACATCTCCCAGCTCGTCAAAGCTCTTAGGTACATAAGCTCCAGCGTCCCTCAGAGCCTGGTTCTTGGCTACTGCCGTTTCCGAAGCCTGGTTGGCACAAGCCCCTGCATGGCCGAACTGAACCTGTGGGTGGCAGCATTTACAAGCTGAGCTCAAAAACTGTTAAAGGGGAAACAGCAAAATACTAAACCCTGAGCAAAGTGTTTCCAAAGCGGCCACAAACCTCTGAGGCGAACATGGTGGCGCAGGTTCCGATACACCAGCACACCACAGGCTTGGTTATCCGGCCCTCTCTGATGCCTTGGCAGATCCTGTACTCTTCTGTGCCACCAATCTGGTTTTGTCAGAGTTAAATAAATACACATGAATGAATTCAAATGGAACAAAGAAAGAGGTTTAGAGCGAATTAGAGCCAGAAAACAAAAAAATACAATAACTCAATATAAAAATGTCATTAAAATAAGCAAAAATATAAATCACAGAGCTTCTCCCACCTCTCCCAGCATCACTATCATCTTGATTCCAGGAGTGTCCTGGTAACGAAGGACGTGATCCATGAAGGTGGAGCCTGGGTATCTGAATAAACAGGACCAAAACACAAGAACTTAAAAAGTGTTTCAGGCAACGATTCGTTCCTGTGGAACAAAAACGAAAAACCTAAAACTGTCTCTCACTCCTTTGCACATAAGTTGTTGTACCTGTCTCCTCCGATGGCCACACCTTCATACACGCCGTCTGTGGTGCGTGAGATGATGTTGTTCAGCTCGTTGGACATGCCCCCGGAGCGCGACACATATGCCACGCTGCCCGGACGGTACAGTTTGGAAGCCAGGATGTTGTCCAGCATGCCACCTGTGTTGCCGATCTTGAAACAGCCCGGCTTGATGCCTCCAACCTGGGTGACAGAATAGAGTAGCTGTTAAATAACTCGTATCACTTATCATTTCCTGCTTACATACACTGATGATAAAACAGGTTTATACTGTCAGACGGAGACAATGACCAATACATTTACAGTCTACTTAAGTACATGAAAGAGTCTGCATATGCATACCGTAGCGGGGCCGATGATAGTGACGCCTTTCTCATCTGCGATCTTGATCATCTTCCTTGTCTGAGCTTCAGGGATGCCCTCAGCTATGATGGCAATAGTGTGGATCTGAAAACACAAGATAGGAGATAAAAGCGCTGCATTTCATGTCAGGCAGTATCTCTTGTTTATACAGTGATGCATGGGGCTTATATGTTAAACATATTTTGCAGTCTGTCTTCCCACCTGTGGGTACTGCATGGCCTCCAGTGTGCTGTCAAAGGCTGAGCGCAGTGAAGCAAAGCTGATCAAGACATCCACGTCGGAGTGCTTCTTCATTGCGTCGGCCATGTTCTTGTAGACCGGCAGCAGGATCTCCTTGTGGCCCCAGTAAAACTTCTGCTTGTGATCCCCACTAATAGGTAAGGGAATATAAATGAAGTTTTATTTTAACTTCGCTAGAGCAGTTAAAACTTACCAAGGTTAGTCTGATGCAAATATGTAAACACTACTGTCACCTTATCACAGAAACATCTAAATTATTACTTGAATAGAAGGAGGTAATAACATTCTATCAAATAAATATATTCAGATCTCTCAGGTTTCGGGTTCAACTAAAAGTTAGAAAGAAAGTTGAGCTGAGTATACTCAAAGATAAAAACATGTCAAGATGAAATCGGAACTGTTAAAAGATATGAACTATTGACAAGGTATGCAGGAAATAAGGACAAAACTAAAACCTAACACAGTGTTCGTTATATTATCCTACACTGTTTGTGGGAAAATATGATTCCTTCGCTCTGTGCATTACTGTAGTTATTTAAACCTGGATAAATTGATGAATGTGGAGTTTTATTTGAATCATGGGTCTGAATTGCAGGTCATGATATAGAGATGTTCTTGGTCAGTGAAGTATCAAGTTTGTAACTGAACTCGTCTCAATGAATCTGAGATCCTGGGAAACCTACGTGAAGGGGTAGACCATGGCTGCCACAGAGGGTTCCTCCCTGGAGCACACGTAGTCAAAGTCCAGCATGCCTTGCACTGCACGCGTCTGCATGCCCCAGACTATAGTCTTGGTGTGTTTTCTGAAGAGTGTGGTGGCTTTGGCTGAAATAACAAGAAGACAGAGAGAGAGAGAGGAAAAAAAGTCAGGGCTGGAAGTAGAAATAAAAATAATCACAGGGGGAAGGAGGGGAGGGTCAGGCCCAGGAAAACAGCAAGAGTGGGGACAGTGACAAGCGGAGCACAGAGTGAACTCACTCTGAGGACAGAGATACAGGAGGTAGAGAAAATAACTCATCAGGACTGTAGTTACAACACCACGATTGCAAACACGGCCACAAGAGGAAGATCATGTTTCTCTTTGTTGTTGCAGCTTGCTTGCATCAGACATAATTTGGCATTGTTCACACTCTTCCCTCTTGGCCTAAAACTACCTTTCACAGATTCATTGTAATTTTGAACCCTTTTTTCACATTAGCACTGAATATATGTGTAAAGTTATTGAGAGAATCCATTATTTTGTCCACCTCCAAGTCACACTGTTAAATTGGGAACTTAACATCTTAAAATTAAACAGGTACCAGTGATTGAGGAAAATTTAGGATAGAGGACCTTGTATTTTGACTTTCTGCCAGTTTATTCTTACAGCGTTCTAACAATTTAAATATCAATGAATCATAATACTTTTTCTGCCTTTTTTAATACCATGTTTGTAAAACTTGTTGTGTGGTCTTAGAGATTTTATCTCACTGCCCAGTACTAAACAGAAATACCAAGTAAGCTTGTCTAAAAGACGAAACTCCCAAGTGTTGATGACACGGCTGTCTACTAGTAATTCAATTAACAAGTTTCCAGGCAAGGCCCACATACCAAAGCAACCCAGCAGCAGTGCGAGAAAGTAGTGTATGGCCAGACTGAGCTGAGATCATTTAAAAAGGACATTATTCTGAAAGTGTTTTGTTTTCGATGCAGAAAGTCGTATTAGTATAGTTTGAAGCATTTGCTGTTAAGTAAATCACCATCTTGCCACACATTTGCTCCTGTCCTCCCAGGTTTCTCCCCTCTGTCCAGCCTTCTGTTTCTCTCTCATCTGATCAAAAGTATGTTATCAGTCTCTTTATCAGAGGACCGTAGAATGACAAATTATGTTTTGCAGGGTTTCTACAGGTTCCACAATTTTTATTTAAGAAATAAAAAGAAATCAAAATACAAATTTTTGTTCATGGGTTTTCAATGTCTGCCAACAGTCCACAATCAGATTCTACCTATCTTTATACCATTACTGACAAAAGATTTAGCTCAAAACTGAATTAAAAAAACCTGCAGATACCCTGGTTTTAGGATGGAGCTGGACTTTAAAAAAAGAAAGCACAAAGGTTGAAATGACAGATTTCTTCCATCTGTTTTGTTTTGTCTCGTTTTGTTCAGCGACGTAAAACTGCAGCTCTTAAGGTGAGTATGCCACCATAAGAATGCAAAAGACAGACTGAAAGCAAAATGGGAAGGCGGGGGGAGGTGGACAGAGGGCAGAGAGGGCAGGGAAACTGTTTTTTTTCACACCCTTCCATACCTCCGCTGCAGCCTGAAGAGGCTTGCGCTTCTGTGACCCCCATGGAACGGGAACACAAAATATGACAAAATGAGCACAAAAAAAGGGAGAAAAGAATGAGTTCATCTTCGCCTTATTCATTGAACAGACTTCAGTGTATTCTGTCAACTGTGTTTCATCGCTGAAAACACTCCAGAAATAGCACACCACAGGAGAGACCATGCAAAGCTCAGCTGCTACAGAACATGCCTTTACTGCGCTGCTGTGAAAAGCAAACTAAAAAAGTCTAGTCACATCCTCATTTTAACAAAGCCTGTGCTGAAATTGAACACTACAATCAAAACGATCTCTACACAGCAAAGTAAGCCTAAAGAACCTCATATTTATGAATGTGAGTGTTAGAAAACTGATAATATGCTTCAATTGTGTTTTACCAACATTGTTTTAATTCATTCCAGGGACAAAAAACAAATACAAAAATACCATCACTCTAAAATATAAGGTAGCCATTGGACTACGAAGGCACTGAGTTGATGGAAACATGTAGGTGTCACACACAGACACACTCCTTTCTACCGAGATTAGAAAGGTGGGGGGCAGGAGCAAACAGAGGGAGCAAACCAGCGTGGTCAGCCGAGCGCAGTGTGGGCATGGCACACCTATCACTTACCTTTCCAATCGCCTGTGACCACATTCTTCAGAGGCCACAGAATAGAATGGAGAGAGTCTTAGAGAAACGAGCGTGAGAAAAAAAAGTCGAGGGTGAGTGGACAGTTTGTGCAGCAAAACAAGAAGAGGAGGAGGGAGAAATAGAGAGAAAATTAAAATGCAGAATAGCAGCGATGGAATTTGCGAGGAGGGACAAACACAGGACGCGAGGATAAGAGAAATGAAAAAGCAGAAGTGTATGAGCACATATGGAGTCTTGCTGATAAAAAAAGCCACAGACAGGTGAGTTTTGCCAAGTTTGTTACCTGCAGGAAGACCTGCTTTAGACTTTTTGGCCGGGGTGACATCGTTAGACGTCCTGGGTTCAGAGAATGATGCTGTCCTTGTTGTAGCTGGAGTCTATTAAAGAAAATTAGGGAGAAAAAAACATTTGAGTTATTCAAATCCTTAATAAGGGCTTATGTCAATAATTAAAAAAAGGTACAGCAGTGACAATTTGTGTGCTCTGTCTTTAGCAAAAAAAAAAAAAAAACCCAGGAAAAAATAAAGAGGTGAAAAGCCTCAACACCAGTGAGGGGCACAAGTTAGTAAACTATCACAGAGCGTAGTTTTGTTTTCAACCAACTTCTAAAATGTGTTTCTTCTTCAAAAATGTTTTAAGATCTTATTGCAGAAACAGTGATAAACAGTGATATATGTCTTATGCACAGCCAGCAGATAAAGAGCCACACAGCTCACATGAATACAAAACCATGTAGTGATACACAATAGAGTTACTGAATCAAGGTTCAAAGTCCAAACCTTTTCGAAGCTTCAGCTGTGTTTGATCATGCAAGACTGATCTGTATCTCAAGTAAGTGAATGCCATTTAATATGTGACGCCTGCTACTACATGTGAACAAAAGCTGCACATTTGTGCAATCTCTAATGTTAATGTATTACTAAGCAAAGATCACTTCTTTAACCCTCACGAGCAGTAAAATTAGTTTGATGGATTTGCACAAGGAGCAGTTGAAAATACCATTGCACTGTTGCTGGCATTGAGGAGGAAGTTGGCGGTGTGTGCGTCCATCGGGGGCTGGTTAGGGATTGGTCTGTGGCCCAGAGCCATTCCAACAATGGCCGTCATGTGAGTCTCAGTACCAAACACATGGATGGGAATGCCCGTGGTCTTCCCTGCACAAAGACAGAGTTAAACAACTCAATTTAGATATCACCTGTGCATTCAACATTATTATCCCACTTTAAGTGCACTCTGAAACAATAAGCTGGAAATCAAATCTAATGACTATATATATTGCAGTAAAAAACAAGTTCCTTTGTTGACCCCAACCATCATCTCACTCACCTACTTCCCCCATCACCCTCAGCCCCTCCTGGTAGTTGGGCCCGCCACGTCGAACAAAGATGGTGACCTCGTGCTCCCTCAGTGGACCTTGGTAGTCTTTGATGGCCCTGACAATGCCCTGGGGCAGGGGAGACATGAAGGTCAGCTATGTGGATAACAGATGGTGGATTCCTCAAAAATATCTGCTTGAGAGTAGCTCAGAAACACCAGAAGAAAGCAAGACACTGAATCTCATTTATGTGTGTGTCTGTACTTTGACACACAATACCTGATGTTGCCTTCTACAATGTGTTACCCATTAAAAAGTTGTTATTCGGGAGTTATGGTGCTGAATTAACCTAAATATCACACATATTATATTTTAATAATTAACAAAGTGAGATACAGAGGCAGATAAGTCTGAAACTTAAAAAACTAAAAATTGGAAATGTACTTTATTATCATGAATTTGATGTTTCATGTTGGATGTTTCAACAAGGAATGAACCTATTCCAAAAAAACATAGCCTCAGCAAATACAGAGACTAACTTGTTTGACAGCTTGAAACAGAATGAAATATTAGAGTTTATCTCTTAAGATCTGTTTACTTTTCACAGCGTTTCAGATAAATGCATTCATGCGTTTCACCTTGAATGTGGCTGCTACGTTGGTGAAGTTGGCAATGCTTCCACCGATGATCAGCACTTTCCCTGTAGGATACAGAGACGCGAGGTGAAATGTTCATATTATGTTCATGACGGAAATTTGACACCCCAGTCACATAGCTCGGTGACAGCCATGAAATCTATTGCTGGCAAGAAGCACACAGAAAAAAGTGGCCGTGACATACTGAAGGAGAGCAGCCAAGTCACATTAGAGAAAAAATAATTCAACACGAATATAAATGTTTAAAGGAAAACGTGGCCACAAGTATGTCTGGTGCCCTCACTAACTTTTGGGCAACTTTTTTGACCCACATTTGTGGAAACATAATGAAGTGTTGGCTGCACCCACCTTGGGGATGTTTTTCCCGTGTCATGAGAGAGAGGATGGTCTTAGCGTAGTCGTAGGTCTGCTGTTCACTGGGTGCACCAGAGTACTCGCCATAGTTGGCCAGTTCGTCCACCCCGCCCAGGTCACAGATGGTGTCACTAACAAAGAGGGAAGTTGAACCAGTCAGGTGCTGTGTTACGACTCTGTTTGGTGCTTTTGTTTTTAATTAAAGGAGACCTTTGGAGTTTTCTTATACATTTAAAAAGATGTGTTCATTAAGCTTTACTCTCTAAAATCCATGATGTGCATTTGTATCACTGAGACCAAGTGCAGTTCATTCCACAGAAAACATTTGCTAAATTGCATATTTTGTCCACCAAAGCACTTGGCACAGGTTGTCTTAGGTGACAGAAGGGATAAAAATAGAGTACCTGTAGACTACTGAAGCCCCTCCTCCAGCCACCATGGTCCAGATCCTGCCACGAGGGTTCAGCAGGGTCAGCTTCAGACTGGCACCACTCTTTGCATCCAGATCAGCAATGTATGCCTCCTACAGTGGACAGATTATATAGCGGTAATGCATTCTGGTCAAGGAGTGCACCGAGCCATAGATGGAGGCATGAACTGGGTAAGTTTAAGGTCACAGTTGAAGCCTTGGGCTGAGATTGCATTTAGTATATCTATTCTCAAGTAACATTTCTTATACTACTCTTTACAATACCCAAACATGAATTGGCTGAATTTAAAAGTTCATCATGCAAAAGAGAGAAAAGTTACTTTCTTCAAACAGTGTGCATCTGTCATGATTAAACTGTTCGTAACCTAATATAGCTTAATGCACACATACATAAAAACCTGCATTATTGCCCTTCAGATCTCACCTCTGGATATGCTTCTCTGCCAAAAGGAGGTGGAAACTCCACATCACCCCATTTAGCCTTGCAGATGTAATCTGCTGTGGCATCGATCTTGGCTGCCATGTCGAGGACGTACACTCCATCCTGGGTGACAACTGGTTAAGAGAATAAAAGTTGCGTTATCCATTCATTTGACACTTTAATATTTCACTCAAGTAAAGATGTAATGTAATGTAATGAAAGTCAAGAAAAACTCACCTAGAGGGTTTATCTCAAGATATGTGAAGTAGAGGTCTTCGTATAGGTTGAAGAGACCCACTATAAAACTGGCCAGGACCCTTCAGAAGGAAAAACGAATGAGTGGATTAAAATCACCTTACAAGAGAGATCAAAAGTCTTACTAGAACACAACCTATAATAAAATGTGTGTAGAATAGTGCTTTCCATCCACAATACCTTAAATGAACATAAAATGACATATCATCCTGCCAAACTATTTTGTTAAATGCCACTTACAATGGAGCAGCAATGACACAGATCACATTTTGCCCCCATGGGCAGAGCTTGTGGGAAACTACTCCCAAACATAATGCTGCATAAAAGAGAGGTCAGCATGTTCTCTAAACAGTGAGGATGGTATTTGAAGAAGAGGGGCGGGGTGAAATCAAACTAAAACACACTGCTCAAGGTCTCACAACAGCTAAGGACACACAAACTACAGTGAAGACAGACAACCTCTTGGATTCACTGGCAAAAATGAAACAGACAATAATGAAACAAAACTCAGCTTAACCAGGTCTCCACTTACAGTAATAGGTGGAACAATAACTCCATAGCATAAAAAAAGGCTCTAAATATATAGCAATTATTAGCTCATAACACGAGGGCGTGGCGTCTTTGACCAAGATCTCTTTCAAATGAAGCTGAATCAACAGGTTGCTTTGGAGCCCCAGTATAAAGGTGAAAAATGTTCATCCAGAACTTCTCATAACCATAAAAATGTAAACTGGTGGCATATAATTGTTCATAATGTCAAAACATAGGTGCCCTCCAAATCCTGTCCCCTAACAGCTACACACTAACTGACCTCCTCCTTGGGTTCGATGGATAAAATGATTCATAAAGAGTATATTTTCTTCATTACAGAGACTTCGAATCACTTTGTGTCATACTTAATTTTGTTTCACTGCTTTAGCTCTTTCCGTGTGGGTAAAAACAAGTAAATAAAAGACGTGTGCGTACTCCTTCTTGTCATCAGGAACGTGTGTGAGGAGCTGCTCTGTGACTTGGTCCTCACTCAGCTTCTCGTCCACTGCAACCAGCAGCTTCTGGGCTTTGGCGTCCACGTCGCCCACTTCCACTCCTCCCTCATGGTGGAAAAGCACATGGTCGCCCTCGCGTGTGGCATAAATACACACGTAAAACTCCTCCTCCTGTACGGACCAGTGGAGAGTTAGGGCAAGGATACACAGACGCATTTTCGCAGATTTAGATCGTGAATGGCCTACATGTACTTTCACGTATTTACAAAAGGCTGACAAGCAGTTTCAGTCCACTCCAGTTCCCTATTTAAACCAAACTGACCTTCATACAGACACGATTTCTAACACATTTATGGGTGACAACCAACACTGACCTAAATACAAAAACACACAAGACTTAATATCCTGACTCTGCATGTTTCACTGTTCTCGTGACAAATTGTTAAGGCTGGATTAATAAAGTTTTCCATGCACAGCAAACAGGATGTGGAGTGAACAAAACATGGATGACATTACCTGTGTGTGTGGAACAAAAGGCTCGATGAGAAAGTTCTTCAGCACACCCTTTGCCTTTCCCACCTATTCAAAACAAACACTTGATGTCAGACACACTGAGCACGTCAGTCTATCCTTATAGACTTGGAAGTAAATGGAGGAACAGAACACCAATGCTTGTTTTTCTTAAACTAGAAAGAACGTGATTTCCTGGTGAAATGGTAAAAAGTAGAAGTGAAGCCTGCATATTAAATGCTACTTTACGTGCCATCTTTACATGCTCTGTTCTGTTTATTGGTTTTTATATGTGCACTTTGCACTTTTTCAATTAAAGGGAAAGCAAATTGAATGACTGGTGAGTAAATTGCCTTCCTTATGTAATAGAAGTATGGCAACAACCTGTTTGAAGTGCAGCACAGGCAGCATGTTAAGTGTGCATGGTGGACCAGAATAGACAACCCTGCTCCTTTACATTACATAACCTCTGACCCGGCAGATCTAAACATAAGCCTGTGGCCTCTGGCACTGGACACGGCAACCTCCTTCACATGGCAGGGACTAATGGAAAGGGAACTGTAAAGCTTTTATTTTCTGCAAAGCAAAATGCCCCAGCCATGTGATTTAATGCGTAGTTGAGCCTGTTGGACTGCATTCTTATCTTCCTTTACAACATAATTAGTATGAAAAAACACAATAATGAGGAGCCATAAAACTTTGTTATTCAAATTATTTTTGTTCCCAAATTTCCATTCTAGTGGTGATAATGTTATATTTTAAAAAGATAACAAGAAACAAATCAAGAATGTTGTAAAGCCGAGAGAGTAATTACTGTACGTCTATCTGAGCAGATTCTTGACTAATTAAATCAGGTTATTTTGAATGGAGATATAGACACAGAATTGCTAGTCCTTCAGCACAGACTGGCTGCTCTTTGTCTGGGCAACAAGACCGGAGAGTGACCAGTAAAGGCCGTATTCAGACTGACATTAGACCTGTGTGAAAAATGCAGCATCGCTCTCCATTACAGAACATTTCTACCTGGAGATCTTCACAACTTTCCAGAGAAGTAAACTCATCCTCCTCAAGTTACACCACTGTGCCGTGTTTTGGTGGTTGATAAACCTTCAATCAGTCACTTGGATCGGTTACTTCAGCTGATCGTGTTTCACTCTCTCGAAGGCAACGCTGGCCTACTTTTGGTTTAGATGCTCACCAAGACAGACAGAGAGACAGAGGTTTACTCACGGTGGTCTCTCTCATGAGGCGAGCTTTGAGCCACTCTTGGACACCCTGCAGGTCCAGGTTGATGCCCACCAGCCCGAGCTTCCCGCGCCGCTTAATTAGTTGATCTGGCTTCACCACCAGCCGCTGCAGGAAGGAGTAGAAGTGGAAAACAGATCAGCACCAGTAATAATGTGAACTATACTATGATACAGGCACAGAATTTCCCCATTACAAGCTGTCCATGTAAAGACTTTACTTTATAGTAAGTTTTAAGTACACACACACACACACACAAACAGCTCAAAGAAGAAAGGATGTGTCCTTTATGTCAATGGCTGCAGCACTTGTTTTGCACTCATTCACCCAACAGTTGTTCAAAACGTCAAACTGCCTCAGAGATATGTTGTACCTGTTGGTGCGACTAAAACAATTTTTGCGTTTAATATGATGCACAATTTGTCCACTAAAATGTAAAGAACCATCCTGACAATACTAGTAAGCAAGGTACTTTAAGTACGTATAAATCAACAGTCACTTAGTAATCTAAAAATACAGTCACATGCCTCTGTGGTAATCGCATAATGTCCTGCAAATCATGTACACACAGACTTTCAGTGACATGCAGCATGAAATTAGACTCGTGAGTTCAATATCTCTTTGGCAGCTGAGGACTTAAACCCCGGACAGGACGGGCAGCTGAAACGCTCTCTGAAGTTGTGTTGAGATGTGTTGCGGCGGCGTCACCTCTGTCAGCAGCCATGGATGCTCCTGCGCGAGGCGGTCCCAGTCGGTCTCAGCAGTGATGGTCGCATAGCGGAAGCGATTCTGCACTGCCGCTGACGTGCAGATGTACTTGTACAAGAACTCCTTTCCTGTCTGCTCTGAGATGGCTTTCGCTGACATGGCAGCGCACAATAGCACAGGACCTTTGGGAGAGGGAGGACAGCAGTTTTAATTCTCAGAGTTACAACATCATCGTGTGTGTAAACACTGAGGGATAACACAAACTAC
Source organism: Amniataba percoides (assembly GCA_037176925.1). Lineage (NCBI taxonomy): Eukaryota > Metazoa > Chordata > Actinopteri > Centrarchiformes > Terapontidae > Amniataba > Amniataba percoides. The sequence goes on along the minus strand of JBAJHX010000024.1, from coordinate 7,580,116 downwards.
GAGCCAATAAATTCTGATTTCCAACAATGAAGAGGGAACATATTTACACACAAACATGACAATAAAGTAATTTCAGATAAAAGGAGCTGATTTTATATTATATAATTAAATACTTGAAAAGTCACATAGTTTAATGGGTCATCTGTTTTGTGTGGAAATTATGCTAACAACTGCATGAAGAAGCATCCTTTGCGGTTAATAAAAAAATCATATTTATCAACTCATCATACAGTCAGCCCTCTCAACTAGTGGTGTGCATAAAGGCCTTCATTCATTAGAAATAATGCTTTCTCTGTTTAGGCTAACACAGCTAGCCACTGAAAGAAGTACAAATTAAACGGTAATATGAAGGCATTTTGAGGTTTATGTACATGACTGATGACAGCAGTATTGTCCCAAACCTGTTTTACCAACAGAGCTATAGATGGGCTTCATCTCACGAATAAAATGTTAAACTATCATTGCATGCTTTAATAGGAGCAAGTCTCTTACAGGATCTCACATAAAAGCATTACATAATATGAGTACAGTTAACTCTCGTACTTTCATTCAAACAACAAAAGAGCCTTTGTCTGACATTCAGACATAAGGAAAGTAGGATCCCCTCTTACTGCAAAAATGCAGTTAGAGCTGAAGCGATTAAAGTCGATCAATGAAAATGTTAATTATTTCAGTCACTTTCCAAACAAAACTGCGAAAACTGTTCTTGTTCAAGTTTCTACAATGTAAAGATTTGCTGCTTCATATGACTGCAAAGTGAGCACTAAGCCTGTTAGCAATGTCAATTTTCAGGAAACCAAACACATAAACCAGTGACAAAAACAACATATCATCCATAAACGACTGGCTAGACACTCTCCTGATATTGTGGACCTCCAACTGAATACATAGTGTTGAATTCAGAATTTTAAAAAAGCCCTCAAGAGAAGCTACTTAACAGGTTTGGAAATTACACAACAATACGTTCCTGTTTCAGTTTTCGCTGCATGTCGTCAGACCTGCTCAGACAGCCCATCACTGACAACACTGTGCTGTGTCACCTCCGTATGCACTTCAAATTACAGGTCATGACACACTGTGACAAGTGACATTTTCTTTGGCCCAATAAAAACATTAAATCTCCACCTTACGGAGACTTGACTCTGATGGGCTGGTGTGTGGATCAGCTGGGGGAAAAAATGGTCCATAAAGTACCTTCACCACCACCACCAGCACAAACCAAACAGTGATAAACAGCGATAACATGCATCCGCCACCTCTGTGTGATTGATAAAGTTTTATGGTGGTTTGACTTCAGCTTCTGAAATGCAAGCGCAGTGGCTTTGCGTCGAACACAAGAAAGTCAGACCGCAGGAGATCTGACTTTCTTGCCTGAGGAGGCTCCTCGCTGCAGGGTGGTGGTGGTAGGTGGGGATTTAGCTCATGGCTGTCATACTCTCTGTGGGTTAGAGGGGTTGCATTTAGCCTGCCATAATCCACTGGCCATTGTTTGGAGCCACCAAGCCGTGAAAATGGTGTCACTGTGCTGTGGGATCCTGAGATGAGGGAAGCTGGATTTGGAGGCAGCATCATCACAAGGGGACAGTGATGAGGATGGAGGGAGGGAGGGAGGGAGAGGTGGTGGTGGTGGTGGTACAGCTGCAGGTTTATTAGCCCCAGCATCACTTTTTCCCCCTCACCACCATCTCCACCTTGTGCAAACTGCAGTGCTACATCATGTGCGTCAGGCCGGCACAAGTGAATGAAGCTCCTGTGCACCACCACCACACCCACCCTTTCCTCAGCCTGCAGCCCCAACTGATTCACATTCACCCGGGCAAGTTCAGCAACTTCTCCCCGACATAAATGAAACAAAAAAAAAACAAGAGGAAGTGTGCAGACTACCCTTTCAAAAACAGCAATTTAACGCAAAGACAAAGCTGCATTTTTTTTAAACATCGCAGCATCTCACATCCGCTTGCTAACTTCTGTAGCCTCTCTGAGCTAAAGTGACTCCCCGAGCACAGAAACTCACCGGCCCCGGCCTCTGAACGGGAATTAATCGATAGCGGATACCTCGTCAATGACAGCGGTGCCCCCCTCGAAGTGTACGGATCGTGTCCTGGTGTCAGACGTGTCGGTTTCTAGAGGAGTCGCTTCTCGTCCTGCCGCAGACAGTTGCCACCTCACTGCCGACCCGTCGCACCATAATCTGCCGAGCGATTACGCGTCGATGCGGCCACCTGATTGGCTCAGCCGCGGTCACGTGGTATCGCCGGACACGCCCACGGCTTATTAATAAGCAGACTCCCACAATAAATCACCATAAAACTCTAAAAATGAGGGTTTAAAGTAAACATTAGACACGTAATAAAATAAATGTACGTATTTGTGTTAATATTACAGCTTTTTATAGCGTTACATAAAGGTGTATGTTATCATATAAGACTCCATAGATAGTAGTGGAAGATAAAATCAGTTCTTCCTTAAGTAAAAGTAGTACCGGGTAATGTCATAGTCTAAAAATAACTACATACAAGTAAAATTTTCAGCAGTGTTAACAGAAAAGTATTAAGAATTGAATTGTGTCTGAGCATTATACTTTACATATTTCTATAATAATCAGTGAATTCTTTATTATAATGCTCACATCATTCTTATTTTCATTATTACAATAATTAATATAACAAGGCAATATGTTTGGGTGTTTGTAATAGCCCAATATCACTAATCACAATTTGCCAATGGGCTTTGCAATCTGTACAGCATACAACACATTGTCTGTAGACCCTAATCCTCCAATTAGGAAAAAAACTACTCCCAAAAAACATTTAACTGAGAAAAAAGGGAGAATATAAAATTCTAATCTGAAAACTAGTCAACAGAGTAAAAAGCAGATCTTCTTCTAAAGTGTATTAAAGTTGAAGTATTCAGCAGAATAAAACACAAAAGCTGATTAAGTATACTTAATCACAGCATTTCTTACTCATGTAAACTTCTTATATACATTTATAGAAAATCCATAAATAAATTCAAGACAAAAGCCCAGTATTACAGCAAAAGACGAGCCTTTATTTTTCACAATAAGAAAAGCACATCTTTTTAACACTGTGACAAGTTTTAAAAATGATACATAGATCAGTGACAGAACAATTAACAGAAGCTTCCAACCTACAGTGGGTGCCCCTTTAAAACAGGTGGAACAAGTAGGGGAAGGGCTGCACTGACCGAACGTGCATGACAAGTACAGGTGGATGACAGCTAGGTGTAACGGATGATGTCAGGAGAGAGAGATGTGTGTGATGAGGTGGAGAATTCATTTACAATTTGCTTATGGGCCAGATGCGAGAAAATAAACAGGTTTTCCAAAGAAAGAGAACAAAGAAATAGACATGCTATACAACTATTGACCAGTAGGATGTGTCTTGCTCTGCAGCCATTGATGTAGGTTTTACTTTAAGAAGGTTAGCTGAACTGCTCATTCTGTTAAGGCACCACTTGAATTTGAATGGGACAGAGGGACAGATGTGCAGTTGGTGCTTTCAACAGAAGAAAATCTGCAAGTGTGTGTGTGCATGCTGATTTTGGCCTGTTTCCAAAAAAAAAAAAAAAAAATCATAATCTGAGAGCAAAGAAGAAGAGGAGGAGGATGATGATGACAATGATGAGGAGGACAACATTTATAAATCAGTCTCATTAAAAAAAAGAAGGAAGACAGTGAAGACTGGCATTCTGCTGTATACAGTTTTAGAATATACAGTACAATAAATATAAATAGACCGAGGGAAGACTGAAGAAGACAAAATGATTTACATTCGAGTCAAATTTACAATGCAGCATGGAGAAGAAACAAAAACCCTGCAAGTCAAGTCTATATTTGGCAGATGAGCCAATAAAACCTGGACACAAACTCGCGAGATCAGCCGTCTCCTCAACAGGCTGTCCTGAGGTCAGTTTCGACACTGAACTTCCACAGTTTATCAACTTTTACTCTGGAGACAGAGACATGCTGTCCCAGGAGAACCTTAAAAAGTGATACCATGTTATGTCCTCTAAAATGTATCAACCATGATGCTTCTATATCTTACTTTTGGGACAGTTTTTCTTTTATTCGATTCAATATTTTGATTTTGGCAACAAGGACATCTTTTGATCAGCTGATCCAAACCTCTGGAAAAAAATTAAGCACTTCTGTATTTACAATGTTGACTTTGATGACTAAAACCTCTGAATTATCCTTCCAGATGTTTATTAGCATTGATGCAAGGAGTAAATTTAGGAGTAAATGCAATAATTGGAATCCTCTTGCAAAAGAAAAGCGAGGAGATTTTGAAAGACACTCATGAATATGAGCATCAGGAGGTGACTGTGGGTCCAACTTGAGTCTTTCAGCTGCAGGGCTCCATGCTCCCGCATGCTCCTTCGTTTTAACCAAATTGGAAAAAGAAATTTCCAGGACCAGAATCTTGAAAAGTAGATGAAAAGAAGTCAAGTTAATGGGATGTATTCTTTGATCGGTTCTTCATCAATTCAATAAATTTGTCAAAACCTACCTGGACTGGAATCGAAAGTGTATCCTCCACCGTGGCCTCCAAAGAAAGCCCTGAAGATGTTGTTTGCATCAAAATCTGGAGAGAAAGCAAAGGTAAATAAAGAAGTGGGATTAGGTGGTGACAATGGCCTTCAGGAAGAACAAGATAGAAAACAGACTAACCTAAATGCAAAACCAGAGGAAAAAAAAAAAAAAATCAAGCTTTTTGGCACATTGTATACACATTTTACATCTAAAATACTAAACTCTGTGTTTGCACAACAGAAACAGGAGCCGATATGGGAATCACTGGAGTAGAAAGTTTGAACATCCTCAAAGATTTAAAAAAAAAAAAAAAGCTCCCATTCTGTTCCCTGACAGAAAGGTGATATGAATATACGAGGACCCTGAAAGTGAAACAGATAAATGGACTTATTTCTTTTTTATATTACACCTGCTCTATTCTTACTGTGGCATGCGTATCATGTATTTTGTGGAAAAATTAGGGGTTCATTTGAGGTAGTTAAGAGAGTGAGGGAGTGTGTATGTGTGTGTGTGTGTGTGTGTGTGTGTGAGAGAGAGAGAGAGGGATGGTCCCTTTGTCTCCATTAGCTTCTCCTGTTTCTCTCCGGGCCTTCATTCACAGCAGACAGTTTGACCCGTCACAGCAGGAACAGAAATCACAGGTGTAACTAACAACATTAACAACATCTCTGCCCCATAAACCATCTCAGTTTTCAGAACTGGCTCACTTTAAATAGAAGACAGCCTTCATCATTAATGACACCTCGTTTTTTTTTTAACAAGTCAAAATGTTGGCCATGAAAAAGGTCTTATCATCCATGTAGCTGAGTTTAATGTTGACCTGACTCTACTTGATAGATCTTATATAGAGTCTGTTTCTACCTTTACTTCAGTCTACTAGTTTATGAACTCCTGCAACAAGGCCAAACCAGGATTGTGGATGTCAACAGTGAGATCTGCAGAGTATGCTGTCTAACCAAACAACACACATTCCGTATAATCTGCATTACAGATTTTGACTTTTGGCTCTCAGTTTAATTAAGAATGACAGATAGAAGTACTCCCTCACCCCATTAGCCATTTCTCTCTCAAAAATAAAGTTGAATGTTGATTCTGTTCTCTAGAGAAGATAGTCGCCATCTTTTTGAAATATAAAAATAAAATCCTGATATAATAATATCCATCCTATAAGATGTGTGAAAAGATGATGGCAGGACAGATATGTTCCCTTTCATCTCTAATGACCAGGATCTTGGATGTAAATCTAGCCAAAGAAAGAACAAAGAAAACCTAAAAAAGAAAAAGAAAATGCACTTACCGCGACCATCAAAGCAGCCATCGTCATCTAGGTCATGGCCGTTGTCATAACGGATCTTCTTCTTCGGGTCGGAGAGGACAGTAAAGGCCTCCCCCACCTCCTTGAATTTCTTTTCTTCCTCCTTTTGCACCTCTGGAGTTGCTGCACTGTGGCGGTCTGCGAGACGATGGCACAATACAGCAGAGAGCTTAAAGTAAAGAACGATTAACATCACCAAAATTTGCATGTGAAGACCAAGGCGGCTACCTGGGTGGTGCATAAGGGCCCGTTTGCGATAGGCCTTTTTGATCTCATCATCGGTGGCGTTCTTGCCAACACCCAGCACCTTGTAGTAATCTTTCCTCTTGCTCTTCTTCAGCTCTAGCTGTGCCGTCTTCAGCAGCTGCTTGTGATCTGGGGGGATAACATGAAAAATCAAACCTGTGAAATGCCTGACAAGGTTGTACAAGAGACAAGGTAAAAACAGCAGCTTACCTGATGTTTTTTCTGTCTGGTAAACTTTTTCATAGTCTCGTACGGCCTCCTCATACTGCTCCGTGTCCATGTAACTATTGGTCACACAAAGTCAATGATGAATATCTGCAAAAGGCACACAAATGAGGAACAAACATGCTTCCTATCTGTCTGCAGAGCTTACCACTGAGCTCTTCTTAAGTAGGCCTTGATGTACGTGTCATCTAGTTTGATTGCACTGGTACAGTCTTCAATGGCCTGATTAAGTTTCTTCAGCTGTTGATGAGAGTGAGGTTAGTCACGGCGAAGTGATTGGAGACAAAGAACCAGAGCACCATGTAAGTACTCAGAGAGAAATTACTGATTAAAGCCTGTGACACATGATTTGTAAACTGGGAAAGGCCAATTTGCCGCCAGTATGTCACACTACTTCTACTTTCAATCACTCTTGTTCTCATTTAATTTAACTCTCTTTAACTCTTTGTGTGTCTTTTACCTTTGCTCCTGCGGTGGCTCTGTTGCAGTAGAGTTTGGCATTGGTCTTAATGTTGTTGGGGTCTATTGCCAGGGCCTCAGTATACAGCTGGTAGGCAGCTTCATAGTTGTTGTTCTTAAATGCCTGGTTGCCTTCCTCCTTCTTGGCTTTTAGGGCTTTGGCATTCTGATTTAGGAAGAGAGCATGTTTTTAGTCAAACACTTCCATTAAATTTAAAACATTTAAAATACGTTCTCCACATTTCTGCATGCATTTTATTGCAATACGCTGCTTAATGGAAAACTATTGGAAAAGACATCCTAGTTTTCTTACATTCTTAGAAGGTGGAGTTTTTTTGAAAATACACAAAAGATAAATAACTGTTTTATTACCCACGCAAATTCCGTTCCTGATAATTACAACCCTTGGTCAACCACATGTCTGTTTATTACTTCCACCAATCAAATGCAGAGGACAGAATCTCACCCTGCAGGCTAGCCGAGCCTTTTCGTGGTCAGGTGCCATGCGCAGTGCCTGGATAAAGAACTGTACAGCTTTGTCGATGCAGTCTTCATAGTAGAGACACAGACCTCGAACGTACAGAGCGTCTGCATTTGTGGAATCCATCCGCAGGATATCACTATAAGAAAAAGATTTGTTATAAGATCTGCTGGGAAAAATCTGAAAAAAAAAAATCATGAACCTAATAGCGGTTTTCCCTACCTTGCAACAGACTGGGCTTCTGGGTAACGTCCCAGCAGAGCCAGACACTCAGCCTTGAGGATTTTGAAGCGGTGGCAGGCAGAAGCCACAGCTAAAGCCCGGTCCATACAGAACACCACCTGGATCAGGACAAGAGCCAAATGCATATTTCATAATGTAAAAAAATGAGTCAGCTATTTAAACTCTGACTGAAAGCCACAGAAATGATTCAACTACTCAAGTGGATGACTGGAAAATCTATTAAATTTTTCCCAGCATATTTGTTCTTAATCTGGTAGCTATTACAAGCCAAAACACATTCATAACTCACAGTGAGTTGCCACAGATGTTGCTTTTATTTTCCAGTTATGACTTTAGACCGTTAATCACAGGAATGCCTTTAAAAATACCTTCTAAATCATATGACAAATTTTCTAATATCGAAAAACT
>JBAJHX010000024.1:7541012-7572084 GCA_037176925.1 Amniataba percoides | reverse complement strand
TGAGTTTGGTGAAAGAAAGAGAATAGAGGTTCAGTACCTTTCTGAAATCACGCTTTTCAAAGCCAAAATCCGCCATTCGTTCAAACTCCAGTAGAGTCGCTGCATTCTTATTCTGAAATACATCAGCAATCATCTGTCAGCCCTTTTATTACAATAACAGAGGAGTTGGCACAGCATGATTCAACACAGTGATTAATTACTAAAATGTGAGGAAGTCCAGGTGATCTCACCTCCTGCTGGGCCTCTCTGTTGCTGGGCTCCAGCTCCAGAACCTTCTGAAAGCAGCGACTGGCTGCCATGGCGTTTCCCAGTGACAGGTGGCACTTGCCTTCACGTAGATGACCCTGCAGCACAGGAGCGGACACACTTCCTTCTTATCACTGTCTACATATTACTCACCATTCTCCACTATTTCAGACAATAAGTGGTGTACAAATTTAAGTGTCTCTTCAAACTGACCTTCATGAAGCAGTCGTCCAATCGCACAGCCTGCTGGGAATCTTCTAGGGCCTCTCGAAAGCGAGACAGCATCATGAGGGTGGCTGCCCTGTTGCCATAATAGCTGGGATTGCTGGGGCATGCATCTTAATAAAAAAATTAAACAGTCACATGAGCAAACAGAGATGAGGATACAAATTACAGATAAATCAGAGAACATCTGGGCCTAGTTACTAACTATGACACTATCCTGAAAATACAGAGCGAATACATTTATAGTCCATACAAAACGACTCAACTATGGTTGTAAATTTTACTACTTGTTCTGATGATTTGCTATATTTCTTAACAGGAGAGTATGGAGACAGAATGATCAAGAAGCCCTGTATACATTGGAACAAAACATTTTCCAGTCATAAGAATAAGTTATGATAATCTCACCAATGGCCTTGGTGTAGAAGTTGAACGCCTCAGAGTACTCCTTCTTGCTGTAAAATGCATTTCCTTGCTCTTTGAAGCCTTCAGCCTGACTGGAAGGAGGAAAGCAGAAATCAAAGTATATATGAGAAAATATATATGAAATAAGATAATATTACATAATCTATAAGCTGTAACATGAGAATGTGAGTGTGTTAAAGTCAATGTCATGAAACCAGACCAGCTGGTTTGTATTCAGTCTTTAAATCACTACACTGGAACTGGGACAGCAGAGCAGGGTACACACAGTCCTGATAGCTCCGGTACTAAACATAGCAGTGAAATTCACCTCCTCCAGTCAGATGTACCGAGTGTTAAAGGGTAAATCAGCGCCAATTAATGTAAGGATATAGCTGCTGCTGTGCTCTGAGAGGTCAAGCATTTCAATATGTTGAAATTCAGGCTGAGTACATTTACTCAAGTACTGTACTTCAATACAGTTTTGATGTACTTGTTCTTGAGTATTTCTATTTGCTATTATTTTAAACTTCCACTTGAAATCAGAAGGAAATATTTAACTCCTACACTACATTTATTTAAGAACTTTTCAGAATCAGGTTGATAATACAAATTGTATTCAATAAATAAATAATAATGAATGTACTATTACAGATCAAGATCAAACTATAATGATCCCTGGGAACATTCACAAAATGACCAGCAAAGTAAGTATATAAAGTATTAGAAACAAGCTTTTACACTAAAGTAATAAATAAATGACTGCATCAATTATTAAAATACAATCATATGATGTGTTTTATTCTGAAACAGACTCTTGAAGTACAACCCAAGTTAGAGCATTAAATGTGGACGTATTTTGTACAGAACTCGATTTGGTGGAAGAGAGTATGTTAATGTCACTAAATTATTGGCGTCTCATTGTTTTCCTCCTCTTGGTTTAGGGAGCAACAATCTCTCTATTACCTACTATTTAACAACAAATGCAAATCACTGTTGGTCTTTAAGTTGATTTACAAGCTGGTTTCTAGTTGTACAAAAAACACATTAAAAGCAATCAGCACTGTTCTGCAGATAATTAAATATATTATCATTTTCCTGGTAATACTCCATTTCTATTTAATTTCATAATTATATCTTTCACATGAAGAAAATTGTAGAAATGTATAACAAAAAGAGCTAAAGCTACAATAGTTGTTTAAATAATTCAGAACGGTTTTACATGTTTCTAAATTAAGCTAGACTTTATTTTCTCATTGTTTCGACATCACCTCCAATGGAAGTTTCTGGAAAAATGAAACTACAGTCCGGCAGAGAGACCGTGCTTCACATCTCATGTTGAGATAAATAAAAACAGAAAAGGATATCAAGCATTTGTTAGCATTATCTAAGAAAGTACTTAACCATCATTTAACCAAAGACTCTACAATGGCACTACTTAGTTTGATATCTGTGAGATAATTAGCCGAGCACATATCCCCACTAAGTCACTTATCTTGACTGAACAAAAAATTACGAGGTTTGTTTGAGGAGGAATCACAAAATCATGTCTGATTTGAAGCGTCTAACCTGTGCTGACACAAACACCTCCCATTAAAACAATAAAATATAAAATGTGTTAAAGGTGGTGTGCCATTTCCCTCCCTGTGCTGTTAGCATGTAAGCCTCGTTAGCTCGTCACTGGCAGTTGGTTTCCGCCGCTCGTCAGTTAACGGCGGTTGAGCCCAGTTGCGGGCTCAACGGTTGTTTTAACGTTAGACGCGGACCGCAGCGAGACGCGGAGGAGAGTTGAGACTTTACCGCTCCAGGTCGTCCGAATTGCGGATTTGGGGCTCCGGGTCCACCGGCACGTCGATGTCAACAGCCGCCATGTTTTTCTGGAAAGGACGAACACGGAGCGACGTCATATCCGAGAACTGAAAGCCTTTCTTCTTTTAATCTTTTCATTTCGAGGTCATGAGAAAGTAGGCCAAAAAAAAAACATTTATTTTTATATAACGTCACTAAAACAGGGCTTATACTGTCATGTCATATGGATTTTTCCTTTTTCTTAATCCCAAATATATTCAATTTTATTTTCATCATATAAATCAAAGATTAAAATGAATATTTAAACCTTAAGTACAGTAGCTTTTCAAAATAAATGCTTCAATGAAATGGGGAGAAAAATGACCAGCTTTGTTCTTTCTTTAATTTAATTTAACAAAAGTCCCCTGTGACTGTCACAGTGCTCTATATTATATCATTAGATTATAGTTATTCATGAATATATATGATATATATTATATCATTAGATTATTATTATTCATGAATTCAAGTAAAATGACTATTTTATTGTCACTGGAGTTTGTACAGGACTGCAATTCAAAATTATTTATATTTTGGATTAATCTGATTAATGGTCCAGAATGAAAATAAAAATTAATCGACTGATTTGTTTGGTTTGTAAAAATTCTGAAAACAGTGAGGAAAACTGTCAAAGTTACTCAGAGCCCACATTCACAATGCTTGTTTTTGTCTTTGAAAATAATAAGAAGTGATTCTCTAAATGGTTGCAACTCATTTTGGGGGGGAAAAAAAGTTAAGCAATTGAAGCATTCAAATAGAAGTATTGCAGTAGAAAGTATAATGTTTCCTTCTTCACAGTAGTGAAGTATAGCATATGTAGCATGAGAAGGAAAATACTTGAGTATAGTAAAAGTATGTCAAATCTGTATTGAGTAAATTTGAGTAAATTTTCCTTAGGTAAATCCCACCACTGGTGCATATGGCATCACAGCTTACCTGACAGACTGCAGCTCCATCTGCCTGTGTGTCTTTGAGGTCGTCAGGCCGCTGCCACCAGGATTGTCCAGATAACTTGCTGCAAGCTATAACAATCTTCACGTAAAGAGCTGAAAAAGGGTCAGTTTCACCTCCTCTACATGTTATTTAACAGAAAATAAGACCTCTGCTTTTCTTCACAGTTTATCTCCTTCTAAAAATGTGCAGTTTTTGAACACCAATTAAAGGGCACAGGATGATATAGTGCTCTTTGTAAACATGCGAACGCCACTTGGCATGACAGTTCATAGTGCTTGGTTGACTGATAAAAACATATACAAGAAGTATCCTCCCTCCTCTCCTTTCTGCACTCTTATGCCATCCTAGCTTGCTCAGGTTTAAATACCACTAGAGGGCACTTGTGTATCATAAAGGCCATGAAGCGTCCCTTTGCCTGTGTCTGTGTTGGTGTTTCAGAGTAGTTCAGTGTTTTCAAAACCTCAGGAGTTGAATGAGTCACCACACATGTACCTACAGTTTATACTCAGTATGGTACTTGATAATAAGATATGTTCATTGTCCTCCAAATTAAATGCGTCTTTTGTCTTTTCTAATGACATACATTGACCTTTAAGTCATCTGAAATATGAATAGTATCATACTGATGCCGCAAGTTATTACAGTCTGAGATCAAGGGACCTTTAAGTGAGCATGTCTACAATTATATTTAAACAAAGTAAGGCTATATTATCCAATAAATCTATAATTAATAGTAAAAAGACTTATATTTCAGTATGAACAAAGAAATTGCCACAACTGTGTAAAAAACAGGACTATTTATAAGTTCATATAGAATACAGTATCGACATTTTTTGCACATAATAATTTACATTATTGCAATTGCTGCACAGTTACACTAGTCATTTATTTCACCAGGTGATACTTCAAAAATACATATTGCTTAGGATGATTCAGCACAATCAGGTGGGAGGGGGTTTCTAAAGTGAAGGAACATTTCTTTTAAATACAACTCTATAAAAAATAACAGGTTTAATAGAGATGTCAAAGACACATTTAAAAACTTGTGTGATAAATCATTTAGATTTTGGGGAACAGCACACACCATTAGTCTCTTCATATTGCACAAACAGCTTCAAGCTCTTGGAAAATTATAATTTCTATCTATCTAACGGTCACCTGAAGAGCTTGTTACAATGGCTCATGTCAAAGAAATACAAGTTTCAACTGGATGTAGTCCATAAAGCGAGTATTCTTGGCATCATATCAGGATGGTGGCTGATTGTCACCTCATAACACAGAGAGCAAGAGAGCAAGACACAGACAAAAAATGAATGAATGTATTTATCTTAAATAAAAGGCATCCACATTTGTTGATATCCTCAGCACAAGTCATGGATCCCCTTTGTCTTTTCATAGATGGAAGGCAGTTACACGGAAGTAGCCACTATAATGAAAGGTCAACACAATTTGGATCTTCTTCATTTAGATTTGGTTACGAAAACTAAAGCAGGAATGAAGTACTGTACTTGTTCTCCCAGAGTACAACTAGAAAGCTCTCAAATGTGAAGAATTTTGGCAACAAACACTTATTAATGTTTACACCTCCGAGTGTAGTAGAGAATTATTGTCCTATAAATAAAACTAAAGGATGCTTGTCATTATGGCTTCCAGAGGGGTCCCGACCCCGGTCAACATGCACTCAACACTATGTTGAGGGTAAACAGCTCAGCGATGGTCCCTCCATTTGTTAAGGGGGTGGGGGGATACTGGTCAGTCAGCACTGAAATCTCAGCCCACACCAGGGGATTGTGCATACTGTTCTTATGACTTTAACCTGCCAAACTTCTCATGCTGATTTGCTGCCCTCGCAGTCCCTGCATAGTGTCCTGGTGTCCCTCTGGGTGCTTTGTCCTCACCGGGCCAAGGTAAAATTTTCTGTGAGTCCAGCCTTGGCTGAGTTAGGTCCACTTTGCTGTGGATCCTCCTGCCTGGCTTGGCTTGTGGCTAGTAAGGAGAGAAGATAACAGGTGCATGCGTGGCCCTCAATGGTCCTGGGGCAGGCCTGAAGAGCGTGGGGCTGATCAGGGGACCCTGGATGATGGCCGTGGGACCCGCCGGCAGCCGTAGTGCCAAAGGTCCAGATGGCACAGTGCACAAGGCAGCTGGATTGAAGGGGCTTGTTAGGAACCCTGCCGGCAGGGCCTTGGCTAGCTGCTTCTGTAGAGCCAGTTTAGTCTGAAAACAAAGATGAGAGAGATCAGTCTAAACAAGGTACTAGAAGCTCTGTGAAGCTAAACTCAGTGGTGCTTTGAGTTTAATGATAAAATAAAATTAGCCTGATAACATGCATATATTATTAAAGCATTATATTCACCATGTTCAACATCTTCAATAGCATGTTTAAATGCTAACATTTGAACTAAACAGAGGAAAGTACATCTTTGGTACATTAATTTTGCAGGATTTTTTTTCTCATAAACCACCGGGGAAATTAAAATTGTGACCTGATGATTGTGCTAGATTAAAAAGTCAGAAGGTCACAAAGTCATTAGGATTCATCCTCTTAATGTCCTTCAAAAGTTCAAAAGTTCATAACAATCCATCCAGTAGTTCAGTGTGGACCAAAATAGTGAACTAAGTGTCACTGCCATCCTCAGAGCTGCTCTGTGAACATGATTACATGAGATAATTTAACTCCAGTATGAGGAGCAACATTTGGAAATCTACTACACTATTATTCATCCCAATTACTCATACAGTGAGCTACTAGTGAATCTACTCCATTGCCCTTCTTTAGAAAAGAAAAAAATGTTTACCGTTTATCTATATTGCAGAGAGAAAGATTTCTAATACACTATTCTATATGTTATGTGCTTGTGGCTAAAAATAAAGTACTCAAATGAGTGCATGTCTGTGTTCTTACCGCTAAGACAGCACTGGGCTGTAGTTTATTATAGGGGGTGAACTTCACCTTGACAGGCTTCCCAGCCAGACGCTCTTTGTGTCTCCTGCTGTTCATGTGCTAAAATGGGGACAGGGATTCAGTCAGGACAGCTCAGACTAACAAAACAAAGAGCCAGCAAATTGAGCAGTTTTCTTAAAAGAATAAAAAGGTCAGACATTGTACATGTTTTAGTTTTTCTACAGCTGTCAGTGTTTTTACAGTAGTAAAATTAGCCACAAATCATATATGAGGATAAAGCTACTTACCTGCTTCAACTGTGTCTCCGAGTTGACAGACACCTGGCACATTTCACAGTGAAACGGCTGGTTGGATACGCCCACGGCCGCTCTGTTCTTGCTGCCCATTCGCTGCTTAATTCGGCAGGTAGGCCTGGGCGATGATGTCATCTTGACCCTGCGTTGTGACTGGCTGCTGCTGTTGTGACCGTCGAGCATCTGTTTGTGCTTTGAGCCTGAATCAGCCAATCAGACAGAAAGGCCAAATCACATCAGATCCAAATGAAGCAGATGACTTACAAATGTTAATGTCAGCAGTGTTGTAGTACATACCACTACAGTGAGCCTCCAACTGGGAGCTGGAGTTGACCGTCACTTTGCACGTGGGACAGTGGAGATGTTGTTTTTTGTTGCATTTAGCCTCATCTACCTTCACCACAGCCTCTTCTTCCTGCTCCTCGCCTCCAGCGGAGCTCCCCTGAAGGTCAGAGCATGAGGCTGCACTGGTGGCCGGGCCGCACCTTTCCACAGGCAAACTGTCTGAGGGTAGATCGGAGAGCTGAGAGGCAGGGGAGATTTGTGGGGACGGCTGAGGAGACCGGAGCGAGGAGGAGTCTGCAGGTGAAAGCTGTGAGGAAGGAGTGTGTGCCAGTGAGATCGCTGGGCCGTTTTCCGGTTGGTGCTGTGCAGACTGGGAAAAAGTACTCGGGCCTGTGGACATACAAATACATGCAAAAGTTTCACTATGAGACCACCTACTCCTGATACTATAACATAATATTTATCTCTAACTTTGTGTGTTGTTTGGTGTTCAGCAGGCAGCATAAATTGAGTTTGCCAGAGCCTTTTCACCAACAACAGCTGCTTGTTGCAGCCAAAACTGACCCTATGCCAGCTGTGAGAATGAAGACAGTGAAGCAAATTCTCCCTTCTCCATGAAGATAATAGGGATACTGATTAATCCTCTACTTGCCAATAAAAAATAGTTTAAGTAATATACCCCTGTAATATATAAATACACAGTCAAGGTACAAATACATTTCTTGAGTAATGCAATCATTCTTATTCTATTCATTTCATGGAACCTTGTTATTACACTTATTTTCTGCTCTATCATCTCTTCAATTTTCAACATTTTCCCTCTTTTTTCCCCTTGCAGTCTCAATCATTCTTCCTCTGTCTCTTTGTCATTCGTGCGCTGCCTTTGCTGAAGCTCCCTCTGTCACCATCAATCAACAACCATGGCAACCGCTGAATGTAACAAGCTTATCATTGTGTGGTTAGAAGGGAAATTGATAGGTGCTGGAGGAAAATGGGAGGGGGGGGATCAATAATGAAAAGAAAAGCTACACGGAGTATAAAGGAAGATTTTAATTCTTTTTCAGAAATGTTTTGCTCGGGCAGATTGAGAGGGTGAGTGACAAATGACTGAAAGGAAGTAAAAGACAGCAAAGTTGTTACTCTTACAGCGGCTCGTTTGAAGGGTGTTTTCTGAAGAACCAACAGTCAATATGTCTTCAGTATTTTGTTTGGGCATTTATGTATTTTAACACCCTATAGTTCAGTTTGCAGGGATTATAACAAGCTATAATACAGTATAGACAGTTGAAAGCTGTACTATGTGTGGATTATAGGATAGTATCTTCATCACATTATAGGCTACTACAGCAAGTAAAAAGCTAAATCAGGACAATGGGGTCACATCTCATCACATCTTCATTTTTGTGGATGTAGTTGCAGTGTGCTGTGGCCAAAAAGGGTTGGATAAAGTACAGTATAAATTAGGTGGCCTTCAGTTTATACTTCAGATCCGTAGGGGACCTGGTCCTCAGACATTTATTCTCAGCATAACTTCAAAGACCTTATTTTCACCAAAATACCAAGGCCTGGCCCCGAGATGCATTATCTGCATGGTATACTTTTTGTTGCACCTCTTCGCTGCGCTGCGCTGGGCACAAATGTACCAAAGCAGCTCACAAAGCTATTTTGGCTTATTTTTAGAGCTGAACATTAGCTGATTATAGGAGAAAAGAAAATTAACTGGCAACAAATTTTCATAAATTGATTAATCATTTGAGTATTTGATCTGTTCTGGCTTTTCAACTGTGAGGATTTGTAAATAAATAAAGTTAATATCTCCCAGTGTTTGACTGTTGGTCAGACAAAAGAACATTTGGAGACATTACTTTGGGCTTTAACCTGTAATCATCATTTTTCATGCTTTAAAGTTAATTTACTGGATAAAACTGGATAAAATTATTTTGCAGTTACAAAGACATTTACTTGTGTTTTTGTGCATCTAGTTCAACAATATGGGTTGGCCTTTCTTCTCACAATTTCTTTAATCTTATTTAAAAAACCTGTACACACGCGCACACACCGTCTTACACTGTTTGACATGTCCATTAGCAAAGTGACTATGAACCGCAAGTGGGAGTTGTGTTGAGCCACAAAACCAAAATCAGAGAAAGCCACACAACTACATCCCTCTTCAGATGGCACGTCTTTTTAAGAGTTTCGAGCCTTCCCATCTTGCAGTATGTCTTTGCTTGATGGGAGTAATTACCTATCTGACGAAGCCAATGATAGCAGGACAGGTAATAGTGTTTAATTAGCCAGCTGAGTGGCAGCTACCCAGCCTTAGTGCTTACATCTCACCAATTACCACTAATTAGTCAGAGGATGGAGAGAGGGGTGTCTTTAAAAAAAGAAACATTTATATACCTGTTATGTCCTTCAAATGTGAGTCTGTGGGCACCGTTGCTCCTCCCATCAGCCCCCTCTCTCGGTCTCTGTCTTTTCCTGTGGAGGAAGGACTGTGTCCGTTCTTCTGCCGGTTCCTTTGAGTCTCCAGGGCCTTTAGCTTGCGAGCATGTTTGTGACCTTTGTAGTGGGCCTCTGCCTGGGTCTGACCATGATACACACACACACACACACACACACACACACACACACACACACACACACACACACACACGCACACACGAGTGAACAAATAGATGAGAAAGTCAGTGTACAGTCTATGAACAGAATCACTGACATGATTAAAGCATGAAATCAGTAAACTGTAATCTCTCCATCTGTTCCATCTCTTTGGCTTCACATGCTTCCATGGAGTTAGGGAGAAATTATGCGTCCGAGCATTTGACTCGGAGGAAGAGTCCCCATTTTGATGATCATCGCCGTCGTCACGGTTGTGCACAAATGAGCATCAGTTGGACTCATGGCATCTCATGGCCATCCTCCGAGCTCATCTTTGCGCTGATTTGTTCTGACACAAAATGGCCTGTGTCCATTAATCTGCGACACAAAATGACCTCTGTGTCTTGCTCTGTGAGAGAAAACACATTTGTGGCAGTGCGACAACAGATTCATGAAAAGTCGGGATCCCAAAGTGGCTCTGGATGGCTACAGATAAGGTAAGATGTGCTCTACAGTGAGAGATCAACTTCCAGCAAGCAGGAGCACACCGACAGTGAGACAAAACACATTTATCTCATAATCCACACATGCACACATGAATATTTCCATAAAACATGGACGCTATCCAGCTTATATGTGCTTAGCTTTAGAAAAGAGCAGTAAAGTTTATTATTTCTAATACATATAACAATATATGTATCTACACTGTGCCGTATAGCTGTCATGATTAACATTAAATAACATTTTCAATGATGACTGAAGCATCGTCATGACAAGTGAACTAAGTCCATCTGCTGATGAAGACCTGGGAGAAAAATTCAAATAGCTTCATTGACTTGATCAGGTGAACATCACGTATACAGAACAAGCAGAAGTCATAAAGGATGGGTCTGATGATATTCTCTATTTTTCCTACTGTCCACAAATCCCATGAAAACACCAA
The DNA here is from genome assembly GCA_037176925.1 of Amniataba percoides. Taxonomy (NCBI): domain Eukaryota; kingdom Metazoa; phylum Chordata; class Actinopteri; order Centrarchiformes; family Terapontidae; genus Amniataba; species Amniataba percoides. Next base: position 7,561,382 of record JBAJHX010000024.1, on the reverse strand, counting down.
AACCAACAATTAATTCATCTTACTTACAAGCATTGTCTGTGTAGCCTAATATATCCTGTGCCACAGAGCCTCTGTGGTTGTCTAAAAACTATTAAATATACACAAAATGAGCCACACTGTTGTACATATTCCTTCATTACAATGAAGACTGGGGCTGTAATTTATTTTTCAATCAATCCCACATTCACCACGCTCTAGTAAATGCACACTAGAGTGCAGATTGTGTATTAATCCACCACTAAAAATAGTCCCGGACAAATAGTTCATTTACTCCTGTTTAAATGACGTGCTAAAAATGACACTAGTTTAAACAGGCTAGTTTAAATATTTAGATAGGAATGATTGGGCTTGAGGCTGTGTGCCATAGAAAAAATCAGGAGGTTAGACAGACTGAGGTGTTAGTTTTGTTCTTCTCATGGGATTTGCAGACTGAAATAAAAATACAAAACATAACCAGCCTTATCCTTTAAGAGCACACATTTTTGCAACACTGGTACCTTTCTGTACACGGAAAGCCACACGTGCACTCCCTAAAAATCAACAGTCTGAGTTTTTGGAGCAGTGTAACAAGACGTCAAAGTATTTAGCTTCACGCGAGGCTGTTAGATAATTTGTCATTGCACAAATTATCCGCACCAGTGTTCAGCCACACTCTGTGCACACAGCACAGCCTCTGAGCTCACTGTGCAGAGGTGATCTTTTGTTTACTGTATGCACAGAGTGGTGGGGTGCAGGTCCCCAAACCCCCACCCACCAACGACACTCTGCATAAAGCTTTGGCTGCTGCACAAACATAAAGGGTACCAACGTGGGTCAAATGTGCAATAGGGAATACAGGGCTGAGCAAAGGGTGTACGACCCCTTTGGCTACGTTGAATGTCAGTGCACACTAACCATTCAGCGTGATTTTTAACTGAGTCAGAGGGATGAATCCGCTCCCATCTGCGTACTATCATACTATCTGGCATGCCAGTGTAGTATGAGTTCACTATGTTCCAGCATAGTAACTTAAATAGAGAATTACATGTAGAGTAAGAGACCGAGGGCGACAAAAATCCTCGGTTAAAGACACCTGAGGGAGACTGTCAGGACTGCTTGGCCTCCGCTGACCATCGATTCAAGCAGCTTTATGCATTCTCACACCAATGACGCCCAAACGCTTCATATACAAGTGAGCAACGACTGTCCTCCACAAAAAAAAATGGGGCGGCAGAATTAGAAGATCACGTGTTATCCTTCAGGCTTGAATCTTTCATGCTTTTTTCAGTGAGTTTAGCAGCCTCAAAGGAATAATTTGAAAATGTTCAAGTCTATTCCTTTTTTATGGACACCGGCCATGTAATATATACTGTACTGTAGATCTCATTTTCACAGTCATCCATCTTTGTCTTCATGCTGAACAAACAGCTCCAGCTTTCCATTTTTCTTTCCAGGGACAAGTCCACATTCAGAGCAATAAAGTACTCTACTACAGGATCAAACAAATGCTGTAATGATATTAATTACACGAACAGCTAAATACTGAATAACCACTAAATAATGCTGAAATTCAATTACAACTTAATTTATAACAATATATAAAAGTGTGAAAATCTCTAGTCATGTCTTGAATCCCCCTGTTTAACATTTTTCCATTTCACAAGCCTGATTTTTATTAGTATGAAAATTTTTGTGTGTCGGTCCACCACTTTTTCCAAAGTGACAGCTTAAAATTGTCATGGGGTTTTGCACAGACATTCATGGTTTCCAAAGAAAGAATCTTAATGTTTTTTTTTTATGCTAATACTATCATGTATCTTCATCACAGCAATGAAAATATTGTAAATGTTTTAAATACCTATTAAAATTCAGCATTACAGATTGATGATAAATAATACTTTGGTTGAAACTCGAAATCCTTTTTTCTGTCAAACAATGACTGTTGATTCATAATTGCATTGAACTTTGAGTGGCAAGCTGGAGCTGCGTGTCCAATATGAAACATAAATAAATATGAATTACTGTGAAGATGAAACTTACTGTGTGTGCTACAAAGGCAGTGAGTATAAAACACGAAAAGACTTGAAATATTCTGAACTATTCCTTTAAACAATTTTCTTTGTCAAGTGCAAATTCCAGCCGCTCAGTGCAGCTCCCTGTTGGGACCTGGTACCTGCCTGTAACCTGGCATCCAACTCCTGGGTCAACCAGCTCTCTCAGCTCAGCTGCAGGTAACACAGAGGGGAGGAGGAGAGAGCCTGTTAGCTAGAAAGCAGACTCCTGACAACATCACTGCACGTCCAAATGTACAGAGCAGAGAGAGGAGAGGACAGACAGACAGAGCAAGAAGACAGAGACAGATGAGGAAGTCGGGTTGTATAATGGGCTTCAACCGGCGCCCTGCTTCTTTCAACTTTCACAATTCACACAAAGAAGAGTCATTGTCATTCCATCAGGTTCCTCCTAACAATATAAATGCAAATATGTATAAACGGACTCTATAGGAATGGGGGCCAAATGAATATGAATATGGTGTGATAAGGAGGAAAAAGCAACAAAACCAGCTGACTGGTTTCCTTTTTAAGAACATATCGGTGGATTTAAAAAATGGCAGCTGTAGAAATATACTGATTGGACTGATAAGAACAGCCTCAAGATTGTTTTATAAGACCAGGACGTTGCACAAAAAAAAAGGAAATGTGCAAATGTGTGGATGCTTGACTGAAGATGAATTTTAGATGAGAGTTCAGGACACAATGAATCATGTGGGCTGTTTAGAAAATTCAACTCTCAGCAAACACCCAGAGAGTCAAAGGGTCTCATTGAGTGAAGTGAGATAATGTTGATTCAACACTCAATTCATTTCCTCATTTAAATATGCACTGCAGGTTGATGTGATTCAACTAATGACGACATTCTGCAGGAAAGAAAAAGAGAAACTCAGACCCGTCTCTGAGCTACAGTTCACCAGCTTTCCTTCGTGAAATCAGGGAAAAGGACTGAACGTGTGTCGGACTTACAGTGGAGTTAAAGCGCAGGTGACAGATGTTACAGGAGATGATGGGTTTCTTCTTGGGCGGAGCTACGCCGAAAGTGTGGTTGATCACTGCCTTCTGCACTGGGTCCATCTGCGACAAGAAACACACACTTGAAGATAATTTACTAACGTTTACAGTGGGTAGAAAATCCTTGTGATTTCTAGTGGTGGAAGAATTATTCAGATCTTTTACTTAAGTAATTGTAGCAATACTACAAGTAAGAATCCTGCATTAATAATTTTACTTTACTAAGTAAAAGTACTCATTATGCAGAATAATATGAAATGATTATATTGTAATTGTTGCATTAATGTGCTCACTTCAGTGATACAATTGGTAAAGTCATTTTAATTACTTTATAAGTGTTGTCAATGAAATTCTTGCTCCCTACAAACAGTTCCCAGAAATATTAGTAGAAATAGAAACACTCAAGAAAACAGACTGAAGAATAAAAATATAGAATAAATAATAGTACAAGAGTGCTAATAAACTAATAATTTAGAGTCACCTTGTATGAAGTGTGTGGTGATGAATACCTTACTAATCAAAATTATATTAAAAAAAATTATTAAAAAAAAAATCGATGCTACATCATGCTGAGGTTCTGAAGAATTAGATGTTCATTCTTCAAAACTGTGTATATTTTTCATAATAAAAGATGAAGAAATTACAGTCCTCAATTCACACATTTTAAATAGCCCTTTCAAATATTTAATCCCGACAGTGCAGCTGTGTCAGTCGAGTCATATTTTTAACATTAGGTGTCAGACAGGGATCTTCTCCCAGCCTCCCACATGTCTGATACATTTAGCGCGACACTTTGACTCGTCTCATCAAGGGTTAAAGCTAAATGTAGAAGTCTGCCACTCCACCGTTTAGAGCCAAACCAAACATACATGTGTGAGACGGGTGTTTTATTTGGGATGTCTCGATCATATTTTCACCACTGACCAGAGCCAAGTAAAGTTTAGAACCTGCCAATACCGTCCTGATACAATATTTATATTTTCCTATATGACACATTTCAAGTAAAATAAAGTGGTTTATGTAAGACATGCTTGAATACCTCTGCTTTACAGTTTTCCTTTGATAGATTTCTTTTTTTAAAGAAGAAAGACAATCTTTAAATAAAAGGCTTAATACTTTGAGTACCTGAATGAATAACCTTTAAAACGATATTTCCTCTTGTAATTTGATGCCTATTGTTCAAACTGACAGCAGCTGGTATTGCAGACATCTTAAGTGGCAGGTGTGCTGCTTCCATTTTCAGATTCAAAATGCATGTGATGCAACATTTTAGCTCCTCCGCGGCTTTCTAAAACGCATGCTTCTCCCTCTGCGAGTTGTAGTTAATGTCTGTTGTTGGGATTAAAAGACTGCAAGTACCAAAGGATAATAAAAACTTAAGTACCAACGTTGTAACTGCACATTTCAGGCACACATGCTGTGGAGACTTTTAATGTAGTAATAAGAATATTTCACATTTCGTTAAATGATTGTACCAAGTGCTTAATTTGATCAACGCAGTTGTGTGTTTGCTAATATTATTAGAAGGATGTTTTCAACTGCTTATTACAGTCACAGTTTTTGTTATTGTTTTGTTGACTGATTTTTTTGGCACACATTTTCTTCTAAACACACCATTTCAGATTTGATTAGTATTTTGCAGGTTTTGTTGATTGATTAATAAACCAAATAGTGGACAAAATTATACATCACTCAAAGTAGACCTGACAGCAGCTGTTTGCTCACTTAAACATCTAGTTTAGGATTAACAATACTAATACAGGTTTGAAAAATATATTTTTATACTCTTATTAGTGTTTTTGACACTCAGACCGCTGTAGTCTCATGCGAAATGTGCATGTATAATAAAAATGTGATACGGCGTCTCACCGTGTTGAAATTGGGGAAGAGGCTGAGCGGCGAGGAGCTGTTGACCCTCAGCGGCAGGAAGTGCTCCAGCTGGGCGTGAGTCTGCGGCTGGAGGGGTCGACCCGGCAGAGGCAGGGAGCCCAGGAGTGGGTGGACCTGGCTCTGGGAGAGGGCACCTAAACCAAGGAATGATAACGTTTGAGCAAACACTGTGACAAAGGTTTTCTTTATATTCTAGGTTCTCCGTCTTTGACGCATTCGTTTACTTGCAGAGACACAAATCTCACGTTTCCATCTGAAGCCACAAAAGCTGCACATTCTTACACACAGACACACACACACAAGGATAAAGACAGAGTTTAGCACAAGGCATATGACATCCAGGCCCATTCCCACAGTGAATGATTCACTCAGTAAAGCTTTAATGACTTCAGTAATAGCAGGGGATAAATGATGAGAGGCTTTGTGTGGCCTTTTGATGCTCTACAAGTCCATAGTTTATCTTGACAAATGTCTCTGGCCTTTAAACAGCACCGGCTTGTGTAATTGTGTGGTTTTGTTCTTCCTCAGATCCTGTAAATGGGTCAGTCAGCATGAAGAGAAAAGCACTGCAAGGATGTTTTAACACATGAGGTGACTGCAGTTTTTTTTTCCATAATATAGCCTATCCATTTCTTTCCTTTTTGATGCACTTTTCTGTGCTGTTTGTCTCAGTGAAACCCTCAGCAATTTAACATTTTGCTCTGAAATCTCCTTCCACACGACCTCTCTTCTCGCCATGCTTAATTTTGGCCGGCCTTAATGCTTTCAGACTGCTCATGCTTTAAAGAGCACCACGGCACTGACCTTTGTCGAGACCCAGAGTAAACATTAGTGTGCTCGCATTAAAATGCACAGTGTCTTACTCAAGCAGCGTGATTGCAGATTGTCTGTGACTGTCTGTAAGTCCTGAGTTTCTTATGTTTAAAGTTCTTATGCAAATGACAGACTACAAATTTAACTTTACTGACTTTATGAACAAGCTTTTTCATGAACTCAAGTTCACATGGAAACTTTTGAACGTAATGATACAGGCTGAGAACTTAGCTGTCAAAACTACCATTGTGTTGATATTAATGTAGAGCACGCTGTAACTTCTAATGAACAAGGACACATTTTCTTCCTTCATGCTGTTTTTGTGGCACTACTAATAGAGAGTCTGTATGTATATTTCTCCATGTTTCTCTAAATTATAATGACTCAACAATGCGATGTTAAGAGAACAAATTTTCTACAAAAAGTAAAGTTTACTCTACATTGATATATTTGTTTGGACATTTTAGCCCTGAAACTCCTTGTTAATATTTTAGAAAACAATATCCTTTATCTTGAGGTCAAAAAAGAACAAAATAAGGGCTGAAAAATAGCAGTCTGTATCTCACACCATACTATATTGAGTGTCTTTCTCACATTTGAAAAAGACAGAGCTTGGTATGGATTTTAAGTCTGTGGTTATTGGGGGGAGGTTTGGCCTTAGTGGGATGGAAAATGTCAAGAGGAGGTTTGATGAGACGGCTGATGGGAGCATTGGCTGGTAGGAGAAACCCTCTGCATAGAAAAACTGAATGAAATCGACTGATGAAGCCAGGAGTATTAACATACCAGATGACTACTGGAGGATGAGGAGAGATGACTCACTAACTTTGGATTAGGAAAGATTTATGAGGAACCCAAAATGTACATGTTTACTGGTAAAATAATCTCCTTCTGGATAAGACAACCATTAAAATGAGAAGGCAAGTTTTTATAACATGAATTATGGAGAAGGAAGGAAAACAATTAAATAAATAGAAATTGAAATTAATTAAGTGCACGGTTCATGGATACCTGGACGTTTCTTTAAATACAGAGACTGAGTGCAGTCTTCAAGTTGACATTATTCTGGTGATGTTATTTCATAGCACTGAAAAGCACAGCAGCAATTTTCTCCAATTTTCTGGCTTCTTTCACTTCCGTATTTCAGGCTTTATCTCTGGAAATGAGGCGCGTCCTTGAGCATTAGCATGTTCTTACTAATCTGGTCCCATATTCAAAATGTCTCTTTAAGCCTGAGCAGAGCAGAGAGACCCAGCAGAGGACAGGGAAGAAAAAGAAACTCAAAGAAAGTTTATGAACAGTGCTGCAGAGGGAATACTTAACACGGGTACATGAATTTAGTAATCCTACATCAGGAGGTGAGAGAGAGATCAAAATTGTTGACAGCAGCAGTGGATGCGACACGCATCATGTCGTGTTTCATCATCGCCTGCAGCAACAAATGCCTGGGGGCCTTTATTCTGGCAGTGGATATGGCAAAAGATAAATATCTGGAGTTAGTTTCAAATCAAAGCAATCCAAACAGGTGCCTCACATGAAAGTGAAATATGAAAAAGCATTTTGGAATATTAAACGAGACTAAGTCTTTTTAGACTAACAGACTAAAAAAAACTTGGTTTGTAGAATCTGTGAAATCTTTTAAATCAATGCTCAAAATGTATCTTCTCCTAAAAAAAAACAAATAAAAAAAAAAACTGGGGGATTGACGTAGAATAGAAAAGAGAAGAAGAATTTCAAAAAGATTAAGAAAGTTTTGGATCTGTCAAATTGAAATGTTACGTTTCGGGAATCTGAGCATTAAAAAAAGATGAACCTCTTAAAGACTTAATTCCCTCGGCTGGTCAACAGACTGACCAACCAAATAACACTGACACACCACTGAGGGATTAACGGCAGACGAGCACCGCGTCACAACTTCAAACCAGAGACACAAAATTGAACAAACTAAAACTCCCTGTCTGGAACACTGAATAGCAAACACAAAAGAAAAGTGAATTTCTATTTGATTCAAAGCCATGAATAGAAATTGGCAGTTATATCTGTTCACTAAAGGGAGGAGGTGATGTGGATGTGACCAAAAATACAGAATCACCACAGTTACAATACAGAGAAAGGACAGTGCTGGTCACCAAAGGAGGAACAGGCAGGATATGAGAAATTATTAACATGTGGAGACATTTCGACTCAATAATCTGTAATTTTGCATGAGTAAACAGGACATCTTATTCAAATAACATCACTGAAAAACAACAAGATTCTTAGCCAGAGCTACATTGTCACGTCTTAATCGTCATCAAATATACATGATATCACTTGTTTCAGCAACGATTATTCTGTTTATTCAGTAATTCACAGGCACTCCAGCATACCATTTACTATTTAAATTAGAATGTGAAATGAGAGGAGGGATTAGAGTTGATTATTGCTGTTTATTTGATCCTGCGCGTGTAATGTGCACCACAGATCTCCCTGGAAAACACACGCATACACAAAGACACCAAAATGACGCGTGTTTACCGATTTAATTTTGATGAATTCCAATTTCATTTAAATGCTCCATCAGGATCGTTCATGTGCCACTGATGCAAATAAAGCATACTGAATTGCGTTACACTGGATCGAGGGGGAAAGACAGAGTAGCGAGAAATGAGAGAAATGAAAGCGAAAGATGAGACCGTTTTTTTTCCCCCCCCTCTGCTAGGCTGATGTGCTTAATCTGCCTGTCAGTGTGACTTTTGGGGACATTGATTCCCTCTCCTACACAAATCTGAAATTGATCTCATTAATCTCCTACGCACATATTCACAAAACACAGCAGGGCGAGACGTTTAATTAACTGCATTTTGTGCTGAACAAACCACCATCGTCAATGAGAGTTTATACATCGGGCGACAAGACGAACGCCCTTCTGGCGGGACTCTCCCTCTTCAAGTTCCCCGTCTCGTTTGCATCCACAAAGCGTCACAAAAGCCTCAAGATGGACTAAAGCTGTGGTTATATTAGCTTCATCTAATCATGCTGGCAAAGTGCTAACCAGCAGGCCTTGATTAGTTTTTATAAATAGTCATAATGATGAATTATATCAAACTCATGAACTCAATTACTATACCCATAACTAAGTAAAAAGGTTAAGTGGAGGGATGCATTAAGTATGTAAGAATGAAAATAACCCTCACATAGAAGGTGAGGGGAGACAGCTGAATTAGACTCTGTCCCAGTATGAATTAGTGCCCCGCTGGATTTTTGTCACGGACGCTCAGTCGACTGCAAAGAAAATAAAACTCCAGAGCTTTTTCTGTGAGCTTGACATGTATCCATCTGTCTAAAGTCATCATCTACAACTGGACTGAACTTGAACTGAATAATTTGTCACCTTGGAGGTGAACCTTGGAGAAACGCACACAGTGAAATAAATAAAAAGAAAATACTTGTGTGTTACAGAGAAGCTGGCATAGTTTAGTGTGGTGGATTTGTTGCTGCAATACTGTCACGCTAATTTGATTTCAAAGGATAAGCTCCCCCTCCTCCTCCATCAGTAGGCTCATCCCGCCTCCTTCACTTTTCACTTCGACACTATATGCTTTCGGGGACGAGAACCAAACGATGTGTTCAGCAAACGTAACGCAGCGTTGGCTAAAGTTGGTTTAAGAGCAGAACAAAGCCGTGCGTATCACCCTGACCTCTGATACCAGCTTGCACGCACACAGTGGGGAAATAATACACGCAGCTAGTTATGTGTGTTTATTTAACAGAACCTGTGGCCGAACAAACTGATGTCTTTAGTTAATGATATGCTCCTCGGGCAGTAATACAGTTTAGCTCTTGGCAGAGCTTTAGCGAAACAGCCAACAGAGCGGGAAGTTGTGCTCGTGTCACTTTTGATCCCCCTCCCCCCCTTTCTTTCTTGCTGCTATAATAGTAATTCCACATTTCCAAAATGAGCCAGTTCCTGCTCGCTAATCTGTATTCATTTTCCTTTTCTATGCGGGGAGATAGCGTCTTCATGGAGGCTGGGAGTGTGGGTCACAGCAGCCAACCTTCCCGTATTGAGAAGGGATAAAAGATTATGAGCTGGAGAAATTATAGCACCTTGAAAAAAAATGGGGGGGGCTTAATCTCTATTATTTCCAGGATTAGTCTCTGGGTGACTCAACATCACAGCAATCACAGAGGGAAGGAAATGGCATCTTTTCATGAAGGGTGGAAAAAAAAGAGAGGGATGGGGTGGTGAGAGAAGCTTTCATAGCGGCAAATCAGAGCGAAAGCATCAGAGGAAAGGCTGCGTTGGCTTCTTTCATGGTGAATGCATTTTCCGGGATCATCTGTCTGAGCCAGGCTCTCCGTCTTCGGTCTGAACCAACATGGCGGTTGTGGAGGCACGCTCTCTCGTTTTGCTCCTGAAGGAATATTCACATTGTTGTAAGTGATATACATATATATGAGAGCTTTGATTCTCAGCCCAGACTCGATTTGGCCTGACTCAACCCCACAGGTCTGCGATGGTTTGGGCTCTAAATTTGTTTTATGCCCTCCGGCTTGAATGGAGTAAAAATCCATTGTGTTCATTTTTACATTTTGTCATCTTCTCCCCTCTAAATGAAACAAATGTGTGGAGGAATGCGGTGTTTGCCATGTGTCTCCAAAAACATATCATGAGCGAAGTCCTGGTTTGAGCTTTGTAAAACAACAAATCAGTGCAAGTAGACAAATTAAGAGGAAGGAGTATTTTCAGAATTCTCGGGGAATCAGTTTTCCTTCAGATAACAAAATCAACTTATCTGTAGAGTTCTTGTAAGCATTTTTTTCATTTTTGAATAACTAGACTGCTACAAAAGAAAAAACAAGGAGGTGTGCATATATGCATGTATAAATATAAAAACATTTTACTTTATGATAGGTTTTGCAATACTGTGTTGTGGTTTTGCTCATGCAAAGATTGATGTGAGTTTGGGAAGGTGGAGAAACGACTGTGTGTTTGTTTTCTGTAAAAGAAATAAATTCATTGTAATGTATTCTTCGCTGAATGTGTTTGTCAATTTATTTTGTGAGCAAAAATATAGAGGCAGTAATACCTATCTTTTGGAAACCACAAATCTTGTCCTGTGTTTATATACTATCTGGTGTTGACATCAGGGCCTTAACACGTCATAAATCTGAACTTTGCTTATAATGTCATGTTAACAATCTGTTTAAGTATGGGCTCGAGGGAGGTCAAATTACAAGTTATTTTACGACATACCCTTATTTATACTTTATCAGAAAACATATTAAATGAACAAACCTGCCATTTACTTTAATATAGCCTCATGATAATACAAAATGTAGTTGTATTTATCCAAAACAACCCATTAATGTGTATGCTATAGGTGCAGACCAGAGAAGCCCACTCACTCTATCTTTAACTAACAGTAATCTTTCTATTTGCAGAACAGCAATCAGTCATAACAAACGGTTTAATCAAATAGGCAGGATTAAGCTCTGGGGGATGTGGAAGTGAAACGCTAAAAAGTGCTGCCTCCTCTGACAGGGTTTTGCTGTTAAGCCTGCAAAACACATTGTCAAAATAATGAAAATTGAATGGTATGTTTTCCACTCCATAACAGCATGAAGCACACAGCTTTCTGACTCATAAAGCAGAAGTGGTTAGTGCACTGCGCTTTTGCAGTAATGATGATGCCATTCATTGCTTACACAACAGGCAGCGAACTAGGCCTTTATGATGAGCTCTGGAGGATGAATTAGCATCCATTAAAACTGCCATTGACAGCTCTGCTTAGCTCCCTCCACTGGAAATAAAACGGTGGAGAGTGAAGGCCTAATTTCCATGATGGCTTAAAATGCTGCCCCCGCCTTGCACTGTGTGGTCTTTAAATAAATCATCTTTATTGTGACAAAGTACATTTAGGCCACGACTGGCGGCCAACAGGCAGATTCTCCCGCTGGCTGTCACTGTCTATTTAAACTCACACAGCCACAGCTGGCAGAGCCGCCGGCTTCATGAGAATTTCTACCTGCGGGGCACCAACCAGCCCAGATCAGGCTCCCTGCGGTAATCTGTCCTACTTTCAACTGGAGCACTGTGGGCCCATTTTCACCCCAGGGTCCATAAACTTCTATTGAATTTGTTCAAGGTGAAATCCAGGACTAGTGTCCTCTGGACAAGAAAAATCACGGGCTGCTGCGATCACTCCACAAAGGACACAGCAGCTATTAATGTCCACACATTAAACTGAAAACAATCAAGAGTCAAAATGCATCACCTTCCTGCAGTCGTTTCATCCACACTGCTGGTATATAGCAATAGATCAGCAAGCATATCTCTGCAACCACAACTTTACAGCGGGTGGTTGGCTTGCTTTATTTACATCATTTCCACAGTTTCCACAAGACATCACGGTTAATCTAATGTTAATAGTGGCACCAAATTATGTTTAATAACTGCCTTGACTGGTACATTAAGAAAGTAATATTCTTGCTATGTTGTGGTGAAGCACCATTTGAGTTGCTCTCACTGTGATCGCTCATTTCTGTGTCTTGTTTATGTCAAGAGGACTTGGTCTTTAGAAAGCAGGTGAGCACAAAAATCTAATTTAATGCACCTGATGTACTCGGCCGTTAACGTTTTTGAAGTGTTTGCACCGTGGCCATAGAGGACAAACAAACACTAAGAGATAACGCTGATCTGCTGGGAAATGAGCATGAATGCACTATCAGCGCAGCTCAGATAGAGCAGCGCTGTGTTTTGTTGTGTTGTGTTTCCTTTACCAGCCCTCTGCCCTTCCACAGCGGTCTGCGCGTCTGTATCAAGCACACTTAAAATAAACTGCCTCCATCTGCTTGAATTGAGATAAGCTTGAGTTCAATCAGACCCGCTGAAAGGCAGTCAGCAGATGTGCAGCACATACTTATTGATATTTAAAGTCTGTCGCAGCTTTATCCGCCCCATGAACTTAGTAATTAGCAGCTTCCTGTCTCGATGCTCCTCTCTGGCTGCCTGCCTGGTGGAGTGAGCTTGAAGGATCGTGCATTAGCAGCTTCGGAGATGAGAATCACAGGATCTCTGCTTACTGGTGCATTTCGAAAGATGTTTATCGGGGACAACGTAACATCGGCAAATTTATTACAGAAGTCAGAAGGAGCACCTTCTCGGGATCTTTCCAGATCAGTTTGTTAAAGGACAGTAAAGTGTAAATCTGAAAAGTTAGTTAACTGATCCTCCTCTCTGGAACAGCAATGGTTCAAACGTAGCTTAGCAACCATAACTAATCAAGTCAAACCTGTCCAGCTTTGGGTTTATCCACAGGGTGTATGGGGCTATAGCAAGAACATGACTGGAAAATATAGATAATTTGCTCCTAGAGGGATCATTTTTACATCATTGTGGATAATGTATATGTTTCAGAACTCTGATTCTCAGCCCAGTTGCATGTTTAAGACTGCTTTTACAGTGTTAAAAATCTATTTAAGCATAATGAATTCCAGTGGTTGACATTTCGCTATCACTGAAACCTTCTCCTAACATTTGTGACACCTATGTTTTCTTCATGAAATGGCAGGAGAGAATATTTGGATCCTACTAATAGCATCATTTTGGTTAAAACACCTGTCAAAAGGAAAAGGCCTATGGCTGCGTGGCTAAGCTGATCATGCACACATCTTGACAGTGTATTGCCTAAGTCCTAATGAGGAGAACTTGAATTTGCAGTCAACGTTTTTTGGGGCAATGTCATGTCTCCTGGCAGCTGCATATTTCAGCAGGTTTGCATTTTCTGCTTGATTTTCGAGGCACATCGCCAGATTTGGGAACACAATATTTTCATTCAAGTCAGCATTTCCGCAAATACCAAAATGTGAAAGCATTTCGCTGACAGAACGTGTAGTTTGAATGTGTGCTTGCCTGATTGTGTGTGCATGTGTTCAAGTGTATATCTTAAATTTAAGCCTGTGCAAAATTTGAGCTGTTTAAGGGTTCCAGTAACAATTGAACAATCATTTGTTCGCCCTCTAAGGAGAAATTTCTCAAGAAAATAGAAAATGTCCTCAGTCAGCAGATGCGTCATGTTCTGCAGCCAAAGCCAAATTCATGCATATCAAAAGTTAGAAATAGTCCCGGCTTATCCACATCCAAGTGCGGTTTTTGACTAACAAATGCACTTTTCCTCACAGTTTATGTCGACAGCGGGGAGCACACAGAGGCAGAGCCACAGGCTAACAACTCCTGTTTGAAGGACATGGAAGGTGTATCACTGCCAGAGTCCTAGAGAGTCCATTCCCCAAAGGTGGTGACACAGAAAAAGCTTGAACAGAACAAATTGTCACAGTCACAGAGTGCTGTATCCCATTTAGACCCACTGTTTATTTCTGTTGTTGAGCTGGATATCCTCTCTTCACTTGGCAGAACTCTGTCCCGGGAGGACACTCGACTTTGTCAGGTATGTACAAATGAAAAACAATCAAGAGATGTGATACAGTGACACTCTAGAGCCGTCTAAAAAATGTAGATTCACCTCTCATGATGCTCTTCTGGAAATCTGTCCACAAGGTTGAGATTGCGTACAAAATCTGGCAATTTATTTTCAAGATACTTCGTTAAGGTGCAAAGTGTTCAGTGTGAAATTTTGACCAAATTGTGGTGCTAGAACAAGGGTGAGGAGGTCTGGGTTTTCAGGGGCATTGTGAATATCCATACAAAAATGTCAAGAAAATCTGGCAAGAAATACTCTCCTGTGGACTGACATCAGGGGGTAACAATCCCGCCATACTCCTACAAATTGTAGGTGTTGTGGTTCAGAGTCAACCTTGCAACAACCAAACAACGAATCACAAAAGGTATATGAGCTATTACGTTACATATATTATGATTGTAGGATTGACTAAGACAATAATAAACTGCAAAAATAAAGAAATCTTGCCATCCATACAATCCAAAATGTTTCACCTATTCAGAGTGGATGATCATGTTTAGAGTCCAGTTTATCCTCCCTTCTAATTCTAACTCCACACTGTGCAGACTCATCTTTTTTCATTTGTTGACCAGGTTTATTCAACCGATCAGTGATGGCGGCTCTCCAGCACACCACGACAGAACAGGACACAGGCCACATCTACTGGAGGATGTATATTAACCAGTCTATTGAATGTACTGAAGGCCCTCAGTGCGTGTTCAGAGAGACTGGGAAGGAAATTTTAGAGGTGGCGTGATTGCATACAAAGTCACAGAAGATATTTTTTGTCTATCTGAACACATTTCAGGTGTTCATACAGATCAACTGCGACTGTAATGCAGTAAGGGAAGGAGAATTATTATGGATACCAACCACCCACATAACAGCCTTTCCTCTTTTCTGTGTTTAAAATGAAGATAGCGGATACACCAGGCCATCAGGAAGAGCTTCTAACCTCAGGCCACTAGGAAACTGAATGAGAACACCGCCTAAGGACTGCTCTAAAACTTTTTAATATTTATCTATTAAGTTACTGCAGTTAACATTACTACCTATTTTATTTTTAATTTTTTTTTACCTACTTATTTTATTCATTATTCTTATTCTACTTTACACTTATTTCTTATTGCATAATTAAAGGAGCTAAGGGACACACTATGATTATACGTAATAAGATTGTGTGACATGTGACTAAATATAGAGCTTGAAACTTTACTCCAAATTTTTTTTTAACCTTTTTTACACCCAATGGGGACATGTTAATCACGTCTTGCTCCAGATTCATTACACGGCATCACAGGTCATGTGACTGAACTCTGGTGTGATGGACTGATTGTCAGCGATGAGGCAGGATAAGAAGAAGATGGGTAAAAGGAGTCAGGCTGATAAGGGAAGCATGGCTGAAGTCCCAGAGTCAAACCTGATTAAAATATAGTTTAATCACTTTGTCCTGTCCTAATTTTTTCCGGCATAGTCAACAAAAATGTGAAAGTCTCTGAATCTTCTGTGCATCTACAGCCTACTGTTCCTCTGTAATGTGTTAAATTTCTCCCTGCTGTTAAAGGACCTACTTCTCTGTTAGAGATTTTAATGTGCTTTTTTATTCAGGGGCTATTATTATTTAGAAAAATAAATTAACCCGTTTTACTTGAATCACACAGCAGGTGCTCTAATCTGCATTGAAATAACCCTTCAGAGTTCACACTGTGTCTTCCAGACAGTCCCACATGACCTCCACAGACCCTGTGAGATCACCCACGGGTGACAATGGTCTGAACTTTAGCAGATCCCTGGTTACCAGATATCTTGAGGCTGCACGAGCTCTTGGCAAACCCAGAATGTAATAGAAATCCATGGCATGTGTCTAAACCATTAAAATGACTTAATGTAGTTGGTCTTGGCATGCAGCACCATTCCCAGGATACATTTGGAAAAATTTGCCCTCATTTTGATGCAGGATGTGAGTCACCCTAAGCTTCTACACGAACAGCCAGAAGTTTGATATGATTCTGAAGAGGAAGCCAGACATATTACATAAATCTTCATCTTTTAATTGCTTTTGATGCTTTTAAAGTCAATTAAGCCACTAATCAAAATGCTTATTACAGATTTGCATAAAAAATACAGGATCACTGACACACATCCAGCACATCCAGTGGTGTGATGTAGACCAAATCATATCGTCTGTACAGATACAAATCAGAAAATTAAGCAAACATTTTCTCAAGAAACTCCATCTCATCATAATAAATGCAATCATAGTGACTAAGATGTATGCTGACATCTCAGGCATACTGATTACTATTAACTACCAGGGAGGTAAAATGTGTGTGTATACTTATAGTTACAATGCAAGGACAGTAACGTATTAACACAGTCACACTGCAGGGACTCTCCTCCCATCTGGGGACAAATCTTAGGTCCTTCAAGGGTTAATCTTACATTTAAGGGCTAAAATAATTTTTGTTAGGATTAGATGAAGGTCAGAGTTCTGCATACAGTGCACGGATAGAGGGTGAGCATTCAGGGAATGTAAGTCAATCAATGTCCTCTGAAGTGACAGAAATAAGTGTGTGTGTGCGCCTAAACTCCTTCAGTCATTAGCAGTCAGGCTAATCAAACACACACTGTCAACACTCTGCAAAGACTGATTGGGGCTGTCAGTCTCTGTTAGCAGGGTTGAGGGAAAGGAGGGCATGTCTTGATGCAAACCTCTACAGCACCAGCGTAAGATTAGGAATAACACTCAGAATTAGAGAAGATGACTCGTTTATCCAGTCAGATTGTACGTATACAGTATGGAAATGTGCTATGAAGATGATGTGTTCAAATTCAAATACAGCTTTATGTGAAAGTGCAAGAAATATGTTTTCCTGCAATGAAAGGATGCAGTGAAAGAGACTAAATAACATGAGGGGATTTAAACTGAAAGGTGAGCAGTGAAATAAATGTATCACTGTTGGGTGAAGGTTGGGCTTTTGCCTTAAACTCACAGTTCATGCAAATGTTAGTAGCAATGAATTCACTTGATAACTTCTGAACATTTACTTTTACAAAAGCTGTTTGTAAATTTTAAGATACGTGGGGCGTTTTCCCACATGGTGACGTGAGAAAATTGCTATTTCGACCAATGCAGAGTTGTTGTTCTTCGGCATCTTTAGCGCACCTGCTATTTAAGTTCACATGCATCACTGGTCTCACAGCTCTGAAACATCTGTGCCAGTCATACTGAAGCATGACGACCTAGTCCAACCAATGAAGAATTGGCTTCTCTAAGAAATCATGTCGTTTTCTGAACGGTGCAGAACGGTGGCACCACACATCTGAAGCCAACGGCATGTGGTTTTGATCTTGAAGTCAATGGGCACAATGATAATTAATTGTTTGGTGAAGCAGTTAATGAGTGCATTGATTCAACACTGTCAGTCATAATACCACTGCATTTGACAATGTAAATGGTTACATACTATATTAAAATTTGACATAGGGACATTATAATGCCTTTCAAAAATGAAACATCAAACAGCTGGCAGAAAAATGTGTGCAAGACGCACAGGATTAATGAGCTCCAGTAATCCGACATCTTCCATTTAAAAAGCAGAAATCGAGTTACAATGGACCCTTCTGATGTGTGCAGAGATGTGTGGGGTTAATACGAAGCAGCCTGTAGTCATTTGCATGTAATTTAAATCAAGGTAAACATGGTGGATGGCACGGTGCTCTTCAGTGAGAGGCTGTGGATTTATCAACATATACAGTATGTCCTGTAGGGATTTAATGAACTGAAGAAGCTTTTCATACAGTGTGAAGCAGCTGTATACAGCAGATACTGTAACACTTACTCATATTTAATTTACATATGAATGCAGAAAGATTTACCAACACTCCTGCCATAGCTACATTAAACGTTGTTTGTTGGTTTGTTTGCTTTTTAAAAACGCTATCTACTGGCTGAAGAGTGATGAATTGTTCATTTACATTTTAAGCATTAGTGCCTTTATTTGTGGTATTTAGCTTGTTGTTGTTGACAAACTCATGAAAGAGGCAGCTGAGTTACGCCAGATACTGCGGTGACACAAATAAATTAAAGTTTTCTCAGAGACACAAGGCACTGAGTCAAAGTACAGTAGCCTAATTAAATTAATGTTCTCCAAGATAATCTGCACTATCAGTATTGCAATTAAAAACATACTGTGCCATACTCATTACTCCACAATTACAATAATGAGCCATTAACGCTGCTGGATAGTGAATTCAAGCCCCAACAGGAAAATTAATGGTCCCATCTAAAGTGACTTGTGAACTTATGTGTCCCCAAACATTTTGAAAACTTTTCCTTAACATAACACAGAAAAAAGACGTGCTACCTCCGCACGGAACTCAGATTAATGTCTCATAGTTAATATGATGGGTCATTTTATAACACCTGATTTCCCCCGACTCTAATGTTGTAGGTTCCTAATGAATGATTTAAAATAAAAGTTAAGTGGATAACTTCTTTAGTCATGCAGAGAAAGTTACTACATTAGAAAATGTGTTCCTATTTTTTACATTGTCACATAGATAATTTACCTTATTGTATATACTTCACATATAGATAATGACTGAAAACAATGTGTAAAAATTTATTAATGCAAATATTTAATCACTTCAGATAAAATAATCATAGGAGATAACTTCTATCTTCTAACACATTTTGGCAAACATCAATAAAGCTCAGCCAAAACAAAAACTGTAGTTCACAACAGTAAGAAATCACTGATGTTTATTCTGCATTAGGATATTTTAAGCCGCTCAGGCAAATATCATTTGTTGCCATTTAAAGCAATTCTGTGGTGTTTTTAACCTCTGAATTACAGTAAATCATCTGTTTGCGTGTGTGGATGTTAAAATAAATTACAGGGTTTTATTTGTATGACAATGCCCAGTAGGGCTTTGCACAAGCACAAACAGTGTTTTTAGCAGGTGCAGAATTTTGTTTCATCTCTTGTAAAAGAGGAAATGAAGAGGCTACATGACACAAGTCAAGCCAGCCTGTGTCACAAAGTTCAGGATATATTCTGATCACATTTCCTCTTTTCAAATATCTGGACATTTTCCAGTATTTTCCAGTTGACAGTGGAGAACAGAAAAGATGTAGGAGGATGAACAGGACTGATGACTCAACCCAAAACTAAAGAAGACAATGTGCCCTAAAGCTCTGGAATAAATCATTCTGCAGTGTCATAATAAATCAATTAGTTTTAAATCTTGGTTAAAGGCTCACTTTTAAATCTTTTTTTCTGTCATTTCAACCTGTTTTATCATTCACTTGTGTTGATTTTATTGGATCTATATATAGATCCTCAAGTCTTGAACCAGCCATGTGGCAATCACATCTTTGGCGTCTTCCAGCACTGGACGCAGTTCATTTCCAGCTGCAGAGCAATTGTGCTGTGTACGTCTGAACACAATTACCGAAACCAGCCATTGTGTCATAGTGTAGGTCACTGCGATTTGCATCACTGGCATTATATGATATAGAGGCACAGAAAGAGAGCTCTTATGTTGTGTTGTAACGCTTTTGTGTTTCAGGTGTGTTGAATTTGTGTATGTAAAAAGGTTATATCCAATGTATTGAGTAAAGCTTCAACATTATGGCGACAACACTGCCACTGTTACTCCTCCAGTTTCTGATGTGCTTCATATCATTTTATGTCTCCCACTCTTAAACAAAAGACGCAGAGAAAGATATAAATCTCACAGCTGAGAAATGTGCTCCTTATTCTAGGAATTTTCACGCATCATTTCCCTCTCTTGCGTGTTATACCGAACAGAGAATGAGATTTATATACATATGCTGTCACTGCAGCCTCCAAACGGCGCTCTTGACGAGGGGTGGAGGGGTGGGGACAGCTGCAGCATGGCCACCAGGCAAAACTCCACAGTTATCTCCTCTCCAACTGTTTCCCTTTGATCTCTCTAATCTGCCATTTAAAGAGGAAAGCACCAAGAGCAGCCACACTGACACTTCTTAGTATTTCTACCCAGGCACACATGGCAGTGTGTATTTGTCCATAAGCTGCTAAAGGATATCACAAAATGCATATGTGCACACATCACAAGATTTGTCGTCATGACCATATAAAAACTGCAACGCGTTCCAAAATTAAAAACACACACAAATCTAAGGCTGAAAC
>JBAJHX010000024.1:7524117-7540912 GCA_037176925.1 Amniataba percoides | reverse complement strand
ACCCAGGCACACATGGCAGTGTGTATTTGTCCATAAGCTGCTAAAGGATATCACAAAATGCATATGTGCACACATCATTTAAACCTGTGCTTTACACTCTACTCTGTAAGATTTGTCGTCATGACCATATAAAAACTGCAACGCGTTCCAAAATTAAAAACACACACAAATCTAAGGCTGAAACTAACAAACATTATTATATATATAAAAACAAATCTGAAAATGAATCCCAATTTTTAAACAGTCCGACAGTCCAAATGATAATTAGTTTAAAAATAGAAAAGCAGAAATTTTCATATTTAAGAAGCTCTTAGCAGCCAAATTTCACTTGAAAATGATGGACGGACTGTAAAAAACAATGCCAACTAAATTCCTATCAACCAACCGTTTTTTTCAGCTCAACATATCCATATCAAGCACTTGTTTAATCTGTAATTTGCATCCATTTTTTCTGGAGGTCAAACTAAAAGCTTCCATCTAGTAGATTCATGTACTACATGTGCTACCAGTGGGTACTGGGCAAATGAAAGCATTTAACTTGGCAAGACTAAAGTGGTTCTAAATTTAAAAATCCCTAAATGTAATCAGCATTTTGCTCCCTTAGCTGCAAAAAACATAAACACAAATGACTAAAAATCCCCACACTGCCTTTATCTTTAACAGCCTCCAATTATACGAGCTAATCTGGGCATATTTCCCTGGGGAGGCAAAGACATAATTGCCAGCAATCTGCACAGTGATATCAGCGCTGTTCTTGTGTGGCTTTAAAATGACTTGACACATCTGGGAGCGACGGTGTTGTATTGGTCTGAACTCTGCACTTGGCTTCATCAAAAAGAGGTCAATTAGAAAAACAAACAGACCGGGGACTCATTTTGGATGCAGAGGAACTGAGAGAGGGCAGATGGTGGGCAGGAGACTGAGCCTGCCCTTGAGCAATGATGTAAAGTCATTGTTGTAAAACACACATTGACGGGAGAATACCCTTGCATGCATTTGAGCACATGGATCCAGAAAAAAAGCACAAATAAATAACCCGACAAAAGCTCACTTGCATGTGAAGCTTAAATAAGTGATACTGACACAAACGTGCACTGTAAGAGTGAACAAACGGTCTTACCAAACAGCATCTCCACGTGTTTTGTGATTCCTCTGCTTGCCGCTCTCTTCTGCGTTTGGCTCAGGCGTCTCCTGACACTTTCTCACATCAGAGAAGTTGAGCAAAAACCAACAAAGTGCCCCCTCACGGGTGACCCTCTCCCTGTTTCTCTCTCCCTCTCCACTGTGTCTCTCTTTTCCTCCACTTTGATCCTCTAAGCGAAGTGAAATGGCAGTCCTTTTCTCGGTCAGTGACACAGCCCGACTGGGATCCAAACTGCCGCAGCAAAAAGAACGACACGTGTGCGCCTCAATTAAAAGCTTTGCGCTCTGCCGATCACGCTGCCCTTTATGAGACGAAGGAGAAGAAAGGGTGAGGCGGGTTGGAAAGCAGCGAGAGGAGGAGGAGAGGCTGAGAGTGTGATGGCGAGGGTCTGAAGAGCAAGTGTGTATTCTTCTGTGTGAGAGTATATGAGAGGGAGTGAGTGAGAGAGCGAGAAGGGGGGTGGAGGGGGAGAGAAAGCTGGCAGAGGACTGGCTATTAACAACATGAACATCCCACCTCTCCTCGTCTTCCCAGCTCCATTTCCTATTCAGGGTTCACACCTGCATGCTCCCTAAAGGACACTCAACTGTTATTTCCTTCCTGGCATTACTTGACAACAATAGGCATCATTTATCAATCTGTTTCTACTCTGCTTAAAATGCGGCCGTGCTGCAACGTTTTCCTGAGTTATCAACATCGTGGCCGCAAGGGAGGAACACTTTAGGGCTTTCAATCCAAACGATGCACCTTGTGTGTTGACGTCATCGGCATAAGTTATATTGTTGTGATTCAATCTGCAGTCCTGTGTTAGTGACGATTGATTGCAAGGTCCTACTTGATTGGAACCAATTATTATTACATGCTCCCAGTTTATATTTCCAATAGGTTGAGAGGTTTAAATCAAAATACCTGAGTCACTGGTGCGGCGCGAAGTCATTATTTTGTTCACCAACACTTGAGTGGGACTGATGTAATCGCTATCATAATTAAACAGCAGTGATTCAGTGTTCAGCCCAAATGAGCCTGATTAAAATGATTATTTTAATGAGCTGTTTGTGCTGCAGTTTTATACATAATACCTCAGATTTGAGTTCTGAAGGTTTATCCCTCTCAAATGGATTTAACCCCGACAGCCTCTCACTTCTAAATATTTAGATTGGCACACATTGTAGATGTGCTTCTCATGCCGGGCTCAGGTTACTATGAGGTGGAACAGGAAGTAGAGCCACATCTGGCAAAGTGACATAAAGGCAAATATTTAAAGCGACCGTGTGACTTTTGATGAGGGTGGCCTTGTGTGTGACATATGCAGGTAACTTAGACTGGCAGGTTTGTTATTAGAGGTGAGTCTCTCCTGTGTATGTAGAAAAAGTGCAGTGGACACCATAAAGTGTACGGCTTCAGGAGTTATTAAGTTTCAGTGGTCAGCATAAAGTGTCCAGATAAGCTCCGGTTCAAGTAAAACAGTGGAGAATAAAAGTGTCGAAGCTGCAGAGGCTCATTAGGTTTAAGACACTTAAATAAGCCTAAAGAAACCAGAGATGGTTCTTTCATGACCAAAGCAGGGAACATAACAAATTAAAAACACTCTGGATTAAAAGTTGCTGATAGCTTCCTATAAGTTATTTTTTCCTTTTTTTCACTCTACAGCTAGGTTAGCTTAGCTAGTAAAAACTTAAAGGCAGTACAAAATCCTTTTAATTTTGGATGATGTTAAATAATATGTGTTAACCTTTTACTTGTGAGAGAAAGCTTATAGACTAAATTCTCAATTCAGTTTTTCTATACATATTCAACTTATTACAAGTATGTGCATACATTTCTAAAGAAAATTTTATTTAAAGGTGTGTTTTAATTTCATATCCATGTTTTTCCTCATCTAATTCAAGGGACTATAGACAAATGTTGTCTTACTGTGTGAAGCCCCTTGAGTTTAATGGTGATACTGGGCTATATAGATAAATATAAATAAATATGTTGTGATATTTGTTTCACCAAACGTGATCTATATTTGCCATTTATGACATACACAGCTTTAACTATACATAGAATAGGGTGTAAACGTAAGTATCAAAAGAGAATAGCATGTAAGCCTGCATATGTATGGTAATTCTTGTACAAAAGATGTACTTAATTTGCATCTATTTTGGAGACAATCCTCCAAAAACGGCAACATAATTCATGCTGTAGAGGGTTAACACTCATCACCAAAGCTTAGCAGACTGATAGTGCAGCTCCTTCCCTGCTCAACGCTAATTTAACTATTTGAGATTAAGCAGCCAACAGCATGTAGCTCTAACAGAGTGTTTATTTTAATGAGCAGGTGGGAGACATTATTGTTTACCTTACAGCTTGCTCATTTTCCTGACTAATCTTTCCATGATTACTCTATTGACACGCTGCAGAGCGTCTCTGCTGCCCTGCCATGCTCTGCCGCGATTCAGTCAGGCCGTTTTACAGCTAAATAAAGCATTTTACAGCTTTCTGCATGATGTTTACGTTGAACGGCTCTGTGAGCTGCACTGTATTAACCACAGCAATGGTTTTGGCATTGAAATTGGGAAATGATCTGATGCGTGATGAGAATATTCCATCCAAAACTCACTCTAGCTGATCTGCACCAGCTACAGTCTGCAGAAACCTGGACAGTGGCAATGTTGTTTAAGGGTTGTTTTTTACATTCATAACACCAGCAGGAAAAAACACTCATCATTGTAGCAGATAACCAACAAATCAAAGCTTCACTAGCTTATTTCTTTCATGTTGGATATAACAGCAGCTGCATTTAGTTTAGTAGATCGTATAAAGTGATGAACTATACTAATTCAAGTACTGTATCTGAATAAGATTTGGACAATATATTATATCCTGCTAACCATTATGTGGAAAAGCCCCTTTTAGAGCATAAATATGCACAATAGTGTGGGACTATTTAACTTTACGTTACAACTTTAACGTTTGAGTATTTCTGCATCGTGGAATTACAAATTTGACTTCAGTAAAGGATGCGAGTAATTCTTAGAGCTTTCAGCTAAATGCTTTATGCTAATTTTCATTATTTATGCTTTTAAATATGAATTCCTTTTTACACAGTTTACAATTACATTAACATTCGCCACTATGTGCTTTCAGTCCCTGGAGATGAGCACAGAGGGAAGTTTGGGTGCATCTGAAAACTCAACTCATTCCAGAAGCAGGTCGCCGGATATTTGGAGAGGCAGCACAAAGGCTCGTGTGCACCGCCGAGGAGGGCAGGCCTCCATTGCATTGTTATTCACTACACAGTCACTATAATCACTTCAAATAAACACAATTATTCTCGCAGTCTGTACTCCGAAGCCCTGGCCTCAAATGTCATACACGAGACACGCACACACCCACACACTGCTTGTGTCTGCCCTGTGTGCTCCTTGCTGGCTCCTTGTCCACTTGGATAAGTGTGGTGTGGAAGCACAACACTGACAAATCCTGACAGTTTTACACTTGATTTCAGGCTGCTGCATTCAAATGAGAGTGCGAGGAGACGGCCTCGAGCAGAATGGTTGTGTGCCAGCTACACGCAGCAGGCTTTCATCTAGCTGTGGACCTACTAAACCCTGGCTTTGCATGCTTCTGTTTACCTATATGCACTCTGTAGGTGTGTATGATTGGACACGCCATGTTACTTATGGAAATCCAGGCTTGGTAAAGGTTGAGAGGGATGGAAGGGAAGATGGAAACAGAAACCCCCCCCCCAAGCATTTTCTTCTTCTTCCCATTTTGTGTACGTATAGGAAGGCGTGTTACAAGCTTGTTTAATCTTACCAGATATCCAAACAATCTCAAAAAGTGACTGGATGAGTCCAGCGCTCCTCGTGTTTGTTTTTTTAAGTATTCAAATATATTCACTGGCTCCTCAGCCCACGTGACTCTGCTTCACATGCAAGATAATGACTCATGTTCTCGCAAACAACCACGATGTGCTGCCATCTAGACAGCAAAGGGAAGTATTTACTTGTTTGTTTTGAGCTTAAAATCCAGGTACAGCTCCCTGGATAACATCTGACCTGTGCTGTAGATGACACAGCTTTAGTGCCATCAGTCCCTGAGGGTTTTGGTGCCATATTTGCCAGCCACTGAGCAAAAAAAAAAAAATTGGGAAATGATGCACCAAGCCAACACCACCCTCTTTATTTTTTATGTCTGTATTGCCTGCTTACGCTTCTTCCCACGGGCCTTCAGTCTATGCAGATAGCCGTTGATAACAGATCAAGTGACATCTTAAAAAATGGCTGCTTTTGCTAAGATACCCTTAGCGTATGAAATGAGGCCAAGCAGCATAAAACTCCAGCTGATAAATGTCCCATTTCACAACTCACACAGTATGTTTCAGCATACTGTGTGTGTGTGTCTGCGTGCCCATAAGCGCCTGCAGGAATTACCGCTTTCATGGATGTTTTCGTGATACCGTCTAGCTACTGTATGTTGGTGGACAGGAGGAGGAACGATTCAACCCTCAGGAAAGCATCAATCTGCATTGGAGCTCTATTTGAGAAAATTCTGAGATGTTCCATTTGTGAGGGAGGAAGCTTTGTTCCAAGAAGAAAAAAGGTTTAATCTTCCCTTTCAGTGGGAAATTTGTGCAGGAAATGTTGTAGGTCACCTCTCTGACCCACATTACTTTTCAGGTTTGATCTCGGATGTGCGTTTGAACAGTCTTACTTTGAAGAATCTAATCAGAAGAAGAAGACTGGAGATCCATGGACAGTCACATCATGTTACCCTAAATTTTTAGCCACAGGTGTAGCCGTATGTATTGACAGCTATTATACCAGCCTAAAAATAGCTAAAGATGCGTATCAGTGCACATCTCGCAGAGTAAGCCCGCAGGCGATGATGTTACAGTCTTTCATGTAATCCTGAATTTATCTTTTAAGGCAGTACCTCCTCCTCAACGATAGAAGCACAAAAAAATGGGACCAATCCTAGGAGGAAGTGCTGTCTTAAGGAAAAACCTGGGCAAGAAATGTCCCTTCTCTTTCTGTCGTTCCATATCCAGAACACACACCGACAAATATGAAACAAATATGAAACTGACAAGGACGACACTGATAACAGCCAGGAGCTGAAAGGAAGAGGCATCACCATCTGTATTAGAAACCCCCATTGCCAGTCAAGGACATTTTTCATTGTTATTATGTTATGTCAACTTATGTGCAGTCTCTCTAAACGTATGTCATGTTATCCTGAACAAGTTTATATAAATGCATTCACTGCTTTATTATATCCTGAATGAGTAAAATGTACTTGCAGCTCGTCATTTCTTCTGATTAAAAAGCAAAGATAAGCGCTACGGGGGCACTTTAGCTTCTTAAAGGTTCACAATGTCATGTCACAGTTATTCTGCTTAAGATGTACAACTTATAATTGTCTCTTTAACAGTTTCCTGTATTTTTCAAATTACTGTGTGCATAAGAGATGATGGCTAAGATAATTTATTGAGAGGGCAGTACATGTCATCTATTTCACTCTCTCTCTCTTTATGATGCTGCTGCAGCCTTTATGTAAATCTGTCATTCAGTTTAGACTTGTGATGACCAATACAGAAATGTAATTGCCTTTCACACTTTATTTAATATTTAGATAAAAGTAACAAAATAACAATACCATAATGTAAAAATACTTAATACAAGTGCATCCTGCATTTACAAGAGGCTAAAGTATTTCAGAAAATGGCATTTAAGTACTCATTGTGCAAATAAATGATTTGATGGTTAATAATGCATCATGTCTACCTTTCTAGTTGGTTGAGGTGGATTTAGACCTAAAATGACAGTCATTAAGATCACAAGAAAGTGCTCTTATTTTGAAAATTCAAAAAGTGCACACCACCTTGCCTCCAAAGCCCGTCCCCACAGCACTGCTTAGTCTAATTCTCTTTTTTTTACTTCACTGCTCTTCTTCTGTTTACATATCTTTTGTATAAACTGCTGTTTTCTTATTGCTTGGTCATTTGGTTGTTGTTTATCTGCCACTACATCTGCTCTGAGTTAGCACAGCGTGCACTGAAGCAAACCCAGTGCAGGGAACGTACTCTCTGTTCTGACTCGTTGTTTTGGTGGATTTGGTGGTGTGTTCTTCTCAAATGGCCTTAGAGGCAGCAGGTTTCTTCTGAGCAGTCTCAAAACAAAATGGATGGGAACCACCAGGGTAAGAAGTAAGATATTTTCCTCTGTAGTGTACAGAAGTAAAAGTAGCATAAAGGCACTTCAAAACTGCACTTAAATAAAATACTTGAAATTTACCTTAACAGGAATAAAAATACCTCTACTGTAATTTTATTTTTGAGTGTTTGTGTGTGAGCAAACACATTTCAGAAATGGCATTTCCTGAGAGTCCATATGCATGAAACAAACACACATATCCCTGATAATTTGAAAAATCACAGCCCCTGAACTGAAGCGACTCCACAGTGGTCCAGAAGCTTAGTGTGAAGTGCAGGAAGTGGAAAGTGCTTCAGTCCATTCCCTTTTCAAAAAGGCACAGAGTGAGAACCACCCTATTAAAATCTCTTTTCATTTGAGCAATCACTTCACGAGGCTAAATAAAGGGAACGCTAGTTCAGCTGTGGGATGGGAATGGGTATTATTAGGCTGGTTTCATCGCAGTACAGACTGAATTATACTAACAGTCACCTTAATTGACTTGGCTCATCCTCCTTTTCTCCTCTTTCTGAAATATGCGATAGGGAGAATAAGCCTGACAGACTTTATGTAAAACCTGGCAACAACAGTGTGAAGGTGTCATAAGGTTTAACAGAAGATCCGCTTGGTTGCCAAAAAAAACTGTTGTTGGATGAGCCATCTTATTGTTATTACATGATCCTCTTATAGAAGCTACTACATGCATGTTGCACTACAAATCATCCATGCTCATCCATGGTGAGTTTTTTTGTTGGTTAGATATCAAACTTAAAGGTTTTAACTGGTTCATTTAATAAGGTCACTTATAAAGTGATAAAAAATGATAAAATCTTAATTTAATCTATCCAATATTCTGTCACCAATAAATTATACTGGTGATGTTTTCATAAATTTAGAAAAAAAAATGTATATTTACAAGGCGCTGGGGATTATTCTGATGTAAGTAGCACAATAGCTGAAACTATTAGTTATTTAACTGATTATTCAATCAACAGAAAATGTATAAGCAGTCATTTTGATAACTGATTGATACAAAAATGAAAAACTATCTGGTCCCAGCTTCTAAAAGATGATTATTTGTTGCTTTTTTTTTTACAACAATAAACTCAATATCTGAGTTTTGGGAACATCTGAATAATGGCTTTTCATTATTTTCTCAGTTTATACACCAAAGATGTCTGTTACTCAAAAGAGAAAATGACATATTTAAGCCTGCAGCTAATGTATTTTTCATTATTGATTAATCTGACAAAAGAGTAGAGGACACTGCCAAATATTAGTGAGTCTGCATCTTTAAAAGAACCATTTACAATTAATTTTCCTGTGTTCCCGTTCTATTTTTGCTCTGTATTAACTATTTTGTGGCTATTTTTAGGCCAGACAGTTATTTGGTGCACTGCTCAATTTGACTGTGTTATTGTCAATTTCACGACAGCCGCAAACAAAAGGGGTCAAACGCCTGAGGGTTCATTTAACCGCTTCAAACATGGCAGGTGAGAAATCACTCTGTGCGCCGCGTAGGGGGGGGGGGGAAATGAGCGGCCCTTCACCCAGAGGGGCTGACACAAGCTGCCCGTGAGTGGGTGTCATCTTAACAATCAATTAGTGGATGAGATGGCTGTGACACCTCTGCCCGCAGCAGGTCGGGTGTTTAAACTCTGTCAGCACTGATACTGCTGATGAACACGTCTAATCTCAACACACAAAGATCAAAATGGAAACATACATTTCAAAACAGCTACAGTGGTGTAACTCACTGCTGTAAGTCAACAACTCCTTGTTTGCGGTGCAATGAACAGTAAATTCTAAAGTCAATGTAATCCTGTGAAGTGTTTATCTCCCATATTTTCTGCACAATTCTTGGAAAATTGTGTCAGTAAGGGAGGCATTTCATCTGAGAGGAACAAATCGCTTCCTGCTGTCTTGCCAGAAAACTGGAGCAGAATGGAGGTCACATTCAAAAGGTATCATAATAAATTACAAGACATTCATACACACTTTCTCCGTTTGTTGTGGCGCTGTAAGGCACTCAGGTAATTTTCTGGACAATAAATCTCCTCAGTCAAATAAATCTGTCCACGCAGACTAAATGATGGGATATCCACAAACTACCTGCGACCCACTTACCCCATATCCCAAACTACATATCAGCAGGATTTCACAATGAATACATTACTGTGCCACAATGCCGTGAACAAAGAAAAAGGAGTGAATCCATATAGTGAGTGAATCCATGGAAACCATATTAAAGTCTATAATTTGTCAAGTTTAATGGTAAATACATTATAATAGTTATATACATTTATTTTATGCAACTAAAAATCTGCAATCTCACCCATCCCCCTTTATTACAACAGACTATTTTAAATTCTTTTTTTGTGGGGAGGTTATGTTTCTAATCTTCAGACGCACTCTCACAAACAAGTGCATACAACAAAAAGCTGTATTTTAGTATGTAAAGGTGATTCGAGGTATCGGTGGGGGTTCAGATGTGCAAGAGGGAAGTTCAAAGGATCGCGTTGGTCAGAGTCCCTTATCACCATATCTTTGGTGGTATGAGTTATGATCAATAAATCGCCTCGTGTCTGTCAACACTCTTTGCATCACAGAGGAAGCTGCTGCAAAGCACAGACCAAATAGTGTGCATAGAGATGCCATATGCATATCAAAATTCAGTCCACCTCTCAATGACGAACACTACGGTATATATTAGCACTCTGACAATTAGCAGCCTTGATTTTTATCTTATGTAATAATACAGACATATAAACCACCTACAGTGTAAGTCTGTTCTTCCTGCTGTTGGCTTTATATTTAGTTTATTTATAGTTTATTTAAGCAGAGTGAATTAACTAAGTGGAACACATATCACATACAATTTTCAAAGTACTTTTTTCTTTTATATTTCCACCCAGTTTCAAACAGCTAATCTGGCATAATGCTAGTGCACCATAACATTTCAGTGTCAAATTATATAATTATCATATTCATTTATATATAAGAAAGAAAAAAGTAATGGTTATGGGATAGGTACACTACTTACTACTAACTACTACTAACAATCAATTAAACCTGTTATTATGGTGCAAAATGATTGTTTGTTTTTAATAAATCTCAAATTATTGCTCACTATATAAACTGGGCTGCTATGTATCTCCTCCCACATGAATTCTCCAGTTGCAGGTGCCACAAAAGGAGGTAGCATCCACAAAAATGTCTGTTTCTGCACCAAAAAGCTTGACAAAAGTTGACTATTGACCCAGATTTCAATAAAAGACCTTGCAACTAACGTCAGAGATCCTGATAAGTGAGTCAGGAATCAAAAGTTTGGTGCAATAGATGAGCCAAAAATGGGGACTATACACACACAGGCACACACACCAATTCTGCACTGGATCAGTGTCACACTTTTAAGTATGAATGATGATCTGCAAAGGCCATTATCTGACACAGAAAAAGTCAATAACATTTTGATGATAACAAAATGAGGTTGAAGTGAGAGAGAAATTAAACAATGGATATAGTATTAATTTAATTTCATGCGCGGCGTTAGATTGGAACAGCTAAATATGTGTGGTAAGCCCACAGAGAGAAGACAGCCTCATAAATCAACATTAAAAAGTGCCATCTCATTGGCCAGTTGTTCATTAGAGGCTTTTTTTGTCAGCGTGCTGATTGATCAAGCTGGTCAGCGTAGCAGAGTGACACAGGTGGTGGTGAGTGACGCTGATTAATGGCCCTTCTTCAAAACAGGTGTGCAGAAAAAGCTTGGAAATGGCGAAGGGGCTCTTCTGGAAAGGTAAATATGCACACTGAATGCAAAACACCTCTTTGTGCCTTGCAGATGTGAACATGTGCAACATTGTGACAGAGAGAGTAGAAGCGACAAGTGAAAATAAACTAAACAAAGTGTGTTCATGCTACTTTCTAATTCTGCTGAAAGTGTACTTCTCCATATATTTTTGCAAAAAAATCCAAACTTCTACAAGAAAACCAGCATTTGCAGAACTTGCAGAGTCAGTGCCAGAGAGATTAAGCTTTTCTGACAGGTGGTGGTGGCTCAAACCTTACAGGCTATTTCTGTATTTCTGTATCTAAGGTAGCATTTAGTTGTCGACTATTCTGTCTAGGCAGCACAGCAGTTTAAAAGCCAAGCCCAGTACCTGTGCTGTGACACTTGTACTGTATCTTTTCCTGAAGAGTCAAGAAGCACAAGGCTCAGACACAAAGCAGCGTCTGTTTCTAACACTTGGAAACTCTACGGAGGCCAAATTGATTAAAATACTTACAGAATAACAGAACCATTGATGATACAACAGCCCTGCAGTAAATACCAATCTGAAGAAGTTCATAATGTTCTGTCTTTGCTCAGACGGCAGCATTAAACTACGGTCGGTTTGAGGCAGTTTGAACAGTTTTCAAGCAAATATAAAGTTATGAGTGTTTCAGTCACCACTGGTGAAGGTCTACATGCTGTTCCTCTCTTGTTATATATATATATATTTTCTTTGCTTTCAGCTGCTTTATTGCATAATGTTGGAATGAGGCTCAGGCACCAGTAATAGATATTTTAGCTCATCAACGTAAATGATGGCTCTGTTCCATTTAGGTGCTCCACTTCCAGAGTTGAGGTATTGTGCATGATGGCTTACTGGGACACTTAAATGTCTCGATGTGTAATGTCATTGAGCCGCTGTGGTTCATGTCAGTAGTTACACATGTGCTTTCCTTGCCATGACAAGCAAAATGTGGGCAAAAAAAGCAAATATTCCCTTTTGGTTTTCCTCTTAAAATCACTTTTGCAGCACAAAATTAGCAAAATATTCACTGTCACACAGTCTTCAATGGCAGCTAAGTGCTATGAATGAGATTATCACAGCTGCTGGAGTCGCATATCAAAATATCTTTCTCCAAATAAGAGAACTCCACCCATGTGTCCACTGAAGACCATGTAGCATGGTTAAAAGCTCCAGAAAGGCTAGCAAGGGTGCCTTGAGTTTAGAGCTTTTTCCTTGCTGCTAAGAAACACAATGGCTTCATCAAAAGCTAGAAAATTAAATATATACGACACTTTCAGCCAAAAACTGAGCATTATGAACATCACTAAGGATCAACAACATAAACTAAATCCTTTATGCTGCCAAACAATAGCACCTTCACACAGAGGTCAGAGGTCAAATGATTGCATAGACCTGTAAAATCCAGTGCGAACCAAAGACCTGCTTATAAATTAGAAATTTATAGATATGATAATGTTCAGTTTTGATTGACACTGATATAGAGGTGCTAGGTTTGTGTTTTTTGAGGTAGTGTTGTTGAACTGTATGCACTATGTTGAAAGGAGAATATTCTGAACTACATATTTCCAACAATCACCAGGTAACTTTTGCAAAAGGTAACTGAAACGAGTAGTGAAAAAGACATAAAATTAGTGCAGCCCTACCTGTGCTGACAGCCTTTGCCAGCCTGCGCAGCCTCCTCTGGTGTGTCTTGCCTCTGTAGTGAATCTGGGCCTGGGCGCTGGAGTTCAGCTGTATGTTGCACACCTGGCACATCGTGGCGCTGCTGCTGCCCTGCCTGCGCTCCCGTTTGGTCCTGTGCACTGCCACCACCCTCCTCTCCTCTTCATCTTCCTCCTCTTCTTCTTCCTCCTCCTCCTCCACCTGTCCCTCCTGACTCTTTGGTGGAGGACTGCTGTCCAGCCAGTCGGGGCTCTTTGGCAACTTCATATCTGGAAATAGACAAAACAAATCATGGAGGCCATTCATAAGTGCTGAAAATTCACATGAGGCAGAAGCGAGACATGTTCAGAATCTGTGGTATGCATGTTGTTAAAGCCTCCACAGGGGGGCAACAGAGCAGCACGGCTCCTTTCAGGGCAGAGCAGAATTGGTCTTTTTCTTCAGTGCTATTCAAACCGCAATTTTATCTGCACAACCATTACAGTGCTTCATATTTCAGTGAACAGCAGACAAAATGTTCACTGTCACTATGTACACATTTCAATATGTCCAAGTGCACATGCTAAAAATCTTTAATATCCCATTAAAGGCATCGAATTAAGGGGCCAGTATGAACACTTCTTTCCTAGTAAAGCCACGGCCCAGAGACATCCATTAGTTGAAAAAAGACGGACTATCCCTGGCGCATATCACGGCGTTTCGACAGAGAGATGTGCAGTCGGTAGATAAGCATCTTGTTCCAGCTTCTCTCCATTTATCAGATAATAAAAGCCGATTCCCGGGGTACACAAAGCGACACGCTTCTTTGTGAGAGCACACAGCCTTAATACCTGTAATGGTTGAGCGATTGTGGCAGACTGACAGCATAAATCAAGCTGCAGCTAAACGCCAGCTCTGCTGTGAATGGGGAAATGTCACCCAAAGTCTAACCGAATTCTTTGTTTTGGTGGTGCTCATATGATAATGGCATCAATTAAGTCCTCACGGTGTTGGACATTTCATCCTCTGCCTCGCTGAGCGCGACCCCCACCAAACAGAAACCATCATTTGTAAAAATCTTTGCTGTTCTAAAAATTCAATTTAACTGGGGGGAGAGATGAAAGTGGAATGGAAATGTGCTCACTGGAATTCATCAGCCTCCAACCAGCAGCGTGGACTTCAAAGCTGCAGCTCATCGTGATGATTATTTGAATGGTGATTTACTGCACGCTGGCAGTGGACAGGGACATGAACGGCTGCTGGTGAAGACGGTGATGAAATAAGCAATGTTTCAACACAACCAGGTGTTCATTCTAACCTTGTTCATGACAAAAAACCTGAAACAAGCAGCAGGAAAATGCCACACAGTACCCTGGCTGACATGCTACGATGGCCTCATTTTTTCCAAATAAAGAAAATGGATTTAAACGTAAGGCAGACAAAGGTGATTGTGCAAAACAGTTTCACCCTAACAAAAAAATATGCTGTCCCCTACAAATGACATTTATGTACAATCGATCTAATTTGATCTGCAACAGCAAATATGTTTTAAATTAAATGATGCCAGAAAATATAATGAATAAACTGACATGTTTCATTAGTTTTCCAAAATATGTGCAATTCAATATCTGATGCAGCAATTACAGCAGTGTTAAACTTGGTTATCTTTATGGGGGAAAAAAACTGTTAACTTGAGGTTGGTCTCCAGTCTTAAACACAGAAAAGGTATGATGTGACTTTAAGCATAAGACTCAGTGGTTTAATTAACGTTTAACAAAAAACGCTTTTCTCAGTCTTGCTTTTGTTGGCCTCCAAAACACACAGAGGACTCAAGATGCGAACCCTGTTTTCTGTAGTCAGTGTCCATTGTGACATATACACAGATTGTCTCTTCAAAGAAAAATTCGCAATCTCAACGTAATTGGAAAGCCAATTTAGTCATTTAGTCATTTCAGGATTGGGAAAAAAAATCAACCCACTCTACAGGAGAAAACATCAATAGTTGAGGATTAAAACATTTTCTTATCTTACCACACAAGATTAGACTTCATGTCTGCTCAGCTGTTCTTTCTTTGGGTGCAAGAAACACGAACAAACACAATTGAATGACAGGTGCACAAGCGGGATCCAAGGTAACCCTACGTTAAATGGAGAAGTTGAGGACAATCTTCGAAGGACTAAACCAGTGAGAGAGCTGTGGGCTGGACTTCTGATGAATTCATTTATCATTAGTTGTTATAGTGCTTTTTTTGTTAGAAGAATACATAATATAAATGGAAATCTAATGAATGAACTATTTGAAATAAGAGATGCATTAATTGATTTAATGGGCAGGAATTGTCAGAATTTCACATTTTCAGTCCACGAGTTCATGCTTTTTGTCCATTTAGTGGTACAGTTTGCCAACGTCTTACATGTTAAGATTTATTACCACATACCAATGAAAGCAGGTACATTTCTTTTTCTTTTTTTTTTTAAATCACGACACATTGATTGTTTCCCTGCGCAAATGAGCCTCAGGCCGTGGCACAAATATGCAGCTGCTCTCTTGCTGTCTGAGGTACAAAATGTGTATCTCAATTCTGTCAGGCAGCTGCTGGATAAGAGCTA
Organism: Amniataba percoides; assembly: GCA_037176925.1. Classification (NCBI taxonomy): domain Eukaryota; kingdom Metazoa; phylum Chordata; class Actinopteri; order Centrarchiformes; family Terapontidae; genus Amniataba; species Amniataba percoides. The sequence goes on along the minus strand of JBAJHX010000024.1, from coordinate 7,525,535 downwards.
AGACTTTCACTCTTTCATTTTCAGTCTTTTGTCAGTAAATGGTCTGCCATCTCACAACAGCACTGATGAGCACTGTAGACAGCAGACAGGGTCAGTCAGAAGGAGGTGTGGGCCGTCTAACTCACTTTAAGTTGGTTTGCATCGACAAGGTTCCTCCATTCAGGGATGAAATAGCTGGTAAAACTACCCGATTTTGGTTTACACATCTTTTGAAGGAGCTCTCCAACCCGTCGAGACATGAATGTTTTTGTCTTGAATGATTAATTTTTGCCAAAAACATCAAGACAAAAACAAAAACACTTGCTTAGTTGTCATGGAGTGGACTCAATTTTCAGTCTTATGTTACATGATGACAACTATGCAAAATACATTAAAGTATTAAGCCACTTGTCGAAAAGGTGTAAATATAACTAATATAAATATAACAGATGAAAAATAAATACAAATCAATTTTACGGAGTGTTTTTAATGTGAAAACTCCATCGAACAGCTTTTTATAACAGGTGTTACAGTAGCTTACCAGCACATACAGAAGAACTATATGTGATGCTACATTTCTAAATGTACTGCAGACATATGTCTTGTGCTTGTATTTTTTTGCAAAAGTCAAGTCAAAAGAAAATAGTTCCAGATGCTATATCTGATAAGTAAAACTTAATGACTAATTCATCCAAACACTGAACATACTTTCCCCTCAGGCAGCCGGTTTAACGTACTGCCAACAGTTTTATTCTAAATAAAAAGCCTTGCTCAGATGCTCCTGTCAGCTAATATCTAATGCTGTACACCAATGCCACTCTTGTTAGGTGTAAACCCTCCGTCCTCCATGCTGGAACCACCCGAGCCGCTCCACTCACTCATCTTTATGTGGTCAGCTGGAGTTGGCACCTGACAGGCCCATTATAAAACGACTTTAAACAGGTTGCTGGCCAGCCAGCAGCTGCTGCCTTCTACTGGCACTCTGTACGGCAGCCAGGGCTTCTCTGGCTGTCTGGCCTCTGAGTGGGCAGCTGGGTGCAGCTCATTCGTCTGAGTAAACGGCTAAAGTTACCGGTGCTCCACTGAGCAAGCAATGGCACCTGCAGCCTGCAGCATTTAAATAGTGAAAACACTGTAATAAGAAAAGGTATTACAGCTGTTCTTTTATCATAATATATCAACTATTCACTTCCCACAGTGCTCACGTTGATAGTGTTTAGCTTAAAATTACAGCTGTCCTTTTGAGCTGACATACTGGATAGTTTTTTTTTATAATGAAGACTTACAACAAAGTTCTTGGAAGCCATACATTATGTTTTTTTAAACATTTAGAAAAGCACACTGTTAGGTACCTACAATCCCTTTTAAACCAGCAGTTGTGCAGGATTGTCTTGTTCTTTTTTGTTGTCTTTTAATCATGATAATGAGCAAAAAATCTT
>JBAJHX010000024.1:7406330-7517649 GCA_037176925.1 Amniataba percoides | reverse complement strand
CACACACACACACACACACACACACACACACACACACACACACACACACACACACACACACACACACACACCACTCTGTAGCAGGAGATTAGGTCCAATGTTAAACAAAGAGGGAGAGCAGGTCTCTGACATGCCAGCTCTTTAATTAGACACTGGTATCTGAGGGGACACACACACCCACACACACACACAAAAACATACACACCAAGATGCTGGAAGAGCTACAGAACGTCTCAAGACTGTGTCAAACACACACACACACTGAACCTGCTCTGAGTGTGTGTACTCAGAGGTGTGCGTCTGTCTAGTGTTTGTCACAGGAAGCCAGATAGGAGGTGGAGCAGCCAATCAGCTGTCACCTCCTCTGATGTGTTGGGAGGCTCCAGAGGACCAGACAGCCCTGCGTGCCACCTCTTTGGCTGAGTTCTGCACGGTGTTTGCCAAGACGGGCTTCTCAAACCAATCCAACAGGCTGCCTCAACATTCAAATCCAGAAGATGGTCACCAGACAAATGAATGATGCAAAGTATTTTCTTTACAAGAATAATGACAAAACAATATGTTTGAGTAACACATGAATGCTGATTCACACTATGCCAGATCTGTGCAGTATTATTACTCAACAGAAGCTACAACCTTGATCAGGGGAACACATGCATTTCTTCATGGACCGTTTAAAACACAGGTGACAGAAAATGCTATTCAGTTTTTGGGGCCATGTGATCCAACTAAAGTGGTCATTGGATGGTCAAATAGTTTTGAAGCCCCGTCCCTCACACCTTCTATTGGACTGTTTGACAACTTCTGTAACTTTTCTAACTAAAAAAAAAAAAAAAACAATCTAGCACTCACTCCCACTTACATGGCGTGATCGGCCAGCTGTGCGGAGGCGAGAAACGAGCAAGGATTTGTACCCGTCACTCCAGCTCTCTAATTTCAGTGCACCACCGTGAATGCCTTCAGGGAGAGTCTGAAAATGTGCACCGCTGGTCTGTTATAGGTCCAAACTGATTTTGTTGATGACTCAGTGGAAGCTGAAGAGAGAACCAGTGGTAGATCTGCCATGATTTGTCGAATACTGATTAGTTGTCAACCATTAAATTAATCACCAGCCATTTTGAGAATCAATTATCTGTTTTTAGCCTTTTTTTCAAGAATGCCTGTCCAAATTCTCTGATTCCAACTTCTCAAATATGAATATTGTCTGATAAAATAAGACATTTGAGGAGATCACATTGGGCCCTTTATTAGACACTTTACAAGTTAAACAACATATCAATGCTGAAAATAATCATTAGTTGCAGTCCTAACAAGTGAAAATGTTAAAAAGAACTCAAACTCCAATGTATGAATGTTGTTTTCCCCTCTCGATACCAGCGAGACGTTAGTGCAAAGGCAATATTGGGACACCATTTATATTTATGTCAATTTCTGATTCATCTACGCTGAAAATATAAGCCAATGTGACACATCACAACACATCTTGCTAACATAAACACACAAATGGTGCACACACACACACCCACCATACCCACAGAGTGCAGTGACACACCACATGGCCGTCAGCAGCAACGCTATGTTTTGGTAAGGTCGTACTAGTGCATGTCTCTCTGTTTGAGCCCAACAGGCTGCCATATATTATGAATAGAGATTGATGGGATGCTCGTCATGTTCATGTGAGAGACTGTGTGTCACCCTTTATGCTCTTTAAGCAAAGTGTACGCCAAAAAACAAAATAGATTAAAAGAGTGTCGATTACCATAAAGAAGTCTACCAGCAAGAGACACTTTGAAATTGTATTTAGATTTAATAGGATGTAACAATTATAACATATAATTAAACATTACACAAAAACGTAATCTTTTTAATTGTCCAGTGGTTGTCACTGTTTAAATGTCATTGCTTTGGTGCAGAAAACCTAAATATAGTCCACATTTTGGCACAAACCACAAAGTTTCCTAATCGAAGAAACCCAGTGGCCAGGCCTATTTAGCCTAAATCCCTGTTCTTGCACTTAATCTTCTCTCAGCACAAACCTTGACACATTCACTTAAAGGTAGTTCTGGGCTCCACATAAACACTGCTGAGGTAGACTGCAGTCAGGAGTGACAAAATGTAATCTCCTTCCCCCAGGTGGAGTCTCTTAATCTGAAGTGTCTTCTAGCACTGAGCCACGCAGACAGACTGGATTTTCTGTCATATGACGGCAGATTAAAATAATAAATAAATAAACTGGACAATTTATTTTTTACCAGAAAACTACTATATTTCATGATATTGCTTTTATTTATTAACATTAATGTATGTTGTAGCTTAATTATTCTACATTTGTTTTTACACTGTCCACAAAGGCCATTCATTGTCATGTATTTTCTTATGATCAGAAATAAGCTTGCAGGTACTTGAAACTTGCACAAGCATTAAATCACAATGAAAGTCACGCCGGTTTATGTTTTTGTACCTTATCATTCTGCTGTGCTTAAACCAGTAAACTGATTTCTGACTGAAAAAAAAAAGTTTTGAGACTTGAGAAGTTCAATTTTATGGCATGCAGAAATAAATGGGATTGAGAAGAATACTTCAAGCCAATGGAAGGAAATACATGTTAAAAATTAATATTTTCTACTAAATAAAATAGGCTAAAACATGCAAAAACACTGACACGACTCTTACCTAAGTGTTAATTTAGTGTTGTCATTTTACCATCAAATGATTCAATATCACATATTCCTGACAAGGTTAAATAAATATGTTTTTTACCCAGTGGCACAACATCAGAGGACATTCATCATTCACTGGATCAAGCCAAGACGATAAAGAATGAGGCAGTCGAAAGGAGAGGAGAAAATGTTAAAGTAGAGTTCAAACAAACTGAGTCATTATAATATACTGACACCGTATATATATATATAGACCAAAACTCAAGAGAGACGGACGATAATGGAAAACAAATTATGAGCAAAAATCAGGTTATGACAAATCGGAGAACTGGGACATTGTGGGGAGACTTGGGAAGGACAGTGTATTTTTTTTTATCTAGAGGGAGGGACTGCACTCCAACCAAGGGCAACAGCAATTGTGGGCATCTGTCATCGGCCATCTGGGAGAGCCCTACGGCTGCAGCCGGGACCAAAGCAAATGTGACCTGTGCATGAATGACAGTCGTGTACTGGAACACTAACTCACATGCAAACAGAAGGGAAAGAAAGCAAAAACAGGAAAAAGAAAGGAATTCAGCTTGGTTTTTCATAATCGAATGAGTAAATAACCTTTACGGAGACTTTCTCTCTTTAACGAATATGCCTAATGAATCAACAGTTGCATGTGATTGATTCAAAATATGATAATGCAATAATCCCTTTGTTGACTCTCATATGTTTGGTAAACGTGATGCCACACGGAGGTTAGCTTAACTTAGCTAATGTAATGAAATGTGCCAAAGCTTAATTATTAACATGTTATCTCCCATTTGTTTAATCAATGTAAAAACTGATGACAGATGCTTATGTTTCAGACTATTTCTTAGCTAGGAGCAGAGTTGATTGTGTCTTACTGTGCCAAGAAATAACTCAAGATTTCTACAGATGTAGACAAATTAGGATGTTTCAAAACCCTTTTAATGCCACTTTTAAATAAAGGCTATAAGCAATAGCAAGCAATCAAACTTGTGATGGAAATACACACCAAAACACAAAATAAAATGATTTTCCAGGCACCAGTTTTAAACACCACAAGTAATTGTTGTTCTTCAGTCATTTGTTGTTAATCTTGCATTTTTCTATTTATATAAAGTAACAGCCAGTCTGTTAGCAAGTCCTCAGCTTGGCTAAGCATCAGACAAATAAATGATCAATTCAATCTGAATGTAAGACAATTCAATATATTTTAAGGACCTGTGGCCACCTTCAAACTTTAAATAGGTCAAACAAAGCTCAGTTTTTCATTAAAAACTGTGCAACAGAGACGAGAAGCAGAGAAAGCGTAAGTGATGACACAGTAGTTCCCGGGCAGTATTTTACCGGAAATGTCAAGACTATGTGATGCACCTCTTAAGCACTCAGCCACCATGATGTTAAAAAATAATAGTGGAAATGGCAAGACACTTGCTTATTTTTACTATGTTGAATTTGGCCACCACTACAATGTATTAAATCAAACTTTGAATTTTAAGACTTAAAAAAATATAAGTAAACACAACCTGGGTAAGATTGCCCAAGAACGCATCCACTGAAAAAAGCTTTTAATGAACAAACTTGACAAATCACCGTTCAGACCTCAAATAAACTAAAGTACTGTCAGTCAGCATGTGATTTAAACGGACTAAATATAGCTGGTTTCAAAGATCCTACAAGCCTGTAGGTTGAGGGACATAAAAATGTAGTGAGAAAGCTCTGATTATAATAACAAGGATTAGCTGAGCTGTTTCCTTCTCTGACAGGGAGATGTGGGCTGTTGAAGTGATCGGCCTGTAATCCTCCTCTTCCTTCTTTCCACGTTTGGGACAAGATCTGACCTAAATTCTCTTTAACAGTTTTAGTTACATTTCAGAAAGTTTGGGGGGGGGTTTGCAAAAATGGGCCTGGCTATGTGGTGCCCAAAAAATGTGTCAAATCATTCAGCATGTGGTGTGTGTTGGGAAAAAAAGCTTTTTATTCTCTCATGCTACCAGCCTGCTAACAACAAGAATCCAGCATTTCATGCTAAAGATGAAATTTATAGCCTGCTACAAATTTATTTAGAAGACAGCAATGGACTGGAAACAATGATAATGTCCGGTCAAGCAATAAATAAACAATAGCAAGGCTCTCCATTTCATTACTTTATATTTATGCAAAATACAAATCTCAATTAGAGGGTAATCTGCATGAGAAATAAAAAAAATGGTTAAAATAATCATCCATCTATAATAATCAAGTTGACTGATGTTCTAACTGTAAGAGGTCTGTGCCAAAAGTTCCACTTAGTTTCTCTTCTAACCATTCTGGCAGACTGTTTTCGTTGAATTCAGCACCTACTGAAGTTCACGTACATTTACTGCAGCAATATTTTGACCTTCAAGTTTAACATGCGTGTGAGAAAAAAGCAGGTCATTCGCACACAAAAGTAGTAATCATCCACACTGATATATTAAACACATATTTACAAATTTGCTCTTTTTATGTACATCGTTATCAAAACATAGCACACTTTATTCTCTCACTTATTGGAACATTGTTTATTGTATTGTGAATAAGATCTTATGTAGAGACTATATTCTATTTTAGGACAATGATGCATTTCTGCGTACACTGAGGATTGTCTTAGGATGATTAATGTTGTTTTGTTTTAGATATCCTTGCGGGTGGAGCGGTCTTCTCTGCCTCTGTAAATGACTCGTTTTTTGTTTTTTTATTCTTGGTCGAAGGTAGAAACTTTGCCTCATTACGTTTATGGAGCTTGCAATATTCAGGATGCGGACCGGCTCTTTCTTCTTGTTCTTCAAGTTTGTCATGTACCTGTACTCAAAGAAAATACACATCATCTTTAATATCACCTGCGTTTCAGTGGAACTCTAAATCTAAATGATTTAGAGAAGCATCTTCTGGAACAACATCAAAACTGGGTCAAGTGCCATTTACAAGGAGAAAGTCATCAGTCAAGAGATTTAATTATCTGACAAACATTTGTCTTCACAGGCTCTATCTGCTGTCTTAATTTAGATTTTTAACTCAGAGCTGCTCCAGACACGAGCTTGCCAAATGTCTATTTTAAACTGTCCACGCTGTGGTTTGGTGCATCCGTTATTCCACTCAATAATTACGATTCGGAAAATAACTTTTAAAAACATGGCACGACCCCGGTAGCTATATTTCAACAGAGGATGATTAAATTCTCCTGGCAGCAGCTCATGGGTGTGAACACGTGTTTATGTCTGGAGGTGACCCCGGGGCAGAGCGGGGTTAAGCCCCTTTCTGCCCCTTTGGGGTTCGTGCTCCTGACAGCTCTCAGAGCAGTGACTACATGACAGTGATAACCCAAGCCGAAGCCGAAGCTCGTGACATCTCACTCACAGAGACATGCACCTTACTTCAATCTGTCTCTGTCTGCAAAGTGCATTTTTAGCTCTTTCCAAGTTACACACGCTGTTTCTAGAACTTCGGCAAAATGCTAAATATGTTTATGTTAACTGATGGCATGCCAAGAAGAAAATCCTCCCATTTGGAGGGGAAACGTATGCTTTCCATGTGGTGTGATAGCAGGAGGTGGGAGGAGGGAAGCACGGAGGCAGCGATGACTAATGAGGATGACTAAGAGATGTGTGTTCAGGGTGGTTTTCCGTGTCATTTGTCTAGCCCATGTCTAGCTCATCAGTTGATAAATATACATTGTGTGGAGTTGGTAGTGAGACCCCTGAGTAACTGCTGGCTCCTCATATAGATGGTATGCAGAGAGCAAAGAATAAGCAATATTTGAAATGTGTAGTCCCAGGCAGTGGTAGAAATATGCATATGGGTGTATGTGTGCGTGTAAAGCCTTTACATAATCATCTAATATTAAGTTTATAAGTTTATCAGTCAAAATTACGACCTCATTAACACTAGAAATGTCCCTGAGCGGATATATAGGATCGTTATCGGGGCAGGCAAATTTTAATGGATCGGTATCAGTTAAATTAAAGCTGACTCTTTTCATATTATACTTCATTGTCTCTTGTCCACCTCAGTCTGCTTATGTCGCAGCAATATGAAAAATTACATTTGTGCAGCTTGTGAAAATGTGCAGATTCGCCAAGCTATGACATTAAATATCATCACAACAAAGAGCAGAGTACAAAACAGTCAGATGGCAGCTTCTCTGCAGGTCGTATCAGCTGCTGTTAATTCACTTTAATTTTGGAAGTAACTCGATAACACAACAACTGTCCGTTGTCTGGTTAAAGTGTGCTCTCCGCAGCAGGTGTCAGTGCTCGGCCAAAGATCATTTCTGAGGAAGGAACCTCCACTCTGTGACAGTAAAGTAGATCAAAAAAATCCAACAGAGTGAGACTTCAACTTCAGGGGTAGCAGTCTCCTGTTAAACTCATATTCATATCATATCACATCAGTAGTTAAAGTTTATGAACTTTGGATGCAGTTTGATGATTAAATGATTAAATGTAGTCCACAGTGACTCAATATTCAGACTCAGATTGAGATCAGGGCCAATACACCTTGATTAGGACATCCCTAATTAACACATACTATAAGATAACCAAATTAACCAAATAACCAAACTACAAAAAGCCGCTCAAACGTGGGGACACATTTCTGTTCTTTATCAAAGAACAGTATGAAAAGTTGTTCATCTCCACGAACTCCCAAAAAGATAAAGTAAACTTCAAACGGTGCAAATCAAACCCTGAGGCAGCAGACATGAGCAGTAATTGTAAGTGTTATTGTGTTGATTCTTATGTTGATTCTTGGCTACCAGCAGTATTAATTATACAGCCAGACTCTCGATTCAATTACTTTTCATTTTAATCAGAATCGCTCAGGTATCTAATCACACGGCGAAGAAATTCAATGGTGTTTTATTTTTGGAGCAAATCATGCCAACATTGACAGATGACTGCAGATAAGATCACTGCTCTCTCTCTCGCTCCCATTCCCCTCATCATCCATCCTCCAAGTTCTTATCTGTGTCGACTCCTATTGGAAACCTGACAGGCTAAATTGGATTGACTTTTAATTAGGTGTACTCCCAAAGGAAAATAGGTTTAATTGCCTGAATTATCTCACTGGTTCCTTAAGGTGGTAGGCCAGAGAAGCACCTGCAAAGCTTTTTCAACAAATAAATCAGTCTGACTGTCAGTTTGAGTCAAATTCTTATAATTAAATAGATAATTAAATTTCACTTGAATTTCTTTTATGGTCATTAATGCAAGAAATTCACATTACTTCAGCCACCTACAGCACATGTTTGGATTTATATTAACCTTACAACTTTAGATGGATCATATTTTATTTTATTCACAATACAATGTTTAAATACTTTAGTGTGACAGGGGGGCCACACACATACTTCACTGAAATTATCTCCAGGTGACTTCTAGGAGAGCACCTAAGGGAAACCCTCTTTATGGTACCGAGTTTCAGCTCATTGTTTAGCTTTTGAGGCCAAAACTTTCTTGTTTTGGTTCTCTCAAACCTCTCTCATAATGTTTTTTTGCAGCCACAGCAGACAGCCATTTTCCAGTGAAAAAGCTCTAAAACCCCACTGTGCACCATCTAACCAGCACCAAACAACAGACAGACACAGTCAGAGACCAGCTGGTGAACACAGTGGAGCATTTAGCTGCAAAACGGGCAGATATTACCCCCAGGAGGTGGTAGAGAACAAAAACGGAGCTAAAACACGAGTGAATATTGGACTTGAGTTGATCTGCTGGATGTGTGAATAAGCAAATGTTTGCTAAGGGGTTTGCCACACCAACTCAAAAAGGTAATATGACAATGAGTTCACAACTTGCTGCCCCAAAGTGGCCAAAAATTAAAGGTCATAACAGATTTAATGTTGTCTTCACCTTCGACAATCCCCACTGATTTTAGAAAAGCCACTCAAGTAACTGCTAAAACTAAATATTAACAGCAAATGGTCATTGTGACGTACTGTCATGGACACAACTTTAAATCTACCTTCTTGCCAAATTGGCCATGAGAGAAGAAGCATAAGTTACTGCAGAACATACACAAAACATTTTCTCAATTAAGAGGGAAAAAGGAAATGCAACATAAACTAACCACCAGGTCTCATTGCCTATTAACCCAGGTATACAACTACAAGTTATCATAAACAGAAGAATTATATTAAGAGAAAAATATCTTTTAAAAATAATAACTTGTTGGAGGGCAGTTCAGGAGCTTCACTATCTGCTTCCTCTGATTCAGTCCCGACTGAAATAGGCAGCACGATACAAGCAGCAGGGCCAATTTTATAACGGCTCCTCCAATTAACGACCATTTAATTTGGCCTGCTTGACTGCTCTTTTGTGTTGAGCAGTAATGGCCATTAGAGAGAATATAACACACCATTTAATGGAGGAACAAAGAGCAAAATTATTTCAGAATAAGAGTGCATGGCAAATCAGGTGCGAAGAAAAGCCATTTGATCAGAGTAACACAAAGGAAGACAGAAATGGCTTCAAAATGGCAGAAATCTGTCAGCTGCAACAGCAACCCTGAGCTAACCCAAAATAGCTGATTACCATTTTCTCACTATGTCTGGTAGGAAAGATTTTCAGATAAATATCATTATCTCCTGCATTGATATATGGTGGTAAAGTACCATTCTGCATATTCATCTGCAGCAAAATATTGTCAAGATGCCCCTTTGTTAAAATACTGTTCTGTTTGAGGTTAATTTGTCGGTACTAACGATTAAGTTTCTCTTGTAAGAACTGGAGGAATGCATTGGACTAACACTGGTGAAGTCGATCGTCTTTGCCAAGACCAAGTTACTGAAAATGACTCTGCTGTGGGAGGGAAACTTTGCTTCTAAAATAATTAACACCGGAAATGCAAAAAAAAAAAAAAAAAAAGATTTTGATATGTCCCTTATAAGTACTGTAACTTAAAAGGGGTGGCGTCCTGTGGGTGTGAGCTCCAGGCAACAGGGAAAGGACTCAAACAACAATCTGACGTGTGGAACAAGTGCAAATGTGTCGCTTTATATTTATATCTGTAGGTCTGATGTAAAAAGTGGGAACAGGTGTGAGGGTGGGCAGAAGATGTCAGATGACCGGGACTGGCAAGAGAGTCTGAGGGCATCTTATGGCTTATGCCTCGGGGATGACAGATCTGGGGAGTAAAAGCTCTGGAAGTGAACAGAGGCTGGAGACAGATACAGAAGATAAACAAATAAACAAACAACTAGATAGTCCTCATGACGGCAAGACATGCAGCAGAGTTATTTCAATACAACTTCAATAAAAGGCATAAATGTGCTTTAATAATAAGCTGTGCAAGACAACGGTGATTTTTTTGTGGATACTTTGAAAACCATTATCCTCAGAATAACTTCAGTAAAGCTGAGCACTGAACTCCAGGGGTCAAGTGATAACTCAAAATAACTTCTAACAGTATGTATGACAAAGGACTAGCATCCATATAGTGCTGCAGATAACAGTGACTTTCACAAGGACTAACTAACTGCCAGTTAAGCTTTCACACTTCATTTCAGTGGAAAGAGAGCCTGAAAATAGTCTTTTTCTACTGGTTTTGAATTGAGAGTGAGGTTATAGAAGTTGCTGAGAGCTTCCCTTGTTTCTCCCTGGAAACTCTTTAGTGGAGGTAAGCCACCCATAACCTGATGTATCTTGTCTTATGATCAACATTTAAGTCAAAATCATCTTACAGATTGAATGGAATTTAAAAAAATCAAACAAACATTGAGAATACTGTTTTTTAAGGAAGCCAGTTCTTGTCCATTATAAAAAAAGGACATTTTCTCTGCAGCCACGTCAAAGTCATGCTCACAGCTTTGTATGTGTGCTTTCAGCCAACACACACGTCTGTGGGCGTACACAACTACACACACACACACACATACACACACACACACACACACACAGAAACATTTCCACACAGCTGCCTGCTGTGCTGAATCTGTACCTGCAATACAGCCACGGGGGAATTGAGAGGTAATGGCCCGTACGAAAATTCAACTTCCCACACAGCCCTGAAGGGGTCTGTCCATCCCCCAGTCCATATGACGGGGAATCAAAGAGCCTATCCATCAGAGCTGCCTTGTTACATACATTAGGCCCTTTTTGCAGTCATCAAGACCAACAGAAACCTTATTTTTCTGAACACTAGCTGAAATGGGATATTCGAAATACTGTTTTTGGGTGTTGCTAACCTAAATACCAACATTTTGGAAAAATAATCTGGCAGCAGCATGTGACGGGTATTTGAGAAGCAGCTTCAAGGTTGCTTTCAAAAAAGAAATCAAGGGACCCTGTGCTATGTGAATAGAGCTTTTTTTGTTGTGTGTGAGGAAAAGAAAGAGAAGGTCTGCGTGTACTAAGCTTGTTGCCACATAAAGAGGACTGTATCTTAGCGTATATCTTTCCTGACAGCCAGCGATTATGTTGTTTTACCTCCAGCTTGATTCGGATTCCTTCCCGCGAGTCCAGCAGCTGACAAAAACACTTTCATGTTTTTTTCCCAGCTGATGATCTGACGTCAAGGGAGATGATTCAGGCTGTCAGCGTAGTGATATATACGAGCTGTGAAAACCACTTGGAGTAGGTGTAACCAAACATTTAACTTATAGAGAGAAAGCCTGCCTCTCCTCAGTTTCACTTTATTACAGCGCAGTATTGACCTGCTTGTGTTGTCATTACATGTCTTGTATTGATCTTTTGTGGGTGCTGTGACATTTCTGCAGCACCTTGAAGGATTGTTTTTCCGTCCTTAGCTCCAGCTGACTGACATTTGTTTTGGGGGGGGTCAGTCGAGAGTCAGGGAGGTGGCTCTCCCCCGTCTTCGCTCCTAAGCAGCAAACTAAAGATCACAGTTATCAGTCCAGATGCAGCTTTAAGCTCGCCACCACGTGAAGGACACTGTCATCTGACTTGTAATGACACAGCCTGAGAGCCATTACATCTTTGATGGGAGACTTAAGCAGAAATCCATTTCGGTGTGTCTGAGGTGAGGCCGGCTCAGAGGGAGAGGTTAGAGAAGAGCAATCTGTTGTGAGTCTGTGATAAGGTGTACGCTGTGCATTTACTGCTGGAAGCCTCCTCTGACGGTGACCGCATTTGTGATTTCACCGACAGTCCATTTCAAATTACTACTGACGCTCAATAGAGTATTTTGTTTTTTTGCCAGATTGGTCACATATGGAATACAGAAGTGTTTTGTCAAAACATTTACTTAATTGTCGCTTTTTCAGAGCCACTATCAGACATCTGCAGAAGAAATGTGTGTTGTCAACACAGGCAGAGGGTGTAACAATAAAGTCCTGGGCAGAAAAATGGCTGCTGCGGAGCACCGTGGTGAATGCAGACCGCAGCACTCTGACTTTAACAGTATTACAGCACCATTTTCTCTCACCTATATTTTCTAACAATCCCTTTTGTGTAGATCCAGTTAAAAAATGTTAAATAGAGCCAAGACAATAAGTAAGCTGACAGAAAATTAATCAGGTTTCTTTTGCAACAGCCATTTTAAATTTTCTAGTTTTATGTAGACAAAATATTCATAATAATCTAAAGATCATTCATAAAATAACAGTCTTAGTCACATCCCTCCTTTTCAAAATCAAAGATATAATGCACATAATCCATATTAGATTTTTTTGTTTTTTGGTTGTTGTAAAGATATGATGCTTTTAAGAAGATGTTCAGCCATTTTGATCATTTTGTTTATTTAACTTTGACAAAGTCTCAGAATTCTTAGTTATGAAAATAACAATATTTGATCATTTATTTTAGTTTACAAGCTCAACAAAAAAAATAAGAAGTGTAATTTGTAGTTAAGAAATGAAACCTGTCATACATCAACAGACTGATGTTACCACAGTGAGAGGAGTGTCTGAAGCTGTGCTCTGCACCTTATTTAAACTCCATCAGCACCTTTAAAAGGTTGGAAATAAACCTGCTATCAACTATCAATTAAGAATTATTTTCATCAAATTATTTTATAATTATTGGAGTATTTGTTACAGTTTTTTTCATTCACAATTGCAACAGATGATGACACTGATTGGATTTAAATGATTCCTTGTTAACAGCATTCAATAAACTGGGCTGAAGATCATGACAGTGACTTAGATTTTAGTGATATTTTGACAGGAAGTTTTTTTTAAATAAAGGTATCCAGTTTGTGGGTAATGAATAATCAATGTTAATCTAAAAAGCAAAAATTTGAGACAGGTCTTAATTAAAAATAGCACAAGCTATGTAAGCTACTATATTTTAAATCTCAATATGATGTTATTTCACCAGAACAAAACTGACAGTTCACCATTGATGTTTTGTGATCAAACAGACATCTGACAAATTAAATCAGGTTTAAGTCTCTTACAACTTCAAACTGGCTTGAATTAATTCAATAGCTGAAGTATGATTCGGGTTATTGTGTGTATTTAGAAAACAACAGTAGATGTGTGCTATTGGAGCTGCATTAAAACTAATTGTATTCAGCGCTACCGACCTGTGACCTTCACGTCGTCTGCTCTCTGTAATTTGGTTTGCATTATTCAGGATGTAAAGAAAAGGTTGTTACAGAGACTAAATTAGAGGCTATGTTTGATAAATAAACTGACAGCCTGTTTATTCAGTCTCCAAGCACAGCATTCAGCTACATTATCATTTCTAGCCTTGCATAATATTCCTGAGATATTATTCTTTCAAGGACTTCAGTGGCATGTTTGCAATCTTAACAACTCTTTTATGTAATAAACTTTATTTAGTGATTTATGATATTACGGTATAGTAAAGTTATAGTGAAGTTAGCATTCAGTGATGTTTCTCTGACCAATACTTTTGCACATTCCTGCTAAAAACTGTACAGTTCTTTCATGTAATTTCTACCTTATTTTCTACCTTAGTTTTAATATTTAAATTATTTTATATTTCTTTTTTCATCTCTTCTTATTTTTCATGTGTTTACAGTTATGCACCAACATACCCAATTAAATTCTTCCCTCTATCCTTATTTGTGAAACCTACTTTGTACTAAAACTGACTCTGACCCTGATATTACACCTGTGATAAAATACTTCTGCTGTGGCTACTCACCTGTGTGGTTTATTTTGTATTTTTCTCATGTGGTTTCATTAAAATGCTAGTGTTGGGACTCAGATTTTCATGCCCTGGTCCTGGTCCTGGTTTAATTGCATTTTATCTTTCCAACTATCCAGAGGGTGTTCAAAATAAAGACAGATTTGTGTGCCAGTTGGCTTTCATGGATGGTAATGCATTAGTCACACCTGAAAACTTGCAGTTGAATATTTATAACACACACATTAGAAATGCCACACCGCATGGCGACTAAACATTATGTGGAAGGATCAATGGGGTGTCTCTTCACTGAGACCCACAGCTCTGGGTAATTACCGGCCATTTTACCACCCTGACACTGGAGGCCAGAGAGTGACGAGTCCTGCGGAAAAATCTTAGCTCGGTCACGCCGATGACAAAAAGTAATATTCCTCACACGTCAACAAAAAAATGTTTTGTGGGTGATTGTTCAACCCTTGGTGGACTTTATCAGCAGGAGCCATGAGTCCATTGACAGCAAAGGGCTGGAGCTCAAGCTGCTCCCATCCCAATCTCGTTCCACATGATTATTCTCAATTTCACAGCTGATGGTTTTTACTGAGACAGACGGCAGCAGCCAAATGCCAAAGTACACAGGAGAACCGCTCTGAGGTGGGAGAGAAAGTTAGAGAGGAAAAAAAAATAAAAGATAGGCTGGTCACTCAGCTTCATCGCCAGTGTTTGGGATAAGAGTAATCTGCGAATGTGACCTATAGGCAGGCTGGCGAGGGACGGAGGTGCGCCGCAAGATCTTTGGTCTGACAGCCTGGATTTATGTGAACCAGAAGAATTGAAGGAAAAAAGGAGACTAATGCAAACTAGCATGGCGCTGGCCCTGCTGGTTGATAAAGAAGAAACAAGCTGCACATTTATAACTGGGCACAGATCAGGGTTTTGATTTATCTGTGAATCGAAAACATTTCAGTTCATTACATGAGATACCTGAAGATAACTGCAGTGACCCATCTCCCCATCATATTGGAGATTACAATGAACTGGGCGCTGTAGGTTATACCGAGTCGATCCCACATACATCTTTCTGCTGAAAATAATCACTACAGCACCAAAATCCGTGGCTGAAAATGGCCCCCAACAAAAACACAATTTATTTATGTTTGAGTAATGTTTGCCAGGGACTACAGTGCCCAGATGGAAATTATTCAGCCTTTCCTAAAAAACAAATTATATATTTCTGACCTGTGCTGATGATGTTTTTTTGAGAGATGATCACATTGCTTTCTTTGGACATTTCATGGTTTTGTGATAATGACAATAATAATATACTTTTAAAGGCTCAAAAGAAATATTTGCATAAAATCTTATCGCACAAAAGTCTTCGAATGCAGACGCAACACCAGTGAAAAGAAAATATTTAAGACTTACCTGGGACGCATTTCACCAAATTGGGAACATGCAAGATTCATTTGTGGCATCAAATCATCTCCTCTCGCTCATTTTGAGATATTTCACTAATCAAAAGTAATGCAAGCAGTGCTGCTACTAACTATTGTTTAAATTGTTGATTTATATTTTATATTTTCTTGACAACTTAATTAATTGTTTAGTCTTTTGAATGTCAAAGGTGTCTTCAAAATGCTTTTTTATCTAACTAATGATCCAAAATCAGATTTCAGAAAAATTTCAGGTATGATAATATTGACACTCGCATACTGGAGATTCAGGATATGTTTGCAGTAAACACAACAAATAACTATGCAACTATGAAAGCGGTTGCTCATTAACTTTCTGTTGATGAACTAAAAGATAAATCTAACTAGTTGTCTCAGCTTTACATTTGCAGTTTCTGTGTAGGCAGCAATGTTCATATATCGCTTCTGTGAAATGAGCCACTGAACCACCACACTAAACATTAAGCTTTGGGAAGGAAAGACGTGAGGCTGGCTGATTTCTAGGCAGCTGCTCTAAGTGCCTTTTTTTTGCACGCAAAAGAATGGGCAGCTTTGCCACCACAATTTGTTGTACCTGAGAGCTACAACCAGACCACACCTCTCAGGTTATTTGGCGCTGGTCCGGTGAAACTGAAATTTATTATGCTCCCTGTCAGTGAAATTGCCTTTTTGAGGACTTGAGATGTGCCCAGACTGTCCCTGCAGCTTCAAAACAATTACCCATTGCCTTTCAATTATACAGTTTGCTTTCTGCATGCAACATAAGGCAAAGGGAGTTTATACTGAGCATGAAATATGCTATATGGAGTGGGCTCTGGCTTGCTTTAAGAACCTCGTTTTGAGAATTTGAGTCTTCATGCTGCTTGGAGAGTGTGAGTCTGGCCCCAGCTGTGAACACACCTTAGAGCCCAGAGGAAAACACACCAAGGTATGAAAAAAAAACACACTACGAACTCCCCCAGCCTCACACAGAGGGAGTGCAGTGAAAATTACAGCATCACTCTGGAGAGTGGGCAGTAGGAGGTGCAGGATTTGATGAATCAAGGACCTTTTGTTCACAGCGAAAATGACTGCTTGCATGCAGTTGGAAAAGAACATCTCCTCTGCGGTGCGGCGGTGCTTGGCAGGCAGGCGGGCGTCATTTGGAGCCATTTAGGCTTGAAGCTGACGCAGAGGGGGACGGAAGGAGAGCAAGGTCATTTAAAGAGGATACAGAAGATGATGATGTGGCCAGTGCTGGGCGTTTAAGTGGGTCTACTCTGCCTGAATTGAGCAGCAGCTGAGTATGCCATGGCAACACTCACAGTAATGGCTGTGACACACACATCTATAGGAAGGAGCTCGGACTGTACCGAGTCAAGGCTGACACGTGAGGCGTTTCAGCAAACTGATGGATGAGTCTGAGCATGAACATGTGTAAGATTGGGACCAAGATGTTTAGTTGATCAAGATTAGAAAAACTAATATATCATATATTCCAAAATATTCAGGGATTCCAACCTCCACGAATATTCTAGTTTTATCATAATATTTTTTAGTCTTCAGTGACTGAAAATATTGGCATTTTTCAATTATTTTTTTTTTTACATTCTGTAGAGCTGAAAATCAATACATAGATTCAGAAAATAACCAATATGTTGATTTGGTAGATGCTGCCCTTCACCAGAGGAGGTCAAAACTCCATCGCCATTTTAAATAGACACAACAACTTTATATTCAAAAGATAAATAAGATGGGTAATAAAGTGAAACCATAAAAATATATATAAAAAAAGGTTATATGCATACATACACTTTAGCTAATGAGGCACCTACACATGGACACACACCAGACGGCAGAACGGCCCAGTAAATCAACACAGGTCACCACATTAACAGGAGAAGTCTGGTCACTGGTTTGAAGTAGGCGGAGGCCACCAATCCCACCACCAACAAATGTGCCCACAGGGAGGCATTTGGGGTTCGCTCAAAAGAGGATGGGACCACCACCCATCCGATTAATGAGCAACACCCTCCACCACCTGAGCTGCAGCCGCCCTGGACGTGAAACAACAGCATCTGTCACGTGGACACTGCAGAGCCCACAGCTGAATTTTACTTTCTGTCTCTGACCTCTCATTTCCAGCCTCCTCTCCACAGAATATTTAAAAGTGGCTGACGACACATATAAGCATCAGCACACACACACACACAGAGGGCTTCAGTGTTGAGATGTGCAGACACACACACTGACTCAGAGCCAACACATACCTGCACTCTGAGGTTCAAATAATTACTCCATTCATTAACAACATTTGACCTTCACCAACAGGAAGGCCGCAGCTTCCACAGCACAGCAAGACATCATCTTTTAAAAAAATGAATAAATAAAATAGGGAAAATAAGGCTGCTGCTGATGAGAAACATTCAGAGCAACTCTGAAACACTTTGGAATAGTTTTATTCCACCACAGGAAACGTAAAGTACTTACTGGAGACAAAATATGTGGAGTTACAAGAAGTTGGTTCGATAACTCCAACATATTATTGATTTTTAAAGTAGCTGCAGCGCAACTTTACGTGTAGTGGAGGGAAATATTAACAAAAGTAAAGACACCTACAGACACCGTCGTCCTGAGGGGAACAATTAAAGACGTTAAAGTGATTTCTCGTTAGTATGCAAACAAGAGTCTGTTTTGCTTTAAAAAACCTGCATTTTTACCTCACGACAAAGGCAGAAAGCTGTGGAAACGTTTAGTCGGCGGACAAATTGACGCTCAAACAGGGGGAAACAGTTTCGACGCGTGAGAATTAAACAGTAAATGAACAGATAAATAAATTAAAACGCGTTTCCGTACCTGTGTGAGGCGGTTTGGCGGCTCCTCCGTCGCTTCCGTCCATCTCCAGCTGTCTCCGTCCGCAGCGCGAGCTCAGGTGAAGGCGTTTCGGTCCCGCGAGCGAGCGAGCGAGCGAGGATGTGGGCGCGCGCTGTGCCAGCCACCGTCCTCCCGCACGCGCGACCGAGACGCCACACCGGTGAGCGTGAGGATGAGAGAGAGAGAGAGAGAGAGAGAGAAAGAGAGGGAAATGAAGCAGCACGCTATTGAAACTCTTTGAAATGTAAAAAAATAAAACACAAAATTTTGCCGTAAACCGACATCATTAACTTTATTTTTCCCTTTAAATCTTCACAAGTGAAGCAATTATGTCCGCTGTGTTGCGACGTGAATGGAAAAGCAGTGCATAATGCAGCATGTCCAAGACTATTAAAGTTTGTAGTTTTGAGATAAAGCATCAATTTAGTGTCTGCACAGCGTGAATAATGAGACATTTCAGCTCCCTGTTCTACAGCCTGACTACACCACAGTGACTGTTAAGAAATATTTTGATAGTGATTTTTCAACTGCATCAACATTAAAACATGACACAAACAAACATTTTTACTGTCAGATATTCTTTTTTTATCTTAAATTAAAATCGTAAATTTCTTTCATATTTGTCTCACTATTGAGCTGCTGTAACATGTGAATTTCTCCAGTGAGGGATTAATAAAAAAACTATTAGTCAATCTGCCTGGTTGATTTGGTCTCTGTTTAATTGTGTCACAACAAAGCATCTTAAAGGGGAAGCTTCAGCGATTTAGTTCTGCACTTTGTTGGCAAAAATTGTAAGATTTGAAACCTTTGAAAAGAAAAAAAAACAGTAAAAACTGAAGCAGAAGTGAGTTTTTGTTCCCATTATGGGTCAAACCCCTAAAAACACTGGAACCTACATTTCCCAGAATGCAACTGCAGAGTGTTTTTGTTCCCGGAGTCTTTCAAACTCCACACCTGCAGTTTGTAATATAATCTTTGTGTTGTGAGGTTGCTGGCCGAGCTGACATAACCCCTCTGACATCATCCGTCATCTGAGTGTGTAAACGCAGAGAAACCCTTTAAGACCTGCCGGCTTTTTTGCATCCCAAGAAAAGATCCAGCCGTTCTGTTATTTGCTCCTTCTGTCCAGGGAAAGTACTCCTCTGCACGACCTCACTTACAGTCTTTGAAAAAACACCCGCTGGTATTTTTACTGCCTCGAAACAATGCTAATACACATCCGTAAACAGTCCCATTAAAGACCACCTACAACGCATCAGGCGCTTGGAGTAAGATATATTGGTCGAGGGGTCAAAGGAAAATGGTGTGTGGCTCTGACATGTCACCTTTGGGTCCTGTTTGTGTGCTTGGGCGGCCTATCGCCAGCCGTCACTCTCTAATCCCACCCCCTTTAGACCCCCCCTCATTAACATTGTTGGGCTGCGTTCAAAAGCGGATGCCTCGCGGATGAATTTGGGAGTACTGTGACGTGGGCACATGCCAGTGTGTGCGGCGGCCCAACCTGGTGGTGTGCGTCGGGGTCAGCTGTCAGCTGCACAGTGATGGATGCACGGTGGAAACATACTTGGACTTTGAGCTATGTCCTTCTCATTGAAGTCCTCTGGCACCCAGCTTTCCCCTCCAACACCACCCAACGCATGGCAGCCACCCTAAAAATAAAAGGTGCACATGTGCCCGTGCGCACATACAAGCAGAGACAAAGGTGTAAGATATCACAGCTCGTCAAGTGCTCCCGATGTCTCCGGTTCGGATGCACATTTGGGGGTGCACACAAAAGGCTGGCTCAAAATGGACGCTCCCACAATAGTAGAATCAGCCTCTTGTTGTCAAGGCTTGGGGGGGTTGGAGGGGGTTTATGGGCCATGTTTGGCTGCTTCATTTCCACAAAGCTCGAGTCCAGTCTCCGCGTTCCCAGCATCAAAGTTAATACCAGCGCTCGGCTCCATCATCATGTCGAGTGCTTTCATTAAAGGACAATTTTATTCCTCTGGTCCCTGAATTATCAAGAAATCTGTCCCCTAATCAGACCCGCACAGTTCAGTTTAACCTGGTCACTATGGCAACGACCTCCTCCCTCCTTTTTCACTTTGTCTTTTGATAGTTTGATTTTGAGATGGCACCTGAAGGATGCGAGCGGTTCATTTTAAAAAAGATGGAGTGAGAATGCAGAGGAGAGGAAAGCTGGAGCACCATTGTGAAAGCTGGAGCCAGATAATGACTGCAGCTCACAGCTTGGAGCGGTGCAACCCTCGGCAGTGAGGAGCATTTGAGCGTGACTACAATAATCAACTTCTGACTCAATTTGACATACACTAGGTCTGGTTATTATCCACTGCAGAGGCTGCGGCATGTAGCATTTTGATCATTTATTTCTCAGAAGGCATAAATGGTTTCTTGAGTGAATTTACATCATATATTGACTCTTAAGCCATCTATAAATTTGAGGTAAGACGGAAAAATTAACCATTTCTGTGCTATCATACAGAAGTCAGCAACTGAAAAGGAAAATTATGAGCAGGATGTTTAAACAACATATTGTTTTGTTTGGGTATGGAAGTCAATTTCTGCCCATATAAACAGATAAAAAAAACTGTTATTAACTATAATGAGAACCTGTCTTCTTTAGATTATTTTGAGATATTAAGTCATTATTTAAAGATACTTTGGAGACCGTCAATCATGATAACCAAAAAAAAAAACCAAACAACATACTTGATTTTTCACTGCAGAGAAGCTGCTGTACAGTAGTAACATCTTCAATAGATGCCTGGCACATGTAAGGTATCAATGATGTCTTTTTTTTTCATATAAATCTCCAGGTTTTTAGGTCAGTGGCTTCTTTACCTACATTACTTTGCCTGAAACTCCCTATTTCATTCTTTCACTTTGAAAAACTCATGAAATCATCAAGGCCAGACCAGCAATGTGTCCCAGTGCTCAATCAACATGCATTACAATGCTTCTCTTTGCCATTGAGCAATTCAAGTCTCTGCCACACGTGGACATTTTCAGAATGAGCCTCTTAAAAAAAACAACATAATTACTTTTAGGCGGGCTTAATGATCGAGAATGAATGAAAAGTTTCTCTCTGAGAAGTGACTGATGACAAATGTAGGCAGGACGTGCGCCTCAGACGTGCATCACTGCTCTGTTGACATCTTTAGGGTCAATGTCACTTCAGTCCACTCAAGTTTTCTCAATAATGGAACTGTGCTCGAGGTGGCGATGATTCCCTGAAGAGGAAGTACCAGAGGGAGGACAGAAAGACTGAAACAGCTATTGAAAATCACTGCTGGAGTCATTGAGATTTTTTTTAATGCTTTTTTGGTTTTGTGAGTCACTGCTACGAAGGCTGATACTATTCAAAATCCAGGAGAGTCACGAGAAGATTTTTTATTTGAAGTTTTGAAGGCATTGCTGGGAGTAAAAATCATAAATAGACTTTAATGACGAAATGAATAAAATCTTGCAGCGTGAGCCCAGTCTAAGAGCTTTTTAAATCTATACTTTCTTCCTTTGTCCTCTTGATCCCAGGAAGAGTGTGAGGCTGCAGATAAAATAAAAATCTCCCCCTCATCAGCTGTGCTGTTCAGCTCTGTGGATGTTACATTTTGTGAAACTAAATAGAAAAAAAATGTAAAACAACACTAACATAGAACCTGGGGAAATGGTGATGCTTTTCAATACTTGCAAAAAAGAATAGTTTGACATTTTGAGAAATAAATGTGTTCAAAAGAAGCTTGGTTTTGTGCAGCATAAAATACTGCAAACAGGATTTCCCCCTGAGGACTGATATCACTCACATCTGTATAATAAATATGAAGCTAAAGCAAGCAGCCAGTTAGCTTAGCTTAGCATAAAGAGAGATGTCAGCAGACTGACTCTGTCCAAATACTGTACAAGCATTTTCAAACATCACCAGCTGACACATGATATCTTGCTTGTTTAATTCGTACAAAAAGTACAAAGATGTTAAATCAACAATTTACTATGAAAGTTGAGAACAGTCGTGCTTGCAATTTTTTTAATGCCATTAAAGGAGCTTTCTTATCTTGAAATAACAGAAGATGGTTTCCTCTTATTGCTTATTTACTGTGAGCTGTAGACTTCTGTAGGCTATGTGGACATGCTGTGGGGGTCATTATGTACAGTGGGATGGGCTTGCGAGGCTCACAGCAAACAGGATGACCTTAATAATGTTTTCATGATTTACATGTAATATATATGTCGGCTTTATGAGAGCAGCTGCTAGGTGAAGCGGAGAGATGGGTCATCTTTGGATACTACAACCAGATTGTTCAGCAAAGGAAATGTCACATTTAGGCCTTAATTATTGTTCATAGCAACATAATTAACTCACCTCGAGATAACAGCATTAGGCTGATTTTGTTACCTTTGGACAAAGCCGGGCTAGCTGTTTCCCTTTGTTTCCAGTCTTTATGCTAAGCTAGGCTAACTGGTTACAGTAGGTTCGTATTTATCGTGCAAATATGAAAGCCGACCTTCTCATTTAACTTTCAGCTCAAAGGAAAGTAGGCTTATTTGCCAAAATGTTAAACCTTTATTATCTGATTCCTTTGATCGGGATAAACACTTTGGTGTCTTCGGCATCAAACAAGCCACTCAATGTGACCAGTAAATATGTACTGCTGAGGCTGAATGCTCACCGCAAGGTATTTAAAGAAAAAAATGACTATCCCTTCCACAACAACTGTGCTTTAGTCTTTTTCCTTCCTCACTAGCATCCTATCCGCTGGCAACACAGATGTTTAATTTTAGATAAGAGACAATTATTGTAGCACATCACACATACCATCGCTATCGGCAGAAATCTCAAACCACAGAATGCAATCCAGATACCGTGTCCCTGTGCCCTTGGTATTTAATGACATTTCTTTCTGTCCAGGAAGATAGAGGGAATCCATCAGAGCGAGCGTTTGGAAATGTTTGACTGTTTTCAGTTGTTTTCAATTGGGCCTATGCTGCAAAACTGAACCTGTGGTGTCTCAAGCAGAAACATGTTTACAGTGCAAAAGTTAATCCGAAAAATCCTCGTTGTTATGACAACCACACCATTCGAAAGCTACATTTTTTTTGGCCATTTCACAGGTTTAATTTGTTGTACGAATGAAAACAAAACGACAAATAGCCAAACGTGGATGTGTAAGAGGTTTCCATCTGCATTTATTCTCAGGGCACATTTCCTCTACTCTGCAAATCTCCTCCACTGAAAACAGGCACTTTCAGTCCAGCTCTCACACCATTATGATTCACAGAGGCCAAGTATGAAATTAGTTTCTTTTCTGACAGAACACATCTTGACTGACAGCTCAACAAATGAGAAATCATTTACTGTGAACAGAGCGGCCGCCTGCTTCTGGCAGAGATGCTGCCTGTCTCTGAGGCGAGTGTGTGCCTGTGTGTGTGTGTGTTCAAATGGCTTTAAAAGCGGATTTAATGTTAGGTCTGAGGCATCACAACCACAATAGCGGGCCTGTCAGCCTAAAAGAAAGTTTACACCATTTCCGGTGTAAAAATCTGTGTTATTTTTACATGAATCTGTGAGTGAAACATAAAGAAACCTATTAAAGCAAACATAAACCTGCATTAGTATTTCACATCTCTGGGTCTATCCGTGAAATTTAATTTAAAAATAAATGTTACGGTCTTTGCTGGGTGTGCATGTAGAAGTAAATCACATTCAGAGTGACACATAAAGACAAACGTGTTATTCATTGGAAGTGAGACTGTGTAATCACTGAGACCACAAGTGACAATAACAAGATAAATGATAAATTACAGTGTAATAGTAGCACAAGCAGAGCCATCAAGTCACTTATGTCAGATGGAAATCAATAACTATCTAAATGTATATTGGGAGAAGATAGTTAACATTACCCAACAACATCAGCTGCTGGTCATACTTCATTTAGTGAAGATTGGAGGAATGTGTTACTTATTCAGTTAAAGTTACATAAAATGTATTTCCACCCACATTTTTATGTGTTTTTTCAATTTCCTACGGTGGAAATGTTGGTGAATCTGAAAAAGTACAACAGAAGCTGACTTTGGAAATAAATTGTGACGTACATGGTGCATGTGGCTTTGATGAGGAGAAGAAATGTAGCAGGCAGATGAAGATATCAGATGTGTGTACTGGTGAGGAGACCGGAGCTTTCCTCAAACTAACACTTGAAACAAACATTAACACCATATTTCTATTATGGTACTTTTTTCATAACATCTTTTTACTTCACCCTCTTGGTTTAATGACAGAATCAATAATGGATGAAATAAATATTCTGGAAATTTGGTTAAAATCTATCCTGAATGTGGATGCAAACTTGGCTACTGTCTCACTTTAAAATACAGCATTTGTGATCATGTCTCTCCACTATCACAGACCATGAACGTAATCTGATTTATTACTAAAATGGACATGTTTTCTTGTACTAAAAATTCAAGATTAGGCACTATATGCAGTCAATATTGAGTGTATGTTCACAGACTTGTCACTATTTCATACTTTTCCATCTCTCTTCCAGCTCCAAACACATTTCTAAAACCTTTACAGACTCAGAGCACTTCCTCTGCACAGTTGCCATTTAAAATAACATACTGTTTCTTTAACTAATAGACTTAAAACCTCAAAGAGCTTCAGGCCCCTCTATTTAAAGGTCATCGTTCATCACAACAAAGTGAACTGCTGCATTAACCCAGAGGAGCCCCACTTTAAAATGAGCTGTAGAATAATCAGGTGAGCACAAATGAAGCACATCGCCATTCTTTGGCAAGACAGCGTTTTCATCTCTTTGCCAGTAATGGCTTTTTGCATAGTCAATCTACATACTGTTCACTTCCACACACACACACACACACACACGTTTACGGGTATGCATACAAATGCAAAAACTGTCTGTCTACTAAATTTCTTCAGGCCATTCAATTGTGGACAAGACTTCACTTAAACATGGATATATCTTAATTACTAGCTCTACCACAACCACACAGTTTGACATTTTTGCTTGTAAAATGACTTTGATGTTGAATCCATTTCGAAAATTCTTGCTAAAAGTGTAATAAACTAATTGTTTGAGCTGACTTAATGTGTTTTTATTATTTCACTGACCACATGTAAATTCATGACCACACATGGATACATTTGTGATGGGGCTTTTTCAATCTGGATGTGTGATGCTGCCATCTAGTGGGCGCAAATGTACGCATGCACACCACAGACTTCAATTTAAACTTTTATTTTTTATAATTTGCAGAAAAAAACATACAGAAAGAATAAACCACATTAAGACATCTGTTAGACACTGGCTCGAAACTTTGAGTGTTGTAACAGATGAATATCAAGTTAACAAAACTTTATGAAGGAATACTGAAGACCGACCTTGAAGAGAAAGGAGATAGATGGGATATTTCTGAGCCAGCCATCAACCAAAAAGATTATACACAATCCATTGTGTATTCTACATTAAAATACCTTAGCTTGCTATCACTGTATGAGCCTGAATTACTCCCATGAATCATTCAGATGACTTATTGCATATTGTTGCAGCCATGTTTTGGGTAAACACTTCTGCTATGTTCTGTTTTCTTTTAGCAAAAACATAAAATACAGAGCAAGCCAAATGCTTTTTACTTACATTGCTGTATGTAGTGTCACATACTGAATAGCAGATGACCATTTTGTGTTTTAATCAGTAAATATCAGTATGTTCTTTGAAGAATTTGGAAAGACCGTTTTGACCGAGTCTTTTTTTTTTTAATTATCATGCCTAATAAAAGTATATGTGATCAATGAAAAAAAAAAACACATCTTAAACACCCAATGCTATTAATCTAAAAACCCTGCTTGTAGCCACAGAGGCTGTACTGATTCTGTTTTCGAGATGAAGTGTTTCATCCACTTATCAGAAGGTCAGTGGTTCGATCTCCAGCTCCTCTGGTCCGCAAGCTGAAGTGGGCTAAGTGCGAATTATTGAATTTGATTCTGATGAGCAGGTGGACACGTTGCATAGAAGCCACCGTCAGTGTTTGACTGTGTGTGTGTGAAGGGTTACTGCTGCAAACCAGGCCAGAGTGGTTTGAATCCACCAGGCTGCAAACACACTTAAAGACACACATGCAAATAACCATTGGAGATGCCCTCCAATGCCGTACCATGTTATTTATTACTTTTTAGATTTACAAGTTAATTTCACATTTCACCACATCATTTTAAAAAAAGGCTAACAACTCTCTGGTGTTACAGGTATCAATACACAATGAATGCAAACAACTGCATCTGCCGCACAGTTCAGAAACATCTTCAGATGTGTAGCCTATTAAATCATGACCTGCTTTGATGAGCAAAGTCTACAGCTTTCCTCATAACTGTGTTGTGTCCAGGTCCCTAAAAAGAACAAAATGCTGTGATCTACACTGCAATAAGACAAAAGATTAATTGCTCTGTCATTTGCAATTTCAGCATTAATAGTTGGGATATTGGTATCTCTCATACTGATGATCAATATAGAGGGGAAATTGACAAGAATGGAAAAGTATATATATATAGACAGACACACACTCAAACAAATGGGGGGGAAATGGCAAACAACCTCAGCATCACCCTTCAAAAAATCATTTAAGACAGAATTCAATCAACTGAGACAGGCTGAAGATGAACAGGGAGGTAGATAGATACACGGGGGGAAAGACAGAAAAGAAGTAGTGAGGGATCTTGGTAATTCCCTCTAGCTTATGATTCTTTTTTAAAAAGTTCCTTAAATCAAAGAGGATCCAGATAATCTCATCTGTAATCTCAGTTTAAGCGCAGGAGTGGCGAGTGGCTCTGCCCTCTCCTGCCTCTCTGGGTTCTTAGCTACGCGCTGTCCTTAAAACGATGTTCCGGGCTCGCTCACTAAGTTCGTTGTGTCGCACTTGCTAATGGCCCCCGCCGCAGCACTGGCCGCTACGGCCCTGAGGAGCAGCTTCTTGTAGATCCACTCCTGTCCTGGTCCGCCCCCCTGGTCCAGCTCCAGCCTGAGGGTCGTTCTTCGGTAGCTTTTTCGCTAAAGGGACAGATGGACTGTGCGTTTAAATATAGCAGATTTAAATAGTTGGCATTGCAGCACTCAGAGACATTTTCTTCCAGTCCAGCAAGTGATAAAAAAAATCTAATAAAAATAGCTATAAAAAGTCAATTGTGCTCCTGAATTAGTAAATTAGTTGGGAAACATTTTTATTAATGATCTAAATTCTCTTAGACCAAAGCAGTAGCAGGGGACATTTGGATCAACATGGTGACGCACTTACCAATAGCCATGAAGATTTCATTGACATTCATGGCAGTCTTGGCCGAGGTCTCCATAAAGAGTAGACTGTTGTCATCAGCGTATGTTTGCGCCTCCTAAGAATATAATGGAGGAAATTTTTCAACATTTACTGCACTGACAAAATGAATAAAATTTTATGATGTAACAGATGTGAATTCCTTTATTTGCAGAACTCTTTATATACTTTATATTTTTGGACTCTCATACCTGAAGGTCTACAGCTCTCTTGTTTGCAATGTCTGCCTTGTTTCCAGCCAGCGCGATCACTATGTTGGGACTGGCTTGTCTCTGCAGCTCCTTAACCCAGTTTTTTGCTCGTCCAAAAGTGTCCTGATTGAGTGACAAACTTTATTAGTGCCACTGTTGCACGATGTATTCACATGACAACTACAGTGTCCTTAGTGTACCATTTTCAAACGCAGCATGTATACTTCTGTATAAATCCAGACCGGAGGTCGACCGACACATGACCTCAAGATGTGACAAAAAAACCCACAAGCCTGAACAGAGTTTAATTTTAGATTCAATGTAATAAAAATTTTAAACACAGCCTCAAAGTGGAGAGTCTCTTGCCTCAAAATGAAAAATGCAAAAGAGCAGCACAAGACATTCTGAAATTCACAGCTTATTATAGTTTTGCTTAAACTGTGAACCATAATTTTAAAAAACATTATATACAACTAAAGCTAAAATTAACAAAAAAAATGTCTTAAGCTACAACCTATCTCAGTTCATTATATTGCTACTGTTTAGACTCTGCCCCCCTTAATGCCCTGTAGTTAAAAACCTACTGAGTTGGTAATGTCGTAGACCACGATAGCCGCCTGAGCACCTCTGTAGTACATGGGAGCCAGGCTGTGGTAGCGCTCCTGGCCTGCTGTGTCCCAGATCTCAAACTTCACAGTGGTGTCATCCAGACAGACAGTCTGAGTGAGGAAGGCAGCTGAGGGGAGGCAGACAGTAGAGATCAGTGGAGTGATGTGTTAGTACCGCAAACCTTTCCATCATGATCATATATGCAATTAAGGGAGTGCTTAAAGGCTGCGTACCATTTCAAATGACACTGGACGTAACGGCACAAATATATCTGTGTCAATCTGTGCGTGTCAGACCTGCTGAGATGAAACTTTTTTTTTCTTTGGATGAAACGTGTGACCTATAATGCTCATGGATGTTCACTCTTGACCACGTGAACAGCACATGTGCTAACATAATCTCGACGTGAAGGTCCACATGTGGCTGAAAGTTCCAGAAAAGGGCGATTAAGAGGATCTTTAGTTAGAGATCACTTTTTAAAATATACGTTCTTAATTAATTATTTGATGCATTTTTAGGACAATAATAAGACTTTTTAAGATTTTCAATTTATTTAATTTTTTTTTGTCTGAAGAGATAGTTAGGGAATGGAACAAGGCCCCCAAAATGGAAAACACTGGTCCAATTCTTTATTATGTAGTGAGCTACACCTTTGCTGGGGCTTTGAATCGAACCTCAGTCCATTTATTGTGTTGGCCAACATGTGTACAATTTAAAAGATTAAAAAGTAAATTTAATTTTCACTATTATACAGCTTCTTATGTTAAAATGTGAGAACTTATACTTTTATTCTGATCCTTTACAGACACACAACAAGACTCCTAACTGAGGAACCCAAAGATGTTCCAGGACAAAATTCAGTCTTTAAAAACTCTATAAACTTTCTCACCTCCGATGGTGCTCTCCTGGAATTCATGAAACTGGCCTTTGACGAAGCGCAGCACCAAGCTGGACTTGCCCACTGCCGACTCCCCCAGCAGCACCAGTTTGAACTGGCAAATCTTGTTTGCTACTGGGGCACCATTTGGCCTGGTTGATCCTCCACCGCGACCAGCCATTTACTGTTATGGACAAGATGGCCCAAGATGGGATGAGATGGGCTGAAACTTCAGGTTAAGGAGGTGAAAAGACAGAAGTTGAGTCTGGACCTGCAGGCACTGTTGGTGAAACAAAACTCCCGGTGGGAAGATCTGGATCTGAAAGGCAGTGGTGGAGAAAGTGGGTTTACCTTGAAAATAACAATTAAAAAAACCAAACAAACAAACAAAAAAAAAAATAAAACAAGGAAAATCAGCTGACATTTTTATGAGAAGACATCATACCTGTGACATTCACCTAGTCAACACTGAAAGATATTTGCTTACAAAGGAAACTCAATCATAATCATATTGTAATAAAATTATTATAATCTTTTTTCAGAATTTAGAGGATTGGTTTATCTCTTGATTAACTGATGGACAAATGATGATAAATGATTATCCAACATTACTTGCTCCACCACCTCAGCTGTGACGATGTGCTGCTTTTCTGTTTCATACATGCAGCAGAAAGTAACTAAATACATTTACTCAAATACTAGAGTATAGTTTTATTGGATATTTCCACTTCATACTATAATATACAACGCTATGCTGTTTACCCCTTAATAAGTCTCTTTTAATGTCAGTGCTGCCTTCACCAGTGCCTTGAATGTCTAACACTCCCAGTAAAAATGACTTAAAACGTTATAGCTAAGCGCTAAGATGACCAAGGGCACTTAGAGGTTTAAAAGTTGATAATTGATCTGACTTGACACTGATCTTTTGTCATTTTTAATCATGTTTTCTTAGTCATAACTACAACCTATCAAACAACGAGCAGACAGGATATATCCTATTTAAGTAACATCTGAAACGAACTGGTTTGAATTGTAAAAACAGGTGGTTTGCGATGCTGATTTCCAGTTTCGATCGTAAAACCAGATAAATACAGAAAAAGCAGCGAGTTAGCTTGGAGGCTAAAGCTCATCTGTGATAACGACGAGACGAGCTAACAATGCTAACCTCGGCTAACAGGCAAAAAACACACACACACACACGAAAAAGACACAAACAACACGTCGGCGCTCTTACCGACAATGACAAATAGTATCCACTCCGCCCTGTGGATGGTCAGCTGTCACCGTATTTTTTCTCTTTGGCGACGTTTTCTCCTTAAAAACACTTTCAGGCTCAGTGAATTTTGCGCTTCCGCTTTGTGTAACCAAAACACTTCCTGGGTTCGTCCGTCATGTGACGCGGTGTCACAGCCAATCAGATTACCGGACGGTGGCGTCACAGACAGAGCCTATCAGCTGTTCAGAGGAGGAAATTAAAAGCACTTTGAAAGAATCAATAATGTGTAGTACTGATCAGTTTGTGACCACAAGTCATTTGTGTAGTTAAGATTTCTTTGTGCGTGGGTAGTGTAGATTGTGAATATTACTTAAATTTAGTAAGTTTAGTTTTTTTGCCACCCAAAATTCATGAAGTTTGATACAGTAAGGCATCAAATGTAGATTTATGCACAGTAGGGCTGAAAAATAAATAGATGAATAAATAAATCATATTGTGATTGGCCACCTTGACTCACTAGTTGCAATATGAGTCACGATTTTAGTGTGATTTTTCTTTTTTTCACTCTTTGCTGAAAAAAAAGATGACAATATAATTCCTGCTTGGGTCCATACCAAACAAGCATTTTCAGTCACACCTGGAGAATGTGATTTGTAGGCTGGAACATCTGTGTTGTTTTGTATATATAATGGTATGTTGTGACACATTTTACCTTATTAACAACTGTAGCTCCTGCAATTTGGATATTGCACTTGGCCATATTGTGATTGTGATAATATTTTAACAACTTGTTCAGCCTATTGCAGAGGGGGGAAATGCTTGCGCAGAAAGGTTGGATAACTGTAATTTATGGGCTTTAGAAAATGAAATGGTTGAGAGTTAAACTTAAATCTCAAATAAAGCCAATGTGACATCTGAGGATGGCAACATCCACTAGACACAGTTTGTCTCAATCTTTGGCTGTATTTAAATATACTCTTTATACTGTAATATGTATGTATTAATAATTTAAAATCAAGTACTTATCTTATGTAGTTGCTACTCAGACTATTTACCGTACATGTCACATAGATGCAATGAGGATGTGATGCCAATGTTTGTGAACTGTTTGCAGAAAATATATATACATAAAGTAACCTTTTCTATTGATTATCATCATCTCAATATCACTACATGATAGAGAGCCAGCACATACAGTACTTCAGCATCTACCACAAGGTGGTGCAATGTGATAGAGAAAGAGAAAAGTCAGCAGTCCTAATAGTCTTCACTGGTAATACTCAAACATGTGCCTCACAATCTTTCCATGAACAGAACAGCACTGAGCAGCAGATTATAATACAGTAGCCAAAAAACAACTATAACATCCAAATGATTTAAGGCAGTCACACATGGGTGCTTTGCTGCTATATGTTACATTTTGTTTCTCTCACAGTTGTGTTTTCTGTGTAAATATCTGATGTTAAACTGTATAAAAATGAAAATGGTTGATAAAGGTGCCATTAGTCCTGACAGGAGAGTTCAAGGAAAATTCAACCAGGCAATGCGTGTGTGTGGTGGATGTACAGGGCCTTAATGTTTTTATTTGTGTTCAGAAACAAAGTGGTACAGGTCTAAAGATTTAGCCGACTGGTCTTTAATATGAAGACCTGTCTGTTGACTTTTACCATCCATAAAAGCAAATATTTACATTTTTTTTATAAAGCTTTTCTGTAAGTACCAATACACCATTCGTATATTCATGCTCAAACTGAAAAATTGAAGAAAAAAATGTAAAATTATGATGACAAAGCTGAGGTACACAGCACATGAGTGTAGATGATTCATTCACTGGAAGATGTGTTGGCGTTCATTTATCCGTTGCTGATCTGTGGTTCAGTCCTGCAGCAGGAGGCAGATGACACACCTGGACGATTCAGTGCACGTATCTGACTCCATGCAGCCCTGGAGGCATTTATGAGCTACAAAAACGTAGAAAAAAAGAGAGGCTGGATTATCAGAAAAAGGTTTCACAGTTTCAGTAAAAGTAATGATTATGAAAGTATTGTTTTCCTTATTTTTTTGTTGAACTTACTTGACACTGAAACAAATTAATGGGCATGGTATTAAAGAACAGGCTCAAGGCTTCGCCCGGTTAAACAAAAGAGGAAGAACATAGTCATTTTCACTACCACAAAAGATTCAGTTAAAAAAGCTGTTCAAAAAAAAGACACAGGAAAAATAATAGTTCAAATAAAGAGTATTGTCCCACCTGACCGGTAATTCAAATTTTGATCAAATTAAATCAGCAGGTCTGTTGTGTTTTTTATATGTTAACTCATCCTGTCAGACAACCAACTATATGGAATGAACAAAAATCACAGACCACATGTTTTCATAATGTGTCTGTACATCAATCCTTATGTGAAAAAAGAGAAATCAAACACTATACTTTGCTGGCACTGTCTCATAATTCACATAATAACAAAATGTAAAGAAATCCCACTTGGTGAAATGTCCTGCTGGAGTTCTTCATCTGGACTTGTTGGGCAATCGATGCAAATCCAGTGTATCATTAACTCACAAACAGAGTGACTTGTCAAGGCCTGACGTGAACTCTGGGAAAACCCTCTGTGACGACTGCTACTGACTCACCAGGGGTTTTATTGTCATATTTGTTTTTTTTTTTAAAGCAGCTGAGTCAGTCAGCCTGATTAATTAAGCTGTGAAAGTATTTCTGTCACGTCAAGGCATCAATTAGCGAGTGAAATTTGATATTGAACTACAGTGAATTTTAAGGGCTATGTTAATTGTATTTCTCCTAATTTTATTACAATAACAACTACAGAGAAAAGATCTTCAAATGCAATAATAGTTTGGCTTGAAGATTAAGATTAGATTATTTAATTGTCCAAACCATGGAAGCTTTTTGCTGCAAAAAACCCTAAACTTGACATAAAATGATCAGATGAACAAAGAGAAATGTGAAATCAGTATCCTGTAAAACATTCTTAGGAGTTTTAAGAAATGAAATGAAAGAAGGATTATTTTAATTCAATCAGCCTGAAAAACAGAGATAGAGAGATTCAAAGCAGAGGAGCCTCGACTGTAGAAGCCTTTGTGTTATAATCAAAACGCTGCTTCAGGAACCAGTGGTGAGCCTCAATAAGGTCTAAGTCTGTGAACACACCATGACAAACGAAACAACAAAGTACTGACAACTCTGCTGCTGTTCGCCTTACACATGATTATAATTTGTGCATAACTAAAATATTTTTTCACCTCTAATTTGACAGTTCTATGAATTGTTGTTCTTTCCAGAAGCTCTATGAGATGTTTGACTTTACTGATGACTAATGAACTAACTTCGGTCAGTCTCAATCGTGGTACATAAAAGCGAAAATGAGGAGAGCGGTATGAGAGAATAAGAAGACATAAAAAGTGAAAAACAACCAGATTTGAAACACATTTGTCTTTATTGTGATCACACCAGGCTACACACTACATGACAGCATTTATCAGAGGATGAGTCGACACTCAGTGATGATTTATCTGTTGCACAGGTCAGTTGTGCAGCAGGAGGCACTTGATATACCCGGATGATTCAGCATTCTGCAGTTTCTTGATGTGCTGCAGCCTTTGAAGTAGCTGGGAGCTGAGAAAACAAAGAAAAAAACGACAGGGTGGGTCATCAGGAAAATGATTGTTTTCTTTTTGTATTAAGTATCATTAATGGTGGATGTTCACTTAAAGGTGACCAAGGCCTTTTACTGCTGCCCGGCCACCGTGAAGGATAAATGACTTACTGGATCCAGCATAAAAGATGACGCTGGCACAGACCATGTCCGAACCGTGGCAGGTCTCCACAGGGCTCGAGCAGTACTTCTTGCCTCCACAGTTACACCTCAAGGCTTCACCTAGAGAAAGAAGAAGGACCCTTGATCACCATCCCAAATCCAGAAGTACTGTAGCTCTGCAAGTTCATTTGAGTCATAGTCGAACAGATTTATAGGTTTGCTGGTTAACTCACCCTGGCTGACAACCAGCAGAACCAGAAGAGCAAGAATGGCAGCCTTCATGTTTTCTTCACAACGTTGCGTCTCTGCACACAAGTCCCTGTATTAAAAAAAGGAAAAGTGTGAGCAGATCAGACAACACTTTGTCCTTAACATGAGAGCACTTTTATAATTCAAATGATGAAAAAACCTGCAGATGTCCCACCTGAATGAACCAGATGAATCGTCTTTCTGCAGTGTTGGTGCCCCGGCTTCCTTTTTATCCTGTGTTGTTTGCGCAATATTTACATCGCAGTTGCATGTTCAGTGTATTTTAAACTTTTGAAACTGGGTTTTCCCAGTGATAACTGATCAAGGCCTGACAGGGATGTCGGGAAAACACATTTTTACACTGACTCATAAGAAACAGATTGTACAGCGGATGATTAACTCTATTGATAGGAACACCACGAGCACACAAGCAAAACACATCAAGACTATTGTAAATAATAAATCAAGTAGTTATCTTATGTAATTCCCACTCAGAGACTATTTACTGTATTTTTCATACAGATGCAATGTGGATCCCATTCCAATGTTTGTGAACTGTTTTCAGAAAAAGAAGAATGGGAGATTCAGAAAGCAACCTTTTCTATTGATTATCATCATCACATTATCACTTCATGATGAAGAACCAACACATACTTCAGCGTGTCATCTACCACAAGGTGGTACAGTGTGATAGCGCTGTTCTTGGAAAGATTGTGAGGCACAAGTTTCAGTTTCTGTCAGAGGATTACTGGTGAAGAACATTAGGACTGCCGACTTTTCTTTTTCTCTGAGTGGCAGATTTTAATATATTAGCCAACATATAACTATAACATCCAAATGATTTAAGGCACTCATACATGGGTGCGTTAGACCATGATGGCTGATTAGACCTCCGCTCATGCTGAAGGTGGCGCAGCTATGATGCTACATGTTGCATTTTGTTTCTCTCACAGTTACGTTTTGTGTGTAAATCTCTGATGTTAAAGTGTATAACACATAGAGATTGTTGATAAAGGTGCCATTTGTCGTGATAGGATAGTTTAGGGAGAATTCAACCAAGTAATGTGTGTGTGTGGTGGATGTGCAGGGTCTTAATGATTTATTTGTGTACAGAAACAACCCGATACAGGTTTACATTCTAATCTGTGATTTATCTGGCTAGATTTAACCAACTGGACTTTGATGTGAAGACCTATGTTTTGGAGCTTTGTTGCTGCCTGTTGATTTTTACCATCCATTAAATCAAATATTTACATTAATTTTTTTTTAGAATTAAGGTTTTCTTTAAGTAACAACACAGCACAATTTGATTCATGTTGTCTTGTGTAATTGTTAGAAAAAAAAGCCTGAAAAATGTAATGTGGAAAAATTTTAATTGTGAAGACAAAACTGAGGTACACAAGACATGAGAAATGGAGATAGAGAGATTCAAAGCAGAGGAGTCTCGACTGGAGAAGTCTTTGTGTTATAATCAAAATGCTGCTTCAGGAACCAGTGGTGAGCCTGAATAAGGTCTAAGTCTGTGAACACACCATGACAAGCGAGACAACAAAGTACTGACAACTCTGCTGCTGTTCGCCTTACACACGATTATAATTTGTGCACAATTAAAATATTTTTTCACCTCTAATTTGACAGTTCTATGAATTGTTGTTGTCCTGTAAAGCTTTCCAGAAGTTCTATGAGATGTTTGACTTTACTAATGAACTAACCTCGGTCAGTCTCAATCGTGGTACATAAAAGCGAAAATGAGGAGAGCGGTATGAGAGAATAAGAAGACATAAAAAGTGAAAAACAACCAGATTTGAAACACATTTGTCTTTATTGTGATCACACCAGGCTACACACTACATGACAGCATTTATCAGAGGATGAGTCGACACTCAGTGATGATTTATCTGTTGCACAGGTCAGTTGTGCAGCAGGAGGCACTTGATATACCCGGATGATTCAGCATTCTGCAGTTTCTTGATGTGCTGCAGCCTTTGAAGTAGCTGGGAGCTGAGAAAACAAAGAAAAAAACGACAGGGTGGGTCATCAGGAAAATGATTGTTTTCTTTTTGTATTAAGTATCATTAATGGTGGATGTTCACTTAAAGGTGACCAAGGCCTTTTACTGCTGCCCGGCCACCGTGAAGGATAAATGACTTACTGGATCCAGCATAAAAGATGACGCTGGCACAGACCATGTCCGAACCGTGGCAGGTCTCCACAGGGCTCGAGCAGTACTTCTTGCCTCCACAGTTACACCTCAAGGCTTCACCTAGAGAAAGAAGAAGGACCCTTGATCACCATCCCAAATCCAGAAGTACTGTAGCTCTGCAAGTTCATTTGAGTCATAGTCGAACAGATTTATAGGTTTGCTGGTTAACTCACCCTGGCTGACAACCAGCAGAACCAGAAGAGCAAGAATGGCAGCCTTCATGTTTTCTTCACAACGTTGCGTCTCTGCACACAAGTCCCTGTATTAAAAAAAGGAAAAGTGTGAGCAGATCAGACAACACTTTGTCCTTAACATGAGAGCACTTTTATAATTCAAATGATGAAAAAACCTGCAGATGTCCCACCTGAATGAACCAGATGAATCGTCTTTCTGCAGTGTTGGTGCCCCGGCTTCCTTTTTATCCTGTGTTGTTTGCGCAATATTTACATCGCAGTTGCATGTTCAGTGTATTTTAAACTTTTGAAACTGGGTTTTCACAGTGATGACTGATCAAGGTCTGACAGGGATGTCGGGAAAACGCGTTCTTACACTGACTGATAAGAAACAGATTGTACAGAGGTTAGGAACACAACGCGCACACAAGCAAAACACATCAAGACTATTGCTGATATTGATAATGTTCCCAGTTTTGTTAAACATAAGTGACCTGAAGATTGCAAAAAAATAAACAATGCTGGTTCTTTGACCTTTTCCTTGCAAAATCTAATGTTTAATGATCATCAAACTCCATTATAAGGAGAAAACATGGCTAAACAACAGGCTGTACTTTTTGTGCCTGTTTTCTGATTGTTGACATGAGAGACCTCTTGAAACTGAGCCAGTGGATATGAAACTGGCTGAAAATAAACATTCGGCATTCATGTTTGTTAATGTGGCTGAATCAACTGTGATCGGGAATGACGGCACCGCTTTGACTGCTGCTGAAGGTTTCATCTGAGCAGATTCATTGTAACAAATACATCAAAGTTACTGTGCGATCACTTATATAATCGGATTGAGAGTCAAGTTAGATAAGCCCAAGTGGAAAAAGGGGATCAACCAGCCTCCACCAAAAACTCATCAACTTTACAGCCACTAATGAGAGAAACAACAGCTGCAAATCCCCCCCACCTCTTTTTTAAGAGAGCCCACTGGTGACTTTCTCTGTTCTTACCAGAGATTTAATTCAACTTGTGGACAATGACTTCTTCATAGTAAACACATAAAAGTATTTTTGTACATCCAAGTTGCTGCACAGTAGGTTTTGTTCAGGGTTAGGTCAATAATTTGATTAAAAGAAGTCACTTGTTTTAAATTTGGCAGTAGCTCGAAAAGCTCCACACAGTGAAAGTGCTGATTCAACATGACTTTCTGACATGACACATGACACAATCTTTTCTTAAATATCTTCAGAGGTGAATCAAACACAGGGATGTTGCAGCTCTTTAAACTGTCAGTTTTTTGTCACAAATAAGGAAAAAAATCTGATGAGGAATCGTGTAAAAAACTTCAGAACACATATTTTTACTCAGTTTTATTGTGAAGTATGAACAAATGAAATGACTCATCTCCATGAAAAACTAAATGTGTGCTAAAATTAGTCTGACATGCCTTTGTGGGCCACATTGTTTTGTCATTGTAGCTACAACAGATCTCCCAGTAATGCAAAGAGATCACAAACATCTCCTTAAACACATAAAAAGTCAAAAGTCCTGCCAGTTTCATGAAACTTTAGCTTTGGTTAATACGTTACAATTAGTAGCAAACTTTTAATAGATACACACGCCTCTGCACTTTGCTGCAACTGTGTCTGCCTTTCTCAGGTGATAAAAGTTCAAATAACTCACAATATTAAATGTTATATAAATTCCTACAATATGTCATAACCCAATAAAAGTATGCAACAATACTTTTGGAGTTTTAAGAATAATGGACAACAACCTGCACACACTAATGAAAGCATTACCTTCATCAATACACAGAAACTGATCAGTACATCTAATTATCTCCCTGTCAAATATTAGTGCCTGAATTCTAACTCATCTGAGTTTTTGCTCCAGAGGTCGCCCAGAGTGGGAAGATATTAAACTGCGTGTCTGACTGACAGAAGACGTTATTCATTCTGACATGTTTTTTTTCCAGAAAAATGACATACATTCAGGGTGATGAGTGTGACGCCACAGTAAAGGACACAGTCGCACATTTCTGCATACTTTATTTTGTCAGCCAAGGAGAAATCATTCAAAAAGAACAAAGTTCCTGAATACTCTGAATATTGTAGGAGTTTTCCCAATCATATTTTGTAAATTAATGACAGTACTAAATATTTCATGGGACCCACTTTGCAGCTAAATATGTATATTCATTCATGTTTAATTTACCAGCAGCTAAGTCGTGTTTACAGTTGTAGATCCTTGAGAGAGACTTTTCAAGCTATCATCATTTTTTTTTTTTTTTTGTGAGGAGGAAAATTAAACTTATTTAAAGGTGCTATCTTTAATGCCTCAGTGACAAAACAGGAAGATTTTTCACATTTCCCGAAGTCTCTTTAAGAGATTTTCAATGGATTTATAACTGAAATCATAAATGACGTACTGCTTAGTGAAGTTTGAATATTAGGCATTCATAGTCCAAGAACTCATAAATAATTAAAAAAATGCAGAACTGACACAGACATTCAATCCAAAATAATAAACAATCTATGCGGTGTGATGCACATATTCCCCATGTGCAAGGTGAAGCATGTGTCATTTTTGTTCCTCGGCGTATTAAAACATCAGCTTTGACCTGTCTGCCTTACAAATACAGTATCTGTGTACACAGTCAGCAGGTTGTCATGTAGAATGCATACACATTGAATTGGAAACCTTTTCCTTAGGAAAAAGAATAAACAACTTTACCATGCAAGGAGGTAACAGGTATTATCCACTGCAAATTTCTCTGAAGGATGCTGGAAAAAAATATACAGTTTATACTGGAACCCACTGCTGTGGATATTTTTTTAAAAGACACACATCAGTAAAGCCAAGATAATGCACAAATGACATGCTTTTGCATAGAAATGATGTAAATTGCGTGGAGTTTGACAAATATGAGGAATTAAAAGGGAGAAATACAGCACACGTTGACAATCTCCATCAGAGATCAACACTGTCAGAAGTTGCACGTTAATAACTTGAGTTTCTTGTCTGAGTCATGCACAGTTCAATCTGTGAGGTCCAGACACCATGACTGCTCCGTGCTCTGAGTCTGGACACCAATGCTGGACCTTCGTGATGACGCGCTCTCACTGTCCCTGCTCTCCGTAGAGCCCCCGTTCCCCAGTAGGCACTCCAGACTGGTGTGTTCTATGGCGGACGGGTCGCCCAGTGGAAGATGTGGCGCAACAGCATCTGATCGCGGCAATCCTGAATCCAGGGAGGAACCTGGCAGTGTGGCCGCAGAGGCAGACCCAGACCCAGACCCAGATGCAGGGTGGATTAAGGAGTCCTCGATTTGGAAGATAGAAGTGTCCTGGATCAGACTCTGAGGTGCTGGGGCGGACATCAAAACACAAATGTCCTCATGTGGGCTGTGTGATAAAGTGAGACGGGATTCAGAGGACAGGCAGAGGTGGGGGTAAGAACTGGGTGATGAGTCCAACAGGCTGTGTGTGGACATTCCTGTAGGGGCACTAGACAAAAGGAAAGAGTATTCGTCACCATCACTGGGAGGCTGCAGGCACAGAGTGGGCTGGGATCGGCTGATGGAGGTCGGGCTCGCACTGAGAGGTCTGTTGTCAGAATCGTCGTGCCCAGCGTGAGGTGAAACGCCGGGACTTCCACCCCGAAAGCCTGGATTGACACTAAGAAGAGAAGAACTCCACAGATGTGTGTTCATGCTCTCGGAGCCCTGACATGGACCTAACCTGGATGCAGGGTTTACGGAGGGGTGCGAACAGGAGTTAACGGGTGGACTAGAGGACTGAGCCCTCTGGTGGCTCTCTGTTTGGGTTTCAGCAGCTCCAGCTCCACAGTAGCTCCAGTGGGCTGCTGGATGGACACTTTGGTGGCTGTGGCCTTCGTGGCTGCTGGGGTCATTATGGAGATGGTAGGCTGAAGCTGAGTTGAAGGTGTTGGGAGCTGTGGGAGAGCTGGACACCATTTGGATGCCATACGGGTACGAGGAGAGAGACGCCTTGTAGTGATGCACAGACATGTGGGCCTGGAGGAGATGCATCATGTGGTGCAGGCCCTTGGTGAGCTCAGACACTTCCTGGTTTAATGTGCCCATCTGGGTAAAGAGCGCACACAGTTTAGTCGTGACGTTAAAAGCCTTACTCTATCTTATTTCATAGTCTATTATTATATCGAGCAAAAGTGGTAAATTATGCAATTACAGCTTCAAAGTACAAAAATAAAAAAAACAGTTCTGCTCAATTAAGTCCCCAGCACAGAGGAAAAAATTAATCAGCTTCTATCTTTAAGGTCTAATTTTGTGCTCATGTCCAGATATAATTTTGTGATGACCTCCCTAAAGAGAACCAAACAGTTTATAATCCCCTCTATGACTCAAAGAAATCGAAGCAGAAATAGTTTCTTATGCAGTAGTGAAATCCAGAGGGACACAGGCTGAGGTTACTGACGCAAATAGGGTAGAAAGTAGACAGAAAAACTAGGAACAAGGGGGTGAAACCAGAAGAAAAAGGGGCCAGTGAAGGGATACAAGCAGAGCCAGGTTGTCAACATTTTTTCTTTCTTTTCTTCACATTGTCGAGTCAGCGCTCCTGACTATCCTCTGCACTGCAGAGAGCGCCCTGCTGATTAATTAATATCGACTTCAGACAGCACCTACCTGGGTCCATCTGGATTCTCTCGCTCCACCTGCTTTCACTCTATTTACATTCAAATTGAGATTGCAGGGACTGACTCATATACAAGGCCAAAAATTGAGTCTACTTGATTTCACCATGTAACCCCCCTCCTGCTGTAGATTGGATGAGAGGCCCACAATGTATCTACAAGAAAAGTCTGAAATATCTTACGGGCAGGATAAAGAAGGGATGATGAGAAGGACACAGAGAAAAGTTGACTTTATATCATTTTCAGTTCGATCAATTTTAATTTGGGCTCAGGGGGTCCCGTACCTTGTGGTTGAGTTGACTGATGCTCTGTCGGACCTCCTCTGTCTCCAGCAGCAGAGCAGCATTAGCCTGTGTGGAGTCTGGCGAAATGAGGAGGAGAAAAGCTGACTTAGTAGCACGCAACTCAGGCACACCACAGAGAGGATTTATCAATATAAGTCTGAAACAAAAGGATGTTGTGTGACTCCAGAGAACGCCAGATTGCATATGCAGTATGTATGTCCCAAAATATTATGTAAGCCACTGCAGAGCTTTTGCACAGTAAGCTGTTTATGATATTACATGTAACTTCATATCTATATATGTTAAGAACTGGTGTGTCTTGGCCTGGTGTGTGATGTTGCTCAACAAAAACATCCAGAGGGTTTTTGAGAAATACTTCTGGTATTTAGTATTGTACTTATATTGCTACTGTGTACTGTTGTGCATCTCTGTCGCTAAATCTCTCATTATACTAAAGTGAATTAAGTGGACTCCCAGAATGATAGTGATCATCAGTGAAAGCTCAGGTCAGATGATCTGTGCCCTGCTCTGACCTCGGTCGTCCTTTAACATGTTCTCTGACTCCTCAGACACCTGGCTGTCATTTCATTCCTCTGTGCTCTCACATTTCCCCAGAAGGAGGCAGGCCAGCGTCGTCGTACCCACTGTTTGAACTCTTGCGCTTACCTCCAGCCATCTGGCACCCGGGTGACCCTCGCAGCTGGAGGCGGTTTGGCTTACCTTGGGCGCCGCCTCCCGTGCTGGCTTTAGGCCCTCTGTGCTCCACGTTGAAATGGAACGTGTGCCCATTGTCTTCGATGCCGTCCACAACCCTGGCGGGAGGGGTGAAGAGGAGGGGAAGCTGGAGTTAATGTAACAGTAGAGCTTTTTCAATTATCAGTTGAGCCAGCAGACGACCCAGGAATGTGCCATGAGAGCTGCTGCTGGCAAAGGCCTATGTGCGTTTGAACATGAGGAGGAGAGCCCAGTCTGGAGGGGCGGACACCTGAGCTCTCTGAACCACCACTTACCCATATCCAGGACTTACTGGATGACTTAGGGATACATTATGAATACAGATGGTTGGGGCAGGAGGATAAGGTGCGCTGGTAATGAAATGCAGTGACATCTGTTGAAATATGCAATGCAAATACACTCCATTTACATTAAGTGGATGATGCAGGTTTTCGCAGCATGACTTTAGGTGTCCATTACTGCAGCACCTGACTTAGATCACCTCAGACGTCCTAAGGGTATCATAAGGACATAAAGTCCACAAAGCCCCGTGAGATGTTGTCTGTGATGGCACAAGGACTCCATAATGGGATTACATGTTTAAACAGGGTATCTAAGAACAACATAAACTAAACCTTTTAGTTATGGTAGTACTTAAAGCATGTTGTTATATTACATTGAATTGTAGTACATTAAATGGGCATTTCTACTTTTCTTCTCTTAAATTTGATGATAGCACACTACCTGGGACTAAGATCTGGGGGTCCAAAGCAGGTGACAGTGGGGATAAGCAGCTTTGAAGGCTTCTGCTCAGCCCCCAATCCTCCCTGCGTTGAAGTTGAGGCCAAGTTGTCCACGGGGGTGCTGTGCTCTTTCTTTGATGGTGGCTGAGGGGACGAGCTCTGCCCGTGGTGGCTGCGGCTGAGGTTTGGTGAGCGGCAGCGTCGCAGGGCGTTGAACTGCCGCAGCTCGTCCCC
This sequence comes from Amniataba percoides, assembly GCA_037176925.1. Lineage (NCBI taxonomy): Eukaryota > Metazoa > Chordata > Actinopteri > Centrarchiformes > Terapontidae > Amniataba > Amniataba percoides. The sequence continues at coordinate 7,474,325 of JBAJHX010000024.1, read as the reverse complement.
CAGGAGGTTCCCCAGAGAGGTACGCCGCACAGGGCTGCTGAAGCTGGGCAGCAGGAGGTTGTGGCGGGAGCGGGTCGCTGGAGAGAGGTGGAAGGATTCGTCAGTGTCATCCCCCTTTGTTTCCACGATAGAGGGGAGCCTGGATTCCTGCAACACAGCAAATACAGCATGTAACTTTTAAAATTAATAACTTTACACTTTATATTGTAAAATGACAATTGTCACTACAGAGGAGAACTGCCTGGTTTGTGCTTGTCCAAATTCAAACCCCGAGGATATAAAAACAGAATAATCTTCAGAAATATTGAAGCAATGATTAAATGAATAATCAAGTATTTTGAAATAAAGTCTAATTCAAAACCAAATTTAAAATGCCACTTACAATACCTTTCTCCCTGAAAACATTACATGATTTATCTGGCACATAATAACCTTTTTTAATTTAAAAGCTGCTGATGAAGGGCAATTATTGTGTCATTTAGATTTAATGAGTTACAGATGATGATATTTTAATCACATTACTTTAATCCTGTTGCAAATATATTATGCAATTATCATGGCTGCCTGTGAGTGAAAACATTACATAGGCATTACATTAAATGGAACTTTTGATACCAGACCAATTGAGCACTGTAAACAGTTCTTCTACTGTAGAAAAATAGGGCGGCGAGATGAGCTTACAGTGCATCGTGAGACAAGGTAACTCATAAGGTCTCCCATTAGAAGAGCTACTGACCCAGTTAGCCAGCTAACTCCAGGGACTGAACTGCTCTCTCTGTACCAAATGAGTTTCAACCTGTAGGGGAAGTCCTTGCACAAACCTCCCACACCACTCACACTAACAATACAGTATGTTCCAGAAAAACAGGGAGATGTACCTTGAAAAAAACAGACACGCCCTCTTAAAGACGAAAATTGATATGTATGAAACAAATGCACCTTTCACAGCAGCTGTATTGTGGTCCTGCTTATTCTGACAGATTTCAAAATCAGGCTTTGTGAATTTATTACAACTGGAGACATGTTAAAGGAGCCATGTCTTGTGGCAAAAGAATTAATGACACCTCTCAGTGACTATGAAATGAACTCACATGGTGAAGCCTGGGTGACCTTGAAAACCTGTTGAGGCCCTGCAGGAACAAAAAGAAATAACAGGGATTACAAAAGACACATCCTCAGCCAAAATTGTTTTACTTATTGAACTCTAAATCCTCTTTCAAACCATGACAAATTAAAATAAACCCTGGCAATGACATCTTTGGAAATGAAAAATTAGTAGTTGTCAAAACAAAAACACCTTGTAGACATTCAGTGTTACCCATCAAAACCCAGAGTGTGTCTTTCAGGTTGTAAAAATGTGTGTAATGTATTTTTAAAGTATTTTTAATCCATTGTTTACATATATTCACATTCACTAGCTCGCAGTCCTCTTCTTTGCTGTATTTGTTGCAGGATGCTGCATATCATAGGTGTTACCACCACCTGTTGACACTGGTTGGACTGTGTATCATGTCACCTGTGTGTGGGACTCATAAAACTGTGAATCACTCATTGAAAAACAGCTTCACAATACTGCCACATAGAGGTCAAAATCTCCACATGGGACCTTTTCAGTGGTGTCTTTGCATTCACAAAACTGTGTGTAGTTTAAATGATTTATTTACTGTTTCAGCCAGAGGAAGTCTCTTCCCTTTTGTCACTATTCAAATGACCTTGGCTGATGATAAAGCCTCTGTTGCACGAGCTGAATCACATAACCAATCCTTTTTCTACGCTCGATTGCAACGGGATCCCAGTGAAAGTTTGTCTTTCTGCTGGCGTGTGAAGAAATTGTGAGCAATTTTCCATAATCACCAGCTGGATGGCAAATGAAACTGTGGTAGTGTGAAGTCTTCCCCCATGTGTGAAAAATGTGCTTCTGACAACATGGCTTAATGTGACAACACAAGCCACAGTCTGTCGCTTTACCAGTATAGTGCCAGTATTGCCTCCTTGTCGCAGGAAGCCAATTCACTGAGGATGCGCATAAATTTTAATCCTTCATTGAGGCACAATACTGAATTTAAAAATTATTTCCATCAGCAATTAAAAGCAAAAATACAACTTTAGCTGTGAAGTGAAGGGGGGAATCAGTGCATCTATTCAAGGCAGATTCTCGTCATAAGGAAAATTAACCCCGCAGCAACATGGGATGATTAACTAGCCAGTGAGGAATATTGGTGCCAAATGATGTTAATTGAACTTCAGTATCAATTAATGGAACTTCAATGCCACATCAAGTGTCCCACATAACAAAGTGGGTTTGTAGGGACTTAATTGAGAGACTTTTTCCTGTCACTCACATTTGTGCCATCTTGTGTTTGCACATGCATGCCATTTTAGAGAAGCAGTCCTTCTTATTCTATAAAGCTACATGCATGACCACACAAGAGCAGATGATTTGCTGTTCAGCTGGTCAGCGTAGTGACTTCAGTCACAAATGAGAAGTGTCTCTAGAGTATGTTAAGGTTTTGTATAATGTCACACTTTTTTAATTAAGCATACATTTCACAGAGTATGCTTCTGGAGCAGGAGTACAGAAAAACACTGGCTGGGATGAATAAAACTCAAATGACCAGCTATGGGGGACAACTGATAAAGTTAAAGGTAGAACATGAAGCATGACTGAGCAAATGCTTGGCTGTGTTTGTTACCACATAAATTCATTTAGAAACTGATGGGTAATTTAGGACAAAAAACACCTGGGGTAGTTGATGTGACTTTTTTTTTTTTGTCATCTCGTCTTTGTACTCTTTCAGCCCACTCTTGGTTGGCATTGTTATCCCATCCAACATGTCAAAAGCACTCTGCTCATCTTGTCTCCAGCTTTTTTTGGGGGGGGTTTCCCACTCCCACTGCTGGTTACCAGTGGCTGCATTCATCAAATTTGTTCAACTGCTGTTGTCATATCATACTATGACATATCATACTAATCTAAAAACAAATTGTGAACACACATATCATCACCTTTTAAGTAGTTCTGGTGAACTTGTGAGCCAACACTTCCAGCAGTTACAGAGCAACATTAGCATTGACGCTGAGTTGTGTTTTTGGCCATCTGATGAATATAATTCTAATATTATTATGTTTAATTTCTGCTTTTGGCCTCCACAAACTCCTGATGGAAATATCTTTAGCTGCTACGTGCTCCCCAGCCAGTTGTTAACTCTGTCTGCCTGATGTTTGGTGCTGAGCAGGTTTTGTAAAGTGGTAGACAGCTTAAGAGTGAGCTAAAACTTGGTATGAGACTGCAAAGCTGAGGCGAGCTGCATCTAATTTCAAACATTATTATCGTAAAACACTGATTATAGCCATTAAAGCCACAAAAAACAATACCAATTTATAATGGAGTGTGCTGCACAATTAGAATGATAAAAATTATGTGACTTCCATTTTTGAATTGCACCAGATTAGACAATCTGCTAAACTCATAAAATACAAGCCTAAAGGTCAGCTTTGTTCTGATATATCAGTATAGAAAAACTTTTTTTTTTTATTTGTTTGTGTCTGTTTGCAGTTTGGAAAATAAAAAAAAGCTGTAAAACCAACTGAAGAGAATTTAATTGACGTCACTGCAATAAAAGTTGAAATTGAATTATAGAGTTGAGGAAAAAAAACAACTAATTTTCCATCTGGCAGTGTGGGCTTTTCCCTTTTAGACAAGACAAAGTAGTCCCTTTTGGATACCTTATACTGTAATAGGCATTCCTACAATCTGTTTCTTTGGCTTTATTTCACTTCGGTTGACTGATTGCTCTACAGTCAGCATACAATTTTGAAGCATCTCTTGAGTGTAAAAGGACCTCCCATCATACAACAGCTCCCAGCTCAAACCACTCACAGAGAGAATGTGGATGAGACAAATACCACTGTATACGTTTTTTGTGTGTGCGAGTTTGTGTGTGTGTCAGGAGTCCATGGGACCTGGCAGCTCGACCAGGTAGCTGAGCACTCCTTCATCCTGTCAGGGGGGCGTTGGTGCCCTGGCTTTGTGCTTGAGCATAAACTCTGAGCAGATGGTGTGAGAGAAGTAGAGCTAGAACTCGTGATCAGCCGCACCCCAGAGGAGGCTCTTTGATTCAGAATTAGAGACGGTAATAACTCTAGTAATGTATTTACTCATGTATTCAGTACTGAAACACCAAACATACAGTCCACATTTAATAGCTTTTCATGCATGCTGCAGGGTGCCAGATTTGAGCTATGATGTCTTGTTATGGAGTTGAGTGAAACTCCTCAAACATAATCAGTCTGTCCTCGTTAAGCCCTCATTAATACAGTAGAAGCTGTTGTCCCTCAGCCTGACTGACAAAAAAAGATATCTGGTAATTAACACGGCCAGCACAGATGTCCTGTCCTTCATGTTCCACAGCGAATGAAACAAAATGAATAAACTAATGAGCAAGAAAACCTTCAAAACAATGAGAAAAGCCTGTGGGAACCAAAGAGGAACGCTTGAAACAAGCACAGAATGCTTGAGACTGACAATGAGGATGAGATTGGGAAAGTCCTTGGGGGTGCTTTGTCAGTCTTGTCAGCTACACATCAAAGACATCTTGGCATTAATTTGTTTTGATCTTACGGTTCAGCAGAATGCCATGCAAAACACCCATTGAACTCTGTTGTACTTTTCTGTAATTATGAAATTGATTTCATTTTTGGCATTTTAAGATTCACCTTTAAACAGATTATATAACAGTGCCTGAAAACATTGCTACATGTGTAACATCTACAGGTGCATTTTCTCCACAGATGGGGGATTATCTTGCCTTACGTAATGCTTTCTTAAATAACTGTTAGAGCTAACAGGTAGTACTGAGAGGGAGGTCAGTGTCTGGGTGTAATGTCATCCTGCTGTGCTTTCGGGTGGCAACAGGGAAGCGATACGGCTGCCTGACAGTGGCACCCACGCATGGTAATTGGTGTGACAATCAAGCCACCAACAGCCCTTTGGTTGCTGTGGTAGAACAAGTGTCAAGGAGAGTGACAAAGGCACCGCAGGGGGCACAAATGTGTGGTCTGGTACGTCGTATTCTCTATTTCACGGTCACACAAATGTAGGAGGAAACAGTGAGGCTGTAGCGTCTGCTGTGATAGTATCATCGAGAATACATATATTGATTTCAACCAATGTTACAACGATGGTCCCTTTAAACATGATACAGCGGCCATCTGAGTTTTTCATATTTCATATTCATATTAAAATGATAAAAGTCACACTACATCAAATATCTGGGTCCATGAAGACTTTAGTGTTATTCCCCTTGAATCAAGACTCATTCTCACCCAAGTTTGACTACATTCTCATTTAACATGCTCAATTTAAATTTTGAGGGTTAGAACAGATAACTGTGCAGGGGTTTAAAGCTGTGAAAAAGTTATCCAAATGACACAGTGAATTAGGTTTCTGTGCGCGGTTGTGTATTTAGTACCTCTTCCTGGCTGCCTTCACGCAGGTTGTAGGTGAGATTGTTGTGGATGTCAGAGGCAAACACATTGCCGTACTCAGGGTAGAGTTCCAGCACCTCTCTCAGGCCACGCACACTGATGTACTGGAGGTCACAGTAAGTCAGTGCCTTCACATCAGCGTTGGTTTTGATCACCTGGTCTGTTCCAGGTAGGTCAGACCCAATCAGGTCCCCTTTTCCTAAAATCAAAACAATAAACATTCAGTCTCCTGCTCCATGTTACACTACATAAATACTAATAAAGTCTCTTGGCTACAATACAAACCTAATATTGCGAGCACCATGCTGTCTTTTAGCACCTCCAGAGACCCGGAGCAGACAAAGTAGTTGGCATGCAGCGCGTCACCCTGACGGATGAGGTACTCCCCAGGGACGCAGAAGGAGGTTTTTATGTGGAGGGAGAGCGAGCGCAGGCAGCCACGACTGGCCCCCTTAAAGACCGGCAGCTGGAGGATGTCCTTATTCAGATGCATGGCGATGTCGGCCCGCAGCTCATCAGGGAAGTCGTGCAGGAGCTGGGGATGTGTGACAGATGTAATGAGGTGTGACACTGATTGGTAATTAGGGAATGGACCGTGTTGCCACCAGTTACCCTCTTTTGAATTTCAATAGGGTGTCAATTGATGGTGTACAGGCGGCCATGTGTTATACGACATCAGAAAAGATTACAGCTGCTAAGGATTGTGAACGGATTATAGAGCAGATTTCAGTACTCAGATGCTATCTAAACATTTCCACGAGGTTTATTGAGGGTGGTAAGTACCAGGTACAAAAGTATTACATGACAACAACAGTGAAAGGGACTCCTACCTCGTTGGCATCTATACCATTGTTGACAGACCATGTGGTCTGGAAGTACTCCAGCATGCGTTGTTTGAGCTGCTGGGGCAGACGGTGGACACGGATGAAGTCCTTCAGGTCCTTCATGCGCGTGTGGTAAAGAGAACGCCGTGAGTACATACGCTGGATTATGGCCGTCACATTACCGAAGACCAGGGCATGCATCAGAGCTGTGTGAGGGAGCCAAAAGACAGCAAATGACAATATGAAGAGTGAATATTTATATGTAAAAATAACACATCTGAGGGCTGTTTCTTTTAGCGTACAACAATATTATGTTAAATTGCAACTCACTAAACTGACGTTTTTCTCACTTTTCACTCATTTCAAATACTTTTCCTGCTTTAAAATAAAAATCTAATTTTATATCCATCACCATCCAATCATTAATACTTGTTCACATTTATTTACTAATTGATCCACAAAAGGTCCATAGTAATTTACAGCTTAGTTTACACCATATAAAACAAACACCTGGGTTGTTGCATCAATAATTGCCACCTCAGCTAAAATAATCTGCTTATTGGTATGTAAAGATGGCAACAAGCTGCGTCTTAAAGGCCAGCCAAATCATCCAACTCACTTCCTGCTGAATTTCTTAAACTGGCGTGCCGAACAGAGGTACTGTTATGCCAGGACGCCAGAGGGAGAATGTACCCTGGTGTCAGACATACCGCCAACAAGCATGGTGCAGATGGAGAAGATCTTCTCAGCATCGGTGTTGGCACACACGTTGCCAAAGCCCACACTGGTCAGGCTGCTGAGGGTAAAGTAAAGGGCAGCGATGTAGGAGCTGCGCACTGTCGGGCCGCCCACCGTGCTGTTGATGTAGGGCGTCTCCAGACGTTTGCCTAGCTCGTGGAGCCACCCTTGAATGGAGGAGGTGGAGCGTGAGAGGACGGTGTGCAAAGGTCATGGTTCATGTTTATGTCTCTGTGTTTTCTGTCAGTTCAAATGGCTAGATGGTAGATGCAGGATGCTACTACAATAAACTTGGTCTAACAGAAACAAAAGTGTGTGTTTGTGTGTAAGAGATTTTCAGCAGAGGTTGGCATTTCGGTGTCTGACAGGACTGAATTATATTGGCTCCTCCGGGCATAAATAAGGCCCAGCGTTAATGAGCAGGTATGACCTAACCTCCCTATAGACACAATATACTGACACAATCGTATGCACAATCACACATACAAACAGAAACACACACACACACAGCACAGCAGACGGGACCAGATGTTTAGCTATGCTGTACCCTAGAGTTTGTTACAGTATGCGTAATACTTATTACATATGGCTGTCAAGCTGCAGGATTGTCACTTGTTTGATGTCATTGTGGTAGTAATAAAAGCCTAAACGTGGTTTTATTCTTTCATCTGATGTTGGATATTGTGCAAATAATATGACAAGTGCTCAGATATCATATTAGATAATTTATAGAGTAGGCAGGTCTCTCAGTTTTTGATTATGGGGTTTTATTGATCTCTGTGATGAACCTTTTCAAACAGTGACACAAACAGACATTGGTGTGCTGCTTCCAAGCAGCTACTTTTTTTTTATATCAGCTTTTGATCTGGTTTCAGACAGTCCTCATTAGAGCGCCAACATAGGGTGTTTGCCACCATCTCACCACTGAGCAGAGCTAGACATCCCAGTAGACGCACCATAACTATTTATAGCGGAGCGGGGACACATAACAAATGTCTACTTGCTGTATTGGCAAAATGTAATCTATGGTCTTATTTGTTGGAAATGTTGATTTTTTAAATAAGGAAACAACTATCTCACTCCAGTCTGGATAATCAGTTCAGCGCTTAAGTTTAATAAAATATTTGATTTGTTTCCTGTGAAAAGGCACAGAGAAGACAATGAACAAATTATAATATGATAATAATATAATAAGCAGGAACTATTACTTCATTTATCCTTCACAGAGAAAGGACATATCATTTTCTGGCTGTGCTAGATGAAACACTGACCTTCACACTTCAACAAGGCCTCAATAAGACTCACCAATGTCCCAGGTCTCATTGGTCTCTATCTCCCTGCGTCCAATCATGTACCAGATGCAGGCCATCCAGTGTGCCAGCAGCGCAAACACAGACATTAGTAGGGTCAGCACCATGGCGCTGTACTGGGAGTAGCGATCCAGCTTCTGAAGCAGACGAAGGAGACGCAGGAGGCGTACAGTCTTTAGCAGGTGGACCAGGGAGGTCTGAAGAGGAGAGGCAAGTAGTGATAATGAGAGGGAGAAAGAAAGTGAATCCCTCTGCCTTGTTTTTCCTGGAAACACACTTTGATTGTACATAACACTGCATATACACAGCTGACTATCACAGCTTGGACAATCAGTGACTTGTTTTGCTCAAACAAATGTGCTTATCTTATCTGGAGAACTCCTCATACAGGCAGACACAGCAACAATAGCATCCTTGTGGGATGCAAGTACTCTATTTTCAAAGGCCTTACATATCAGGGGAAATTGGTGCGTATTATCGATTTCCTGCTTACGTCAGAGGCCCGTAAAGGGTGGTGAAAAAAAAAAAGAAGACAGATAATATTATTGTCCAGTTGTACTCACCACTGTGATGTTGAAGGCATACAGCAGGTCAAAGGGGAGGGCAGCCACCAGGTCCACAAAGAACCAGGTGGTGGCGTAGTGGATGCAAATTGAGCGCGACTCGTACACCACCTGGCCTGACTGGCTCACATATGTGGTGCGGAAGTTCAAGATAATGTCTGCAAATACAATGTTGAATACAGTGAGGAGAGATGACAAAGCTTAGACTCAAACCCCTGGGTTCACTTGAATGTATTTGATACTTTCGACCAAAACATGATGTTTATCATACTTTTGAAAATGTAGTGGTGACATTCTAGCGTATGTCATGTTAATGTTAAGTTGAAATGATTACAAGGTAAAGCCTGGCCCAATCGAGGTGAAAATCTGGACTATGTCATCATTTTTAGGCACCCATATGGGTCAAAGAGTTTTTGAGACAGATCATCTAACCTTAGTGTCAGAACAGGCAGACCTCTGGGAGTGTGGTGTGATGAAGCAAAACCTCATCTGTCATCCAAGCTGTCGATATTTGGAGAGACGATGGCTCATCACTCGATACAAATTTCAGTTATGAGAAGTTAAAAGAGAGTAAGATGGTGATAGCGATGGTGGCAAAATTAAATAAAGATTTTTTAATTTTAGAGAGCAGCGATGTACAGACACCTCCTCCCTAATATGACATATTACCTGAATGTTTCTCATGTTGAGTGCTTTATGAGGCTATCTCCATTTCTCAAATATGTAATCTTATAATAGTAACTGCAATAAATTACAATAATCAAACAAAGTTTAAGTAGTAAGCTTGCAGAAAGACACAGAAAAAGAAACTTTTTTTCGGTGACATGACTGGTGGGTTCCCTCTACGTGCCAAGTTGAGGGTTTCTGCAATTTAACTTGAACTCCAAATGAAACCACTGTTCATCTACACCACACTGCACTGGAGCACACTGAGATACAGATGCCTCAATTTATCCCTTGGGTGCTCCCGCTTGGAGTTTAACCAGGCATCAGCAACTGGGAGGGAAGAGTCCCTAGGTGAGACCTAGGAAGTCCTAGGGACTACGAAACCCAGGTTGCCAGGAACTGGGGGAACTTTCAGGGGAAAAGGATGCCTGGGTTAATCTTGTGTTGCCATAGGTGACAAGAGCCTAAAAATCCTCCTTTCAACACTCACCTATAATAAAGAGCATTTCCACTACAATGTCGCTGACGATGGTTGAGCGTGCAGCTGTGACGGTATCATCGTATGGCGTGAAGCTGACATTGTAGGGCACGGTGACAGCCACGTAGAAGGTGGCCAGCAGGATGAGCCAGTCCCACAGGGCTTTGGACACGCTGTAGTGGAGCAAAATGAAGCGAGACTTCTGCACTGCTGCAACTTTGTACTCAGGTATCGAAGGCTTGTCAATCATACTCTGTAAGAGAACAGGTAAAAGTGCAAAGATATCCTGGTGAGAACATATACACCATCCTATACATATGCATATATACATATAAAGAGGCACAGATTAGAGAAGGTGCATAAATGAATAATTTGATAACCAGATGGTCACGAGGTGGAGTGCTGAGAAAATAAATGATAATCAGATGGATATTGCACTGCCAAGATTTTGCAGAAACTGACAATGTAAATGTCAACACCCTCTCTTGTGCTCTGACCGCTGATTATTCAGTGCGGTGGGCAACTCAAGTGAAACAGATATGGAAATGCTGCTGGTTATCTATTCTGGACAGTCTCCTATAGACAGTGATAAACCTTTTAAATGGCCATGCATTAACAATACAAAATGACAGGGATAGGGCCATGGTCATTGAAGGGGAAACGTATTACCAACAATGATAATTTCATACATGACTTAGCCTTGGCTTGGCTTCATCCCTTGAAATGCCATTAGTGCTTTAGGTCTCAGGTGGTATGCTACGATGGCAGCTGAGCCGTTATAAGGAAATGAGACGAGCTAGAGCCGTTGGCCGCTTTTATTTTTGAAAGTCACGCCTTTTCATTCCACTCATTTAATTTTTTATTGAGAAAAATCCAATTGGAGAGGGCATGAATTGCAATAGCTGATGAGGTGGGGAGTCCATTCGGCACATAATGAGACTGCGGCTCTCCAAATGGGGCCATGCACTTGGCACATAATAGCCTTAACCATGTTTAGGAGACAGGAGGAGAAGCTATTACCTTTGACAGTGGCGAGAGGGAAACAGAAAGGGGAGATAAATGAGCAGTAATCCGTCTAGGAACAATGTGGCCACTTCACAAACAGGTCTGGGCTACAAGGAGACTTTTTAATGAAGTCCTAACCTGAGATTTCCCTGTAAGGGCTTTGAACAGACTACTTGAAAGTAATTGGGAGACAATGGACATTTTTTTGTATATTGAAAAAAAAAAAAGAAATAGCAGAGAACAACACTACACTGTGTGAATGAAGGGCAGGAAGCATTCACACTGTTCAAAGTGAAATTTCAAGAACTTAAAAAAATGCTGGTGGTTGACACTGGACAATTTCTGGTCAGAGGATAAGTGGGTTTTCACAGCTTCAGGATGTTTGTAACCATAGTGGATTTAATCATAGTACAGTCAATGTCAGCAAATGCTGTGGATGATTTTTTTTTTAATTTGCCTTACATCACAGAGGTCAGGATGGCTGCCTGACCTTTGGTACTTGAGGCGGTCTGCCGAGCACATCCAAATGATTAGAAAAGAAAAGCCCAGTGCTGTAGGGACACATGGGACTTCATGTCACACGGCTACAGCTGGTCTTCGCACTTCATTAAGTCACGCTGTAGCCCAGAGCTTACCGCTCTCACTACATCTCCCAGGATGCTTTGGGCTTTAGCAGTGATAAAATCCTGTCTCCTTGATGGGAGATACACGCGGCTTACCATGTGATGACAGAACCTACTACTACTGTGGACAATCCTCTTCTTTAAAATGTACCCTGAAATACCACTTATTTTTTTCAAAGTGAATTAATCAATAACAACAGCAATAATGCAGCAGGAAATCCTACTGATATCATTTGTGCAGTTTTTTGCAGTTTTGACTGTAAATTAATTACATTTACAAGACTTTGTAGTATGATCTTTGCAGCATAAAACTTTAAATAAATTGTAAAAAGTATGTTGGTGAGCGTAGGGGATATAAAAAAATAATAGGGAAACAAGATAAACACAGGATCAGAAAGACATGAAAGCTCAGATTTATGGGCTCTGTATTTTACTTTCAGCAAAAGAGGCATCATGAATAAAATAAAACCAAAAAAAAACATCTAGATTGCACTATTTTTCTCTTTCTTAACCCGCTGACAAGTGCATTAAAGTGAAGAGGCAACAGTGGCTCTCTCCTGGGAATTGGTGCTTGTCAGCGTGCCTCGGATTGGTTACAGTAGCTGATACATTCACGGGTTGACAGTACCAAATCTGCCTGAACATAGAAAACAACAGCTCAGTCAGTGTGTTTGTGTTTTGGTAAGGAGCCTTCAGAAGGGAAAAACTCGAGCTGAACATGTTTTCAGAGGAGGTGATGCGGATGTGGCAGACACGCAGGCTGAAAATGAATACATGCAAAGAGCTGAAATCACATTTCCATTTGTAAATGATATGTCGGGACTTTAAATTATTGATGTCACTTGCCATCTCTCTGTCTGTGTTTTTATGGCTGTTCTTCTATTTAAAGATCTAATCTGACGGGCTGCAAATAAAGATATAGTCGGAGTAGGTCTGGCTGGCTGTGGTGTGGAGGCAGAGGATCACATTTTTAGTTAAATGGTACTGAGAAACAAACAGCAAGATACAGTGAGAGAAAGATAAAGCGGGAGACAGACAGAGGAGAAGGAAAAATACAGTCGGAGTGGGAGGATGGCAGCGGTGGAACAAGTGTTTTGATCTATTACTTAAGTTGTAAAGTAGCAACACCACAATATGAAAAAATACTGCAAGTTAGGCTTGCACTTATCAGTGAAATATAACTAATATATGAGAAGTAAAAGTGCAAATAAATGGCACTTGTCACTACAGTATTTTATTTGATCACTGTTACTGTACATTAATACTGTGGCTGGTAATAATCTTTATATTAACAACAGCTTGTATGTCATATATGTGCACTATGTTTGTAGTAAAACAAATTGTATTTTAATCTGAACTGAAAAGTACTAATGCCGTAAGATAGCACTTGCCTTTACTATTATTATCATAAATAGAATTTAATTATTAATACTGATCCATTATGTATTTAATGCTGTTGTTGATTAAGCTGGGCCAAATCTTAAGACTCGGCTTCAATGTCCAGGTATGTGAACACATACAAAGACCTCAAGTTTGATTTTTACAATACTGTTTTTTATATTACATTTATTATTTTTTTTATTAGATTAACACAATGTTGGGGCATTAATCGTTACTGTAACAGCTGCTGGTATATTGACAAAAGCAACTACTACAATTCTCATCTGAACTGTAGTAATTTAAGTATTAACTTGGAGAAAATGGGAATAATCCTGTTAAGCACAAGTACAGAAAGAAAACATTGGTAAAGATAGAGGCTGAATGATAAAGACACAGAACACAAGAATTTCCTTTTGATTTCTAATAACTTACAACTAATGTGGATTTTGCAGCAGTGCCAGTGAAAACATAAATCCTTCCTTTGAATGTTTGTTGTCGTTTGTGGTGAATTAATTAGTGATTCTTGTTAACTACCTTAATTAGATGTCAGGAAAACCAGGATAGTGCAGTATTAAACTTACCAAACACCAAGCTGTCCAACTAACAGGTATGTTTCCTATTGCTTTTAATTTTCTTATTTAGTTGTCAGTTTAATTCAGCCTTATCGTTAAACTACGTTATTATAATGAATATTTGTAATGGAGTTAGCTTAGCAGGCTAACCGGCTGTTAGGCGACACGGCGGTTGCTATGGTTACGTACGGTTTAAAAATAAGGGTCGTATTTCAGAATAAATTATTTTATTTTATTTTGGTAAATTTCAAATATAATCTGATTATTCTGAAGTCTTTTCGTGTATTTTTTCCTCTGTAATGATGTTCTTTTATCTCTGGATGTGTATATGATTCATATCTTCATACATAATTAATCAATTAATAATTTATTATTCTTGTTTGTGTGCTTTTTTTTTTTAAACTGTTATTTTGATATAGTCGATAATGGTTTTGCTTTAGGAGGAAAAGAAAAGTATTTCAAATAAGAAGAAATTGCTCTTAATGTAAATATATTTTTGCTGTGCAGACCTTATAACTGACTCAGGCCATTCTGACCTGCTTTCATCACAGATATCAATTTAATACCTTGGTTTAAATGTAATTCTCTCCACTGTTTATATAGTCTAAACCCACCTAGTCAAAGCCTTTTTGCATGTCACTAACGACACCCTCAACAGGTATTTATCTCACTTTGCACAGTGAAGCTCTTCCAGACAACCAAAGCACTTGATTTTAAAGCTTAAGCAGATTCTCATCTTAAAAACTGCCTCCAGGACGCCGTGGATGCGTCTCCATAATAAAGCCACACACACGAAGATTCCAGAAAATGTGAGCATGTTTTGCCACTGTGCTTCCACGGGACCTCCAGCAGGCAGCCTGATTAGAGTAGCTGCTCTTTTGCACTGCAGAACAGACGATTCGAGACACTTTCTTCTGGCTGAATCGCTCTCCAGGAGGAAGAACTTGTCATTATCTGTCTGCAGATCCTGTCCCATTGCTCCAGTGTTTCTCCCATCTTGCTTTGATATTATGAACGTCTCCTTTTGAATTTTGAAGAGCAAAGCATAATCTAGATGTTACATTTTGGTAAGTAGCATCTTTATAGACTTTTTGATAAATATCAAGGATAGGAAACGTTTCGTGGAGATGCAGTTCTACAAAATGAAACGTGTCATCTGAGGAGAGCGTGAAGAATCAGTCCACTGATGTCTATACTTGTGGAAAATGACTCTAGCTAAGTGAGGATATTATGGTGGCACATACACCAGTGATTAATCCTCACTGATATGTATGATACAGTGCTGATGAATATAAAATTAAGGGTATAAGACTGGCGAAAAGACCCATGAATACAAACAAGCACAGCACTAACACATCTGATTTTGAGCATGTTGCATGTCATTACTGCTTTGGATCTCATTCCCATGCAAGCTCCGCTGCATCTGTTTAACACCGGTGACAGCTCTGCAAGATGAAGGTTTTCAAAAGTCACTGATAGAATCACAATACACGGTCCAATGAACCAGCAAAAGCCCGGAAAAACAAAGCAATGCCATACAGAGATATATCTGATTTACATTCGAAGTGGATGTTTTTGTTTTGCATCCAAAATCACACTGTTTGCCTGCATTTTTCATATCCTACATCATCACCGGCTTGTTATGAATGCTTTCTGATGCTGGAAGTCACCGTGTATGGTTGTACTGTACGCTCCTGCAGGCCCCTAAGGTTACAAATAAATTAGGCGAAAGTGCTGTGCTGTCTCAGAGAAGTGGCTCAAAAGTCGAAAAACTAAAATGCAGGGCTGTGTTTACTGGTCTGCTCATATGCCACGTTAAGGTTCCTTCTCACTTACAGTGTAACATTTCTGTCAAATCGTGAGCTGCGGGGTTGTTGGTCTGCAGCTTTTTTTTGTCCGCTCTGTGAGGATGCACTTGATGCGGCCTATCTTGGAAAACAAAATTCAAATCTCAACTTTAATATGGTAATTGTAATTGGTGGCAGAGGCAGGAGCGCGGGAACAGCCAGAGGTTGTGTAGAAGTGTAATTTCTGTATAAGTGAGTGTGCAAAAAGGGGGAGGGACAGAGAGCAAGCTGTGAGCACATTAACTTTGATTGCTGAATCTCACATTTCTGGATTTTTTTTTTATACCTATGTGTGAGTGAGAAGAGAAACTGTGTTCGTGTGAAAATACAGTCTCACGCTGAGGGCACGGGAATAAAATTTGAATGATAAATATTGAGCATCTGATTCAGTGTGTTGATGTTTTGCCATATGTTTCTCTCGGCTCTCCTGCATGTCCATTGCATGTGTGTGATTTTTTTTTTGTGTGTGTACACTATCAGAACAGGTGTGTGTATACGGTGTCGGTGGCATCTGTAAGTAGGTGGGATTGAGAGCAGTGCAGCAGGAGGTTTGGCAGGCGAGAGGGTTGGGGAAGGTGGAGCACATTGATTCCCATTAAGGCACCTGCAGATTGGGTCTGAAAGAAGCAGCCGGGCTTTTGTTTCTGGAGGTGTTAACAGGATGCAGGTCAGCTAAGGACAGGGTCATATGAGAGTATTTATCACTGCCTTTTGCCTAAGATTTACCTGAATTTAGAGCACTTACACTTCATAGAGCTGCAACTAAGATATTTCCCATAGGCCAAGGTGACATTGTCTTTAAATTGATCAATGTATAACTTTTAAAAAGCAAATGTTCTTCATTTTAAATTAAGTAAAATTGTGGAAAGCAGCTAATCTTCACATTTGAGAGTCAGACAATACTTGACCTTGACTTATAAATGTTTAAACAATTAATGACTGATCAAAATTTCTTATTTAAATGAATGTTAGTCAGTTGGCTAATTGACTATCTCAGCTGCAGTAATTTAAATATCCACAAGTAAATGTCTCGTCATTTAGGCCTCTAACAGCATTTGAATATGATTTATTTTCTAACGTAAGAGAGCTAAAATTAGAATTGGAATGCCTCATATTCTTAATCCCTGAGAAATGTGTTATTCTGGCTCTCACCCCATTTTTCTTTCAAAAATACAAAAAACCTTCTTCTTTTCCTCCACATTTTTTTCATTTTCAAATGCTAATATTAGCCCAACTGAATCACACACATCTCACAGGCTTTCAGCGTTTTTCTGAATTGCTTTTAGCCCCCCGGGATGAAACGCCACATTGTGAAGGACAGGTTTGAGCACAGACCCAGTTGGTAACTGAGCCTCTGCAGGAAGAGGGAGCGGGATTATCTTAAAATGGTGCTCCGTTAGAAAAACTGCTCCCGTTTCGTGTGTGAGAGCAAAAACAGGAGCTCCCTCTCATGAATAACATTGCTTGGAGTGTAACTTTATTATTCAAAGCCCACGAAGGCCTTTGTTCCGTAGAAATAAGACAAGTGATGAAAGACAGCCGTTTGCTGTGTTTCATCACAGCAAACGGCCTCTGAAGGTACTTGAAACAACAACACACTTTAGATAGTCAGATGAAGGGGAGAAAAGTCACACATTTGTCTGAGAAGGGTTGAAAAACACCAAACATCTGTGTGAAATTAAGCCATTTTATCCAACAAAAACAGGTTGTGCATTTTAATGATACAGTAGAAGCATTAGACACTGCAGCCTCATTTGGACCGGAGGGTAAAGGTAATTTAAGGGAGCATGCTGGTTACATAATGGCCTACATACTGGAACTCCCACCGGTGAGGTGTGGACATGTCCGGGCTTCCCCCCTAAAAAAAGTGATGATTATGATGCATCCAGTCATCCAGTTTCCCCCTATGACCAATAACACCTCACCATCAGTGACACCCAGCCACGAGTGACCTTGTCTATTTCAAGCCACCAACAACAGCTCTCATGCAAAAAAAAAAAAAAAAAAAAGCAACAGAAGCAAGATTAAAATCATTCAGATGACTTAAAATAGCAAAAACCCATTTGATGAATTTTCCACTGAGATAAGCCACACTCTAAGAATCTGGATCAAGACTTCCCTCGCATTGTCTTCGTAAAAACTCATCTTTTAGATATCAACATTAATAATTCAAGTTTGAGATTGAGGGCGCCTGCATGTCTGAGCAACTCCCAACGGTTTATTTCTCTTAGACGGTGCACAGGGGAACAACATGGCCGACCAGGAGGAGTATGGGAGTGGTAAAAAAAAAAAAAAAAAACTACTCACGCCACCCAGATTGACTTCTCTTTTGCCTCCCCTGGAGAACTGGCTGGTCAGCTGGTACAACATGGTGCGTCCACGCTTCCTGGCCTCGCTGAAGTGCGAGCCACCCTTCCTCCTTCGCCTCTTGTCCTCCGAGCCTGTCATACAGATGTCAATTAGATCTTAGGAAACTCTAGAGGAGAGTCAGTCTTGTCAGGTATTTCTGCTGAATAATTTGGTTACACATGACTTTTTTTTGGATTGCATCATGAGTAAATGACTCTTATTCTGTGACTGTGACTGTTTCTGCAGCAGACTGTGTCCAGACTCACCGGTGCCCAAATCAAATTCCCCAATGGAAAAACATTGTCTGAGTTCAGTGAACGAATGGCAGCACAAACAAAACTGCCGGGGAGGATGTGACAGTGATGAACACCAGTGCATGGTGAAAATGAAAGCTGGGGGCCAGAGGACGGTTCACTCGTAAATCACACTCAAAGTAAGCAAATAAGGGGAAGGTTTTTGTAAACAGGGCGTGAAGCCTACCTTCCTTCTTGCTGTTGTGGGGGCCCCTTCCATGGGTGTCAGTGATGTCCTTGAACGAGAAGAGGAAGAGGACCATTTCGCCCTTCTCGTTCTTTATGGGCACAATGTCCAGCAGACACCAGAAGGCTGTGCCTGCAACAAAATCAGAGAGATGTTCATTTAGCGCAGCCTTTTTTTTCCCCCCCTCATCATTTGGTGAATGAATGCAAAATCCTGCAGGCTTGTGATTTCCCCGTGTCATGTCAGCCCTAACCGTGTCTGAGCAGGGGATACTTGTCAAGTATGGCATAGCCTTTCTAAAAATACACCTCAAACTAGGTATGGATCATGTTCAGGGAGGATTGAGGAGAGAAAGAGCAAGAGAGAGGCTTGGTTATAACAAGTGAGGCAGGGAAGGAGCACCATAGATCCAAGACCTCGCCATAACCCAGCACGCTCATTAGCAACAGAAACTGTGCTCTGCCACCAAACAGATGTTTCACATCTCCTATAGTGTCCCTAGTGTGCTTGTGTGCGTGTGTGTGTATGTATGTTGGGCACAGACTAGAAGAGGGAGGAAGAAAACAGTGTAGATTGTGGCGTTTTAGCACAAGGCTGTGGGTGTCAATACAAATAGAAAAGCTATTTGTGTGTGTTTTGTGCCTGCACACAGAGGACTGTGTGTGTGTGTGTGTACTGAATTTCTTTTAATGTCTGACTTCATCATGAAAATGCTGCTATTACTGTACCCATCATGAATATCTGCCAACTGGATTCTAAAAATTCTAAAATCACATTGCCTCTTCTTCATTTTCACCATCTTTGCTCTCTTTGTCTTTGTCAAGCTCCCTTGTGTCTGAAACTGCATTATATTATCTTTGGGCATGTTACAAATGGTCACGTCTTTTCCCTCATTACTTCTAGTGGCATTGCCTTACTGTTACTTACTTACTGTACTGTGAAAAACAAGAAGCATTTGTCAACGACGGCACTGTACAGATCTGGTAATCCATCAGCGTAATTAGCTTCATACACCTCTGAGGATGCAGGTTTGGGTCTCTGCTGAGGGAAGATAATCCGGTGTGCCAATCAGAGAGGCTTAGCCAGTGTTTTATATTCTCTTTTCATGCATGACATCGTATTTTGAGCCCTTTGGGACTTTATCAGAAGGATTAGCTGGAAGTCAGAGGGAATGAGTTAAATATGGGATTTGAGCTACTGTAATAACCACACACAGAGACGGTATGTACAGTGCTTTGTGCAGGTTTTTTCTACATTAAGAACATCTATTTGCTTTGGAAATATTTATTCTGACACTGACTTTAAGTCATTAAGCAGCATATATTTTATCCATACGGCACCTTTTGCAGTTAAGTTGAAAAGATCAACTTGAAAATGTTCTCTCAATCTGATGGTTTCACATTAATAATAATGAGCGCCTACTCTGCAAAAGAGCTTGTATAGCACCGCTCACCTGCTGCACTTAAAATCCTGCATCAATGTGGAGACTCACAGTTCAAAAAACTTGCACATCTCTCATCTAAACACACACAAAAATGTACTCTTTATGATGCGGAAAACCTCATAAAAACCGATGACCGCAGCCTGATCAAACTGGAACGGGATCTAGGAGGAAGTCTTGTCTTCTCTCCAGATAATAGAGGAGTTTGATCAGCTGAACAAAAGATGGCAGGGATGTCAATTGCTAGATAACCTCTCTTAAAAAAATGAGACAAACTATGTGCTTAGATCGACATTTTACTAGAAGAAATCCAGTCTTCGTCTTTGCTGTGCACCCACCATTCTTCTTGTAGAAGTGGACCTCCGCCTGGTACTCCTCACGGCCCTCCAGAGCCTTCTCCATCTGCTGGGCCACGTGCTCGCTGGTGTCAGCCCCGTACAGGAAGCGGCAGCTGCAGTTCTTCTGCATCACCTCGGTTCTGGTGAAGCCCGTCAGCTCGCAGAAGCCGTCCGAGCAGTAGACGATTGGGTAGCCGCGGTGGCCCTGGGCGTTACCCAACAGGAAATTACTGTCTGTGAGGGGGGACATGAACAGATGTTAGAGGAAGTGAAGCAGCATGAGCGCTGGAAAAAAAAAAAGCAAGTTGAAGTTCAAGGTTAGTGTGAGGAACCACAATATTTGGACATTTTTATACCAGTGTGTAACAAATAAGGAACAGCCGGGTGCGTCATGTTTTAGTCTGAAGTTTGGTATAAATTTGGTCTTTGCACTGGAGTCAAAGTCTGTTTTGCTGTTTGAACTCATGTCAAAGCTTTGACGGTTTAGTTCAGCGCTAGTTTACAAGTTCAAAGTAAAGATGAATCAGACTGGTGTGGACTCAATTTCCGGGCTAAATTAATTTCCCAGGGCCATCATCGTGTGATTTTTTAACTAAGTTCTGCTGCTGGTGGCGGTCAAGATGACTGATGTGTGAGGTTAAAGGAATCAGTGTCCGGGGCTGCAGACAGCAAGATATAAAAACAGCTGACTGGAGTTTTAAAAGAGCACAAAGGTTAATGATTGATTTCCACATAAGTTTTGCTTTATTTGATTGGATGACATAAATCTATGAAGGACCAGACTGTAGAATGAAAAAAAAAAAAAAAAAAAAAAACAGGATCGCTTATCAGAGAGCTTGAAAGCTGAAAGGAACCAGAGTAGAATAAAGCAAATATAAATGTGAATTTGAATGAACGAGAGGAGGTGAAAGATTGAAGAATGATTTGTCCTTTTACCTTCACATAAGGTGAATAAGTGAAGTTATTAATTTTAGATTCCAGGATGCATTCAAGTGAATGCATTCTTAAATTCATCCTGTATTTACTAAGATTTTCTTATTTATTAGTGCACCTTATGTGGTGACATCTGTTGCGACATCAGAAGATTTAATGTAGATCAAGCATCACTGGAAGTTAATGCTACTTGACTCATGTGAAGTTAATTTCATGTGAAATATAGGTGATCTCAACTACTTTTCTAATAATACAATTTGCTATTCTTTACATAACATACTTTCATGTGACTATATAACTAATGACAATGGCTTTAAGTCGAACCTTTGTTCAGACCCCATGATGACTTCATTTTAATTTCAACACCCAATAAAACACAGGTATATTTCAGCATCTGCTCCTTTTGCATTCCTTCGCCTGTTCATTGCCCGTGCAGCTCAAGGTGCTGAAATAATTGCTGCGCTTGTGAGGCTGAAGTTGAAGAAATGGAATGAGCCTCCATGACCTGAAGATCCATACCTCTAAATTCAAATTAAAGTGATGAAATAATAAGTCTGGTGTGGATCATAAGATATTGCACCACACACTCATGTTTGCTCTCTTTCTTGCAGGCTTTCAGCACCACGGACAGTTCCCCAGCTGCTGGCTGATCTGCGTACCTACATACAGTGAACATTAATTTAGGGGGCAGTTTGACGTCACACTTCCCTCTGTTGCTAGAGGCATGTGACCTTGATAAGCTAGAGCAGGTTCTTACTGCAGCGTGGCTTCTTTGTTAGGCATCTGTCTGCCGGAGCCACCAGTGGAAAAAGCTCTAAAATACAACGCTTCACAAGCAGAGACTGCTCACTCGTTCTCCTTAACATTTCAAAACAGCAGCATGCTCTGGGGTACAAAGACGAGATTAAAAAAAATAATTGTGGGACTTCTACTTTATTCATTTAACCTGTACAGATAAAATAACAGCCTGCAGCTTAAAGCTCTTGACAGAAGCACACAGGATTGCTTTATATTATCCTGTCATTTAGTCCATTGTCTGTAGATACAGCATGGATCCCATAAAACAGATATTCTCAACCTTTTTTGTCCGAGGTACTCCCACAGCTCACAGTCAAATGGGCTCGGCTCGAGTGCCCCTTTGACATAATGGTGGTGGAAAAGTCTTTTACCACAGAGAAAACACAGTGGCTGTGATCTGATCCTGGATTTGTCGACGCTCAGACTTTCTTTTAGTCGATTTGTTTTAACACTCTGAGCGCTTGCATTGACAAAAGCTGGACATTTCACACAAATCATACTAATTTGTAAACCTAATTTGATTAGACTTTTTTTTTTTTTTTTTATAAATGATGATTTCTCTTTTTCCATGTACCCTCTATCAATGGAGACGCACCCCATGAGATCTGGAAATTACTGCATAAAAAGGTGCTTTAAAGCTCCTCACAGTGCATCTATTTAATTTGTACATTTATACATTTTTTTGTTTTGTTTGATAATTATTTGCGAGACTCAGTTCAGAGTCACCAAACTACACAGGAAGGCTTCTTTCTACTGCTTCACAAAAAACATCAGACTCCAGATTTTCTGACAGTCAAGCAGAGAGGTGGCTCACATCCATACAGGCCAATCTAAAGTCTCCCGATTCCACAGAGAGCGAGCCTAAGAAGGAGGAGTATTAAGCAGCTGCTGCAGCGCTTTCCACAATCTAGCACTTTAATTGGCCAGACTAAGCAGAAAGCAGTCCATAGGGGACATTTTTTCTGAGCAGTGACAACCTTTCTTGGGTGCGCGACGAGCAGCAACTAAACTGTCACTGTGGAATTATAGAAAGAGACAGGCATTAGTCGGATCCATCAACAGGCAGAGGAGGGTTTATGCCTGTGCTATGCATTGCTGTGGTTGTTGTTCCCCAGACTTTAACGGGGTGAAACTGAGATATTTCTGTTCTGGAGTCTGCCGGGCTTCACAAAAAAAGACAGAAAACTGTTGCTTTTTAAGGCTTTTTTCTCCTCCTGCATATAAAGAAACTCTGAAAAAAACTACTCTGCAATTCTCCTTTTTTTCCACATCTAAAAAAAGAAAGAAATCGCCCTAGAAACAATGGCTGAACATGATGCGATAGCCTAACCCACTGAAAAAAAACCCCCAACAACAACCATGACCTCTTTTTCATGTTCTATAAATTTCTTACACCCCAACTCAGTGAGCCAGCAAGTGTTGGAGAGCAGCTGCATGCATCTCTGGTTTATGTAATGTGACCCAAGAATAGGTACATCTCTACTCAGCATCCCAAAATCGGCCCTTCAAATAGGTCAAGGGCAGGTGTACTCATAAATCACTTTGTAAGGATGTATTAAAACCAGCGAGCCACAATGGAACTTTGATGCTGCGTTTGCAGGTTGGCACCGTGAATTAGATTAGTCACTGAAGTTATCTGCATGATTCAGGGTAGTTTCATTCAAGTTGGATGCTTGAGACTTTCTTTGTGTACTATTTTCTATTACTTTTATATTTTATCTCATTTACTATTCTATATTATTTACTATTCTATAATCCTATATGTTTTTCATTCATTTCACCTCATTTTTATTCATGTAATTGTCTTTTTAGATACTTTTTGGGCGTTGTTATAGAGACAGCCTATGATTTAAGAATTGTTCTGCATGTGACAAATAAAAATCTTGACTCTTGGATCTTGAAACCTGGATTAATTCATTAGTAAAAATATTCTGCTCATTTGAGAGTTGCAGTAGTGCTGGTTCCCCCTCCTTGTGCTAAGCTAAGATAACCGGCTGCAAACTGCAGCTGCATATTTACCATATAGACATGACCGCAGTATCATCTGGCTTTCGAAAAGAAAGCAAGCAAATGTATTTTCTAAAGTGTGGGCATATTCTTTTTACATACTGACACATGTCTGTTTCAGAGCAGATAATTGTATTTCTCAAACTCAAGGATTTCTCTTCATTCACTTCAGCTTTTACAACTTGGTGCTTATTTCATATCTGGTAACTTTGGGAATAAGCAATCCAGCGCCCACATGAACCCCATGTGATAAACAGTTTCTGTGACAGTGTGTGTGTGTGTGTGTGTGTGTGTGTGTGTGTGTGTGTCAGAGAGAGATTGTGACAATGCCTCAATTCTTAGGCCCTAATCCTCTCAGGATATTGCTTTGAGTGGCCGCTCCGCTGCGCCAGCTTCCTTAATTACACATCTGTGCTGACTCGCTACAACTGTAATCTGACATGATGACGCTACGTACTATACAGCTAACAACAAGCAGCCTTCACCGTGTCCATGCCACACAAGTTCCCCTAGTTCGAAGAGACAGATGAAGCCCATGAGGCTTGGCCAATTACCACCCAGCGGCAAGTAATTTCTTATTGGGGCAGAAGGGTAAAAGGTGCGAGGACATGGGGACTTGCAGGGACAAAAGGTCAGCACCCTGGTAAAGAAGTGTGAGGAGAGTCAGCAGAAATCATCAATCACTTTATTATATATTTTGATGTCAGTGATGAATAAAACCAGGCCCTAGATGTTTTTTTAACCCAAAAAACAACACCAGAACCCAATAATGATAATTTAGATGCTGTTAAAAAACTGATCTGTTCTGTTGTGATCAGGAAAAAAAAAAGCCTAAAGGAGTGAATTTATGTTGCGTCCTTATTCCGAGAACCGTGCAAAGTGCTTCACAATGCCTCACACCCACTCACGCCTACATTCACACACTGCTGGAGGCGGAGCTGCTGCATAAGGTGCAGACCTGCACATCAGGAGCAGATTTAGATTTCAGCATCTTACTCAAAAAAAAAAAAAATATTGAGGATGAGCCAGGGTTCAAACCACCAATCCTGTGAGTAACTGAATGATCTCAGCTTCAGTTAAACTTATTCACTTTGATGACGCCAAATCAATGCTTAGATCAGCACCTGTAAAACTGAACACAAGGAACTTCAAAAGAAGCAGCAGAGGATGAAGCCACACAATGGCTCCGCTTATCCACTGGCTGCAGTCTGCAGTGGTCTGGATTTTGCAGCTGCCTATTACGACCTATTCATCAGCTGGTAACAATGAGCTCCACCTGACAGCCCTCCTTGTCTCCGCTTTGGTTCTGTGGTTGGTTCTTTAAACCGAAAACTGTTTAGGGAGGAAAATAAACCCGTTTCTTATCTCTGCCTGCAGCTGCCCAGTGGTGACGCTGCCCCACAGGGCGAGCGCTGCTGTCAATGTGAAAACGCTGCCGGGGAGGTCGTGTGAAGGAGCTGGGGTGAGGCGGGAGTGGATGTAAAGGACAGGCGTGCATGCTGGAACAGCCACAGCACAGAGAGGGGTGCGAGTACCAGTAGGTTTAGGTTTCAGCCCGTGTGACAACAAACATCTGCTGAAATGTCCCGGAGAGGAAAAATGACTGCAGAGGTGCTGTTCTGCAACATGACCCTGACCTTTGACCTCAGAGCATTTCTCCTCAGGGATCTCCATCAGTTGTCACGAACACACAGATGCATGTCATGTATGTAGCGCGTACAAACACATGACAAACAACAAAGCCCTAAAACACACACGCACATGCACACGAAACCTCAGGGAGCAGGAACGCTGACATTGCTATGAGCCAAATGCTGCGTTGTGCAGTGCCAAAGGTTAGTGACTTAACCTGTTGTGACATTTTGCTTATAGAGGGAGGGGGGGGCAGTATATAATACATGCTACAGATGAGCGATTTTCTCAGTCCAGGAAGTGTTTGATTAAAATCAGATTAAAATTGCCTTCAGTTTTATAAAGGTCATATCAAAGATCATCACGGTCCAATCAACAACTGTGAGCATGAACTGATAAAATTGCACTGAAACCCCCTGATGCCAAGAAAACAATAGATAATGATGATGGCAGCACTTTTAAAACTGAAAAGCTCAGTCTAGTAGTAATCATATTGAAATGCTGCAAGACAAATGTAATAGGATAATGATGTTTACACAAATAATTGTCTGATAAAAATTGCATGCACATTTTGGCCAGTGTTTGGAGCTGCTCTGTCAGCAGTGCTGCCTCCCTCTGTTTTGCTGGCTAAAAACATCTTTTGAATCACTCTATTGAAGAAATACTGAAAATATGTGACAGGCATAATTTTTTTAATGTTTTAAGGCTGCATTACACAAGGTTTGTTATGTATTTTCTCTGCATTGAATCATAAGTAAATTTTGCTTTAATGAAACAGAAAGTTTATTTCTTAAAAATAGTTAAAAGAAGTCAGTATACAAATATTTGCTATACACATTTCTCTTATCACCACTTATACATAAATTGATTTTCATACTTTCATACATGCAGACACACATAGATGTGCCAAATGTATGAATGCAGTTACTACATGTAATTCTACCACCAATAAAAAATAAAAATCATATCATTATATCTTTATGTTTTATCCCAACATATAATTTACTGTGATTTGCCACTTTTTTTACTGTGTGTGTTATTGAATATTGCAGAGGTACTCATCACCCTCTCAGAATGGATGACATCAAATTTATACATAAACATGTAAATAATAATGCTTACATGCACAATTCGCTGTTGTAAATTAGACTTATTGAAAGGAGCAGCCTAGCCAGGAGCTACATTTGAGTGACACATTGCATAAAAATTTTGGACAGTGTTTGACTTTGTGGCTGCGCCGTCAGCAGTGCTGCTTTTTCTGGTTTTGCTGATGTAAAAGTACATTTTTTGACTCCCCATTGCACGGAACTATGGTGGCAATATGACCAATTTTTGGACAACTGAACAACATGAAGCGGCATTAAGAGCTGCCAGAGATGGGTGCCTAATTTTCATGGTTGTGCAGTGTGTACCGCTAACAGGTAAGAATTTTCCTCTAGATGTGTTTCAAGACATTAAAATACTCAACTTTGTTTTTTTTCCCCCACAAAAATAGTTGAAAAAGTAAACTGGCTTCCAAAACAAGTTGCAATGTCATAGATCTTGCAAGTGGGTTAAAAATTAAGGTTCAACACAGAGAAGCTTTCCTTCTTTGGCAGATAAATGACATGAAACATTTCCTGCACATATATAATCCTGCATAATGAACATCAAATGTCCACTGCACAACAAGTAAAGCACCATTTCTAATATAAATTTGAACTTGTACAAATGACAAATTTGATTGTTTTTACTCAAAAACAGAAGACCACCTTTGGCTGCGGCAGGTTGGAGGCAGTTTGAGGTGAAAAGGGACGACAGCTGCACGGCCCACAATGCCACTTGTTTAAAGATGCGCCAAAACAAGAGACCAGCTGCATTCTAAAAGTCCTTGATTGGAAAGCAAGTTCAAGTGTTTTCTCTTCAGCGGACCATCTTCCTCCAAAAGACCAAAATGTTCAAGCATCATCCATGTCGAGTGGCGGGACCCTGTCGCCCCGGCAACAGGAAGGAAGCTATTTTGAGCCGTGGGCACTCTGCCACGCTCTTCTAGGAGCCGCGGCCTCGCAGTGGCTTTGAGAATGGCTTGGGAGTGGCAAAAGCTGGCATGCAGTTGCAAAGATGCGTCTCCTGCTGCTACCGATGCGTTTATTTATCTCGGCCTCCTATTGCTCTAAGTGGTCATTATCTTGGGTTACTCACAAACATGCAGGAAGGAGATTAAAAACTCTGAAGTAAAGCAGATATGACGGGGTGAAAACATGAAATAGTTTGTAGCAGTGTGAATTTGCTGTAAAGTGCAGAGTGTGGACTCAGCTGCCCTTTACGGAGCCACCAAAGTGCGGCAGGAGTGTAAATGTTGGAGACTGAAGTACCCAAACATGTCTCGTAACATGACAGCGCTGCATGTTTTAGGACGTCACGAACAGTTGCGGACACATGTAACAAGAAAATGAAAATGGAGAAAATGAGAAAATGGCAGCTCAGGAAGACTTCTCTTGTGTGTTTAAAGGCATTTATAAACTGACATTATTAATCATTCTGATACTGAGTTGGTTCTGTAGTTTGTTGATAAAATTAAAGAAGACATTAAGCCTGGGAGGGAAGTGTTTTCTCCCTCTTGCTGCCCTCCGCCGGGAGAGGAGATTCAACCAGAGAGCGAGCCTCTGGAGCTGGCAGGGACTCCATGTTTAGCTCAGGGACTCTTCAGGAGGGCAGATACAACACGGGGCCGTGACCTCTGCTCCTCCGAATGAACTATGCAACCGCCCACATCATCTCCAGATTCACTGTGTGTACCCTCTCACCTCAGACCTCTTAATTTTCAGAAGTTAAGACATATGAGAACAAGTTCCCGATGAGCAATGTGTCGCCGTGCTTTAAGCTCTCCAGAGATCCTCTAACACCTCATTAGAATGCCTGACTCGCAGAGCTATAATTGCACACCCTACACATCAATTACACGGTAATGTCACCCATTTCACTGTGTTTATTTCCCCGAGTTGAACCGAGACCCGGCTTCGAGAGAGTGACTGCGAGCAGGCCGTTCATTCAGGAGGGAGGACGGGCTGAATCTACAGGCGAGCAAAACACAGACGTACCCACGGTATCTGTTTACAACGAGCCACAACCTCTCCTGAGGTGGCACAAGGTACAAAACAAGAGACACAAGCCAAGCAGAAACAGCGGGCGTGCCCAAGGGCTGCGGCGGCTAGTTCGGAGCTAACTGTGCGAAACAAATGTGAAAAGACAACATGATTTCCGAAGGTCAATTTTCTGTTCGTGTCTTACTGTAAGAGCGCGAAACAAACTTTTCCCCAACATCCCACTGCAAGCACCAGCAGATGCTTCAGTCAGGCGGCGTTGTGGTGTGTTTGGCTGACAGGGCACCAGAGACTCACCTGAGAACAGGTGCTTCCTGCTCACTTCAGCACAGCAACCCTTTAACTGCCAAAACAACTTTAATGGTTTTTTAATCTTTTTTTTTAAGATAGGATAGTGACAGATATGAAAGTGGAGTGGTTGACATACAACAAATGGATGATCCTGGTGCTTGAAAGAGGGATGTTGCAATTACATGAACAGCTACTTAAACCTCAACCTCTATTTTTGTTCATTTTAAAAGAGCGAGATTAAGTTGTTTTTCCAATTGTACTTACGGGTGCCATCGAAGCGCGTTGCGATGGTGTCGAGGAAGGTGTTCTGTGGGGCCAGGAGGCCCTTCATCACCGGCATCTTGACCCAAATGTGGGGCGGCCAACAGCTGGCTGGGGGTCACACCATCCCAGAGGCACGACAGGTCGCTTCCAGGGGATCTCAGCAGATTTTGACAGTTCAGTGCCGGTCGCGGGGACACACATTTACAGCAAAAGCGCCCACCCCTCCCCAAACGGTGCCTCTCCCAGACACAATAGTGCAGTCTGGGAGGACTGAAATAGCTCCCTCCAACAATGCAGCTGCTCAGGTGTGGGTAGGAATTAACAGCAAGTCCAGGTGACGCTGAGATCCACAAAGCTTCAGATTGGTCTGCCCAGCTGTTGCTTGTCTGCACCTTTCAGACGGCGAGCTCATTCCAGCAGCAGCAACGTGGAGGAACTTATCCCGCAAGTCCACGGCGCTTCCCATCTGTGCCAGGACCGGGAATCTGCGAGACGGAGATGACAGTGCATGTGTCTACACCTCTCGCATCCCTCAGCTCAGCGCTCTGCCAGGATGCTGTGGCAGAGTAGTTGCATCTTCTTGAGCTTTCTCCCTTCCTCCCTTCTCTCTTTCTCTGTGTCTCTTTCTCTCTCTCTCGCTCCCATCCACTCCTGTGATACCCCAGCCAATGAGATGCTGGCATCCTCTGTGGGGACCTGTTTCCATCTGTGGTGAGGGTATAGAGGGAGAGAGAAAGCGAAGGGAGAGAGAGAGAGGGAGGGAGTAAGAGCAGAGGAGGAGGGAGGGAGGGAGGATGCTTTTGGAGCAGCTGACAGCACCATTACACCCCATAGTGCTACTATCACCACATGGCCTTTGTGTGCATGTCTGCAAATCAAGGAAAGATGGATTACCTGCAATGTCGGTCAATGCAAGCTATTGTATTCAGTTAGACTGTGTGCTATTGTGCTGTTTTGTCATGGGAGTCCGACTCGAGGGACACTGTGAAAGCGCAGGAGGAGAGGGAGGAAGAAAAATCAGATTTCTTTTTTTTGGTTACATCTACATCTATTCTGCTCAAGGAGCATAGCCAAAAAAAAACACCATTCCTAGAGTAGTGTTTGTTTCAAACTTGTCTCCTCTGGACGGGGCTGGTCACTGATGCCCTCCCAGCCCCTTCAGTATCCTCATGAGAGAATTAAGGCTTGGGGATAAAAGCCGCTAAGAGCGGATTAAACGGATAAGCCTGGAGATGTTTTTCATGAGGACTTGATGCTAAACACACCAAAGTAATGCTGCGTCTTAACTCACTTTGACCCAAGCAAACACACAGCTTAGCTGACGAGGGAAATCTCTGGATGGATTGTGATGTGTGGAACAATTCTCAAAAATCCAGAATCATATGTTATTTATTTTTAATGAATTTTGTCAACAGTTACCTCATTAGATATTGCAGTCACCAGGGAAAGACGATCTTTTAATTTAATTAATGTAACTGTCATTAAATATTAATTGTAAATTCCATTAAGAAACTTGATAATTAGGGGATGATTTGTCCTTTTTTTAATGTGTTAATTGTCTCCACACTTCTAAGTGCAATATATTAACATAACTCCACTTTAAAATGTCTGCAGCTCTTTGCAGGAGGTGTTAGCCAACAGGCAGAAGATGATTCTGTTTATTCTAAAGTGGACCATAAAAGGTTTCCAGTGGGAGGGAGGGTGTGAGTTTGTCTGAATTGTGAGGTAAAATTGTTTCTTTTTTGTCACTGTGATTTATGTGGTGCTTTAGTTGTATAGATTTACCCAGAAGCTTGAAGAAAATCAAGACGAGATCCTACAACAACAATATATCATTTTGGAGCTTTTTTTTTTTATCTTTCAGCAACCTGGGCTCCATTTTCAAATCAGTAAATTAACAATCAAGACTAATTGTTTTTGGGTGTTTTGGTGTTTTAGGAACATAACTTACCTGTGGCCTCATGGGTTTGAAATATTTTTAGTCTATGCAAAAAATAAATGTGAATGATGTTCACAATATGTTTCCTGGGCCATCCATGAAGTGTAACTTTATGCAAATTGGGAGACAAATAAACATAAAAAATGGATGGGAAAAGCAACAGAAATATACAGTATGAGTTTCTTGTGGGGGCGTTAGCAATCTTTGAGCCGATTCAGTAGCTGTGTGGGCGTTTCCCCAAGCCAGAGATGAAGTTTGTAATCTTTGGGGTAAAAAAACAAGTTTGATTGACAGTCCCGGCAGCAGCTGCAGATCGCTGAGATGAAAATGAGCAGGTCAAGGAAGCGGTAAGTGAGAATGACCCATGATGTTAATCTAAGTATACAGTTTTTTTTTTTAAAGCTGCAATAACAACATGTTTCGTGTGATTCAGATAAATTCAGTCTCTCTTATTTCCTGAGCTCATCACTGACACACTGTCAGTCAGAATATGCATGAAGAGAAAAACGTGATTAAAAATGCACAATTAAGCCATCCAGCAGGCAGCACAGGTGCACCGCATTTGGAGAAAAGGGGAAGAAAAAAAGAAGAGAGAGAGAAACAGTGAAAGTAAAAGATCGGCTCCCAGACTGTAAGAAAGTATTGTTCCCCCTCTCGGATCCTATTCAAGCCCTGGCAACCCTTCACTGCTATCTATTTTTAATGGCTTCTCATTGTGCTTTCTTCTTGTTCTTCATCCATCTCTGCTTGTCTCTAATAAAGAGGCTAATCCATTAAACATGCTCACTATCTACTCTGCAGTCTCATACGACGAGAGTGACGCACAGGCGGCCAGGTGAAATATTATCCCAACTACATTTCCCACATTTCTCAGCTATGCGGGGTCTGATAGCATTTACCCTGATTTTCTTTTCCTGGACGTAAAACAAAAAAAAGAGAAGAAAAGAAATTAAAACTCGCATCAATACAAAGAGGACTCATTTAAACTTCAATGAAAGTCCACAGCCGTAATCCTCACTGTAAGATAGATAAACACCATGGCCGGCATCATTCACTCAACATGCACCCTCCCTTTTCTCAATTAACTGCATCCTCCTTCTCTCAGCGAACCCGCTGAGAAATCAGGCCTGTCATTCTCAAATCTCGGCCGTTTACATTGAATTATCTTGTGACTGAGCAGATGTGCTTCGAAGCTCAGTGTGTTTGTGTAAATCCTGCATGCCACGTGAGGATGACACACACACACACAAGATGGCAGTCTGTAATAAATAAATAAAAACAGTGAAAACGTGGATAAAAAAAACTGAATTATGGAACCACAATAAAAAAAAACTTCATCCTTTCTGAATTTTCCCCAATTAAACTATTTATTCTGTGAAACTGTAAAATTGTGTCTAATGTGGCCCAGACATACATTGTTTGTTTAGTTCTTCATATGCTTTTCTTTTTATAACATGAGAATAAATAATCAATATTTTTAGATTTTCAGTGGTCAGACAGACTGTCATATTCATGCTTCATTATTTGTGCGTGTGAGTAAACAAACGTGACAGAGAACTTCAGAGAAATGTCAATGAGTTGGTGTCCCGCTCAAGGGCAATACAGAAGTGATGCACCAAGTCGTGCTGTCCAAGTCACTAATAAGCCTCTGTAACCTCTAATGTGCCTGAACATGCCTCAGCTGTAACTACTGTTAAAACTGTTCAAAACGTTCAGCTCAGCCTCTGGTCCAGAGAGTCATTTTCTCATTTTCAGCTTTTCAGTGTGGTCATTATTATTATTATTTTTATTTTCCATTTGACTCCTGTTTGGGTCTGATCACAGTATGGAGCCTAAATAAAGCGAGAGCGGGCGAGTGTCAAATCTGTGCTGAAATGGGACGTTACTAAAAATATTAGCCCACTTTGTGAACGGAGAGACCTGCAGGAGAGAGGCGTGCCATGCAACAACACGAGAGAGTCACAGGATCTCAGATGTGGGCTTATCCAGTGCTAAGCTTCGTGTTATTTTATTCAACTTCTGCAACATATGACATGACCGACAGGTCGTTTCACTTTGCTAAATTGAGAAAGCTCATGAAATGAAATGACGATACTGAGGTTAGTCTGACCTCTCTCAAATCTGAAAGCAATTCTCTCATTATTGCATTTCCCCTCAGAAACTGTTGCTTGCCTTGGTTTTCTTGTATTCTGACTTGCAAAGAGAGGCTCAAAATCCACCTGAAGACACATCAAGTTAGGACCAGGAATTAACAGATTTAGTTAAGACAACAGGAGACTGTAACTCTCACAAGGATTTAGCTGCTGAACTGGAATAGAAAGCATGAATAAGGACTAATAAGTCTTATATATATAGGACTATCCCCCCCTAGTGGTGAGAATAAAGTCTTGACACTGGAAATGTAGAGAAAAGGTGGAGAGGAAATAAAGGCAGGCACTGCAAACTCAACTCTCTGCCTGCTTTCTTGGGGAGCATCAGTGTTGCAGATAATTAATCTTACCATGAATCTGCAGATCTGGTCCTAAAGGTCTTCTGGGCTCAAAGCGAGCGAGGTCCTGAGGGAAAGCTGACCAGCGGTAATTTAGCAGGGCGAGCTTTGCTGAGATTAAATAACAGTTCTGGAGATAAATGCTACAAATGAGAGGAAAAATATTCTTTAACCAAGAGTGGATGAATTTTTGATTTGGCACAGAGCTACACCAACATTTCCATTTAAATATATCCTTTATAAATGAGAGGGTTTCAGATGCTTTTCTCTGTTGCAATTCTGCTTCAGTCCATGATTGTGGCAAAAAGGGGGTTTATTTTTAAGATACAACTCTTGCCAATTGTTGCTTTAATCCTCATGGCTGCAACATTCAGTAATGCCAGATGGTATCCACTAAAAGCGTCATATTGTTAAAAATATGGATCATTGCAAACACTTTAAGCTGAAACGCTGTGAGAATCTTCTTGATTTTAATTTGGGTTTTTTTTCATTTGCTTTTTTTTTCATTTACCAAATGAAACCATGGTTAGATAAATCTCTGTGACAGTTTTCCACCCATAACTGATTATTTAGTACAATACATGCAGATATTATTGAAACTGGAAGCCAGATGTGGTCCTGAAACATTTCATTAAACACAACAATAAACAGTTTAACAGTTAACTTTAATAAAATTATAAATATGATTGAGAAAAATAAATGAGTCAAATGAAAAATCTTTCGTGTCAAAAATGAATGAGGTTGTCCTTTTGTGTTTCTAAAGGCACAATTCATAGACTCATTCATGAGAAGTTCATAAAACACTTCATCCGGCCAAAGCTCACCACAGTCAGAGTCCACAAGCTTCTGCTCAACGCGAGATTTCAGGAAATGGTTTTCCCCAACAGGAAGTCAGCGTACTCTTTCCTGCGCAGCACTCGGTGCATTTTGAAAGTGTTGGGCGAGGTGTTCGAGAAGGCCATCATGCGCTTGCGAAGTTCCTTGAACGCGCCCTCGGCCACCAGCTGCACCCTCATGGGCCCGATGCTGCCTTTGATCCGGAAAGACTTGTAGACGGCCGAGTCCTGCTGGAGACAGACGTCCAACTGGAGGAAAAAAGAGAATAAAGATTAATTTCCCGATGAAGGAAAAACACGCTGAATGTTGCTGCTACACGCTGCGTTTCTCTCACCTTGTATCTCTGTTCCTCTGTGAGGTTTCTCACACCCTTCAGCTCCACAAAAACCTGGTAATGAGGATCTGAGCCGCCTATCGAATCTCCTACAACACCACAGTTAAGTTAGATTCATTACTTTAGATGTTCGGACGCTGACCGATGAGTTCGAGAGTCTTACCCATGATGCCGCTCTCAGCGCAGCAGTAGTCCACCAGCTGAGCTCCCGGCCACTGAGAAACAGCTTTCTTCAGAGCGCCGAGGAACAACGCCTCGGACACTTTCTCCCCTCTAACGTTCAACATCTGACCCCGTCTGACGCAAGAGGGAAGGAAGCGAAGAGATATTTAAGCATGCTGCATGTTTTAAAGACATAAATGATTCGCGGCACGTGAACAGGAACATAATTATATAATAATTAATAAGGTACCTGTACTGAAACTCAACAACAGGACACTGGTTGTGGAATCCGACTACTTTCACAATGTCTCCAATGCGATATCTGTAAAAAGAGTAAAGATCAGTGTCATTTATGCAAGTCCACTACATCTAATGTTGGTCAAACATTTGAGACTAACATTTTCTTTAAATTTGTCATAACATGTTATCTCATTTTATTGAGAGTGCATAAAACTTTCCAC
This sequence comes from Amniataba percoides, assembly GCA_037176925.1. Classification (NCBI taxonomy): domain Eukaryota; kingdom Metazoa; phylum Chordata; class Actinopteri; order Centrarchiformes; family Terapontidae; genus Amniataba; species Amniataba percoides. Next base: position 7,438,995 of record JBAJHX010000024.1, on the reverse strand, counting down.
ATTCAACAAAAAAAAATACTGCAAGAGTTTCATCATTAGATCCTTGTTGTAAGTAAAACCAGACCTGAAGAGTCCGGATGCGTTTGTGATAACGAGCTCGTAGTTTTGTCCCTCCGTCACCTCCTCCATCAGCAGAGTTTGAGGTGCCTCCTCGTCCAGGCTGTTCTCCGGCAGGAACTCGCAGAACATCGAGCGAGGACACAGCAGGTAACGTCTGCTTGGCTCGTGGGGCCACAGGTTCACCCCTATTAGACCTGCAGGGGCCCAAACAGACAATATTATCAATACATGATAATATCCAACTATGAAATGCAGTTAACACACACTTATTATTGGTGCTGTCACTGATTTATGCTTAGATGGTTACATTTAGTTCATTCAGTCATTATTTCGTGATGATCCGATGTGTTCACTTGCACGTTCTTACCTTCAGTGGCAGCGTAGAATGGCGAATAGAAAGGCACATCCTGGCAGTAGTTCTCCCTCAGCATTTCCCCGTAGATCTGATTGGAGCCTGAGTCCACTGCCAGCACCAGGTGGAGGTGAGGCCAAAGCCGCTTGGCGATCCCACGGAAGCCGTCCTGGAAGTGGGCCCGGAGCTGCGCGGCCCTCTCTGGGTCCGGCTTCATCAGAGCCTCGAGCCTGGACCTCACGTTGGGCTCCAGAGCCAGAGCGCCGCTGACCTTCCCCCGCTCGATGTCCTCCACGAGCTCCTGCCAGCGGTCCTGAGGGACAGAGGGGAGATCGGATAGAAATTACTTTTCTGATCTCAAAGTACATCAAGCTAATTAACAGGGCTTTTCTCTTGGACAGTGGGAGCTCGACACCTGACTCAGGATTTCATCCCACTTAACTAGAAAATGTTCCAGTGGGACTCAGACGAGACTCGCACTAAGGACACGACACTGAGAGACCACAGATGCTGCTGTTGGACGAACATTTTGTCTCTTTAAAATATCAGAGACCAAACTTTTTAGATAAGCCGAAGACTGCATTTTCTGAAATATATACTTTTAAACTCCTTTTTATTTTGCCCCGTACAACAAATCCTGACATGCTGTACCTGTAAAGCGCTGAAAGCATAGAAGACTGTGGAGGCAAAGTTGGACTCCAGTGTTCCCACAGTGGGATCTTTGAGAGCAAACAGGAGATGCAGGTAGAGGGTGTCCTTCTCACTGGGAACCTGGAAGGAGGCACAAAGCAATCTCTTGAAAACTATCAATCATATAGAACAAGACAAAGAGCTTGTGCTGATAATTTTGTCAGTGGTACCTCAAAGGCGGGTGCTGGGGTGGTGTAGAGGTTGAGCATGTGGCGGGAGGAGGCCGGCGTGGACGAGTTTGGTCCGATGGGGATACCTGCTTCAGACTGGCGGAAAGTGGGTGTGTAGAACAGTTTGGTGGTGCGCTGGAGGCTGTCGGTCGCAGGAAATGCTCTCCGCATGGCGTCCAAACACACGGTCACTCCCTGGTAAACACAGAAATGAACACTGTTATGAACACAGTTTAAAATGCAAAGTAACAAAGCATCATAATCATCAACAAGCTTCACCTGCAGGAAGAACTCGGTGTTGGTGTCCTTGGTGCTCAGCAGCATGGCGCTGGCTCCCGACGTCCCGGACGTCATGGCGAGGATCAGCGGCTTCTCAGCGATGATCACCTTCTCCTCTCCTACCGCGATGCGTCCGATGAGCTCGCGGTAGTGCTCGTACGTGGTGATGGGGTGACGTGCCCGGAAACCGTCGCTGTCTGAAACATAACGGCAAAACAGATGAGGGCTCTCTGTGCGGGTCGATCCTTATCAAACACTTAAACTTGGCAAATGTAGGGATTTGATGGATTTCACTACCTTATATGAACAGTAATTTATATTACATGTTTGGGTTTTCTACATTTGTTCAAGCAAGGCCTGTGTTTCAATGATGAGACAATATTTTAAATTATTTTTAATAGATCAAAGATCAAAAGATACATGTGAGAAATGAACACTATAACTGTCACAGGATGAGCCATTGTTGGACATTTCCATTGTGTAAAACAGTGTGATTTAATGCACAATAATGCCTGACTTTGTGTCAAGCTGCTGTCTAGATGTTTTGGGTGCTTTATCAGTATTTCCTGAAGGGGGGGCAGTGGGGGCCCCTCAGTCGATCAGCCTCTTGGCCTTTGTGAAGTCCTGGTTTACGGCCCTGCAGCCTGCATGTGCAACCCAGCAGGTTACATCACAGCGAGTCAGAGGACAAATCAGTGTGTCAGGGGCAGCTTTTAAAACACACACAGTGCTGAAGTCACACATGCATGCATTAAATCAGCCCACCTTCCTCCTCCTCACCTGTGATCGAGCTGAACTCGTACCGTCTCCCGTACAGCGTGTCCGCGTTTTTACGCAGGCGCCGCAGCAGAGTCTCCTCCTGCACTCGCCTCACATCGAGAGTGTCCTCTTCGAGTTTCCGCCTCTGCCTCCTACCCAGCCAGCCCACAACCTTCACCGCCAGGTACTGGCTCAGCAGGCCGCCCACAGTCCGGTTCTCTCCCCTCATCTTGGAGGCGACGTCCCTCCAGAGCAGCATGGCGCCGGCCAGAGAGGAGACACCGAGCGCGGCGCGCAGCGGGCCGGGCATCGCTGCGGAGAGGAGCCGGTGTTACACAAGCAGCGAGACAGGCAGAGGTGAGACAGGAGGGGGCGCTGCGAGACAGCACGAAGCATCACAGCGACCCTCGACATCGTTTTTCACACACACGCGCGCGCACACACACATACACATTTTATTAGCTTCGTCATTTTTACATTAGCTTACCCAGATTTGGTCCAATAATGACCGCGGCAACCGATAAAACCGCGACGCAAAGCGGCACAGCGACGCGAAAGCAAGAGGAAGCCATGTGGAGCAGACACCGCCACGTTAATTTAATCCAGTTTTGGTGGTTCACATGAGTAATCTGCTGTTTTAGTGACTTTAGAGGAGCTGCTTTTGGTTTCAGCTGCTTCCTTGTTTGGGTCGCCGTCCGTGACGCTGATTGGCTGACTGCGGGATGACGTAGTTTGTCTGAGTTTTCACAGCAAAACTTTTTGTTTTAGAAAAGTTAGACAGCTTCAGCTGTTTTCTTTTTAAAATGTCTTTTTTTTATTTAACATTTAATTGTACTCACATAACAGCAATTTACAGGCGCAAGTTTTTTTTTTACAGATATTATTTACAAAACCTATAAAGAAAATTGGAAAGTGAATTTCCTCTTCTGTTTCAATATATAAATGTACTTCTGAATGTAATAAAACTCAATGCATTACCCTTATATCCATTTCTACTATTTGTAATATCAGAATGCATTTTTGGTGCTATATTTAATCTGTTTCAAAAATTAACTTTCAGTCCTACACAAAACAAATAGCTACATATTTATTTTACTGTTTTCATGCACAGTAATGCATCTTGCTACCTGCTACTGAATAATGTTTGTTGATTTTGTTGATCAAGATAATAAAAAACAACTAAATGTAATGGAACTGTTGTGGAACTTGTGATTTTACTTCTGTGAATTCATTGTTTTTCATATTGATTCTGATTTACATACAATAGAAAATGAAACACAAACTTAATTATACATAATTGTCATTTTATTATCACCAACACAGTCTGTTAAAAGCATTTCTTTGAACCTATGCTGCACTGGAAATATACAGTGATTATATATTAGGACCAGAGTTTATTAGGTCTGTGATCACTAATTTGAAAAGCAGGGTAAGCATCAGAGCAGCATCATCTTATGTCTAGTCCTGGGCTGCAGAACATGGTCATCAATGAGTCTCGCCTCTGGCTGTACATTAATCCACAGAAACCCCTTCATCAGCTCTCTTCCTCAGAACCTGCACAGAGATCAGACAACACACTGAAGCCTTTGATGGAGGAGGACTACTGGAAATGTTCAAGCAGCGGTTTCCTCACCTGCTTCATTTCAGTGGTGACAGCTGATAAAGAAAGAGCACAGGGGATTTTATCTTACACACGTGAAATAATGACCATACAATCTTTTATTTTAGTCAAGAGTTTCAGACTTACCCGCCCAGTAAGAAGGGGGAACCGCCAAAGGTCTGTCGATGGACGTACCGCGGAGCAGCTCAGCCAACCACGACACCTCAGCTGGGTTATCAACGAAAAGCTCGTCCGGTTCGTCCACACGCATTTCAAACTCTGCAACAGAAACAGAGATGATAAAAAAAAAATGTCCATCCACAAATCTGGCAAATATCATCATTCATGTCTGGATTTGCCCCATTAGCTTGTTCAGAAGCTCTAATTGTTTTCTGCACTGTATGTTTTTTTTTTTATATATTTATCTTCATTCTTATTTATTGTCTATTTGAAGACAGCTTTAATGTGCAAGATGGAAACAAACACATATGCTTGTGATGAGGTTCAGCATCTTGGAAGATGTTTTCCTTGCAGTTGACCTGTGACAGAGACTTTACCTTCTTCTTCCTCCACCTCCTCCTCCTCGACTTTAGACCAGGCTGTGGCTGATTCGGCTATGACGCTGATGTCCGTTGATGTGGAGGATGTGAAGCTCTGGAGTCTTTGTGCTAAGCGACCTGTGTCACAGATGTAGGCCTCTTTGCAGAACAGACTGGCTGCAGAGCGACAAAGGAAAAAGAAAAAAAGACATGTTTGGATTGTGATTACTTGTTTTTCATCTTATTATTTTCTGGCTGAGGATGAGAATAATGAACTACATGAGGAAAAAAAAGACAGCTGACCTTGCACGTCCTCCAGCTGTTGGATGTAGCCGGCTGCGTCTCTGGTGTTGATGTGGAGCCGATGACTGTCGCTGAGGTGCCTCAGGACGTGTTTGGAGTGGAAGGCTGAAGGAGTGTAATACTCCAGCTTAGGGAGGCACAGAGAGCCCACGGCTGCAATTTCAAACCTGCTGCCCTGGAGAGCAGGAGAGACGCACAGTATAATCCAAACTCTGGGAGGCATCAGAAGCAGTAATATTATCAGCAAATAATCAGCAGTAGTTGTACATACTGTAAGTTTCATTTATAATATCACACTTTAAGCTCTTATTGTGTTTTGTGTGCAGCCATTTTTGTTTATAAATGGGTAACTAAAGCTGTCAGACATCTGTGAAGTGAAGTAAAAGTACTAAATTTTACATTCTAGAGCCAGAAGAGAGGCAGAGGTAGAGGTGATGATGTATAAGTGGGAATATTCAAGTGTGACATATGTGTGTTTAGGTATGTCTATGGGTGTGTGTGTTCTTTAGGACCAACCTGGAAATTGAAGCGGTCAATATCCATCCAGGAAAAATCATACAACAGACACTGCTTCCCCTCCACCTCCTAAAGAAAAACACTTTACCTTGTTAAGACATGCAAACTGAGCAATCAGCTTTATTAATTATTATTATTTTGCATATATGGAAAAATTATTTCTGCCGCTGTGGACCCACCTGATACATTTGAACTCCTTCCAATGCCACACCGAGAAGGGTCGAACTTCTCAGCTCTTTCTTCTCCTACACATAAAACCACAGCAGAAAAGCGTAGAGATTGACCTGTTTGTCTACTCCATCACAGTTACAGCATGCTGGTAGTTTTATTTGGTAAATTGGAAACAGTGTGTGTGCATGACTGACCCGTCTCATCCTGTAGAAGGTGACCGGCCCGTCCTGCAGGCTGCTGGCCTCTTTTATAAACTGCAGGACAGCTTGGCTTTGTGACACCCCCCTTAGCTCGCTGTGTAACCCCGGGCAGTGCCTGAGCAGGAAGTCTCGTCCTCTGCGTTTTATCAGCTGAGGACATTTACACAATCACACACTTAAATATTGTTATGATTTTCAAGGTTTAGCTCCAAATTTTCTTTTTTTTTTTTTTTTACCCATGAGGGGAAGTAATCTTCTGGAAGAAAGTAATGTCTGTGTTTTCTCTCCTGACTCTCTCCCTCCTCCTCTCTCTGATCCAGATCTCCGACTTCAGCTTGAAGCGCAGAGGCCGCCAGCTGGAAGAGCAAAGCCTCCTGATGGCGGCTCTGTGAACGCAGCACCTTCTGCCTCAGCTCAGCGTAGTACAGCTGCTGCTCTTTGCTGCTCCTGAAACAACCAAAGTTTCATTTTCTTCACAGATTTAAAACTTATATGATGTTTAGGATGGCATGTGTGAGTGTGCAGACAGGTGAATATTCTTCAGAAATAACATGTGGACGGGAAACCAACTCACAATATCAGCCGCCCACTCACTACATAATACTGCACTCTCAGGAATAAGATGAATGGAACCTAGAAAATGTAGAATAAACAGAGTCAAGGAGAAATATTACCTCTACTGTTTAGACTGCGTTGCTGATATTTGAAGAAACCATGTTACAAAGACCTGATGAGCATTAAGTTGTAAGATAATGAATGTTTCCCTGAACAATAATGGGAGAATAAGAGTAGTTTGTATAAAAAAGATGCAACTGATACAAGAAAATGTACTGTTCATTGTGACCATACAGCATGCTGCTAGATGCAGTACTGTGGTAAGTCTAAGCGGACTGCAGAGCTTAAATAAAGCGAGAGAAACCAGCCCACCTTTAAGGATCCTCTTTTCCATTTTTTACCAAAGTACTTGCTCAGCTTTTGCTCCAAATCAAGAAAGAGATATTCATTATCTGAGGACAAAATGCAAACAGTAAACAGACACAGAAAACAGAGACCCTTTCAACCAAAAGGCACTCCTGATCATCTTTAACTTCCTGTAAGTTTGCTGCCTCCCTAAATGTCAACATCCAACAGTGAATGAATTCAAAACATTTTCTCTGGAGCTCCCACACAGACACCGGCTGACCTCTGAGAACAGCCAGGCCGAACACTTGGAGTTCAGAGACGCCGAGCTGCTTCAGCACACTATTCGACACCTCGTGGCCTCTGGCTCTCGCCTGAAAATCACACAAAACACTCATTTTTTATTCATATAGTAGTTTGCTGATACAATATGTCAGAATTGGAAGGACTCTGCCATCTTTTTGCTGTTTCAAAAGCTTTTCCACACTGTTGATGTTAACAGTTTGAAGAAGTACAACTTGAGTTTCCAAAATATATTTAAACGATCACATTTAATTATAGTTATTTGTTGGCCACTCACCCCGACCGTACAGTCCAAGTGCTGCTTGTTTGGCAGGAGGATGCACACTTGCCGTTTCTGTGTCGTCCTCATGATCACAAAAGCTTCAGTTCGTCTCAGGCCTCCTTATATACCCTCTGTGCCCTGTTCCTGTCCTCCCACGAGCCAAAAAACAACACGCCAGCCTTCCTCCCTCACCTGACACACAATGATTTCTGACTCTTGCTGATGTAAAACACAGAAAAGTATTAAATCTTTACACTGCAGAGGCTGCAACCAAAGACAACATGTATGTTACAGCAATACCATCAACCCCTCTTGTGCAATTTTCCTTACATACTCATTGTATATTATTTACTTGTATATTATTTTGTGTACATGATTTACTTGTATTTTTGTTTTATATTTTTCTATTTATCTGGCACTGAAGACAGACGAACAGTCAGAATTTAACTGTACAGTGAAACCTGTTTTTAACTGTGCAGAGATGAATATCTGTTAAGATTACTGAGCCCAACTGTTTTGAAATGAATTAATACTCTTCACACCATCAAAAATGAATAAAAAAAATGAACACACAGACACAACACCATTTTAATCTATTATTAATTTATTTAAAAACAAAATCTAATAATGCCAATTGTGCTTTTTCTGAGAAAGCAGGAACAAAAAAAGTTTTTTTAGTAGCTGGTGATTCTTCTTACAGTAACCACAAGTCATCTGTACTTGTGTTTTTTTTTTTTTTTAAGTTACAATCTACAGTGTTCTTTTGGATTCCAACACGAAATAATCTGTTAACATGCACAGAAACAGAACAAAAGGGAAAAAAAAAATCACAACCAAAGAACACTACAGTGCATTAAAAAGGCACCTGCTCCCAAGATACAGGCATTTTTTTCTTTTTATCCTACAAAGTTACATAGTTATAGAGGGATGTTGTTAATGCAGCTTGAGTAGCAATGAGTCTCAACGATCCCCACGAACGCATCATAAAAACGGTATCATCGTATCTGTACCGACTCCTCTGAGGTTTCTACAATATCACATTGACCTTTTTGGGGGGACAGATGAGATACATTCAAGAGGTAACAGATTTCAATTCATCTCCTCTCCAACATAATTCACAGACTAGACTGTAAAATACAATTCTCGGGTTAAGTAGATTTCACATTGAAGTGTCGATGATTAAAGGCGACCAGAGTTAACATGCAGTACGGTAAGAAAAGTGGTTTTAACTCGACGGAGGGATCCCTCACAGTGGGCTCAGAAATGCTTTGAATGTCAAGATGCTCCCTCTGAACTTTTTTTTTTTTTTTCCTGTGCACTCTGACCACGTTCTCCTCTAAATAACATACTTTTCTGTTCTTCAACATGCCATGGGTGTCGTTCACCCAGCCTTAACTGCTAAGCTTTTTACATTTCAGGGATAGTTCATACATAGATTTGAAAGAAAAAAAAAAAAAAAAAAAAAAGGAAATACTGCATGAAAATATGCAGGTGTATAACACTAAACAAAGCTGTACGTTGAGCAAAACCATTTAAATTAATTGTAACAAGCAGTAGTCTTTCAATATAAATATGAATTCAAACATATACTTTCAGACACCCAGTTCTCACTTCAGTGGCCTGACTGATCAATAATGTTGATTTCTGACCTTCACACTGTTTTCACATTATCAATCTGGGACTTGAGTTGGCATCCCTGTGAATAATGCAGACAATTCATCACTTACTCTGCCCTTTCCAAACACACTCTTCTTTTTCCTATCACTTATGTGCACTCTTACACCAACATTAACTTTGATGTTTAATAGGAAATAAATTTTGGAATTACATATATAAGATGAGGCCAACATTTCAAATCCTGTTGGGCTATTCTTACAATAAAGATGAAAAGAGGTACATTTTCCGCAGCTAAATGCACAAGTACCGTGGAATGAGGTTTCACTATCAGGTTCTATTTTCATGCGTGTAATTTTGGTGTTTTTTAAATTTTCATAATCAACCTTCTGTTACCAAAGAGTATTTAATCCCAAACAGCCTGACTCCATTTGTACATTTTCTGGTAGTTTAAACTGTTTTCTTAGACTGCGTTGTTAAACTAAGACAGTGGTGCTGAGGTTTAACTGTTTAAACCAAGAAAAATAGCATTTACAAGTAAACTAAGGAGAACTCTGTTTCTCCTTTCAAGAGTTTCTAGACAGTACAACTGAAACACTACCTTTTAAACTTTTCGAGACGAGACCTTTTGTTCAGATGGATCACATGGTAGATATGTACCGTGTATTTTTACCACACTATGCAGTTGCTCTGTTTTGTGAGGACCTAACCACTGGAGCAAAACTGCACCCTCAGCTGAAACGGCTTTTATACAGTGCGTTTATAATACAGGAAAAAACAACAAAACATCAGTACTTATCCCAAAACTCTGCTTTCCCTGAAAGACATGACCGAAGACTTTCTGTATTTGAATGTAAGCGGATGTGATGGCTGGTACTAAGTGTTTTTAAGTGCTGTGCTATGTCACATTCATTGAAAAGTGGAAAAGAAACAAAGAGAAGTCACTTTTCATCAGAACTCGGGATGAAAAGTGTAACTGAATGCACTTAGATATTAGTGGTTTTGAATGCACTTAACTGTAGATGCTTGTGATTTTAGGCTTCAACTGCGTCGTACTTTCAACAGGTACATTTTGTGTTTGCCAAGTAGATATTTTTTGCACTGCCTAACCAGACACTGCATTAAAATCAAAGCTTGTCTATAAGGAGGATTAGTCTGACATTTTTTTGTAAATGAAAATCTGGATATGTGCGCATCTAATGTTCCTACTTAAATTTGATGCCGGAGTGCACGTTTTTAAATGCACCTCAAGTAAGAGTTGTTGTTGTGGACTATGTATGTACAGAGATTTGTCATTAGCCTTTCATCAAACTAGATTTTGTGTTTTCTACTATGATAGTGGACTACACTGGAGAGAATACAGCAGTTTTACAAACAAGCAGAAAGAGTCAACATAAAAGTGCCTTTGTTTGTTTGTAATGTTCACCGTTATTTTCTATGCATATTTCGCTTGTTCACTTGTATAAATGAAAGGCAGCTTGCTTTGTTCAGATTGCTGTAAAAGTGATTCATATATCCTGCTTTGGGTATATTTTCTGATGATTTAAAATTCTGATCGTATTAAAACCTCATGACTTCACTGGCAAAGTTCACAAAGAGAGGATGACTCCTAGAGGTACCTCTTCAAAGAACGATGCATGTGTTTTATCAGCTGCACAGTTCTAAGACAGGGAGTCTTAGACTGAAACAAAAAGGGAAGACTGGCTTCAAGTCTCTTCCGGCTAACGGCTAAACGGTTAGCGGCTGTTACGTGAAGGCACTTCCTGGTAAAGCTTTCCACAGAGTAGCACCTGGGATTGTTTAGAAGTAACCAGTAGAAGCCCTTTGTTGGAAGGAGCCTGGGATTTGAGCTGGGCTGAAAGGTGTCTCGGTCACAGGAGGGTGAAGCCTAAGATGTACTGCAGGAGTTTGTTTCGATTGGCCTGAGGTAGAAAGGTGCTGCTCAGCTCCAAAGTTGTGACCCGGTTCTCTCTTCTCTCCTTCAGGACCTGCAGAAATTCACAAGGCACAATCTTAACTGGAGAAACATGAACACAATTTCATGAATTCTTATAAACTACAGGCGCCACATCACATGTTCATGATTGTGATATAATTATGATTCAATATGACATTTGATTTCAAGTAACACACTCTTACCCCAAGCTCTTTAAATGTCCTCACTGTGTTCTTGACCAAGTAATGAGTTGCACTTTCACCTGGAAAAAGATAACAAAGGACAGTTATTAGGGAAATATTAATTAATCCTACTCAAGACGGACTTTTTACTCATTAATTCAGTTAATCTCCTGTTTTGGATGTGTCTCTGTGGTATAAATCTAGCGGTTCCACATCAGTTGCAGCAAAAGTGTAATATCTAATTTTATTATTAAAGGATTATACATTATGCAGTCCTTGATTTGTTTATTATAAGAAGACATCAAGTCTGGATGATGGACAAAAATATGTGGTGCAATTACCATAAGCAGCCACTCCTCTCTCTGTGCGGGTGAGCAGGTATCTGAAGAGCCTCTGGGTGTACTCGGACTCAGCCATGGGCTGACTCAGACTGTGGACAAAGATCGCAGCCCCGCTGTAGGCCTCCAACACTGGGCTGACGAGCCGCTGCAGGAAGATGAAGAACTCCTGGTGCTCTGCGGAAATGCTCACCTAAAAAAAACCAAAAAAACACACAAAAGGAAGTGAGTGACTGATCGAACACAACTTGGTTTGTTGGTTGGTAAGTTAAGTTGGTACCACAGTGGTGGTTCTGTTGGCTTAAATAAATCAGTTTTAAACACTCTTTTTAGAGAAGACCTAAACTAGACCTTTAGGTAGCGATCTCTCTGCTCCTCTCCAAAGTCACTGTCTTCATCCTCCTCATCGCTTCTCCAGGAAAGGGGCTCTGGGAACTTTTTGGGCCAAGGTTCTTCTGTAGGGCTGGGACTCAATTCCTCCTGGTCCTCCTAACACACACACACAACCACAGAAATTAAACCATCTGGGCCACAAAAAAGGCCCTGTTACACATCACAAAGACAGTAAATAACTATAATTAATGGAACTTCCCAAGATATTCACCAATTTTCCACCATTAGTCACAGTAGTTTCATTTTCATTTTTGTCTACCAGCAGTGAGGTTTGTATCTGTAAACTTACCTCTGCTACATAGAGGACTCCATACTGGATCAGCCGGGTAACTGCATCGTGTAAAACCTGGTAAATAGTCTGACAGGGCTGTAGGACAGAGAGCAGGGGAGAGAGAGACACTATGACACATGACAAAACCATGAGAGGTATTTAAAGTCTGTTTTATACCAAACAAACATTATGAAAGAGTTCACTTGTCTGAAGTTCTGAAAGCTAATATCAGCACTGGTGTCTAATGCTATCAGTCAGAGCCCAGTGACAGTTTATAACAAATATAATAAAGGGTTTCACATTCCACTGCAAAGACATTATAAATAAGACGTGTAGGTGTCCATTTAAAACTTAAATAAGTACTTCTGCCAGCCTCTTGCTACTCTTTTTGTAGCATGCAGAGTTTAGACAGATGACAGCAATGTGCAGAACTTACCGGTGCCACAGTCACCTCATTGGTGAGGAAGTGGGTGAGCCCAGCAGCTTTGCGGATGAGTCTCTCCTGACTGAGAGGGAGGCTGCTGAGACCATCAGGCTGTTGCTCAGACTCCGATTCCACGACCAGCTCTCGCTGCAGTGACAGGATGCTGCAGGCTGGAGGGAAATCACAAGACAGAAATTTAGTGGAGAAAATTACTCATCTGTGTCTGATTGATGGAACTGAAAAACGTATCAGCAACGTTTATCTACAACAAACCAGTAAACATACCAATGATTGCATCAGAAATGAAGACATGGAAAAGGCCATTGCTGTAGAAGTTGAGCTCGAAAAGCGCAGGTACAGTTTGGCTCGGTGCGATGGTGAACTCTCCGTTGCGATTCGCACTGCTCGTCACGTTGACACAGTTTCCCAGCAGGTGGAGGGCCCGCATGACCACATCCTCTGAGTTCCCCGAAAAGCCCAGATCGAAGTCTCTTGACAGGATCTCCTCCTTCATGTTGAAGAAGTCTTCCACCAGCTTGGACAGCACCACCCCCTGAATCAAAGTGAAAGAAAAATACAAGCTAAAAAAAACATGAAAACTGATTTGGCACAAGAAAATCCAAGAATTGGCTTAGGTTTGTCATACAGCACCGGCCAATTCCTCAGGACAAAAAGGCAATTTCAGTAATTGTCTTCTGCTGTCAGCCACTTACATCAGTGTGCCTGCAGAGGGCAGAGGCCCTCCGCAAATGCACTGTACAGAGATGGTGAGAGAGGACGCACAAAGAGAGAGAGAGCTCTCCAGCAGAGAGAGAGAGAGAGACATCCATTACTACCATACAGAGGTATGTGATCTTTGGATCACCCTGGTGTAAGAGAGAGAGCAGTATGGGAGAGCGGTGAATAAACGTGACAAAAAGAGGAGCAGAATTCTGAGAAAGACTCACCTGTCTGTGTCTGTACAGCAGCAGGCAGGCCACAATGTGGGTGGACATGATCGCAGATGACTTATTAGCCGCTGTGAGGGCAGACACAAAGAAGATATCGTGAGCAAACACACAACAGACTGACTACAATGTCTTCTGGATCTGACTGGTATGTTTTCACTAAGTCTGACAGTAATGCTAATAAACACTAAAAAACAAAACTATTTACAAGAAAAATTGGTCAGTATGATAACATTTAAAAGAGTATGTAAAGATATGACTCATGAAAATCCAACAAAATATTGTAATATATTTAAATATTATACACTTGTGATCTTTAAACAGATTTCTCATTCATAAAAATGTGCAATGTACCATGTTTTTTCTTGGGTAATAAGGCATGAGATCTATACATTAAACAAAAAGAGGGAAAAAAACAAATGTGTGCACATTTCTTGGTACAAAGGTTACTAGTGGTCATCTTGAGCATAGTTCAGGGGTGTTAAACATGTGTGAGCACTGGTACTGCATTCCTCCCCTCTCTTGCTTCTCTATCCTCCCCTTCACATCATTGGCTGAAAACAACATGCCATCCAGCTGGAGGCTCTGTGATTGGCTGAGAGAAAAAAGCAAATAGACCTAGCGTAGGAGAATGCAGCTGAATGAGCTGGGGAGAACCGGTTTCTGTAGTGCTACCCGGGGGCAAAACGCCCTGAGTGATGTGGAGCGGATGGACTGATGCTGTGCTGTGGAGGATTTCAATTTCAAGTGCCGAGCTTAAATCCAGCGAGTAAGTGCAGAGGATGAAAAGTAGATGCGTGTGCAGGCAAAGAAGATGATAAAATGTGTACTAAAGCAGCAAATATTTCAAATAAAAGTCACACAATGGGCAAAATAGTGCTGTATGTCATTTAGGTGAATGTGGCACCCTCCCATGTGAGTCTCATTTGATGTCTTTTTAAGCAGCAAATTAAACTGGGACTTTGAAATAAATATTTTTAGTTAACAAACTGATAACTACAGCAGGGCTTTAGTTAGGGTACAGTAAACCCGTAGTCTGCAAGGGTTGTGCATTTCTTACTGAAGAGGACATGCTTGGCCAGGTTGTTGATAAGTTGTCGTCTTAGGATGTCATCAGACAGCTCTCTGTTCAGCTCTTCCTCTTCCTGCCCCTCAAAAGCCTGATCAGGTCTGAAAGAACAATAAATCAACATGTAAACATACAGAGTGACAATTGTAATATTTTGTTAGCTTGATGTGGTGTACATGTATTAAAAAAAGGTGGTCAAAACAAACACTTTATTTCACAAATTAGTGTCCTTCGCTCTTGTTTGAAGTATTCATAAGTAAAAAGTGCCACTGATGGGTTGAGTCGGATTAAAAAGCAACATTAAGTATGATAATAAATGGCTAAAATGGACCATGTTTTAATACAATATTTAGCTGATAGTTTAAACTCAGAACCACATAACATATTTTGACTATAAACACAAGGGTACCATAAAGTCTTGAGCCTGATCTGTTTTTTTAATGACCATTAACCCGACTTGAACCGAAATTAATATCTTGCCAAATGTAATGATTAATTGACCCTTCTCCCTCTGATTTCCAGGCACAATAATTTCATGTCTCAACCAACCATTGCTACACATTTTCAACACAGGATAGGCTACTATCTCACATGTGAGGGTTTCTGTACATGCTCCTGGGCACTTTTTATGAAACGGTGTGTGCAAGTTGTGGTCTGAGGGTTTTCATTCGGCTCTGCTGGCTTGAGTTCTGGACTTGTTACTCCAGACCAGCTGGTGTGGAACTCTGCTGTCCATTTGGACGAGCTGTATGACTGTATCGAGGACAGCGCTGAACTGAAGTGACCCCTGCTGATGATAACTCAAGTGCTGCACTCCGATGTCAGATAAATGACCCTGCTGTAAAGAAGCAGGAGGGAGATGTCAAGTTTGTGACACGAGGGTTCATAATATTACAGGTGGTGTGTCTATGTGCACTGCTCAGAGGTGTGCGTTTGCCCTTACTGTGCAGAAATAATGGTGGGTGTCAAGTTCTGTTCCAAGGACACAGGCGGTGGAATATGGTGGCTTCTCTGGGTGTCCAGGTACTCCTACATGTGACGACACATTTTATTAAAACTTTCATTATAAATACAAACAAATGATTACTAGGTGCTGGCTACAAACTTTTCTGAAACTTTTCCTAGTTTAAACTTCATTTAAGTCACATTATTATTTAGTCAGTTACTATTTTCTAACATTTTTGCAATAAAAATGTTGAAAAACTAAAAGAAGGCATAATCTTTAATCATAAAATTCAGACACATTTTTAATTCTGCAACACTTTAAAAAGTGATGTATCTGTGATCCGTCACCTTTAGGGAGAAGGGCTGGTTGAAGTCAACTCGTACACAACCGTAGTTCTTCCTCAGCATCCTGAAAACTCCACATGCTATTCCCCACAGACTCTCATTCTTCTTAGGTTTGCCCTGATGGATTTAAATTGAGATAATTAAAAGTTATATTTTATTCTAATCATAATAACACATACTGTATGACTACATAATTAAAGTTATCAATCCCACTAACAGAGAAAACTTTTTGTCCCCCACAATCTAAATATGTAATCTCTTTTTTTAATGGCTGAGGAAAATATCTTTGTTGCCAAAGCAGAAGTTTGCACAAACAACAGACATCATCCAAGCACTTACCAGCTGCTCACTATTGTAGTTGCCCTCAATAATACGATCATAAGAGATGCCAACTGGCACCACCAGCACATCTGCGATGGACCCGATGCACAGTGTGTCTACCACGATGGACAGCATGCCAGCACGCGCTGTAGACGGCTTACCGCTGCGGGAGCGGGTACCCTCCAGGTAGACCTCCAAAAACTGCTGCTGACGCAACAACTCCTCTGTGTACTGAGGGAAGATTGAACACAGAGACAAATGCTGAAGTGAGAAAGATGATGAATATGAATAAAAAAAAAAGGTTGATGTTGGAGGTCAAAAGTGAGAAAATGCATGTCCACTGTGTGTAAAGGAGATAATACTTTTAATGAAAATGAAATGAGCTGCTTTGACACTCTTAAATATGAACTTGGCTAATATCAAGTAGAGTGAATGCTGTGCAGCTGCTGTGTATGTAGCCTGCATACAAGTTGTAAATGTGCAGTGGTCACCGACAGTTTGACCCCCAAAACACTGCAGGGCATTGGGCATGTGCCAATGCAGCCATGTTGTGTAACAGTATCTGCCTGAGCGCAGTATGCACACAGCTGTCTCGTGCTATGTGGACACTTCTGAGAAGAGAAGCTTTGTCGTGAAATGGACTCCAGGCTGTGGCATTTAGAGTAAGCTGTGAAGAGGACAGACACCCAGGTTTGGCTTTCACGGGAGCAAACGAAATTAGAGCAGCTCATGGCTGCTTTTGATCGCTTCCAATTCTGCCTGTGACTTTGGCTAATTATGTTTCGATGAGCAACACAGGCACGCTGGATTAAAATCTTATCTTTCTCCAAATTTAAGTATAGCATGGTCCAATTTCGCCAGTTAAAGTAGCTAACTTGTATACTTGGGTTGGTGTAGTACAATATTGGAGGTACAAAGGGACAGAATATAGGTAATCATTTGCTGCAGTTGCTCATGTCTTCAGCTGATAAAGCTTATCTTGGGGACACAATGCACTCTTGTCTCAGAGGCACAATACACAGGCTTTGTTGCTGCTCTTAATTCTCTTCCACAAACTCCAAATAAATTAACAGCAATTCCTTCTCTGATAGACTGGTACAATTAGTAAATCAACTAAGCAGCCCAACTATTTTGTAGAAAGCACACTTGGAGACCTCGTGCTGTAAGTAGCTTATGATGACAAAGCATTTATATTAACATTAGTAGTCACTCGTTAGTTCTACTTCAGGTTTTCTCATTAGCAGGGGGCTGTTAAGTGATATTTTCCAAATACTAGAGCCGAACAAAAGGTTCAGGTTCTAGCCTCTAATGTCTCATTCAGTCGATTCAAAAAGCTTTGCACTGGTGGTTTTCTTCAGATGGAAAATGCGCACATCAATGTGGCAGTGAAATCCACCCAGTATTGCAGCTGGAAAGACTTGATTATCCAGTGCAATGACATTTTACTTTACATGGGTTTACATAGTTACACACATAGTTAAAATTGCAAACAAACAATGCCGACCACTTTTTATCACTTAAATTACTATCCCTTTAAATTTTTACTTAGTCATGTTAAGAGTATGTACAACCTCCTTACTTTCCCAAAAAGGCTAAAATGACAGCATACAGCATATATTTGATCCAGTTCAGTATAATGAAGAAGAGCAGCATAACTCAGTCAAGTGTCATCATACTTTTACAGCAGAAGTTTAAGACAAGGTACTTAAACACTACTAAATGACATCAGTATTAAATTAAATTACTTATTTAAAGTGTAAAATGACGGATTGTACAGTAGGCCTAAATGAAAACTACAACAGCTGGACTAACATTACATAACAAAATCTTTTAACTCTCAATTACTTGGGAATGAAAAGAGCACACAGAGCAGAAAAGCATGAAGACAACCTGCAGTTATGTAATAAATCATGCTAAGAAACACACACAGAGATTTGCAGACATGGGCTGAATTTAGTAACAATATGTTACACTAGCTGTCCTGTAGAAGAGTAACAGACTTACTGCTTGTAAAAGTGATCTGTACAGAATATCTTTCTTTCCATCGCCAGTCTCCTCCATTTTCCGTCGTATGAAGAAGCCTCCAAGTTTACGGATAAGGGTGCTGAAAACAAAGAAACTGATTAAGTTTTTTCACTGATTGTTTCGCTGCTGACACAAAATCCACTGCTGTCAGTGACATCGTTGTCAATATTGTGATAATTCAGTAATTACTCAAGTCCGATAGTATGAATTATGGTGTCACTGTAGTGTAGTTATTCCTCTATAAAAATGTAATTATTGTGAATATTATAGTAAATAATTCTGTCATAATACGTATTTGTAAAAGTCTGAATTAATGCTTTGTCAGGTCTGTCCGCAAGCTATCCCGAGATTTGCAAACTGAACCTTTAATCCTTCTGGGGCTTATATCATAAACAGTCATGCACTGTAGAAGGTCAGTTTTAAAACCTGAAATACTTTTAGAAGATCACAACCTGTTGTCTGTGCTGTCTAACCAGCTACTTATATTCCCTCAAAGTCAAATCAGTGTCAATCTTTTGTCTTACTCTTTCAGTCAGCTTTAAATTCCTGTCTGATCTTTTCACAAAGAATTCTCTTTCTTCTGATATCAAATTGTTCTTTGTGTTTTCACTTACAGAGAGCAGAGAAACACTTTACTGGAAGATCAAACTTGACACAAGGCTTCGTGGGCCTTTTACCTGAGGATGGGGATGCTTAGGTTGTTTCCAGCAGCAATATGTGGGGCTTTGATGTTGTGACAGAACAGGATCAAGGTGATGAGCAGGTAGTCAATGTGGGATTTGTGAACAGGCAGGAAGACCATGGGCACATTTTGCTGTGAAGAAAAGAAATAGATCATTTTAAAATGAGCATCTCTCAGTGTAGATGGAGCAAGCCTCCAGTTTTAAAACGATCTAGCCATCTAAAATGTATTGCGATGATCAATATTTAAGACTGCACTGATGATGAGTGAATGAGAGCATGAAACTCAAAAGCCCTGTTGGCATGTTACGTTATTGTGTCAGTTTGCAAAATGTATTTTTGATTAAACGGTGTACTTAGATGTCACAAATATATGTTCTGAAAACACCTTCCTGTGCATCCCGTGTATGAGATCATGTCGTGACAGCACAGTCAGTTATGTTTTTGTGTGTGTCTGTAGTTGCTGCTTACCTCTGTGGCAGCTTTCTTGACCATTTCCAGCTGGCCCTTGTGGATCTGGATGCTCCAGAAGAAACCATTAAAGAGTCTGAGGAGGACCCATCCTGTCAGCCTGAAGAATAAGAAGAAAAGTAAACATAAATAAAGGGTCCAAAAAATCAGCTGTTGCAGAATCTGGTCTAATTTAGCACAAGGTAAAATGATGAAGAATGAAAGAAGTTTCCCCATGAAGTGGTGTAATGGCTTTACAATATTTCTGTAAGTCCAGCTATTTTAATTCATAAAAGAAAAGCAACCGAGTTGGGATGCACCTGATAAAGGCTGGTGAAATGTTGGCTACCATCTCCTGAAGGAAGGCCCTGGCTTTCTGCTTCACTTTACTGACAGCCTTGTGCTCCTGGCCAGGCTGGCTGGCTGCAGCATCCATATCTGTGGCTACCGTCACAATAGCACTCTCCACCCTGCGATAGGCAAAAGCACAACACAGATATAAGGCTGGATCTTCAAGACTTCTAGACCATCATTCTCCTATAAAAAAAAAACACCAATGTTGTCACTATTCACTCTCATGATGCTCAGTTTGACAAAATACTGTAACTCTTACTTGCTGTTGTTGAGCACGTTGTCCACCACGTTCCTGGTGAACATGTCCTTGTTGACATCTCTCTCCATAACAAACAGCACATAACTGAGTCTGCGTGCCAGCCAGCCCCGCTGTCTGCATGAAACCACAAAGACACCAATGTGTGCACAGAAACATATAAAGAACAACACATTCTCAAATATATTGTATGCATGGCTACAATAATGTATTTGTGGTATAACTATCTATATAAATACAAGATTTAAGTGAGCAGTGGTCACCGACAGTTTATATAAATAAATATATAAAGAAGTATATCTAAAATAAAGTTTGATCGACACCTCATTCTCACACAGCCACTCTCGTGCAACATAAAAAGGTTTAGTTTAACAGTTCAGTTAAAGAACAGTCAGTGTTAAAAATGAGATGTGGTCTTGGTTACATTGATTTCCTGGTAATTTAACACATTTGCAGGAAACAGAGATCAACAACCATGACTGTTTTCAGATCAGGTATGGCTTAAACACAACACAGTACTGAATGTGTAAAATAAAACTAATATTAATCATTGTCCATATTTGTCCATAAATAAAGCCCATCTTAGCTCTAGCACATCTCTGTCTGTATGACAATACAATACAGAATAAAAACTAGATATGAACTTATTTTAATTCTTCCCATGCAGTTTAAAGCATTATGGAAAATACCCTTTCTGTTTATATTGTTTGAGTTGAGGTATTAAGGTGTCTTACTTCTAAGGTCAGTCACTGGATGCATGTGTCCAGTGTCCTCTGACAAACTTTAAATTATTCATCTGTCTGCCTTTCCACTGTTTCATGGATCGGTCCTCTCGGCTTAAAGACATTTATTATACAATGGTTGTTTGGAGCGCCGGCACCTGCCTGCACTGTATTGATTGTACTTTACAGGAGGAGTTAGAACGTTACTTAAAGTGCCACTAAAAGTGCTCTTACTTTGAAAATGAGAGCAAGTATACATTCCCCTCTCTCAGTTCACCTCCAAAGCCCCTCCCAACAGCGTCACTTGGTCTGATTCTTTCTTTTTAACTTGCATTCCTTCACTGGTCTTCTTCTGATAACTTATTGACCTTTTGTGTTAACAGTTGTTTTGTGTTGCTTGGTTGTTTTTTTGTTGTTTATCCACTGTTACGTCTGCCCAGAGTTAACACATGGCAGATAGAGCGGAGTCTGTGCAGGAGCAGCGACAGAAGCTCCAGCCTGATTTGACTTCTCCTTTTAGCCTGGTGGTGTTAAACAAAACTAATATTAACCAAAATATTGCCAAAGCAACATGCGAAAGCCAAACAGCTTGACATGTACTTCTGAAAGTTGAATATGTTCCTCTTGACAGGCCAATGGACTGCTAAGAACAAAAACACAGTGGGAGGAAGTGATACTGAAAAGGATTTTGCTTTGTTTACCTGGTATGGGTCTCATTGATGTAGATAACATTGCGCAGTCCCACAGAGGGAATACTGGGATTGAACAGTCTCTCCTGGGACACAAACAAAATTGATTATTGGTATGGAGAAAGAGACTTGAATTATCAAAATAACTTTAACCTAAAGACTTACCAATGGCAACAGGTTTGTGAATGTAAAGAGTAAACTCATAAAAAAGGTATGCCGTCTGTATTCCAAATACAGTCATCACAGAGCTAAACAGACCGACATGATATACTTTGACATTCAGCAATTCTTAAACATGTAATTTCAGACAATGAACTACTCTTAGACTTAATTAGTTGTGGTGTAACTTTACCCAGCTCTGTGGTGTACAGGAGTGACAGCAACGGCCTACAAAGGGCCTCTTTCTGTTCAGCAGGCCCTCCTTCCATGTGGTGGCAACACAGCGCAAGACCGAGGGGCTGGTGCTGCGGTCCTTTGAACACATCCACACACAAAAGTCATTGACGGTTAAGAAATAAAGCAATACACATAGTTGTATAGAACATGCCAAGACAAGATTAAACACCTACGATGTGAAGACGTGCAATGCTGATCTTATAAAGATAAACCGTGGCTCACCGAATCGTCATTGGGATGTTTCCAGCGGTTACACCACTGCTCTCCATTGTTGACCTGCAGCAACAAGCCATCTGACACCTCCATATTCTCTGCTGTCCTTTCCTCTCCCTCGAGATCACACACCACTAGCTGGCAAGCTGTTGAGACAAAGATATCATGAGGTTACATTTTAAATCATCATAACGGAGCCATCACCTGTGGCAATATACAAGTTTGACTTTTCAAAGCAAGAGTATTAAATAAGCTAGTTAATTCACCTTACATTAAACAATATTTCTATTCACTTTTTTGTGTGGCTCGACAAGTAAATTAGATCACACATCAAACAGATCATGTGAGCATTTTAACGGGAAGGTACTAACAAACTGAAGGCAGATTACTGCAGACTTTTTACATGTTCAAGTTAATTTAAGACCTGAAAAGTGTCTCTGAAATTGAACTTCACAGGTTTAACCCACTGTCAGTTTCTCATCTTTTTATTTGAAACAATGTTAGTGTGAAAATAATGAAGTGATCAAATTGTACTAGAGTACAGTAATAGAGAGTAAAAGGTACATATTTGGCTTTGCATATTAAAATAATAACATGATGTTTCAGGTTTTTAGTCTAATTGGTCAAAGAAACCTTCAATGCAAAAATGGTGTTGCTTCAGACTTGTACAATATAAAGACACCATTCATCATTACTGGAGCTGCAACTTATACATGTACATTACATTTTATACATGTAGCTCTAAACATCCGTGCCTGATGAGCATTTTGAGTGCATGGGCACTGAGCTTGAAACGTACGTTGGCAGCGCTGCTTCAACAGAAAAGCCAAACGAAACTGCAACCAGTGGTAAAAAAATAATGTGGGTCCCTCCCACTTGAGGAACCACCCTGCTAGTATAAGTTGGGTTAACACTTGTTTGCTCCAGTTAGCCAGATTTTCTGAGCAATGTCAAGGTGACATTGTATCCCCAGACACCGTGGACCCAGTTTATGGGCTGGTCTACTGTGGTTTGAATTACAGAGAACAATTGACAACAAAAAGTATTGCATGTTACACGCCCAAACTTCTTAACAGACACTGGGAACTACCGAGTGACATGCCTACCTAAAAGAAAAATCTATTATGCTAATCAAATGGCTGTATTTAGCTATAGCACTGCTGCTCAATACATGCCCATGTTTAAAATTGCTCTACTGCTAGTGAGCTATTTTAAAATGCGGGTATGGCACAGTTCATGAGTCGCGCAAAGCCTTCCTCATTTCAAGAGCCACTCAAGCATCTTCAGAAATCAAACAACTCACTTCCCTATTTGTTCATCTTGATAACTCATGCAGAAAATGTTCAAAAGTTTAACTCATAAACTGATATATTAGCACTCCTAATATTGCCAGCAAAGCAGGCAAGAATTAAATATCTTTATCAGCGTATTAAGGAAACCTGGAGCACTGCACCCAGAGGATGTTTGGGATGAGTCACTATTAAATTGACTGTAGTGCTATAAATATCTTTTACAGGTTAGTTGACTGCTGTGCAAAGTTGAACTCTACAACATCCTCTACAAATTCCTTAAAGAAAGAGTTCAAAATACATTTAAAAATTTGGAAGAAAAATTATTTGATTATAAGGCATTTAAATGTTTTCTTGCTCTTTCTTTTTTGTTTTAGACATTTAGACATATCATTGATTTATTTTGACGTTGTGACGATTAAAAACACTGTAAAATACTATTTCAGGCCATTGGTGGAATGAAATGCTCACACAAACATCACCCCTAGCGGTCCCACACTACATTGGCTACTGTCGTGTTAACCTTTTAGTTACAATGGAGGTGTCCAGCTTCTGGACCCCAAATACCTACAAAGACAATAAAAAACCTGGCCCCAGACTGCCTGTTGTTTCCCCAGTGGTTTTCTGTCAGCTTATTAGCAGGTGAACGATGTAGCCACTACAGCACCACACTGAGTTTGGT
The DNA here is from genome assembly GCA_037176925.1 of Amniataba percoides. Taxonomy (NCBI): domain Eukaryota; kingdom Metazoa; phylum Chordata; class Actinopteri; order Centrarchiformes; family Terapontidae; genus Amniataba; species Amniataba percoides. The sequence continues at coordinate 7,415,349 of JBAJHX010000024.1, read as the reverse complement.
TTGTCTGCACACATGTTCAAAAAGCATTTCAGTGCTGGTTGAAAGATACTTGTCTGGATCCCGCTTCAGCAACAGCAGCATGTTAGAAGTACATCCTCGACTTTGGATGATGTCAGGGTTTAACTTCAAACAATGTCTAAATTGTGATATTTACAAACGAACTGCCTTTCTGACACAAAGAGCAAAGAGAGAACAAAGGTGATTAACAGAAAACACCACAGCCAGTGCCTCTCATTAGTTAGAAATTAGGTTAGTGAGTCACTTTATGAATGAATGATTTCAAACAAAACAGCGCAGAGTATGTGTGTCAGTAAAGGGACAGTGTGTCCGTTTTTGTGTGAGTAATAAGTCTGAGGGAGACAGGAGACATGCAGGGCCCCTCTCTCTCTCTCTGCAAAAATGTTCCTGCCTCACTAGTCTCCAGCAGTGTATGAATGCACTTTGAGCCATTGTGTGCTATAGTGTTGTGGTGGTAGTAGGTGATACGCACACTGATGAGGGGAACTGGGTTCTCAAAAAAAGGGTCAATGGCCGAGAGTACTACCCTGGATGGGGTGACTTTGTTGAAATCAAAACAAAGAAGAGAGGAGAAAGAATGAGGAGCTGTGGAGATTAGGTGACAGGTAAAGGTAGACATGGTGAAACCTTTAAGTTTCCATGCAAGTAAATAATACACCGGATAATGCAGAATAATAAGGCTTCAGGTGTTTTTTTTCTTCAGATGGGAAAAAAAAAAAAAAACTTACCGTATGTAATACCAATCTTATCGATAAATAATTTTGATCTAGTGTCAGTATGATAAGAACTCAGATGATGTGTTAAATAGGGATACATCTAAAAATTATTTTGTCTTCCATTTTCTCAAATAATTGTGGACCTATTTGGTCTATATTAGAAAACAGTAAAAAGTGACCATAGCGATATTAAATGTCTCGGTTTGTCCGACCAACAACCAAATCACACAAATGTATCATAATGCAAGACCAAGAAAAGTGAAACATTTCCTCATCTGAGATCATGAAACATTACAAAAATTGGGAAAGTTTGCTGGAAGTTGATCATTACTTCAGTTTTCATGGTGATCTGCAATCAACAAATTCAAGATTTTATTTGCCATTTGCAAAACAATTAGAACTTTTAAGCTCAATCTAACAATCCTTTAAAATATTCAGTAAGTAAAAATGATAGTTCAAGTAAGTTCAAAATATAGCTTAAAATATAAAAACTGAATGTAGATTATACTGTTAAACAGTTCAGAAATAATACATAAGGTGAAATTACTCTAGATATAACAGACAGCAATATAATATTTTATAATAATATTTACCCATCCATATAAGCCAATGTGGACTGTTGGATATTTATAGCCAGGCATGTCTTGGGTAAAGAGCTGTTTTGATTATGTTATTATGATCATGGCAACACCACCACCATCACAATGTGCTAAAGTTAAACTGGACAAACAACAGTATTTATCTCCAAAGCTGGAATAAAGGAAAGGGGATAAGCTCATCTCCCACCATGTTATTAAAGAAAACACAAAAAGCCCCCTGTCCATGCACAAGACTAGGTTAATCCGTCTCACAAGCTCCAAGCTGTCTGCAATAAGCAGGTCAAGCAGGAGAAGTCTCGGTGTGACAGATGGGAGTGCAGATAACCGGCGGAGCAGACAACAATGGCCGCAGAGACACGTCGCCTCACCGGGCTAACGCTTAAAAAAAAAAACACCGTGAAATCAAATTTAACAAAATGGCAAGAAAACTACTTTTATTCTGAGGGATGTGAAGCAAAGCTGATTATTCAGTTAAAGTCAATTAAAGGAGGATTTGTGCAGTTTCTGTCACCGTGTCTGACGCACACATGAGGAGACACCGACGTTAACATCACCCGTTAACGGAGCCGCTGAGTACGTTACCGATACTGACGTTACATGCATTAACGGAGCTAGGTTAAGTGTAACAAAAGAGAGAAAAAAAATCACAGTGCCAAGGGTCTCATTGAACTTAATCTGAGGGTAAAGTTAGCCGGCTATCTGGAGGTCGAGCCGGTACAAAACTGCCGCTTTTGTCGGTCACGAATGCGCAAAAATAAACCATAAAACGTCGTGAGAACCGCCGGTACTGTACGGTTATTGTTTCCATGACAATGCTCGCAGTGACCGTTGACAACGCGGCTAGCTCTTAGCCGGCTAGCAACGCCGGCAGCTCGCTTACCTCGGATGTTGAGCTGCGCTGACTCATATCTCAGAAATAAACTCGTCCACACAAAAAAAAGGAAAAACACGCAGGTCAGCAAAAGAAGTCAATGCGGTCCGAGCGCCGTCGTGTCTCCCGTCCGGAGCCCCGCTGTCCCCTCGGAGGGCCCGGCGACGCGGCTCTGCCAGGCTGAAATGTGACAGCACGCAGGAGCGCTGTTGTTTTGGTGCTGCGTCAGTCCGCCGGCAGCCGGCAGGTGGCAGCACCGCGTCGCAACACACCGGCCATTCATTTATCTTTACAATGTGGATTTATTATGTGAATCATTTCTGCGGTGACATGAGATATTCCCATCGCAGTGTGTTTTAATTGCTTAGTAGCGCTTAAAAATGAATTAAAAAAATAAAAGACTTCATGACATCAATTCATTTGTCTTTGCATAACAATAACATCACGAAATCATTAACAATGAAATTCTTCTTCTTGTTTTTGGAGGAGAAAATAGTTTACATGTATTGCTTGATTTCATTTTCAAAATATGAAAATAAGGCTTAAATTTGGTTTTGAGGACATGCGATTTTCGGTAGATAGAAATAGATTTTTTTATTTTACTAACAAAACTTATATTGCAACTAAACAAAACTTTCTTTAGGGTTGATATAAAATCAGAATCAGTAATATTTATTTATTATACATTATATATCTACTTGAGTCCTTCCATAGCTGTGAAGGGGAAACGTTTCACAGAATTAACAATATACATTGATATCTTTTTCAGCTTGACAATATAATGCTGTTTGTTAAAACTGTTTTATTTGCCTTATTTGCTTGCTTTATGCTTTATGCTTTGCTCTATGTGTTTTTAAATTATTTTGGGACCATGCTGCATGGCGATTCTGCAGTGGAGCTCCAGTCACTAAACGTAAAATACATAAACACGAAGAATAAATGTTGTAACCTGTGGAAACATGAATAAAGTGCGCCCTCCTGCGGACGAATAGCTGTAATGCATTTCACTGGGGCGTACCACTGTGATATGACCGGGGGTGGATCGATTAGTATATTCAGTATGACTTTCAAGTCACAGTAAACTAAAAATATAGAAACATATTCTTATTTTGGTAAAAATGTGGATAATGTTTCTCAATATGCAATTTATAGATATATTTGTGTTTTTTAACAAACACTTCACAGTTGACTAAACCAACACGATAAGTATAATGGTACGGACGGTATCTGTCTATTTCCTTCGTCTCTCTCAAGCTAGCGGCAGCCATGAGGTAAGATACACGTCTGACATCTAAATATGTGTCGTTACCCGAAGAAAATGGCCCACGTAGTTGTGGACGTTTGTTTTTTTGATGCAAGAGGAAGGCTTGGGCTCTATTCGGCTTTGATTAAAGGCGCTAACTTCAGCCAGAGAACACGTAAAGTGTTAGGGCCTAGTGTGGCTAAGCTAACTAGGCTAAATCAACATGTCACAACATGTTCGTGGAGAAACACAGATCCTTTCTCTGCGTGTCTGTAAGGATCAGAGATGACCAATAATGACCATCACATTACATAAACTAGAAATAATGATAAAATAGCTTTAACCTAGTGCATTTTCTTGAGTTTTTATTACATACAGATGGTGCGTACACAAGCTTATTGGATAGAAGGCTGCACTTAATCTTTCCGTCAGGTACTTCAATTCGTGTTTTCCTATTTTTTACACCTGCTGGTTAAAGGTAAACTTCATGACAGCTGCATGGGCCTTTCTTCTTCTCTCACAAAAACAAGTGCAGCACACCTGTGAATCACAGCCATCACCTGATCGTCCAACTGGCAGCTGATCAATAGTTTTAATTAGACTAAGCAGACATTAAGGAAGATGGCATAACAGTTTATAAAAACAGTACATCTGTGTTATTATAACACCTGTTTAGATAAGACTTAAAATGGTTTTCAGTTTTTGTTTTCTTTTTTTCTTGGTGCAGATGTTGTCTATCTGTAAAATGAACACAACCTTAATTGGAATAACAGTCTTAATGAACAAAAAATGTCAGTCCTTCTGAAGACTTCGTAGCATTACTTCTTACTTCGTAGTCTCACATTGTTCAAAACCTGTCGTTTATCCAGCATGCTCAGGCTCCAGAAGCGCTTGGCGTCCAGCGTCTTGCGCTGTGGCAAGAAGAAGGTGTGGCTGGATCCAAACGAAACCAATGAGATCGCCAACGCAAACTCTCGTGAGTATTTTAACTTTGCACTTAGTTGTTTATTTTGTATATCTATGTGAGCTTGTCCATCGTTTTAACTGTTTCATTTGTGTCATAGGACAGCAGATCCGAAAACTGGTGAAAGATGGACTGATCATTAGAAAACCTGTGACGGTTCACTCCCATGCTCGCTGCCGCAAGAACACACTGGCACGCCGCAAGGGACGTCACATGGGCTATGGTGGGTAATTTATTTTAATTTCTCCAAATTTCTGTAAAATGAACACTAATTCTCTTCTACAGGATGTACAGTGAATGCACTTTTCTGATATTTCTTCTTCTTTTTTTTTTTTTTTTTTTTTACCATTTCCCTCCTGTCCAGGTAAGAGGAAGGGTACTGCCAATGCTCGTATGCCGGAGAAATTGTCATGGATGCGGCGCATGAGAATCCTGCGTCGTCTCCTTCGTCGCTACAGGGAGTCCAAGAAAATTGACAGGCACATGTAAGTGTGAATTTCAGTGCTCATTGCTGCGGAATATGCCCTGTGTGCTTTTTAGTTCCTGTTTCGGGGAGAGGCTTTGAGAAGCTCTGAGGTATTTTCTGTTTCATCCAGGTACCACAGTCTCTATCTGAGGGCCAAGGGTAACGTCTTCAAAAACAAACGCATCCTGATGGAGCACATCCACAAACTGAAGGCAGATAAGGCTCGCAAGAAGCTTCTGGCGTAAGTTGTTTATTTGATTAATCTGTTGTATTCATGTATTTAAATAACACTTGTCCTACCATAGTGTGATATTCAGTGTTGGGTACGGAAGAATCCATATATAATGAATGTTTTGAACTACCTCACTGTGTTCCTGTTGAGTTAATGTTCTTCTCTTTCCATCTCCCTTCCCCGATCCAGTGACCAGGCTGAGGCTCGCCGCTCAAAGACAAAGGAGGCTCGCAAACGCAGAGAAGAGCGTCTCCTGGCCAAGAAAGAAGAGATCATCAAGAACTTGTCAAAGGAGGAGGAAAGTGCAAAGAAGTAAATGTAAACAAAAGATTATTCTTCTTAAATTCTCCTTTTTCTTGTTAATAAATTGGATAAAAGACTCATTGTTTGGTCATCATTATCTGTCTGCTTTAACCTTTGGTGGTTTTAAAGATCATTGATCAAAGAGCAGAGAAGCACCGCTGTGGTTGTCAGTCCTGTAGTGTGGTGCAAAAACTGTTGCAAGACAGCTTTGTACACCTTTACAGGCAGTTTTTTTAACTACATAGCCATTTATTATGTTTTTAAAACTTAAAGGAAAAAAAGAGTAAATCTTGCATGGCTGAGGAAATATTTTAAACTTTATTGTTAGGTCTATATTCTCAACAGCCCAACAGGTGGCAGCAGAGCACCAGTATCAAAAGTTACTGTACTGTCGCGGGTCAACATTCATCTCAATCCTCGAGGGTGTTTTTAAAATACAAGATAAATACTGATATAACCAAATCTAATTAGCCATTTTTGTGCTATAAACAGAAATTTCCTCAACAGTGTTTTATAACCCCCCCAGCAGGCCTCTGCCAGACTCAATGACGGGCAGTTTCTGGGCAACAAAATAACAAAGGATTCAATATAATGATTAGTAACTCCTAAATCGCAGTTAACACTTCTCTTACAGTTACAGTCCTGACTTAACTGCTGTCTGGTCTCTTTTAGGCTTTATTTATCCGACTCTCTCATACTAACCTTGTTTGTGTGTATTACTAGGAACTAATAGCAACAGTTGTACCACTCCGTTGAAATGCATCTTTTATAAAGCACTTTCAAAAACATCCATACCCATAATGTTCGCTCCTTTGCTGAGGTAGGAAGTTTTAAAGTTTACAGAACACAGTTTATTTTTACTCAATTTATTTTGGTCCTGCACTTTCCAACCACCCCTCGAAGACGGGGACAAACGAAGCCGGGGCCTGATGAATGGCTGTGTGAATGGGAACGCTCTGCCAATAGGGAGGAGCTGACGTTTATAGTGTCAGTGTGCAGAAACTCCTCACCTTTATTCCTGTATTGGCTGTTTTGTCAGTATTTATTAAATATTTATTTAAGGGGTGCAGTTCTGTAAAAAAGAAACAACCTAGAACTGTCAGTAAAGCAAGTGATGCACTTCATATTTAGCTAAATCTTTACTTGTTCACACTTCCAAGTACTGTGCTTGTTTACTTCTACAGATGCCTGAACATTGAGTTCTGCAACTCTCTAGATCTCTCTCTCCCTGTGTGTGTTTGCTTGAGTGCTTGTTAGTCTTTATGTGCGTGTCGATGATGCATTTCGTCCGTGACTTATTAATTTATCCTCCTAACTGTGTGAGCAATCATTCGCCGTCAGCTTGAGTTGATTGCGAGTGACATTGGTGTGAAACCTCGGAGAGAAACTTTGACTTTCCTGACTGCGTGGATGGTCGACTTCTTCTCATCTATCGCAGATCGTCCCACGCAGACATACACGTGAACCCTAACAGTTGAGATTAACTTCCCAGTTTTTTTTATGAAACTATTTAGCCTTTAATAAACAATTTTCCTCATGAATTATTTCCTCTGCTTCGCTTTTCCTGAAGGCAAGTAACAAACAGCCTGAATGAATGTTTCACACCTTGGTACAAACGCTGGCCGTGCTCCAGCATGCCACATTAAACCTGCTCACGCTGCAGTCATCCAGTCGTTTTCACTTCTTGCTCAGGCCTTGAAGGATTCCTTCTGTTGTGCTCCCCGGAGAAGGTGTGACTGAAGTGTTTGCAGATGCAGCTGCAGCTAACCAGGACGGACAGGCTGCTGCGTGGAGTCTGTGGATATGAGGGAGAGACATTGGGGGAGCTGGGGGGAGGGGAAGAGGGAGGGGGTTGTCTCTACAGGTTGAGATTCAAAGATTATTTTCAGCAAGTTGGATCTTATGTGAATGGCAGTGTTTTTTTTAATAACTTGAATTTAAACCTCATGGCGTATCCACTGCAATGAGGAATCAAGAAATACACTATCCATCCGTCTTGTTAGACTTTTGGACAAAGACCTGAAGGGTTGGACCTCCTTATTTTCTTCCCACGTCTTGCCCTGGAGAGCGTTTGCTTCCAGTTTCACCAGCAGATGTTTTTCCTGTCTGGCTTTGTTGCAGCTTCTGTTTGCGGATCATGTGCCATCATGCATAAACAATAGGACACCCAAGCTTTTGAGGCTGGCAGTGAAGAACCCTCATGTTTAAAAAATCTGGGTTTCAAAGGCCTTGAGGAGCGGGAGTGACGGCGTACGCATAATGCATCTGCTTACCTTGACACCCTCATTTCATTTCCATACACCGCAGCTTAACATACTTTTACTAAAAAAAAAAAAAAATTAAATGTATGTCATCATTACAAAATAGATCTTCACTGTGTATTTATAAAAAAAAACCCATTCATATAAGTGTGAGACTTACAGAGACACATCATGGGGGGGCTGCTGAGGGAGAAAACAGGCTTTGCGCAGCGAGGCCATTTTGTAGCTCGGTTAATGTATTTCTTCATTACCAGGAGGCACTCCTATTTCCTGAAGCGTGAGCCTTAATGGGATTAGACAAGGAGAGGAATATGAGATGAAACGAAGCAGCGCTCTTTATTACAGATGGCCTTCAACCCGGGCAAAAACAAATGGAGCACGCTCAGGAGTTCAGGGGATCCTTAATAACGGCTGAGACGAGGAGATGGAGGTGATTAACGGGAGATTGTTTTCGAATATAAAAACAGTTATCTGACATCTGAAAGAATTGCCCCGCACTTGCCGGGCTGATGACCCCATTTGCGTCGTGTGCCGGGCTGTCAAAATGTCACCAGGTATCATGAGGCCATTTTGGATTTCGCAGGATGGAGTCGATAACTGGAACGTGTGTGGGATTCTGCCATCCACTCAATTTTATGGGTTTATGTATGGAGAGATATAAGACCACCAGAAAGCACAGGGGGGATTCAGGAGATGTAATTCTCTCTCTCCTGTTTGTCTCTTTTCAAGGGATGACTGGTTAAGAGCGCTCAGCGATACAGATCTACAGATCTACTGACAGCGACGTCAGATCTGATGTCTGGATTGATGCCTTGCCTTTACATTTACAGACCACCTGCTGTGAGAATAAATAGAACGATGGACAGAAAAGGAATTGCAAAACGTCGAGAGTGAGGCCCAGCAGTATTCATTTACCAACTGTGCAGATAATTGACACAAGTGATGAAACCTCTGTACTGACAGGTGTAAGATGCATGTTTCGCGACCATACCTTAAAATGGTCATAGAAGCAGCCAAACTAAAATACTCTGGGTATTATTAACACAAAGCAAAGGTATATAAGACCGAGATGCTCAGTCTACTTTATGTTCGCAAGTCTTCGGACTGGGGTGCATCATTCATGTCCACTGGTCTCCAGACTGTGAACATCACTTTGCTGTGAATAAACTCTCAGCAACGATTGGCTCATCTCTTTATCTCAACGAAGCTCATCATCAGAAACAGATCCCCTGTAACAGTGTGTGTGTGTGTGTGTGTATGTGTGTATATATATATAGAGATAGATAGATAGATAGATAGATAGATAGATAGATAGATAGATAGATAGATAGATAGATAGATAGATA
>JBAJHX010000024.1:7372144-7406230 GCA_037176925.1 Amniataba percoides | reverse complement strand
GATAGATAGATAGATAGATAGATAGATAGATAGATAGATAGATAGATAGATAGATAGATAGATAGATAGATATGCCTTACCAATTCTTGACTCAATATATGCATGAAAATTTCATCGTTCATCTTTGGCTATGACAATCTCATATCTTAGGCTTACTTTGACTGCTTTTACAGTTGTTACATGAAAACAGCATATGTATAAAGAGACATAAACCATCTCATTAACATTTGAATTCCCTCCTAAAAAACTGTGAAAGTGGTTCAAATACAGTTGTCAGGTAAGATCAGCTTACGATAAGAGCAAACAGAGCTTAAGAGATACAATGGATCAATACAGCTACAGGCAGCGCCGGCTACAGCAGCAAACTAAACGCTTCATTTAATAATAAATGAGTCAGCTATGCTCGTTCATCAATAACTGATTAAAATGCTAAGTAAATCTGTTTTCTGCCGCACGATCAGATGATGATTCATTTTTGTCACTTTTTTGGGGAGAAGTGTGTGAAATTGAATTAATATATTCAGCGTTTGCTTGAAAAATGCGGAAGGGATTAAATTGTTTACAGCGACTCTTCTTTTCCCACCCTCCAGCAACGACCAACACTGCTGACATTCAACCCCGAATAACCCTTCATGGTGAGGGGAGAGGTGCATGAAAGAAGCTACAACGTTCATGTAGACTGTATTGTAGTACGTTTGGATTCCCTTTTCTTGTCAAAAACTAGCCATTGTGAAATGAAAAGACTCTTTGCTTACCTGAAATTAGTGTGAAAAACCTGTAAGCAAGTTTTCTTTGCATCTGTTTGCCTTGACCATGTCAGTTCTTGAGCTGGGAGGCCAGATGGATTCCCTCACTGAAAGACATAAAAAAAAAAAAAGGATTGAACAAAACAAGCAAAACAACCTGATTCAGAGAAGGCCATCTGGACGACATTAGTAATTTCTCGTCTCTAATCGATGGAAGAAGCCGATTTTGATGATTAGAGAAAACGCCGAGTCATGAAAGTGAGTTCACACAGTTTTAATTACACTGAACAAAGTCTCTTGAAGGAAATGTGGCCGCAGGGTCAAGGGTCATACATTTATATTCGTCAGCAATATGGATGCAATTTCCACAGCTGCACTCAGGTGAAGGTACATTTTGTAGTTCTGCAGCGCAGACAGTTTCATCAATATCACGGGAGTCTGAACATTTTCTCCCAGTATTTCGTGCCGTCTTCATCTTTCTGCTTTTTCTTGTTATTGTGTTTTTCGTTCTCCTTCCTGTCCTCCTCTGCCCTCTTTCTCAAAAGCCGACACTTCCCTTTGTGAAAATGTGGCAGGCGAGGCAGGACTTAGTACCAACTTCTTCCCTGTCTCGTTGATTCCTCAGTATGCTGAATATTCTGCCTTTTTCATCCTTCTATTTGTCATGACAGAGTTGTTGACTTGGGCGGCGAGGGGGGAAAAAGTAGCTTCGGCTGATAGCAAGCAAAGCATCTTCAGCAAAACAGAACAGCCCCAATTATCCTCTAATCCCTGCGCCTTGAAGGCAGAAGCCACAGAGACTGTGACACACTTCAAATTGAATAGATTAGTTTTGCCTGTCCTCTTCGTACCAGGACAGGACTTTTTGGAGAGTCCTTTGTGGGGATATGACTTAATTGGGGACTTGAGGAGGACTTGAGGAGTGAATCAAACCTGAATCGTAAGGAAAAGATTTGACTGGTGGGAAGTGAAATGTGTATATATATTTATATATAGGCAGAGAAAAGAGCTGAGGCGGAGTAGCTGAAAAATTAATATCTTCAGATCCACAAATGCACCGTAGTATGAGCCGTGGGGAGAGAGAGTGCAAAGAAAACCTGTCCCGTGGATTTCAAATCCTTTTCCCAGCGACTTAATGGATTTCGAAGTTGGCTTTCAAGATTTTTGGGCGTGTTGGGTTTGGAAAGCATTTAAGGGCTGAGGTTGTGTCTGAAAGGAAACGCACAGCTGTCCGGTCAAACTGTCTCAAGTCTTTAGTGGATCTCAGTGTATTGTCCCACACAGAGAATATCACGAGGCTGCAGAGTGCTCACATCAATGTTATTGTTTAATTATTGAATCTTTATGCATAGTGATGTGAGCTAATAATATAAATGGCCTTCCTGTCTTGAATCTTTGGGCAGATGCAAGTATGTCATGCACATGTTTTACCAAATGGGCACATTTAATGATCAAAACATGTGCAAGGTTTGAGTAAAATGACTGCATGAATTACAAAAATCTAGTGACTGCCTATTTAACTGAGTCAAGACAAGACTTTTTTAACTCCTCTTTTATGAGACAAGGGATTAATATGCCTCAAAAATCTGTAATTTCTGAGAATAACATAATAAAGTTAATTAAAATTATTAAAACACCCAAAAAGAGCTAAAGGAATATAGCAATAAACATTATTGCAAATATACTAACAATATAATACAATTATAGTATAAACAATATAACTTGCTACATGAAGCCACCATTAGTTAGAGCTTTTACTTTTTTACTTTCCCTGTCTGCCGAACTATCAGCTAAATTCAGCTAGAAAGAAATGAAGAAAAATATTACCACTTCATGATTAACCAAGATTCTAAGCACTTATTTAAATGAATTAAATTACAGTTCATGTTATTAGTTAAGTAGTTAAAACAATGAATTGCCTCTTTGACATTGTCTATACATTTTATGTTGACAATAAATGGATAAAAATGTCATGAAATTAAGATATTAGATATTATATCTGTTAAATAACTAGCCTTAAAACCACCAAATCCTTTCCCCTTGAATTCACTGCATTCATTTGTAGGGCACTGTGCTTAAAAAAGTCCTCACAGTCATGATGATGTTGGTTGCAGTATAACATCCTCAGGAGGTGATGCAGTGCTGTGTGAAGATGAAGTAAATGTGTAACAACAAAGCAAGTAAGTAACTAGGAAACCAGGACACTTATGTGACAAAAACAGTGTGTTTACCCAGTAATTACGTAGATGGAAACTCTGTCCTCTCGCTTAATGTGGAGATAAATCATGTGCAGTAGTTAACAAGCAGGAACACTAAACCCTTTTTTAAAACCTTCTTGATCAAAGCTCTGGATCAAAGCGAGCTGGGCACCTTATATACATTAAAAACACTGACCTCTCCTGTCGAGAGCCGCTTCCTCGTGACCCCGTCCCTTTATTGACCTTCTTTGATTTTCCCTTAGTGGCCGAGTCGAGAGCCCAGCGATGACATGAAAGCTGCGCAATGACGAAAAGGTTAAAGATGAAGAGGAAAAACAAGTGGTCATTACTGATGAAAGGGGCGAGTTGGAGGAGTGTGGCGGGAGCGGAAGCGCTGGAGCAGGTGTGGAGGTGGGGTGCATCCTCGAGGCTGGAACTGTTGTGTGTTGTGTTTTCATAAGGTGTCAAGGGCTTAATTCGGAGAAACATCTGCGATAACCAATGAAACAGCCATCTGGCACAGAGGCCAGCTCAGACATTCGCCTCAGTTTATCAGGATGAGGTGCAGTTAAGGTGCCACTACAACCAATATAGTGGTAATTTGGCTCTAAAATATACATTTATCACTATGGTCTGTTTTAGTCAATCTAAACAATTCAAGCATAAAAGGAAACAGTTAATTTACTAAGTGTTTATGATGTAACTTTAAATTGAATCATTCATGACTGATAGTGGTCTAATGCGAGGAGCTGTAAAAGGTTAGTTCAAGGTTAAAGGCCAGTTGATTGGATGCTTTCATTTGTGGTACAAACACTGCCAGCTTATGTTTTTGTACTTACGCGAGTGAGAGAGCTACTCGTTGCCATGATTGCGAGGGTGCAATCAAACCAAAAATAAAGTTAATCCAAGCAGTGCTGGAAAACGACTTCAAGGGCGTCATTGCACGATGGCAAACCGGCGATTCCATCAATCACATGATTTAAAGAGTCATTTCGTAATTACTGTACCATATACTGCAACACAAATATGATTTTTTTAGGGGGGACTGGACACAGGCTATTAAAAAAACCCCTCCCTACTATCCTCTGAGTTCTCTAATAATTTACAGTAATGCTGAATTTGGTGCAGCAGCCGACCCATTCTGCTGGCTAAAGAGCTCATTTGGCAGCAGCACACACACACATTTCCAACATCACATGACATCATGTTGTACCTTAAAATTTAGGCCCAGAATAAAATAAGGCTGCCTGATAGGATTTTCTAACATCACTTTGTTTGGATTCCTTGTTTTTAATGTTAAGATTCACTAGCTGGCCGGAGCTCTGGGTGCAGACACAGAGACACTGCAGAGAGCTGAACAAGGAAAGAGGGAGAACGAGGAAGGCAGGAAGATGATTCGGGAAATTTTTCTCATGACGATGGCTGGAGGCTAATCCATCCTCATAAATAAAAGTCTCTTCATCTGTTTTTTTTTTTTATTGTGTGTGAGAATAAACTATAGATCACCCTGGGCCTCCCCCTAAAATACTGATTCCATAGAAGCAAAGATCCTTCAAATCTACCATTCCCAGTGCAGCACACTTCAAAGTCACATGTTGTCATGTGCCCAGAGGCCTGTTTTCTTTGTCCCATTCACCCTCTAAGATCAGCTCTCTCGCCTCTCAGACTCGAAGCCCTGGAACTCGGTGTACCGTCTCCTGCCTCTGGACCACGTGGCGCTCGTTCCTGTCACCGAGAGCATGTTTGCGCGAGCGGCATCCTGAGAAACCGGAGGTAGCCTCGGCCGCAGGAGATGAAACCATGCATTAAACATGCCATCTCCGTGTACCTTGTTCATTTTTAATGGTCCAGTTGGCCAGGGGTCTGGAGGAATGTAAACAAGACTGGAACCTGAGGACGGTGGCAGCAGAAGACAGGGAGGAGGAAAAGACACCTTCTCTTTCTTTTTTTTTTAAGCACAAACTTCAGGTGCGGTTGCAGCAAGAACATGACGTGTTTATATATGTATTGTTTTGTCTGCATTGTTTTGTAAGTTGACAAAGCAAATCTGAACAATTCATTTGGACTGGCGATTGACTTGCAACTGGGAGATGGTGGAATTTATTTAAAACAAATTTTCACACAGATCATTGCATCAATTTTCTTTTTAGGGTTTAAAAGTGCTGGTGATTAAAAGTCACAAATTAAAACTTGAAACAAACCAGATGGAGCAATGATCAGTTCTTATTATCAGCAGTGAATTAAATGACTGTATAATCAATATCATTCATCTCCAGAGGTCCCTACAGCGCTATATATTAAACAAGCTGCAACTTTACTGACTTACTTTAAGAAACATTTTATGAATATGTTAATGTTGTATTTATGGCCCACGACTCCCCTAAAGTAACCCAAAAAATTGGAACATGCAGATTTAAATGAAAAAAGTTCTGAAACCTTTGAATCTAGTTATTGCTACTGAATGTGCTTCACATTTTAGTATTTGTGAGTAACTAGGTGTTATTGTTTGGGTTGAACAGGCCCTGACAAGCAGCGAACAGAAGCTATTCGTCTCACACACGACACACCATGCTTGTTGTATATATTCAATGCACACTTTGCAATAAAGGGTTTTTAAGGTGTCAGCCCACTCTCTGACATACTGCTGCTGCCGCTGCTCATGTAGCATATTTCATAAACCCAATCTCCGGGAAGCATCCACAAAGTGTGATATCACAGCATGCGTTCCGCAAACTGAGGCAAGATTTTCATAATTCAAGCCTTGCATAGATTTGTGTGTTATATCCTCTCGCGTACGCTGAATAAAACAGACAGTAAGAGGAAGTGAGGGATGGGATTATTTTTATTTACGCGCGTGGCGCTGGGGGTCGGTAAGGTTTTTTTTTTTTTCCTTTTTCTTTTTGTCTGCCAGGCAGCAGAAAGCTTTATTTTCCTCTGCTTTCCTCTGCGTCTGCCTGCCTATATAATCAAGTGCTATTCTGAGCACGGATTTTCTTCCAGAATTTGCATTTTTGCTATTTTCCCGCCGCCCGATAACGCCCCTGTGCCACGAGCGTCGCCCCTTCTGCGAGTCTGTCCAGCAGCTTTAAAGGATGCAAAGAAGCGAGTGTGAACATTACAGGACAGGAAATAATTGTGCGACAAATCACACGTTTAATGAGCCATTTGACTTCATTTTCTGGAGCGGGCATGATACGCTCGGGTCCGGCCTCTCTTTGATGCTCTCGGTTAGGATTTGTTGCCCCAAACGAAGCACTCCAGTGTCTTGTCGTGACGTTGATGGATGTAGCGTGAAAGGGCGAGTGAAAATGATTTGCTAAGGGAGAGACAGTTACTCAGCCTTACGTTTCTCTGCTTATCGCTCCTGCCTGAGCTGCAGAAAGAGAAATTTCAGAGGAGGATTTCAGCTTCCTCGGCCGGTGGTGTACAGTAAGTGGAGACCTCTGTGCCATCTTGAGCACCGGAGTCAGCAAATTTTATAAAGATGTACGAGTAGCTTGATGTACTGCCAGTTGCACACATTTCTGTCTCTCCCTCTGCAGAGACGAAAATCACATTTGATCCAATTTGATAACAGAACTGGGTCATGATTTGAGAAATGTTCCTCACACCACAGCAGGGACACACATCACACACAGACACACGCAGACACACAACACTCTCATTGCCAGCTTAGTCTATGGCCTGCCAGCAGCTCCTCCGCTGCCAATTCATTTTTATTGGGAGTTAATCATATTATTTATGGTCATTAAGAACAAGAAGTCCTCTCAGGCTCTGCACTGTCAACTCAAATGAAAGATCTTGGTGTGCTTCTGTGGCCACGAAGGGAGACATTTTTCTGTTTGGATTCAAAAGCTGATGAATGTAGGTGTGAAATTACACATTGCATATGAGGTTGAAGTGCAGATTTTCAGCTTTAAATTAGAGGTTTTTAATACATGAGCCAAAAAAAGGGGTGGATGAAAGACATAATCATTTGGTGATTTTTCTTTATACTGTTTTTAGTCATGCTAGTGCCTGCAGAATAATGGTGGCAATGACAGTCTGTCTGTCCCTGTCTGTTGGTTTGATCCAGACTGCTGCATTGAAGTTTGGCACAGACATCCATCCCCACTTTAAGATGAAATCCAGAAACCTTGGCTGACTTTTCATCTTGCATCACTGTGGGGTCAAAATTGTGTCAGATACTTTGGTTTGTGACCAAATTAGTTCAGAGCTAATATTCCTATCAAACTCAGCTTTGTGTTTTTTGCCATAATTAGCCAATTTAAATGCAAAATAAGACGGTGAACATGGTAAATATTACACTTGCTAAACATCAGCATCCTAACATTGTCATGGGAGTGTGTTTGCATGCTGAAACTGAAACTGTTCTGGTTGTGAGGTTGGTCTTTTGTCAGCAACATCTTTTAAAAATAGTGCAGAAAAATACTGGCATTCACTGTGGGATCACAGTTTAGGTTTGTGTCTTCCACAAACTGACGGAACAGTAAAATGTCCCAGCCAATCTTCCTGTCATTTATCACATCAACTCATGATGAAGTGCAGCTGACAGCATTTCTAATTAATATCAGGGTCACTGTCTGATTGACTTGACAGAACACACTATGACTATGAGCAGTGGACAGGATTGATCTGGGTGAAAAAAAAACAAAAACAGCATGGAAGTCACAAAGGACACAGATGAACAAGCTACTAGTCTACTGTGAAATGTGTTTCATACAGTGGTGAAAAGTCAATAACTACAATTACACCACCTATTCTATACTTCCCTTGAGTATTTCCATTTTAAATAGTATGTTTATATAGCTACGTTTACAGTGCATGTAAGTGCTGTAAATGATCTGAACACTTCTTCCACCACTGGCCTCCTGCATTCATGAGTTTAAAAAAAGTTAAAGTATTCAGTTTTTGTTTGAACATTGCAGCAGATTTTGGCAAATGAATTTTTTTGTGATCTTTGGAGCTTAAGACCGGATTGACCTTTTTCTCTTTGGCGAAAACGAAGAAACATTGATTAATCCAGACTTAACAATAGCGGTGGTGATGACGCCACAAGCTCCTTATTTCACCCCGCTCTGCCTTTTTTTTTTGACAGACAACACAGCATACAACTGAGGAGGCAAAGTGTGAATGGCAAACAAAAGAGCACACAATTCGACAGTTCATCTGACTTTATTGAGAGGTGCGCGGATCAAAGGGCAGCTAGCCATGCAAAGAACTAGCCTGGTAGTGTGCATTAAGGTGAGAGAGGGAGGTCACCTGGGTAATACTGATCCTGAGCCAGTCTTGGTTCTAGTCAGTGAAGGTAATGTTTCGGGTCAGCAGACTGATCCAAGGTGGACACTCTGTAAAAGCCGCAATACTCCCAAAGTTGGAGTGCGAATCTAAATCTTTGCAAAAGCACAGATATACACTGACACGTGTATGTGTTTTGTGTGTGTGGCTACGCTGGGAATAAGTACAAAATAAAGAGAGTGACTAGAACTGTTGTGCATAGTATTTGAACAAGAGTTGTGCTGACAGGGCTAGATGTTAATTGAGCAAAGGGATGCATTGGTAGGTGCGACCATAAACAATAATCTCCTTTAATTTATAACTGTGAAGTTAATGCCCTTGGTTGGCTCCTGGATAGCTGCGAACCTCTTGGTCAGACTGCTACTCGGAGCCAGTATATACAGTATCTTTAGAAGGCTATTTACAAATATCATGTCATGTTTTTTTATTTACAGTTATTGCCCCAACAAAAGGCAGTTTGTCACTGCCTCATGGTTTTGTTACGACAGAGCGATCGATCAAATGGTGCGCGGTGATTTTGCCTTCGATAACAGCAACGACAACAGTCACTCAGAGTCACGTGTGCGGGGAGAAACGTTCGCCATTCATCAAAAATTCATCCGATGTTTTGACAGCTGAAGTTTGGTACATGACCCTCTGACAGACTGAAAGTGTTTGACAAATAACACTGAGTTAGGTTTTTTTTGTTGTTTTGTCTTATCCCTCATCCTGAATCATGGGATTTCTTTCCTTTACTCTTCCATGCAAGAATAGCAAGTACACCAGAAAGTCAAGACGTCACGCCATCCTCACGTTGAAGTCCACAACCAGATATGACAGCGAATAATACAGGACGTTACATACAGATAAACAATGCTGAAAATACAATGACAGGAAGCAGATTCTAGTGGTTGATTTCAAAAAGATACATGGAACAGACTGAACTATAAAATCTTTGTGTGTGTGCGTGTTAAGTGTGTATAAAGGGAGTGTGATTGAAGGGCGTACTGAGAAAGAGGCTCCCCGAGGTGCACGCAAAGCATTTGTCACATCGGAGCTGTGAAGAGCACAAATGTAACGTAATCGAATCACTGGAGAGCAGTCTGAAATACAAAAACCTCAGCGCGCGTGTGTGTTATGACTTTCATTTGACCAAGATGTAGCGGAGAATACTTTTATTTTTGCACACACACACACACACACACACACACACACACAAAATGTAATACCTGAATCATTGTCTAGTTGGAGCGGGGTGACACATACACATCATGTATTCCATATTATGACAGCGAACGTGTGCGTTTTGAGTCCGCACGTACAAAAACTGGATGGTCGTGGTTCCACTTTGAGCAGACTCCACTAAACCGAATCTGTTTGTGAGTTTTGAAACAAACGACAAAAAGGTGTTCAAACAAGCCACTACAATAAACGGCTACAGTCTCTCACAATGTCGTTTTCTCTACACTAACAGTGAAATGAAGACAGCTTGCGCACAAAGTCCCGTGGGCTTGGACACACCTCGACATCATAGGAAGGTCCCATTTGTCGCAGACGGGTGGCCAATGGAAATGGCTAATGAGGTAGCCAGACTTCCTGCTTCGCTGTCCTCTGCAACATGATGCTACGTTTTCTGTTGTGAGTGTGCATAAAACCACACAAGGTAAAGTTGTGCTACAAGAAAAGTAGCTCTAAAGAACTCTGAAGAAGCCCCCAACCAAACACTAAGTCGCCCCCTTTGAGTCTTTCGAAATATTTCTGCAGCCGAAAGCAGAGTTGCGGGTCGTCGTCCGCTCGAGCTGCTGATTCACTGCCACTCATTTGGAGGGGTGGAGGTGGGTGGTTGGCGGTCAGTGAGGTGTCGGGTAAACACTCCTGAGTATTCCTCCGTTGTCGTGCAACCTCTTTGTCAAACTGCGGGTCAAGGAGAGGTGCACCGCTGTCATATCTCCAGCAGGCACGTCACGGGGACCAAGCCTCGCTTCTTCCCGCTGCTCACCCGGAGGAAGCCGTCAATCTCCTCGCTTTTCCCCACACAGATCTGCAGAGAGAGAGAAGGTGAGGAGAGGTGGGGGTGTGGAGCAAGAGGAGGAGCGAGTGACTTTCAGTTGTGTGAGAGTTTGTGGACTGAAGTGGAAAAAAAAAAAAAAAAAGGCCATAACATGCTGTCCTCTGTAATCTCAGCATTTTTCTGCATGAATTTACATACATTTATTCTGTGTGTGTGTGAGAAAGAGGGAGAGAAATATTGCATGTGTTTTATTGTGTGTTCACCTGGGCCTCTTTCACAGTCATCTGGCCTTTGTCTCGGTTGCCGTGGAAACCAGCGGTGACCTTCCACACCCGCTCACCGGGGCGGACTCGTTGCACAAAGTTGGCCGGGAACAATCCCACCTTGTCTCTGCTTTTCCCCTGGTAAACACACCCAGACACGGACGCACACAGTTAGTCACCGACGGATATAAATAGATATTTTCTGTCCTGTCCTGGGGTGTCCAGAGTGGGAAAAAAACAGCAGTGCTTAGTTGCTTGTATTGCAAAAAAATCTATTATGCCAACTCCTCCTCAGCGTAATAAGATACAGTTTGCTGCCTTGTCGACCAAAAGGAACCACTGCACTAAAACCATCTGGCTTACGTTTCAACACAAAATAGCAAACCCAACACAGGCAGCTTCCTCTTAACGCCTTGACAGTCCTTTCACCGGGCAATTAGATTCTTTGCGTTTTCATTTTTGTTTACTTGACCGGCTGCCTAAACATGCATCACATTCAAATCACAGCGATACATTGGAATTTGAATAAACCACCACAATTAGCAGAAAAATGGAAATAAAAGAGTGTTTTTCTTCCCTAATTAGCAACGTCAGTACTAAGCCAAAAAGCATGTGTAATTGTGGAGCCCTAATCTCCCCACTCTTCAGAGATTCTGGCGCACAGACACACAAAGCCTATGGGTGCCCACTTAGCCATTTTGCTCATGTCCAGATGTTGACATTTAGCAAAGGCATGTTTACTCTAACACGGCAGGATTGGGGGTGTAATTGTTAGTTTTCTGTAAAGGAATATGGTTTGCATGGGTGGAATTTACTCTTGAAACTATAATTGTTTTGTGTGATTGTACTATTTTACATCTACAGTATTTACAAGGATTTTGATGTAAACAGTGTACTGTATATTCAAATCACACTAATTACACACTCCAGCATGAACTGGATAGTTTGAGACTGACTACATGTTTTGTTTTGTCAAGTAATCAGATGGGAACTTTTTTCTTTTTAAGGTTACTGCAATGAAAGTTGGTTTTAAATGAGCCACTTTAAGTAATGTTACTTCAACATGTAGCTCGTTAAACCACTCATAAAAGCTATAAAAATACAGTTACTCTGCAGCTGTTTTATTAAAGTGGATATATGCCAGTACTTTCCCTGATGTTTCGTTTATGTAAAGACCTGTCTGTCCTTGAGCAGGTGAAGGTTAAAGATCTTCAGCTGCCTCATTAAACACAGACTGCAATCTGTCTTCTTCCGCTTTTTTCCTCCACATGCTAACACCCACACTTGCCGTCCTTCGAGCTCATCCGCCACCTCTTTAGTCTTACTGTCTCCGAACTGCTCTGCTCTGAATGGAGGAACTTGATCTGAACTCCATGTGTGTCGTGTTACTGACGTAGATATTCAAAGGCTATCCGGAGATCTGTGGTGACGATATTTTGTTCGCCTATGCGTTGGCTTAGTAGAAAGATAAAGAGAGGCAGAGAGAAATGTGAGGCAGCACTTAAGGGTAAATCTGAATAGAAAAGATTTATTTCACGGCCCACCTTCCACCAGTCCTCGTTGGAGTCATCCGTGACTTGAACTCTGTCGCCAGGCCTGGAGGACAAACAGAGTGGTGATGAGAAGCATTTATCACAAAATGACACCGTCTAAAATGTGCCACACCAGAGTTAGATATTTTCAGGGAGTATGCTTATTTGCTCTACTGCCGAGTTAGACATTTGGATGCTAAATAGCAACCCACGGCCAACATTTTGTTAGCTTAGCATAAAAAATAGATGCAAGGGAAAAAGCTAGCCTGGCTGTTATTAGTCTTAAAGCTAAGCTAAGACACTGGCTGCTGCTTCAGCATCCTTTCAAGTGTGCAGACACGAGAGCACTGTCAATCATCTCAACTAACTCTTGGCACAAGCGTATAGTTCAAATAGCTCATGTTCCTTCAACAACAGCCACATCAAAAGAAGTCAGTCAACTGTGACAATTAGTATGCTAAAGTGAGCACTTTTTTAACAGCATATTGATTTGCTTTCAAAGTATGCTTTAGATTTGAGTCTCACATGCAAGTTAGAGGATTAGCTTGGTCAGGTGGTTGACGTCACTAAACGCCTGTTTTTCTCACTTCTTTTTTCTATTATGACATTTGTTATGTTTCTGAGGGACGGCTCTGTCCATGTGAAGAGACGCCTCGTGTGCTGCCTTCCTGCACAGACGCATCCGACAGATTAGTGGTGGGTGTCGTACCACACTCAGCGGTTTCCTGCACCTACCAACATACAAAGACTCTTATTTTTTTTCCATGTCACACACTTGGTGCAGCTGCTTGTCCTTCCCGGCCTCCCAATGAGCTCCCCCCTCCCAGACCTAAACCCTGCAACCTCCCCCCTACGATCATCCTGCTGAGGAGCCAGATGGTGTGTGAATGTTCATAAATTTTGGTCAGGTACAAACTTCCTGCTCTTTCTTCTGATGTAATACACGCACACACACACACACACACACACACATATATATATATTTATAGACAACAAAAAAATACAGTATACAAAGGAGTTTGACTGACTGTAGCTCCAGGTCATTCTTCTCTTGAGGCAGAAATTTGTAGAGAGCCACGTAGGTGTGGATGGAGTGAACTTCTACCCTCTTAGGTGTCTGCCAAAAAGAGAACAGGAAGAGACAAAGATGAAGAGCATTACATGCGTCTTTCTTCAAGCCTGAAACTAATAGTAAAAGATGAAGACTGTGAATGGGGGTTGACAGGGTGCATTTTCATCGAGAACAGTGAGCTGGAGGAAGAGAGAAATGCTGACTACGCACCTTGAGACTGACCCTGTCTTCTGAATCAGCCTTCTCGCTTTCAGGAGGAGTGAGCACTGGAGGGACGGACAGACACACACACAAAAGGAGAAGGGAAAGATAATGAAAGACAATATGTATGAAAGAAAGAAGAGAAGGACAGAGAAAGAGAAAAAAAAGTCAAAGGGAGAGATGCACAGAGAGGTCTTGTCACTTTGCGGCAAACAGAAGGGAGACACAAGCCAAGGTCATTTACTGTAAAGTGGCAGCAGTACAAACAGAGATGATCCCATCTCCTGGGATGGGACACACACACACACACACACACACACACACACAACATGTATCTCCATAGCGTACTGTATCTCATGTGAAAGCCTTCAGGGTTCCTTTGCTGCACGCACATCACATTGTGGAAAGTCTCAACATTTGTAACATAAAATGTGAATGTAAAAGCTGTTTTTCTCAGCATCAAACTGTTAAAAACCAAATTTGAAAATGTTCTTTTTCAAGTTAAAAGGAAAAGTTGGTAGTTGGTAAACATACTTAGTTTTGCCATGAGTGAAATGAGAGGATCATTAACTACCTCTACACCTCTACAGTTTTTTTCTTTAGGGAATGGTTTTCCTCTTCAGATTTAATGAAAAGATTGTGACCTTTCTTCTATTGTTGTAGATGTTTAGCTTGACTCTGTACAAAGTTCACCAATTAACATTTCCTTTATTTCATTGTTAAGTTTAGGCACATAATATAATGATAATGGGTATTTTTTAATACTTTTTTGTACAAAGAAAACAATTGAGATGTCATGTGTTTATTATAGTGACCTCTGAGGTGTTGGTAGGTAGATTTAGGTAGCTGTAGTAGTGGTATTTTTAAAAGTGGTCATGAGAGTGGAATCAATTTGGTCATTTACATCTTGGAAAGAAAGCCAACATGCGTGTTTTTCAAAACGTGGCAGTATTCCCCGAAGACTTCTCAACAAGAGCCAATTGTAAGCTAGAAAGTCAAATGGAAGTGATTTTTTGACTCACTTCCTGGGATGTGCTCTTCTTCAGCTATTGGCTGGTTTTCTAGTTTGTCTTGCAGTTTTTCCACCTGTAATAAAGAAAGAGACAGACAGCAAAGTCAACAGTATTCCTGGCATGATGTCAACATGGATTTATGTGAACGGCTGCGGTTGCCTGTGCACTTCTTGTGTGTTTTTATACCTCATGACACGGCGACTCTGAGATACTGCCGAAGCTCGAGCGACTCATCTGAGCCAGCGAAGTCCCGTAGCGCAGCGCCTCGTACACGGGGTCGACAATGCCATTATCTGCCTCTGCACACAGACAGACAGGAAGGAACAAAGCAACACATACATGTTTATAGCTGACACTATACTGACACAAACACACACATTGAGGGACACACACAATGGCCTATAAGGCATTGAGGACCGAAGGCCACAGACAAGGTGATTAGTCATCCTGAGATTACAGTTGTTTGGTGCTGCGAGGAGTCGGCCAGCGTTGCCATCACTCACCCTGAGCGGCAGGAGCCTCTTTGACCACACCCAGTTGCTCAGTGGTGAGCAGAGGAGAGCTGAAGTTTCTCTTGAAAGCTCCTGTCTGACGGGCAGGCGGAGAGACGGGGAGACAGGAGAAACATTACTCGAGGCAGACAAAAGGGGCAGATGTAATATTTTGCTGTAAGACAATACCTGTGTGGTTTTTATCTGGGAAAGGTGGGATCAAGTTAGATGAAAGCTAAGTGTCTGAGGATGTGATCTATCTTGGTGTCCTGTCAGTATTTCAGCAGTCTCTTAGAAATAGATGCATTACAAAGTCGCTTTTGGAGGGAAACTGTGAAACCACTGGGATTATGTTACTCGTTTTTATTTTATTAGCTTGAATATAAAAAAATGTAAGAAAAACCTACATATACATATTGTACATGTAGTAAGTCCCTCTTTATTTTGTATTTTTGATATTCTCACAGTCAACAGTTGAATTGCATCTTTGCATGTGTGCTAACATTCGACTTAAGCGGAGTGAAGGTTAGATGTGTAAAACAGCTTTTTAAGGTTAAAAGAATGATTGAGGTTTAAACTTTAGAAATGTCAGTGCAGGAGTGCCCACCTTTCTTATCTCTCTGCTGTCAGCTCTCTAATAAGGACATAAAATTCCCTCCCCAGAATAAAAGCAGAACTTCTGCTGAAAACGCTAACCCCCATTTTACATTTTGACCTCTCCGACCTTCATTTACAGAACTTAAATGAACGTTACATGAGACAAACAAACTTACAAACTGCATTAATGCTAAAAATGAATACAGTTGACCTACTTTTTCCATCTTGGCACATGTAGATTAGATCTGTGACTGCATTACTGCACTATTCTCTGCATTACTGCCCTTTGATGCTGGCAGTAATTCACTCGCCATTAATTTTATCTGAAGAAATGTCTCCCAACACCGCTGTATGCCTAATAGAGTATGACCACACTTTTATGCCTTCAAGCACATTTATCCACGTGGTCTGTGTAGCTCTGTCAAATTGCAGATGATCAACCAGACCTGCTACTGTACGACTTTGATACTGTGACTCTTTATTTAGCGAGAGAAATATGTTTAGCTCCAGTACATGACTCACTGTCTAAGACATAAAATGACAAAGTGCTGTTTTTGACAAAGGCTGTGACGCGTCTGTCCCGTGCTCTCTAAATAGAAGCAGTTTATAAAGATAGAACATCAGCTTCATTCGATCTCTGTATCTTTTGTCATCTGTTTTACAGTAAGTGATGAGATGCTGTAAATAACATGTCATCAGAAAAAAAAAAAACCTTTAATCTTTGAGTTGTTAATTTGCTGTCCTGTGATACATTCAATGGTTGGACAACCTTCACTGTCTCCAAATTAAACAGCATTTATAGCTCTATGTATTATTAATTTGCTGGCAAAGCATCCTGCATGTTAAATGTTTGTTTCCAGGAAATGTCCTGATGTATCAACAGAGAGATCACTGATACATAATTTACCCACTGACTCTCAATGATTTCAGGAAATCTTTCACTCCGGTGTAAGTGTGGTTTTCAGAATTTTGTATGCTTGTCTTTATGTTTATATAAAAAGGAAATGAGTAAAAACAACTGCTATGACGATTAGATGGATGTTATGAGTGCAGACCTTCTGAAATCCACAGAAGTTATCCAAAAGTGAGACATTGCTTCAAGGTCTGGGGGTGTGTGACGGCTGCTTTCGGGACTGACAGATGAGAATTTGCCCAGAATTTCCTCTTTTATCAGTTTTCTCACAAAATGCAAACTTCACCTCTACGCTGAAATGCTGACACTCTGCTGCATGACGTTATTTCACAAGAGCAGTATCTATTTTTAACTGATTATGACAACACAATATAGAATATTGAGCCCAACATGCAGTTCTGGCCTGGTATCTTGGATATTTTGGACTTCTTTTTCAAAAATTGTTTGTTGTAAATATCCCGTTTGAATCTGTTTGTCTCAACGTGCTTCACAGGAAACACAAACAAAATAAACTTGGCGAATGCTTCACTTGCTTTCGGATTATGCTTATTAATGAGCGGCAATTGGCCTCATCTCCTCTGCCAGTGCTCCAAATTGAAACAAACCAATGTGCTATGAACTGGAGGAAGATAAACCATTTCCTAAGCATTAGAAACCTTGAAGCTTCCTTTTCACATACAGTGGCCAAACACTGCCTGTACAATTGCATATCAACGTGTAAGCAACAGTGACAGTGGAGCATGACTGAACAGGCTTGGACCTGTTGTTGAAGTTTAAGAAAGCAGACAAGCTGAAATTTTATACTTTCCTCAGTTGAGACAGACAGAAAGCAAAATTGGACCACTGGGATATAACAGGAGAAGGCTCACACAGATTTCTAGCTGTGTGTGTGCACAAAACTTTTTTGCAGAGGCAATTCTTTTGTGCAGTGTTCAGCAGGCCTATTTCTTTAATCAAACTGTAATACATCTTTAAGTTTAATTAACATTGATTAGCAAGTGTTGTCATGATTCCAAAGTCATCTAAAGCCACTTGATTCTGGAGATATAAAGCTTTTTGGTCATATATGGCTGCACTCAGCAAATGGGCTGAGAGCGAGCCAGAGGAAGTGCAGTCATCGATATTCTTTTGTCATTTATAATTACACTACATTGCATAAACACGGGCTGGTGCAAGTTGTGCCTGCTCAGTATTGTGGTTTTATTGTTTGTTATGAATCCCCAGGGTTGGAAGAAGTAGTCCAAAGTAATCCTTAACCCGAGTGAGAGGAACAATACTACATTGTGCAAATACTTGCAGGTACTCATTATGCAAAAATGTCCCAGTTTATAGTGTTTTAATATTGCATGATATTTTATGAAATATATGAACTTATTATGATCATTGACTTTTTGCCCTTTTTGTGTAGCATGAACAGTTTGTTAAGTGTTTACCTACACAATAAGCAGTAACTGTAGCTCACATGTCAATGTAGTAGAAAAAAATGTAATCTTTCCCTGTGAAATGTAGAGTAGTATAAATATGAAATAGCATAAAAATAGAAATACTTAGGTACAAATGCCAAGTACATCCTTGAGTTAGTGTGCTTAGTTACATTTCACTACTGTGAATGTGTGAGCTCCATACAGTGTAGTGATATATTCATGATTAGATGGCCTGCTCCTCCTCCCCCTGCTGCTGCTGCTGACGGACACTCTGCTGTCTTTTGCCTGCAGCAGCTACATCGCTGCTCTGTCTGGCCTCAAGACATCCTGAAGGGTTTTTATTGTACCATTATGTTGTCTGGCTGGTTTTACTTTCCTTATCAACAACAACAATACACAGTTGCCCCAGATAAACATCCTGGCCTCTCCTTCATTTCCATTTTATTGAAATAAATTAACTGAAGAATCACCTGGGCAATAAGCACAATTTATGCTAAATTGCAGTGGAGCAAAAAAGCTTTGGGTGAGGCACTTTGGTTGAGTCAGTGAACCTTGGGCCTTAACTTACGTAGACATATAAGAAATAGCCTCGAACTCCATCCAGTTTCCGTAAAATGCCTAATCTTTGCTTTGATGAGTGTGCAGTGATCGAAAAGGACACTGCCGAAGGCTTGGCGAGAGCCTGCCGTGTCACATCCTCGAGGGATTGTGAGCGCCTCAAAAACACAGAATTTCACACTGAATTAGCCAGACCAGCTGGTACAGGGAGATATTGATTTTCAAACAGAGTTGAGCGGGGAGGAAGGAAATGTAGCATCCAGACAGGAGAAAGAGGAAGAGAAGAGGGCGTTATGTGAGAAGAGCAGCACATGCGGGGAGGAAGGACAAAAAGGCTGAGTGAAGGAATGTTGGGACTTGGCCACTGAAACTTTATCGCTGTCATCCTCCTCAGCTTTTGTTCCTCTTATGGTATTTATAGTTGGGAGATAATTTTGTCCCCCTCTGCTGCCCTTTCACGTTTCCCAGTGTCTTAGTCGACTTTGCAAAGCCTTGGTCAATCCACAGTCCATTTATAACCTCCACCTTTTGTCTCTGCTGCTTTGAAAGGGGCTTTATCCTCTTTTAACAAGACGGGGGCTTTGAGGCTAAGCATATTACCAGGACTAAAGGGTATGCCAACTATCGGGGAGAGACAATTACAGCATCCAGATGTGGTTTAATTTTGCTGACACAATACAGTTTGGCCAACAGTGAACTCAGGCTTTCCAAGTAAATCTTATAAACAAATACACAAAATATAAAAATGTAATCAACGACTGAAAAAGCATTTGTTTTGTGCCCATTGTGAGCCGGGCTCCTGGCAGATCAGTGCAGCAAATGAGCAAAAGCAACACAGGTACAATGACTTTAATATCATTACTCAATACAAAGCCAACTTTAACAATGATTAGGTATTTTATGAAAGCTTTATGAAAGAACAAACCATCAGGGGTGGCAGTATTTCTTTACACAGGTCAGGAACAGGTGTCATGCGAATGAGAGAATGCAATGAAACTGCAATAATAAAATGTCACTTTTTAAAAAGTCTAGTTAAAAAAGCAGAATGATCAGTGAGCTTTATGTGATGCATTTGATGTAAACCATTGACTATACTTTTATAAAATTCTGATTGTAATGAAATGATAATTATGTTAAATACACATATTTCCCTGCTCCCTAACAAATCCAGCTTCTGTTGGGAGATTTTGGAGGAGCATCTCAGAGTTTCACACCCCCGTTAACACCAGATGACCACATATCTCTGGGTGTTAAATCTCTGCCAGACAAGTGCCAGACACTTGTATAGAAACTTTTTGTCCCTCTTTATTTGATGAGGCCAGTAAGGTGTGAGCATTAGTTTCATAAAGCTGCACATGCATGGCAGTGCGAGGTGCTCTTACCTTGCCGTTGCAGGGCTGCTGGGAGAGCTCCGACGAGCACCAGAGGTGGGCCGCCAGCTTACAGGCTTTACAACGCAGTCCCTGCTTGGAGTTCCCTGCAAAGACGACAAACAATTCACTTGAGCACATACTGGAGCCATCTTAGAATAAAGAAACCTGTCAACATGTCGGTTACCAGCTATAGGTAAACGCTACAGCAACGTTAATAAGTTAACGTTAATAAGTAGTATTAACGAGTCACATTCTTTAGCTTTGTAAAGTTTGTGATTTGCTGATGCAAATCAGGTTTGTTCAGCTCTCCAGAAATGCTTTGTGACTGAATTTTGAAGTTAAATGGCTCCAAGTTCATTCCAGCTACAAAGGTTGGTGCACCAGATGTGTGAGTCACATGGGGCTTCTACACAAGTATTAAATGCTGTCTAAGTAGCTCTGATGCTCATACACTTTGGCACGCAAAATATTGTCAGTGGACTGGCCTGTAACGGACATTACAGTCTGTTAAATGTATTTTTGCAGCTTCTTCCTCCACAAAGTGCTATACTAATTAATTTAGCAAATTACACCTACTGCGTATTTCATAATCTATTAACACATTGTCAATAAGAAATGGCCTGTTGAAAACTGACAGTCCATAGTCCCCACCCTAATTTCATTAACAAGTTTCATCTAAAGCAGAGGTTTTCAAAGTGAAAGCCCCAAAGGAGCTCCAAATGAAAGAAAAGACAAAACCAATCCCAGTGGAAATAAACAAGAATGGACCACAGAGGTCGCTGTCAATAATTTTCATTGGGACAATTTTCTGCTGAAGAAACAGACACACTGCAAACCATCAACCACAAAATATGAAGCGCATGCTGAAAAATGATCTTTAATCCTCTGAGAATCACAAGAAAATTAGCTTCACTTATTATTTGGCCAAACTGAACCTTTAAAGCTGACGTTACCTAATTTTCTTACTGATACTGTATTGCCTATTGGTGAGGAGCACCATGATTCAGTCGGGCACAGTACCTTGGATCATGTGTTTGCATCGCTGACAGCTGGTGGGCCTACGGAAGACGTGCTCCTGGAAACAGTGAGTCTTGACCGGCTGCACCGGCTGGGCCTGAGACTTTGGCTGGTTTTTGGAGGTGACGGACAGCGAGGGACTGATGGAGGGCGAGTGCGACGACAGTGAGGGATTGGGACTGGACGGCGAGTGGGAGGGAGAGTGCTCATTGGCCAGGGGGGATTCAGAGAAGGGTGGAGGAGATGGCTGGGGCGGAGGTGCAGTGATGAGGGCTGAGGGAAGGCGGGAGTCGCCGTTACTGCGCTGGAAAAAGTTGTCCACACTCTTGCTGCGCATGACGGATTTGAAGGACAGGGAGCGCTTCAACCGCTGCAACTGAAAGACAAAAAAATTAAAAAAGAACAAGATATGTGGGTGGATAATATGTCAAATTTTAATCACTTAAAAGAGAACTGTTTTCAGTTTCAGACCAACAAATATATATAGCTAAAGAAAACAGCAAAACACACACACATAAAAAACCCTACAAAGGCCAAAATCATATTTTTAAAAAATCAGACTATAATGAAAGATTATATTCCACATAAACATAAAAATGTTTTCACCAGTCAGAGCAGTGTTTTTTTATTTCACATTTGAATAAAACAGTGATGACAGCTGTCGTGAGATTGTTTGCTTATGTCTCCAGACCAATGCAAATTAAATCTTAGTCACAGTCCTGATGGTGTTAAACTCGCAATGACGAAATAAATAATAAGCAATTGCCATAGTTTCCTGTCTGGTTATTGGTTGAGTATTTAATGTCAGGGAAAAATACTATGGATTCTTGTCAGGGACTTCAGTGTCCTAAAGTGAGTATAAATACATCTTTTTAATGTGACATTGTATGCAGCAACGGATGAAATTTTAAAGCAGGAACAATAGAAATGTCCTGCCCGAGGGGATGTGCAGTGTATGAAAAATCAGTCTGTTAAAGAGCAGTCTGTCAGCTCTACCCTCTGACTGTCCTTGCCCTGCCAGCCTGGCTTCTGATCTCCCATCTTCAGCTTTTTCCGCCTCTTTCCTCAGATCACAAATTTGCCATCCCTTGCGAATCCACGCGAGTCAATACCCCTTAAAATTCACGTTTGATTAGTTTTATTGAGCGGCCCTGCACCTTCGCATTTGTTGCAGTCAGTGATGCGTGGCAAACTCTGTGTTTATCTTGGACTCTGCCTGCCTCCATTTCCCGCATGCTTGCCAGTCGGTGCTTTTGGCTACAATAAAGGGGAACTGGTAATGACAAACAATTACGGAGACTTAGAGTGATGGGATCCAATATATGGAAATAATAACTGCTGTGGAGTCATACATCAAGAAAATGGCCTGGAGAATGAGGTCAAGGATGTAATAGATTTCCTGAGACTGAAGAGGACCTCCTCAATTTACACAGAGCTCATTAGCAGTTCATGTTAGCGACTGGGCTGAGGATACTGTTTCAATCTGCATCAAACTTGTTCAAATTTCTATTCATTTATTCCTTTTTTTTTCATTCTGTGTCCGTTTAACATGATTCTGTTTGCAGCAATCTAACAAAAATACATTTTTCAGTGTTACAAAATACCCTCAAACTGTTGGGTGTGTCTTATATGACCATCTTTATGTATCTCATTGCGTGCGATGGATGCATCCTCATCACATCTATTGCACCTTTGAGCTTTGGAGGCCGGTGCATTGTCCATCTCACTCCTTTGCAGGATATTCAGTCAATAGCATTGAACAGGTTCTTCTTTTTCTTCTTTAAGCTACAGATTCACAGATGCCAATTAGTTTGAGTGATGAAAAGAGTCCTCTCTGTTGACTCATTAGTGAGTGCCTCTCGTAAATGTTTTCTACAGGGAGCTGAGTCCATGCTTTCCTTAATAGCCTTTTCTTGGCTCGATCGGTGGCCCATTCAGTAATGGATGTTCCTCTCTATTAGATTTTTAACTTGTCCGACTTTGTTAATCTTCTCTGTGGTGAAGGCCGGTCTTTGCTCCACTTCGAGGGGAAAAGGAACAATTCTTTTTGGGCACAAACTAGGCAACACATGACTGATAATCAATAGCTTAATATACCTCCATGAGCTTTTATGAAGATTAAAAAGGAGGGCGGAAATAAAACAAACAGAACTCATCTGAAGACAAGACAAAAAAGCTAGTTTAATGCCAAATGTATTTTTAAATAGTTTGACAGGGTTGAATAATCATGAAAATTGGACTAATATTGGACTGATATTGGCTTCCAGTAAAATCTATATCGTCCACAGGCCTGCATTGAGGAAAGCAATAAACAAAAGTGGATATTTTTTATACAGTTCAGGAGAGGATCTATTAATCAGCATCTTCTGTATCTACACCATCCTATTTTGTCCTGTCCTTTTAAGCGTTTAAGCACAGTCAAAGAAACAGTCCAGAGAAGGTGTTTTATGACTGCTCTCAAAATGTACAAAGATCCAGTATGCTTTTTGCAGCTTCTTGGCAGCTGATCTGGGCACTTTTACAGTTCAGCATCAGGCCAAGTTTAAGTATATCTAGTATATCAATCTAGTTTATATCTAGAACTACTAGATATAAACACACACATACAGATACACAACCAGAACCATAAGGAATCTAAAGGATAGTATGATCATATTTCAGGAGCTTATCCTGCCTGTTAGTGGGATTCGCTCCTAAAACCAGATATTAGCCCATTTAGGCAAGTTTGTTGAGAGAAACACTGAAGAAATTTGGTTATTCACATATAATCTACTATCAGTGCACAGAACAAATACTAATATAACCAAAAACATTACTGCAGCTGCCCGAGCTTCACAAATTTAGCAACATCCTGATTATCTCCTGTCTTATCTTATTATACATTTGTGGATTTGTGTTACAATGTGTGTTCGTATGTCTGCTGGTTTGAGACATGGAGTGAGTTCAGGAAGAAAACAGGCCGCCTTCACTGCGCTTTCTTATATTCCATCATATGCTCCCCTGAAAACAGAGGAGAAATCAAAAGCACAGTTCTAATGAATGCAAATCTCTGTGCTTCTCCATGGCACTCTTGTGTCTCACTGTAAGGTTTTGAAATGTCTATTTATGGATCACAGAACTGGGGACCCATCACACTCTGAACTTCTGACAGCAATTAGCTCATCACAGTGCGAGCAGCGTAGTGTACCAGAGCAGACCGTGGTGTGAGGAAGAAGACGAGGCAAAGAATAAAAGAAACGTGCGAGGGCAGTCGAAGGCAGTGGGGAAAAAATAGGCAAAACAGGAGGGAGAAATAAGGGGAAAAAAGAGCATAGTGAGAGGGGAGAAAGACTTAAAATACCACCACCGTCAACCTCCGCCGTCTTTGAAAGCCCAACAATGCACCGGGGCCTTTCTCTATCACACCTCTGACAGACAAACGGTACGGTGGGGAGACAGAGCAAGCCAACGTCTCAGCCTTGTTCTCCGGCCGTTTAAAAATGAGCACAGAGATGTTTGGTGAAGGCGTCTATAAATAGGCTGTTGTGAGCAATGCCTGGATAAATTAATGATTAAGAAGTAAGGGTGGGGAGTGAGCGTTCACACAAGATGCCTGTGAAAGGCGAAAAGTCATCCTGCTGCCACAACGATGCATCTCCCTCTTTTTTTCGACACCGACTTTTATTTTTACAACCAGGTGATGCGACTGTTGAGGAAGAGCATCATTAAAAAAACAGCCTCTTAGCCAACAGTTCTACTCACTGACACATCTAAAAAATTAATTTTTTAGTGATTACATTTACTGTGTGTTTATGTCTTGAAACACACACACTTTTAAGCTGTATAACTATATTCGTTCCAGGTTAATAAATAAGTAAGTAAGATTACAATAGTGCCTGACCTAATTACAAGTGCAAGACAATAAACATACAAATCCTGAAAGAATAAAAGTGAAAATAGCAAAATGTCAAACAGCAATTCAGGGTAACTTGTTGTGTTAATAACACCTTCGCCAAAAGAGCTACGATAATGACCAGCTTGGTTGTGGTAAACGAATTGCAGGAAAACTAAAAGAACAATAAATTAAAACAGTACCTACAGATTCAATTGGGGAGCAGATAAAAGATGCTTGACCCAGCAAAATGGCAGACATAACAATGTCAGGGAAATTTGCCAGCAATAGTAATCCTATCTCTACAC
This sequence comes from Amniataba percoides, assembly GCA_037176925.1. Classification (NCBI taxonomy): domain Eukaryota; kingdom Metazoa; phylum Chordata; class Actinopteri; order Centrarchiformes; family Terapontidae; genus Amniataba; species Amniataba percoides. The sequence goes on along the minus strand of JBAJHX010000024.1, from coordinate 7,381,365 downwards.
ATCTGCCAGTAGTTTCAGTCTTGTCTGGTCAATTGAAGATACATAAAACTCTTTATGCTTTATGTATCAGAAATATAAATAAGCACTTATTGCACACGGTTTATGACTCTTATTTTGGATAAAAAGTCCTTTTTTTTTTAATTCTCCAGCTGGCACCAGTAAAATCCTTGCAGAGTGCTAAAGCTGCCTTTGTGTCTTTATGCATGACACATCAACATACTGTACTGCACTGATGCATTCATTGATGAACATGAATACATCACTCTAATTCCTAAAATATTAATATAGTATGTACAGTGTTTTATTATGTTATTCTGACATGTTTCTAAATGTTTGTTGGTCTCATAGTTACTACCTTACTGAACACTTTCGATGACAGTATGTAAACGCACATATAGTAACGCTCTTTTTGAACACATAACCTCCAGTTTCTGTTTGTTTAATCCGTATCTGCAGTTGGGACACGCTTCAGCAAGTTACCCTACAGTGTCTGCCAACTCTTGCACATGGTGCACCCACACTGCAGTGTTTTTCTCGGGACATCTCTGGCTGCTGGTGATATTCAAAGCATTACTGACCACACAGGCACCCGATTAAGTTTGGCATTCTTCTCGGAGTGACCTGAGCTTTGAATTAAAGATGACCTTATTAGGCAGTGCTCCAGCTGGACCCTGCTGGGTAAAAGTGCACCTACTGAAATGACCTTTTGTGCAAATGGAAAGTTGCGATGCCTCGCTGCACAAGCTGGGCACAAATTGAAAACTTCCTCAAGCAATGCAAAACTGACAGTTCAGTACAGAAGATACTATATTTTCCTCTTTTCATCCAACCATGTATTAAAGGAATTTTAAAAAGCATCCTGAGAAAGTTCATCAGGTCTTTTACAGACATACAGCTCTCTTGGTGTACTTACTACATCAAAACTTTACAAGATGGGAGTTTATATATAGAGTCAATAAAAAACTCAGATTAGAGGCAAAGCTGAAGAATTTTTTTTATTTTAAGGGAGTTCTACATGGGAAAGTGTACCTGAAGTAAACCTCAAGGTGTCTCTGCAACCTATTATACCTTATGTTAATTTTTTAGGTGCAACAAAAGGCGTGAATCAAAGTAAATTATTCTGCTATCCCCATCTCATTGTCACAGTCACAGCTCCGTGTGCGGCTCCCAAATATCTGGCTGCTGTTTGAAGGGACGTCTCTTAGTCACCCGTGAGCCTCTCGCTAGCAAAGACTTTGCCAGCTCACAAGCCGCCTGTCTGAGTGTGCAGCAAAAGAAGCTTGCATTTCCAAATCCAGCCACTTAAAAGGCTTAACTGCACAAGGAGCTTTTGCGGTTAGCATTAGGTGACTGCCACGCTGCTCTGTGATTTGCACACAATGGTGAAAGTACAGTACTCACTGGGGTGTTCAGAACAACCTGGTTACCCTTTGATTACCCACTGGAGCAATTTCACCTTACAATAACATACACAGATAGATTAAATTGTGAGCTTCTTGATGAACTACTTAGGAACTCCAAGTATTTGCTTCTGAAAGATGTCAGTTTTAATCTGAGCCATCATACAGTTAGTTACTGATGCTCCTGTTTTGTCTGTATTTGTCTGTATGTAGAAAAAAAAAAAAAAGAGTCGTTTCACTGTATGTTCTTGTTACGGAGCATCATAAACTAAATGCAATGTAAGTCATTTTAAATAAAGGAGTAAAGAGAAACAATGATGTGTTCAGGGTTATGTTAGTTATGTTCAGAAATCTTTACTTCAGATGTAAAAGGAGAAATTTCTCTATGCATGTGATTTTTGTTTTTTCAGTTCAGTAAATGAATATAAAATTCAATGCCAGTAACGTACGAGCAGTTTGCTGTTGAAGAGTTTATAATAAAGTTACATAAGTGTGGTGTACTTTTTTCAGGTTTTTCAAGGTGAGTCTGTTATTTGAAGCTGAACTCTCCATCATAAAACTTTATTTTCTCCACTGCATTACATCAACAGCTTTGCCTTCTGGAGACATAATAACCTCGGAGGTTCAGCAGTTCTCTTTTGCAGCTACTAAGGTCAGTACTAAACAAAGGGCTAAAGTCCATACTTATTCCCGACTGACTCCGCTCTTCCCCTGACTCTGCACATGGGACTCTGCTGGATCAGCAGCATTTCAGAACTCAATAAAGGACAGTAATTCAATGACTTCATCATCAATCAAAGCTGTGCTGGGCTAATGCTGGATACATAAGCTCGATGGTGACACTGTAAAGTATGAAACGTTGGTTTATCCGTGTGCATTCATTCGCCGATAAGACGCAGCTGATGTCTTTGAGTTCTCTTTCTGTCTGAATATCTGTCTCTTTCTTGTTGTGTCTGTGTCTCTCTATAACCCTTCATCTTTTCTCTGTGCAGACTATAGTTTGTTTCAAAGGTCAGCAGTGCAAGTCAATCATCCTGGCAGAAGAAACATGAGCATATCACGATCTGTCAGAAGTTGGGCGGGTGAGTGATGTATCCTCCTGCTAACGGCGATGAGAAAGAAACAAACCCGAGGCGGCAGAGTACGCTTTGTTCAGAAATGTCATCTACACAATATAATCATACAAACAGTACACACACACACGCTGGTACACATCAGAACAGCTCTGCATTTTCTCATTAAAGAGGTTTAGCTTCCTACTGATACAGGAGTCCAGAAATGAAATGTCACCACTGTCAAAACTCACCTGAAACTAATTAAATATACCAGAATCAATTTCCAATTTACACGCGATTAATGATTTGTTTTATGAAGTGTAAAATGTAACAAATTAGAATTTGACTGTTTTCGTGCTTGCATATTTATGAAAGGTCATTTTGAGAATTAAACCTCAATATAAGAAAGGTGTGAATTATAGACCTCTTAATTAACAAAGTATGTGTAGTGTAGTTTAGTCATGAATAATGCAAATGCAGAGGTGCGTCTGCTAACTGTCACCTGTCTCGTCTTTTCTAACTTCTTCTTTGACATCTCCTCCTTTCTCCTTCCTTTCTCTGCATACGTTACCCCTCTCTTCTTTCACTCTGTACCTCCCAATCCTGGCAGGGCCTCTGGCTGGATGTCCCACTCTTAAATCACCCTTATCCTCTCAAGCACTTGGGCGACCGTCAGCAGACAGCCACTCAGAGATTTGCAGAAAGAAAGCAATGCAGGGAAGGAAGGAAAAGTGGAAGAGTATGACGAGGAGAGGTGACGTGCAGGTGGAAAAATACAAGGTTTTGGGTTTCATTTAATTCACTTTGGGCCACAGTCGGCAGAGAAGAGAAAGGAAATACATGCCGCAAGAGGAGAGCAGGGAATTAATTAGATGAAGAGAGAAAAAAGGGTTTGATAAGTAAGTTAGAGGAAAGAAGAGATCTCGGAGAAAGTGAGTGTGAAGGGCGAAGTCGGAGAGAAACCTTTGGCATCATTTCACCTAATAAAAACATCTTTGTGTTGGCTGAGAACGCGATGGGCCGTGTGAAGGCCCCTGCGGACCAGGCCACGGCACCACCTTGCATTATCAGCATTTACACCCACTGTCTTTTGTGAATATTAAACTTTATGTAGCGGCTGATTCTGGGCACAGCTCTCATTCCCTCCACTAATAAAGAACATAAACTTTAAAGGAACAGTTTGACATTTTGGGAAATGTGCTTTATATGCTCTCCTGCCTGGAGTTAGATAAGAAGATCAATACGACTGTCATGTAATCGAGGTTAATACTGAGCTAAAACCAGCAGCCCCTTAGCTTAGCTTAGCATGAAGAATGGAAACGGGGGGAAACAGCTAGCCCAGCTACCGCTAAAGCCCAACAAAGAACACATTTTATGCTGTTTATTTAATCCTTACACAACACACAGATGCATAAATTGCTGTTTTGGGGGGGGGGTTATGATAAATCTCTGCTAGTTGCCTGGCAACTGCTCCCGGTCAAGAAATAGTCCCATACAAACCCCACAAGAAACTGCAAACCTTTGTTTTTTAAACTTAAACTTTTGTTCAAACTAATGAGATAAAATGTGGTAATTAGGGAGGTGTCTATAGGCACATTGTGTTACCTTTGAACAGAACCAGGCTCACAGTTTCCCCATTTACAGTCTTTATGCTAAGCTAAACCATCTATCTTCATTATAAGTGCAGACATGAGAGCGGTATCAATCTACTCATCTAACTCTACAAGAAAGCAAAATGTACAAATATTCTATTGGCTTTATCTTTGTCCTCAGTCGTCAACTTTAGCGTATCTTACCAAACACAAGACACTTGAATGAAGTGTGCTCCAAGTGATTAGCGAGGAATAATAATATTTCTGGAGCTATCACCTTGCTGGTAGGTGGAGGAGGTGGAATAACTATTCATTCTCTGTCACAGCCTCTATTAGAAGCACTCCAGAAAGCTGGTGGGCCCACTTAGCGATGTAATAAATACTCTGAGAGCCGAGGGATGGTGGAGACAGAGGATAGGACTGGAGATGAGGGCTGATGAGGAGATGAGAAAGATTTGCAAGGCAGAGGAGATGAGAGGAACTGAGACAGGAGAGGGAAAGGTGGAGACTGTTATGAAATGAACACAGCAGTGCGTAGAAGTGAGGAGATTGCAAAAGAGACCCCGGTTGTAAAACATATTTAATCTCCCCCTCCTCCTCATCCTTCTTCGTCTGCAGGATGAGGAGTGGTCGAGGCTGCCAGCGGGGGCTTGGCAAACACTGATCTCCGCGGCTGATGCAGCTCGTGGATTGCTTTCTTTCCCGGCTCAGTTTTGTCTGGACGGCCATTTGCGTGAATTATGACCCAGCCCCCAGCAAGACACAGCAAACATCTGCTCGTTGATTGGCTCATAAATTCACGCGGCACCTCGACGCCCACCATCCATTGTGTTGTCTGTGGTCAAATAGAAACAACAAGGGGCCCGACCTGCCAGCCTTGTTCCAGGTCTCTGTGGCGACGGCCAACAAAAGGTAGCCTTAATGCGTCTTTTTGTCCTAACTGCTGCTGCAATTAAGGACATTGTTGAAGCTCGTTTTGAAAATGTTAAAACTGAAGAGAGATTTAGGTCAAGTGGGGGAGTGAAAACTGACTGAGAAAAAGTCTCAGTTTGAAGTTCAGCTCCACTTTTTAATCAATCAGCAACAAGTTCACTTCTAGATTACCAAAACAGCAACTCCAGGGGCCCAGAGAGTTTCAGGAGTACTGTGTTCACTGGTTTGTGATAATTCGACTGATATATAAATATTCACCACTACTCACATGATAAATGTCTTAAGGGTGGGTCATGTTTTACTTGCCACCTTCAAGAAAGTTCTCAACCTTCAATTATGCACTTATGTGATTTAATTTTAAGATATGATCTTGAACATTTACATTAAAATAAATATCTGGCAACTTTCCTGGATAATTGTCAAGCGGTGCACAGTTAGGCCTTAATCAAAGCTTTTACCGCCAGACACTTGCACTACAACTCAGCTGTGTGTGAAACATCGTACTGTTTGTTCCAGCCTCTGCTAACAGTTACTGTGGCCGAACAAACACAGAAAAGATCGAAGCCCACCTACGATGACATTCAAACTTAAGTGAAATCTAAAACACACCTAAATAATAAAATAATTACTTATGTTGAAAGAGAGTGGAATCTTTGACATCATAACTTGAACCTTAATGTTTAGTCCCACTGCTTGGAAAAGTTCTTTTGCAAAGGGAATATGAAAGATATAAGATAAAAAGTTAAAAGCTAAGGAACTGTAAACCATACAGACAAAAAGAACAATAATTAAGACAAGTAACAATACCAAAACAAGTACACCTAAGATAAAAAATAGACACTGAATTAACAAAGGAGTCATTTGCAGCACTAAAAACTTCACAACAGTCCTGAACTCTGATTTCACATTCATCCGTTTGAAATCCTTTTTCTAGCGAATGGAGCTGAGTGCATGAGGGCTTTCTTTCTCATCTCTCCTAAACCAGCTCAGGACGCCATGTGCATCCCCCTGCAGCAGGTCTAAGGCCAGGTTATGCTACAGCAGAGAGGGCAAAGGTGAAAATCTGTATGCTGCACAGAGAAGGGCAGGGAAGTGAAGTTAATATGGAGACCCAAGGGCCCCATCATAGGTTAATCCAGCCATGCCTGCCAGCCACCCTGCATCTTCTTGTGATGGTCTCTCCTCCAACAGAGATGATGCAAACCCTCCCCTCTCCCAAACAAAAGGACTCATAACTCCTCTGGCTTGGATGCTGCAGCTCTCGCATTCACCGCATGGACAAAAATATTATAGATGACAACAGCATCGCAGATTGCAAGCATCTTTTTTTTTTTTTTACTTATTTGCCTGCTCCTCATCCTCCTCATTCTTTCCCCCCCAAACACAAACACACACACACGTAATCTTGAACTTTGAGGTCAGGCTAGTTGCAAGAGTCAAAGCTGATTAGAGTCATTATGCAACACCTGCAGTCACGCCAGAATTAGCCTCGTCAGAGAAAGAGACAACTTTCACCCCAAACGCAGCGGTTTGTTTTGAGTCTTTCAACACATTTTTTTCAAAGTAGTCCAACTTCAGGAACAACTATAAAGCGGCCTTTTTATTTAATTAGTTTAGTTTTAAAATGAAAACATGTACTCAGGTGTGTCGCTACCTTTGACTCCGGCTGGCTCGGAGCGGTGGTCGGTGGTCGGTGCAGGTCTCGGTGCTGCGGCTCGTTCTCCTTCTCGCTGATTTCCGTCATGTCTGCTCGGAGGAAACGCTTCACCGCGCGGCAACAATGACACAAAGTCCGCGGCGACAACGAAGAAGTGAGGCGGGGAGCTAAGCACACAGAGGTTTAAACATAGCTACAGTGTCTCATCCAGAGAGCCGGTTTGAACTGTCAAGTCATCTTTCACCCGCAGCAGCCATCTGGGAATTCAGGTTTTATACTCTAATAATGTTTTTCCGTCTTCTTCTCTGGTTAACGAGTCTTAATATGTGCAGAAAACACCGATAAAGACGTATTCAGAGGAGGAAAAAACACCAAGTATCCGCTGTCAGGTGTGCGTTTGTCCGCTTCTCACCGCCTCGCGCCTCTCATCCTCCTCTTCCTCACGCGCTCACGCACGCGCTCTTACAACAACTTTGATTTCGCCGTCACAAAGTGGCCGCGCGCCTCTCGATTGGTCCGCGCTCCTCAAAATACGCAAAAGGGGCTCGAGGAGCGCGTCCGGATTGGTCGAGGAGGCCGTGACGCGCGCAGAGGTGGGTGGCGCCGAGCTCGAGCTTAAATCCTTTAACTTTTGGGAGGCAGATGCGTAAAACGACCTTGATTTTTTTTTTTTTGTGTAATAGCAGGACTCACGTCATCTAAATGTTCTGCTTTGTATTATAAAAGTGGGTGGAAAAAAGGAGAAATAACAAAGTTTGGCGTAATTATTATGAAACATGCAGTGGTGGAAGTAACTACTGTTTTTGAACTCTTAGGAGTCTTGGGCCACTTTTCATACCATGTTTACTTTGCCCATATTTGGTATCTGTTATTTTCCAGCCCAACATAACTTATATGTCATGACGATTTTTCCCCCCTGACATATCTTACTGGAATAAATGATATCATTTGCACTTTGCTTGAATTATTTAATTTGAAGTGCCTTTATACTTCTCCTCCAATAGACTTAAGTATAAATATTATTTACTCTAGTGCGTTTGTCATACATCTGTAGTCATATTAAAAGTAGCCTGTTGTTAATGGATATTTTCATAGAGTTCTTCTCTTATTTGTCTTTTCTGTTTTTTTTTTCAGTTACTCTTCAACACTCCTGCACCACTCTTATTATATGCAAAAAGAGGCTTTTCTTTGAATTAATCGGTGGCATGTTTTCATACAAAAAGAGCTTCACATAACTGCATCCGGGCTGAATATTTGATGACTGTAGTGTTATTTTTATGTAGTCTTGATCTGGATGTTTGCAGAGGTCATTTATATTGTAAAGAGTTATGAATCTAGTTTACAACTCATAATCGTAGTGTACCAAACTCAGTCAAATAAAACATAATTTCCCAACAACAGAATTGTGCCTTGCGAAAATGCTGAGAAGCAAATGACTTACAGTAACCACAGTGGATAGTCCTAATCAGCTCCAGCTTGATCAACAATAACACTAAAAACGTCCACTTTAATGCATCACGAACAATTACCCAATAATATAATATATAACAACAGTCTTGGCTGTTTGCTTGTACTTGTACTTAAATAATGTTTCAATGCAGTGCTTTTACTTTTAATGGAGTGTCTTTACATTGAGATATTGCCACTTTTACTTTGGTAAAAGGTCCAAACAGTTGTCCCACTATGAGAAGTATCAGTATTCACTAGTATTCACTGTGTTTCTCCTCTCATGTATTTGGGTTTATTCTGATTTGCCACTTCTGATGCTCTTGAACAGTTTCTCCACTGATTTCAAAACCCATTTACTTAAAGCAGCTGAAGGAACCCACTTGAACATTCCTGCTTGGCTAAATCTAGAGTAAATCACACACTTGAAACCAAATAATAGCTTCCTTGCAGGCGCAGGAATTGAAATAAAAGTCGAAAAAGCACATTGTAAAGCATGACAAGCTCACAATGTGTAACACAATCGTCGAGAGCCACAGGCGACCAGACAGACGCAGCAGTCTACAGAGAGCACCAGCAGCCAAGCCTGGGTGGCTGATTCAGCACCAAGGACAGCTCCTCTCTGCTGCCTGCTTGTATATGTGTGTGTGTGTGTGTGTGTATCACTAATTACCAGCCTTCCCTGCATGTGAAGCCAGTTTCACACTCACCCAATTATGTTTATATCTGGACACTGATTCGATTTGAATATCTCCCATCAAATGCGCTCTTTTTTGCCTGCGTACAGTACACAGCATCTTCCACCACCCTGTGCTATGTATAGAAACAACACACAACAAAGGAATGGCACTGACTGCTAATAATTTCTGCCTCTCTCTCTCTCTCTCTCACTCAAGCAGATATGTGAAGTTAACAGCACATTTATGGCATGATAATTAACAAGCCAGATGCTGGGATAAGTGAACGACCATTAAAATTCTGCCTTTGGCGCTGGATTTCATGAATATTAAGAGAAAATTCACAAACAAACCAGTTCATCCTTGGACATGGAGAGTACAAAGCAGACTATCTATCTATCTATCTATCTATCTATCTATCTATCTATCTATCTATCTATCTATCTATCTATCTATCTATC
>JBAJHX010000024.1:7334301-7360777 GCA_037176925.1 Amniataba percoides | reverse complement strand
ACATTATAACATATTAATATTAAAAGTGCTTCCATTGCTAAAGGTTACCGAACCACGTCTTTCCAGTATTCTCCTGTTTGCAGGGAGAGACATTTTAGGATCAAACTGCCATATGGAGTGCCTCTATCAAACACTTTTTTTTTTCTTCCGAGGCCTTTTCAGCTAACTCCTCTCTCGCTGAATGAAGCGGACAATTTCAACCCCTCGTGTGAATTATTGATTCACTTTGGAATTTGGATCCTTGCTGCGAGCTGCTGCATCGCATCCTTTTCATGCACCAGAGCAGAATTTGGCTGCACACGAGCAGGAAGGCTGTAGAGAGCTCGTTGTTTATCGCAACCCTTTGTGTTCGAGGTCACGAGAAACTGAGGATGTGGCGGTCGGTTATAGATATGTTCAAATTATTATATAGCTCAATATAATGGTTTCTCGTTTTAGTCCTGATGATACACTGAAAACATACTTTCAATAACGCATTATTTCTCTTTATGGTCTTAGAAACTGTATCTGTAAAACAGATAAAACAGTAAAACACACAAGACACTGAATTTTCATATGTTTGGTAAGTAAAATAAAAATGTGTTCAAATGTTTCACAGAGTGTTACACCTCTGTGATCTAAGTGGCCCCAGACATAAATAACATCACCATGTAGTATAAAAAGCTGTCAGTAAAGGTCAAGCAAAGGAACATATATTGCTCATATAGAGATAGACCATATATATTCATTTTGGTTAAATAATGTTAATCAAATTGAAGCAAAGGGACACGCCTTACTGTAGTTATACATTTTTCTGCCACAGACTCTAAACAATAAAATATAAAACAGGTTAAATTTGTGCCAGCTCAATAGCAGGAAGATGACTGGGTTGACAAGGACAGATAGATAAAACCACAATAGCACTCATGACATTGAAGCAACCTCCTGCAGTAATGCTGTGTAGTATTTAGCTGAATATGACACTTTTCAGCAGCCATCCTTTGGGCGAGTTAGTACATATACAGCACAAAGGGTTAGACAACCTCCCTAAGGGGCCATTCAGCTTGGCTCTTTGGGATGCTGGCAGGAATGGGAAGCCAACTAACTGCTAAACAGCCGCCCTGAGCAAGCTGCTGCCCATTATGGTGCACGAGGTCGATGATACTCTTGTGTCATTTGAGCTGAGTGTCACGTTTCTCACACGTAACCTACTCCATAATAAGAGATTTTTTTAATATAAACAGAATCCATTCATTTGTGTCAGCTAAGCACTTTAGCTGGGCTTCTAAGAGAAAAAAAAAATCAGCCCTGTCAGCTGAGATGGAGAATAAAAGAAGCGAAGGGTCAGAGCATCAGCTGACTGCAAGCCTTGAAGTCACATTTGGTTTTGTACAGTGTCACTTGGGACACAAAAGGTGGTCAATATGAGAATATATTCTATTAATTTACTACTATACATGTGGAAGAACAGCCAATTTCCTCTAAACTAGAAATCTGAAGGGTCACGAGAATTAACAGGATAAGAAAGCAGAAAATCTGCACCTTTGCTACCTTAAATTGTGTATGTTAGACTCTGGTGTCTACTGATTTTCTTGTAAATTACTCCACAAGTTTGCTGCTGAAAATGAGCCGCATAATGCAAAGAAAAAAAATTGTCTGGCCATAACTAGTGGACTCGCTTGCTTATGTCCCTGTGGTCGCAATAAAAGTTCACAAAGCTTCTTTTGTAACACCTGTGAATAAATGCGTGACATTTATTTTAACATCTACATATTACCTCTAGGAGGGTGTAACTCAGGAAATAACAAGAAAAAACTATTTTGCCAACAGAGATCACCATGATCCACTGCTGCCATCTAGTGTAGCTTTGTAGGAGGGAGCTGTTGAGACTTGCACAAGCAATAACATAACATCTCTACCCAATAAAACAGATATAATGTTTAAAAATCATTTCAAATTATTTAACGAAGAATTTACAAGTGATTAATTACTTTAACTTAACATGATTAGTTTTATTATGTGAAACTGCACTGGTATTGTTACTCATTTTCTTGACCAACAGAATCATAAAATACAGAAATGTGACAAACTTTTCCAGAAGTGAAATTTTTATTTCAACCTTCCAAAACTTCTACAGATTAAAAAAATGACCAGCATGTCACTTTTCCTCCATCATTATCATCATCAATCTTTTTTTTACCTACACTAATTTACACATCAACAGTTTAAAAGGTATCAAAATCTAAAAATTCCCATTTGTATCTGAAAAACAAGGCAACTGAACACTGTACCCTTCTTGCTTTACAATACTTCTTCAGTGGTAATCTTTTTTTTTTCCAACAACAAGGACATATGAACAGCAGCAGATGTATGAAATGTGAAAAGAAAGATAAAACAACATTCGCTGACAGTAAAGACCTTCTAATGTTGCGGGAAAGACAGAAATATTTCCTTAATGAAGGTTAAGGAGGTTGGTATTCTGTGGCGGATCTAGATGACAGCATGGTAACCACTTTCATATAAAACTGTCATCCCATCCCCACAAATGATAATCTGATGATCAAACAGTTATCTGATATTAAAATACAGCTTTAACAGGACAATGATAACTCAGAGAGCCATAGTCTTGTATCCAGTTAAAATTTGTGGCTTGAGTTAAATAAATATAATTTTAAATTTGTTATTTTAAAAGGCATGGATTAAAAAAAAAATATGGAAGAGTATAACAAAGAGGCTTTCTACATAAAATTAAAGGTTGCCAGTGAGGGCGGAGTCCATGAGGTCATCATCTTCATTTCTCATATACATTGGACTTGGCCTTGATGGACGCTCTGAACTTAGCATGGACAAAGATGAATCTGAGGCCGAGATTGGTGACCGGGACCAGCTGTCTGCCTTTAACGAGTGCGAGGATGGCCCCATGGACATAGAGGACTTCTTTTTCTCTTTGTCCCTGTCCCGCTCTCGGTCTCTGTCCCTCTCCCGTTCCCTCTCTTTCTGCTTCTTCTTCTCTTTCTTGTGTTTTTTGTGCTTCTCCCCAGAGCTGAGGGGAATGGAGCTCATGTAGTCCTGGGGGGGAAGCGGGCGAATGGTTTGGTCGTCGTCTGAGCTGGGGCTGTTCTGGTGAGACTTCTCGGCCACCGAGCTGCTGCCTGACTCACTCTCGCTGTCGTGGTTGAGTGGGGTGTACCCCGGCGAGCGGCTGTGGCTCGGGGAGGAACGGTCATGCTTGGGAGTAGAACCACTAAAGAGGGGTGACGCTTTGAGGCTTGAAATTTGGGGACGCATAGAGTCACTGGATCCTTCCCCTGCTTTCTGAAGGGTCACTTTGGCCTTGATGCTTGGTGAACCACCATCAGGTTTACTAATGATAATTTTGGCCAGACCAGTCGCACCCACCCCTCCTGTTTTGGGGTCCATCAGCTTTTTATCCCCACTGTTCCCCCCTGAAACAGACACTTTTGCTTTTGCCTCTTTATCTGATTTTTCTCGCTTGTACTCCCCACTTTGGGAAGATGAGGCATGCTTGGACGGACCCATGTTAGAAGGTCCGCTGTTGGGAACATTTCCAGGACCACCACCACCACCAGGAGCAGATCCCGAACCAGTTCCCCCTACTGGTGGCCCAACCTCACAACCATCCTCCCCAACTCCTCCTCCACCTACACTCTTCAGTTTGTCAATAACTGCTGTGAGAGATGGCTTCTTGTTTCGACTGGGAGACTTCCCTTTGGCATTGGGGTTATTTGCATTGTTTTGACCTGCCACTCCACCACCTCCACTTCCACTTCCTCCACCTCCTCCCCCTCCACTGCTGCCTCCACTTCCACTTCCTCCTCCTCCTCCACTTCCTCCTCCCCCTCCACTGCTGCCTCCACCACTCCCATACTGTGACTGGGAGCCTCCTGAGAAAGCCATGGAACCAGAGGAAGAGGAGGAGCTGGAGGATGATGAGGAAGATGTTGAACCAGAGGAGGAACTCCCACCCATTGGTTTCTGGGAGCTCATACCTCCACCAGATGAAGACTTGGACCCTCCTGAGCTGCCACCTCCTGAGCCCATCGGTGATTTAGCCTTAGAGGAAGGGGGTGTTCCTGGAACCTGGGACTGCTGCATTTTCATAGGGGAAGACATCTTGTCACCAGAGCTACTGGAGCGGGAGTGAGAAGGGGAGATGTTTGGCTTTATATTGGGATTCATAAGAGACCCAGGAGGTTTGCCCCCTTGAGGCTTACTTTTGTTACCACTTCCAATTCCACTCCCACTGCCTCCAGGCCCTGACAGCCCATGTTTGGTGATTGGGGAGGATCCTGGTTTGCCAACACCCATTCCTTGAGAAGAGCCTTTAGACTGGGATGGCCCACTTCCGCCACCTATTCCAGTACTCCCTGGCTTGGAGCTGTTGCCTTGCGTGTTGGAACCTTCCTTGGATTTGATCTTGCCAGAGGAAGATGAGTGAGAATGATGGCTTTTGCTGCTGCTGGTTCCCCCCGCTCCTCCTGTGCTGCTTGTGGCCGAGCTGCTGGAGGTGTAGCCACTATGAGATGACGTTTTCCCCCCAGTTATGGTCCCTTTTGCAATCTGAATGGTGATTTTGGGAATTGGAGGAGTGGCACCGCCGGGAGGAGTTTGAGAACGTCCTGAACTACCAGGAGACTTCGAGCCTCCCCCACTTATGCTTCCCCCAGAGCCTGAGCCACCACTAGGAGGTGTATATGGTCGTCCTCCTGAGCTGTGAGACGGGGACTTTCCATCAGGGTCCAGTTTTTTACGTTTGGGAGGCTTTTCTTTAGACTTTCCCTCACTTGAAGGGGTCCTGCTACGTTTGACCTGTTTGGCCTCTGTTGAACTGCTCCCCATCCCCATGCCAGAACTGCTTCCCCCACTACCCCCATTCTCATCCTTTGGTCGCATGAGTCCTGATTGCTGTTTAACTTTGGGTTCTGCACTTTTAAAGTCACTGCATGCTGCCCCAAGACCCATTATGAGGGGACTCTGGGACCCTCCACCATGCGTGTCTCCCAGATCAGGCGCTTGCCCCAGAAGTGGTTTCCCACTACCACTACTGCCTCCAAAAACCATGCCCATATCAAAATGATCCTTCAGTGAGGCCTCAGGGGTGCTCTGCCCATGTGGAGTGGGATTTTGAGGTGTTCCTGATGGGGTATTCTGCTGGCTACCTCCCCCAAAACTCTTGACCAGGTCGATATCACCATCAGCACTTGGGGAGCTGTCATCAAAGTAATTCTGTGGGAAGCCATGGCCTGAGGTCAAGAGGTCAGGGTTGAAGTCAGCAGCATCAGGGAAAAAGTTGGTGGAAGAAGAATCGCTGGTGGGAGTAGCAGCAGTTGCAGCTGCCTCAGCAATCAGGTCAGCAGCATCAGTAAAGGGATTCTCATTGCTGTTGGTATTGAAAATGTCAGCCGAGTCAAACACTGCACTGCCCTGACCTGAGCTGGAGGAGTCACGGATGGGGGTACCTAAGGGGCCTCCATCCTCCCCACCACTGCCCATGGGGTGCTGCCCATGGCTCCCACAGCTACCTTTGCCTGTTTGCTCTGGCAAATCTGACAAGATTTCTGTGATATCAGGTCCGATGCTATCTGAGCTAGAGAGGCGGCCCATGCGAGATGGCACAGTACCTGGTGGCTGCTGTTGCTGGGACTGGACATGAGACTGTGAATAAGGCATACTGGGACCAGAGGGTGGTGTTCCACATTGGCTAGGTGCAGGAGTGATACTATGTGGTGTGTCTAAGCCATCACCAGTCAGATTAACATCAAAGATAGAATTCTGAGATGCATCCACATCCATAGAGAGGAGCTCACGGTGGAAATCATCCTCATGAGTGACTGGATGGTGCTGGTGGTGCTGAGGCATTGAAGACGCCTGTTGTGATTTCATGCCTAAAGCACCACCTCCACCACCTGCTGCAGTTCCAGGCAACATGTTGCCCTTTTCTGTCACCCGTGGGCGCCTCTTCTTTATTTTCGTGCTACCTGCGGGGCATGTTCCACCTATGCCCTCTGTCCGTGGGGAGCCAGATGAAGAATTCTGCCTCTCTAATGGACTAGAACCATACAGTGTCGCAAAATCTTGCGTGGGGTTGTCTTTCAACAAGTTCATCAACATAGGATGGTTTTTGGTGTTGCTGGCAGGTGAAGATGTCGGGGGTGGAGTTTGGTGGGGTTGTGGTGCATTCTGGGAGCTGGGACTAGAACCCACACTTCCAGTTATCTGTAATAGGCTTGTCAGTATGGGATTCTGGGTGACTTTGTTGTAGTCATCTGAATGGCCTTGACCAGCCTGTTGCTGCTGATGCTGTTGCTGTAACTGCTGCTGGCCAGCCACCCCTCCTTGAGTTTGGCAATCTCCTCCTTGAGCTTGCCTCTCTGCTCGGGAAATCCCAAACAGAGAGGTAATTGGACCTGTAAAATTAGGTCCACCAGGAGGTCCTCCTCCAGTAGGCGTGCTACCCCCTGTGAGCCCAGGCAGTCCCATAGGGTTAGTACCATCGCCAGCTGCCATGTTGTAGGTGGGACTACCGGATGGTGGCAGGTTATTCTTCACCATGATCTCCACTGTCTGTGCAATGAGTGAGAGGGCTGGAGTGTCTGCCTGGATGGTTTCTGCTTTCCTCCGAATGGCACGCATAGTTACAGGGATGGACATGCATCTATGAAGAGGACGAAAAATTAGCATAACAAAACATACTGTCTGGATTTATGCACTTAGGAGGAATTAACATCTCACCTCTGGACTACTTTGGTGATGAAGTCATCAGTGCAGATCAGAGCATCTGAAAGTCCTTTATACAGCTTGCAGGATACCTGTCTGGAGTCAATCACCTCCATCACCACTACAAGGAGGAAATCAGACAGATAAATCAGATAAGCAAAAGACTGAAACTGCAACCAATTGTACAATTTCTCCACTGTGCTATCACTGCCACTAAAGGTTATTGGTTAAGTAATATCAACACATCTGGATTAGTGAGAGTTTGTCAAAGTGAGTGCTCACCACAGACTAATGATTCATTGACTGGATGCTGGAACGAGACGCTGAAACTTGAGTCAGTGAGAGGGCAAACTTCAAATTGCAGCAGGCCTGCACTGTCTGAGGGAAGAACAATATAGATGCTACACTTGTCACATGTAATTTTCATTAGACACACAAAAACAGAGAACATGTTGTTGACTGACCAAATAGAGTGATTCAGCAGCCAGGTACATACCTTCTTTGATGGAAGTTCGCTTCACACAGCTACCAATCAAGGTGTTATAGGCTGCCTGGTGCCGGATGATATCCAACAGGAGTGGCACTTGTGCTGGGTGACGGAAGGGGATCTTTGACACAAGGGTTCCTTGAAGAGAACGACCGTCTTGCACTGGAGCATCGCCATTTAGGAAGTAACAATGCTGCTGATCTGGCAACACCTGTGTAAAGCATAAAGACAGTGTCTTACACAAATAATGTTTTGTATAAATTGACAATTCAATGTTTTCTTTTGCAATAAAAGACAAATATAGTCTTTCATATGTAGCAAAGTATCATTTATAGATCTATTTGAAGAATGAAAGGAATTTCATTTAACAAAATTTCTGCTTGAAGACATGTCAACAACATTAAAGAGATGTTGTCAATCAGAACACATCAAGAAGGCAGAGCAAAGTATATAAACAAAAAGCTAAGGCATAATTCAACATATTAATGATGTGTGTGGAAGCATCCCATGTGAGTCTGCTCACAGCATAGAAGTGCATGTTGTGGGAGGGCGGTGGCGTGGAGCCGCCTTCCTCCAGGAGCTGAAGCTGGCTCTGGACAATTAACTGGTAGAGAGGTGAGAGGCTGGGGGAGCTCTCAAACACTGGGATTGCTGTGAAATAAAAATGGAGAGAGAGGTTTAAGTCCAAATGATCAAACTAAGTGAGAATAGTTTTTTAATTACATATTTCTGACTTAAAAATAAAGTGTTTATGAGTTAAACGCACATGTAGCACTGCTCATCCTCTGAATAAAGGACAGTGAAAAAGGCATGGGACGGTTCATCTTGAGGAAAAAACAAGCTGGCAGGTCCACACAGTTGGAGTTGGTCACATTGGAAAAGGAAGGTGTTCTGCAATACAACACAAATATATTCCTCAGATGCCTCACTCTTTTCTCAGTACTTATTCTGCACTTGGACGTGAAAATGTTGGTGCACATGCATGTTCAATAAGTCTAAATTTTGTTTTTCATGCTGATATTCCTTACATAGCTGCATGCTTCTTGCAGGACTTTATAAGTTCTCCAGTAAAGTGAGATTCAATTCCTTACCCCTTGTTGTCCACAGGGTGGGAACCAGTGATGAGTGGAGCGATTGGAAGCTTGTAGACGGTGGAAGTTCCCTCGATTGTTACAGACACACTGACACCCAGAGAGCGTGGAACTGCAAAAATTATTCAGATCATACAATGATAGTTACAATCCCTATGGTAAATCACATGTCAAGTTGCTGGTGTAAAATCCCATCCTTACCCAATATGCATACATTTATGAATTTATGCACTTACCATTGTTATCTGTTAAGTTGAGCTGCGTGCCAGTTCCCTCTTCAAATATGTCATAAGGGGACACGTAACACTGAAGAGTAACAAGGTGACCACCGCTCCGAGCTGTGAGCAAGCCTACACTGCCATGAAGAATAGTCTCCACTGTGTTAGCATTGGTTGCTAACCTAGAAAACACACACCAACCAAACATTATTGCATTAAGGAGATACTCAAATATGTCTTTACTCTCAATTATTACTTAACACTACAAATTAAGTTGATGTATATATGACCAGCTGCACTGATTTATCACATAGCCTATGTTCTATTGATATTACACTCTTCAAAATCAGGAAGTAACCAACCATGCTACACCATCACCACCAGTCTTCCTGATCTTACAACAGTCACAGGCACAGCACCCCCCAGCGTTTTCTAAACACAAGCACCTCAAAGATAGCAACATAATAAAAACATATTTTGTGAACTTACCTAAACATGTGCATCATCTTGGTGAGATCAAGCTCCAAAGACTGCAGTGCTATATACATCTTTGTTTTCAGCTTACTGGAGCACAGAAATGAATAAGATGATTAGACAAAACTGAGACAAAAACTAGAACAATCACGAACAATCAAGACATGTGGTTTCTGGGATTCGCATAATGTTACCCCTTCCTAGCAGTAAAAAGCATTTTTGCTTTATATCAAAGCTCAAATGGCTGCTTTTACTTTTCAGAAAATACACTGTATTCAGTCAATCTGATAGTTGTTTGAGATAATTCTACAGATATAACAGATTATTTGGGTTTATAACACCTAAGCAATGGAGAGAAATGATTGATCTGACATTCACAAGTCTACTTACTTGTCTCCTGGAAGCTTATAGAGTTCGACCAGTCCCTTCAGGTGTTTGGAAAACTCTTCAAAGTTCTTCTCCCTGATGTGAGGCAGGAGAAGAGGAGGTGTTGACAACTTTCAGGTAAATGCAAGTACAAATACATTACAGTCTGTGTTGCTTATCATACAGCAGCCTACAGTGATTTCTACTCACCGTAGATGTTGAATCAGCTCAGGGCAACTCTGTGACCAACAAATCAAGAAAAGACACATATAATACACTTTGTATAATAAACCTTTTCACCACATGGTTGAACTGATGGCATTAATTAAAAGAGTGAAAGGCAGTAAGCTTGTCTGGAACCATTTAAAGAACGTCTTAAATCTTAATACACATTTATAGAGTTCATGATCAACAAGACTGTCAGTTTTGCAGAGTTGTAAGGAAGTTGCAGTGAACTAACCGTAGGATTTTCTCCCTGATGAGCCACCTTGACATCCACTAGCAGGCCACTGCTGTCCAGCTGCACCTCCACATAAAACATGTCTGATGTGATGTAACACTCTGTCCCCGATGGGCTAAGGTGAGAGCCGAGCCTGTTCAGAGGAGAAAAAAAATGACAGAGAGGGAGTCAATTTAAAAACGGTTTTAGTATCTTTAAAAAAAAGTCCACAATCCATAATTAAAGAAAATATAACAATAACAGCATGAAACGTTTTCAGCGGTTCAACTCACATGTTTTGCCGAGCAATGGATTCAAGACGATCTGTCATGGAGGGCAGAGATGAAACTGAAAATGAAAGCGGAAAAATTTCATCTTAATAATAACGTCATCAAATTGTTGCCCGATATTCGTTCTATCTACAAACATACCTGCATGCTTGATGCTCAAAGCAAAAGCTAAGCAAAGCATGCTGCATTCAATTAAAGGTCACTTATAAAAATTTACATTATTAGTTATTAGTGTTTGTCAGTTCCAATGGCCCTTTTCACAGAAATTAGCTACAGCGTTCTACAGCTCTTTTCAGGGTTTTCCCTTGTCACATGGTCAAAAATAACACATTCTAATAGAAAACACTGCCCTGTACTCCCTTGTGTTTCTGGCCTTTCAGCTGACTGTCTCACCTTTCAGCGCTCTCTGCAGGGTCTCCAAGCAGGTGAGCAGGAGCTGGTGACCTGCGGTATTCATCGCACCACGTTTCTCCTGAGACGTTGGGAAGAAAAACAGAGTTATAAGATACAAATACTTAGCATACAAACATAGAAGTGATCAACAAGATTTGGTGTTCATGTGGGCTCTTCACTGGCTTAATAAGTACTGACTATTTACATGTCAGTACTACAGTTTCACTGGCCCGGCTGGTAATTATCCAAGTAAAAACTTGTTTGTTCAATTAAGTGATCACTTGGTATAAATGTATAACAGGTTGGTAGAGTCCCACCTGAGGGTACTTCAAATATGTTTTTTCCAAGATGCACTGCTGGGTCTTTTTGCATATCATACTATACATGTGTTCATCTTAATGAAGGGGGAGAATGCACTTTTATCTCATAATGAACAGATCATGTACTTCTTTGCTTTATTCAGAGTTCAGTTTGACAGAACTTATTCTCTCTAGCAGCTTGATCTGGGAAACCTACTGACATGTTTTTCCTGCCATTCCTGCTGTTTGTTGTGCCTTGTCAGCTCAGGTATTAACATAGCACCTGAGGGGCATCTAATCTGTTTGGTTTGTCAAGGCACAACCAGGAGGAGCGATACCTAATCACTACATCTACTGGTTCCTGGCCCCCTGCCCCCCATCTTCAATACCTGTAGCAGGTTTAAAGAGTGCACTTTGTGAATTCAAACAGCTTATTTTCCCTGTGTGAAATGTGTCCCCATCTCACCATGGCCTGACGCACAACCTTGCAGGTCTCCTGCCATGGCCGTGAAGCATTGTGTTTGGCATGAAGCCTCTCCAGCAAAGCAGTCATGCGATTTTGCTTCTCTGCCTCTGAAAGAAAAAAAAAAAACAAGAAAAAGCAACATACATTAGTTAATAGTTAAACAAAAACACAAACAAAATACATTCATTGTACCGAATTTCAGAGATATTCACAGTTCCACTGTTTCCATCTCCTCTTATTCCTGGTCTGTATGTTAGTTTTCCTGCATGTTCAACACGCATTTCAAGATGAGCAAAGCAAAATGCATGTCGTGAAAAATACCAATCATTCAATATAATGTTCACAGATCTAAATACCGGTATATATAATAAGATCTAAAAATATATAAAAACTGTAATGATATAATAGTAACTGAGTGACAGTATCTACCACCCACTTTTTCTTTTTCCCACAGACACCAGTTCATACACCTTTCCAAGTCAAATGTAAGCACTTTACAAGGATTTTCAGGGTTAATTTCCAGGTTTTTCCCATCACCTTATGGCTATAGTAAACTTTACTATTTCCTTATCTAAAACGCAAACTAATCTCTCAGATAGAGATTGACTGTACTGATGCACTTAGAATTACAAACACCAAAACAAAATCCAATCACTATTTAAACCTTTACAACTCTACAATTACAATTCAAGCATTTTCAAGTATTATATAAGTATTATACAAGTATTATACCCTGCAAAACATTTTTATTTACATTTAATTAATCAGTATATTTGGCTGTAAACAAAGTACACCACAAACGTCAATATCTCCCTAAAATCAGTTGCAAAAAAGAAGAAAAAAATATTTAAGTATTTATTGCAGGATTGTTGTATTTGACTATATTAGTTTTAATCAAAAGAAAGACAAGTACAAAAAATATTGTGCTTCTATATAAATGTGCATTGTTATTTTTTTTTATAACAGGCTCTTAAAATAGTAGTATTATTATATATCATTAATATTTAGTTTTTTTAGATGGTGATTTCAAAATATACGTTTCCAAAGCAACTTAAAGTACAGGTAGATATATTTAGCAATAAAACCACAGATTTCTCCACATTTGTTTTCTTTTGTATGAGAACAAAACCAAAACAAATGTACCAGCTTTTTTCCCCAACAGCCCCCAACAGAGGCACACGTCTCCAAAGTTGATCTCAATCGTGATTTAGCTGAGGCATCAAGGACAAACATAAAGTCGTGGATCAGTCAAGTAAGTTATCGACCACAAATGAGGCTGTATCAGTCTTAAACCTAAAAGTCTTGTTATCTCGATCTGTCATGATGAGCTACTGCACTGCTAAAAGTGTTAGCTCATGTTGTGTAAACATGCATAAAAGTATACTATATTGTTCAACACTTCTAACAAAAATAAGACACTTGTTTGGTACAAATACAATCACTTTCAGAGACTCTGTAGTGTCAAATATTAGTGTTTATGCAAAGTTGATGTTAGCTTCCGACTGGCTAACATTAGCATTGACATTAGCTAAAAGAGCTATCTGATATAATTTCAAACACAACACCCACCCAAGTGATATCAACTCGGTTTTAATAGAAAGGCTTAGACTAGTCAATTCAACCCAAGCTGTGTGATATAAATAAAACTTAGATGTCATGAACAGAAATAGTTAACGCCACATAGCAGGCTAAGTTAGCCGCCGCTAGCTCGAGGGCAGCAGGACGACATAAATTAAACGAAACAACAACAAAACGAGCCGAAACGCTACATCAGATCTTACCGGTCACCTCCTCGGGTTTGACCCTCTCTCCGTGAGTCCCGCCCGGTTGAACCGAGAGAGAAAGCTCCCTCGCCGGGCTGCTGCAGCCGCTGCTCGGTACAGAAACACCAGGCCCCGCCGCCATTGTCCCCCGGTGCCCGCTTCGCTCTGACCTCTCCCGGCTTCCGTCCCGCAACAACCATCCCAACCCCGGAGCTGCTGGTTAGTTTCTATTTCTCACAATAATCCTACACACATGTTGTCCATTTAGTTTTTATCTTTTTCATTACATGCTATGTATATTTGTTTAGCGTTTTAACAAAAAAAAGTAAGTTTAAGATTTATATTAAGGTTGTATTTGCATTTTTGCATTGTTCCTGTAGCAGTTTCTTATTATTTATTATCAATTTGAGCAGAAACGCGAAATGCATTTGGTCCTTCAATTCCAACAATACAAACCCTTTCCTTGATTTGACTGCTTCAAATAAAAGACAATGTCTGCAGAGGACTCCAGATGGCGTGCGATGGCCGCAAGTAAATGATTCATGATTTGCCAAGAGCATCACAGCAGCCAAAATCTAAAGGAAGACTGAAATATTCATGTTAATCGAGTTAAAAAACAGAAAATGCAGAAGTATTAACGAGCTGATTGTCTTTTTGTTTTTGTGTGTGTGTGGTTTTTTGGTTCCTACAATTTGTACTTTTTATACCCTCATTTATAAAGCAGTCACATGAAGCGATAGATAATTAAGCAGCAGATGAAGAAATTTTAAACAGCAAAAGCAGCCTGCCGAAAACCACACACACACACAAACACACATGCACGTGCACACACATGCACACACCTGAGCCTATTGTACAGCTGAGCCTGTGGCAATGAGAGCTCTCTGGGGAGGATTTTCCCACCAACCATTATGACCTGCCTAAGAGAGGGAGCAGGAGTGTGTGCATGAATACATGTGCGTTTGTGCATATGCAAAAAATATATTTGTGTGCACGGGTATAAAACCACACACACTCACACACAAACACACGCATACACACAGTGGAGATAGCTATAGACAGCAGTGGAGATGGAGAGGGACCAGATTGGCATCGTCTGAGACAGTAGACAGACCCACAGATAGACATGAGAAAAGAGGGGAGGTGCCGCTATGTAATTGATGTGCCCACCAGGAGCTTTAGCTGGCTGCCTGGCATGGGAGAGGAGGTGGGCACCGCTGCCAAGACAGCAGTAGGAGAAAGGAAAGGGAGGCACGGGCCTTGGGGAGCACAGTAGCGGGCTGAAACCGTGCCCATCAATCAGAGGCTAGTTCACCTTGCCATGCCAAGCGGGACCCCCCTCTGTGCCGAGGGAAGGGGGCGGCACAGGGAGTGAGGCTGGCACAGTTGCTAAACCTTCCCTAATCCTCCTGGTGGGTGTATCAGTGCCACGTCCGAATGGCAGCAGAGTGGACGGAGCCAGACATGGAGGGGGTGGAAGAGAAAAGAAAGTTCAGCCCCTATTCTGAAAGAGGTGTCACTTCATGTTGTTAACATCCTGATGTATATGCATGTTAATATTATTCAGGGCTGAAAATGCCACAGCTTCTCATAAAAAACAAAAAGCTTATCCTGCCCATTCTAGTACGCAGACATTCTTAGTGCTGGCTTCCGGAAAGACAAAATTAGATCGGTCTGCCACTTAAATGCCATGCCATGTTCTGTATGAGTTTTGCAAGTGGGCCAATTGTTACGTTAAATGATTTGCATGTTAAGTTTTTCTCACAATTATCAATTTATGCCTGATAAAAAAGACTGTTTTAACAATCGAGGGCAGATGATACTGTAACACAAGGAGTCCAGGGTAGAGTATATTTAAAATGATCCGTGTATATATATGTATATAAAGACCTGAACAGTAATATACACACTCACACACACACACCTAAATATAAATACTAAGTGGTGGGTAGCAGATATACTCCTGATTGTTCTTATTCTTTTTTCTTACCTTCCTTATATTGTAAAAATCTCACGGTGTTGAAGATGACTGCGTAGCTTCGTGTGCATTTGATTTCCTCTGCATGTTTCCAGTTTTAACACAGGGGATGGAGACGTGCGAACAGCTTGGCAACCCTGTTGAGTGCTTTGAAGTTGACTACCCTCCTTTTTCGCCATCTCTCTAGGTGAACTTGAAATTTACCTGCTGTGAATAAAGATAGCCTATTTGATGCATGTGCGCCTCCTTGACAATTCACAGACAGAATTAACTAGAAAATGCAGAGAACAGATCTGCTATATGGTTTCGGTGGTTGGCATACAGGCAGTTTTATTAAGCCGACTCTTGTATAATTGTGCCAAACAAAAGGGATAGTGTGAGCCTTTTGCTTTTCACCTATCATACAAGTTTTAGATCAGTGAGCCTGAAGGCTGGAAACGGTCCAGAAAAACAGTGAAGCATTATCAGGACACAGTTTCTGCTTCTTTGGCACCGAGTGCCTTGAAGTGCAAGGGCAGCTGGGAAGACTAGCTGGGAGGGTGGTGGAGGGAGGGGAGGGAGAGGGAGAGAGAAAGGAGGGGTCGGCCCTATAGGACCATTTGTGATGAGGCTCATTTGCACAACGGCACTTAATTGGCTACAACAATTAATTAATGTGTTGGAAAGTTGGCACAAAAAGTTCATTTAAGAGGGTTTTAATAAGCAATTAGGGAGAAGTAACCAGTGAGGTAGAAGCAAGCACAAAAAAATATGCTGAAATCTCTGAAAGTATCAACTCCAGCTAGGACTCTTTGGGAATAATGTGCCATATCTGGAAACCGGGATGTGGTTTTGCTATTATGGGTAGTTACTGCGCATCCCATTGTGAGCACTGATGACATTAAGATACATTATTTTTACCCCATACTTTTACAACCCCAACTGTTCATGGCACCCACTTTCCAAAAACAGCATTGTCTCCTCTCCCCTTCATTCTCCCTCCCACTGTCTGCCTCCCTCTCTCTTTCTCACTCTGTGTATGAAATATCGCATGACTAATGAGTGGAGCAGGTTGAAATCCTGGGGAAGATGTCCTTGGAAGACGAATGCATTTTCAGCAGAATAATTAACTTAATTAACAAATTCACATGCATATTCATCAGCCTATTAATGTCTCCTCTGCGCGGCTTGATGAGCAGTGGGGTAATAACCATCTCATTTGCATAGCCTGTTCACACGGCTCCCCGTTTTAAAGACAAAATAAGGGAAGGAAGAGCAGGGAAGGAAGAAGGAAGAGAGGAATCGGGAAAAAAAAGAGACAACAAATAGAAAACAAGGGAGAGGCGCAGCGGGGTAACGCGCAGAGGTGAGGAAGTGACGTGGGCTGGTTGGAAATAGGCTTACAGTTTATCTGACGGATGGGTGACATGAGGAGGGACGGCAAACATGAGACCCAACAGATTGACTCCATCTCTCTCTTTCTCATCCCTCCAGTCAACCTTGTAAACCATCTCTCCCCCCACCTCCTGCTGTTCCATCATCACCATTTCCTTGCATCCATGCCATATTATTCTCTGTCTCTCTTTCTCTTTTTTAAGCTTTTTAATGACCCTTTTAGAGTTGCATCCATGTCAGGGTAGAGTAATATCAGCCCTCAGATGTTTGTCTTGGTAAATGGTTCCTATACTGTTCAGCGGAAAAAAACATGATCATATCGGCGTGCCCTCTCCGTGTTTCTCTTCCTCTCGGCCTGTCTGTCTCTTTCTCCCCTTCCTACAGTCTCTCAGGGGGAATCTTCTTGGCATTGCTCCACTCCTTTCTTCTCCACTGCCAGGCTGCTGCTGCCGTCTCTACTCTGTTACCACTGCCTGCACACAACCTGGTGCTCCTAGCAACGCCACCTCTCTCACATGCACTCCACATGGCGGTCCGAATGGCGTGCTCGCCCGAGTGTGTGTGTGTGTGTGCTAAACACACTTACCTCATGTTTACCGTAGGCTTATTGCCACTCTTATATTTGTGTCTGTACTAACACAAATCCTAGGTCTACACCGCATGTAAGCTCGATGTTTATTCTGCCACTTTGAAAGAAAACAAAAGGAAAATGGCAAAGGCAAATTCAGTAACCCTGCATGCTGTCAATACCTCTGTCTGTTCCAGAATAGATGTCTCAATACAATACACCTACTTTTGTCTCAAGCATGTCTCAGCCAGAACAATAGTATTCACAAGTTAGACAGTTACATTACACTTTATTTCATTTATTTAGTTTTACCTCTTTCATCACGAAATGCATTACAGACATTGAGAGCAATGCTTCATGAATTAAACAGGTGAATTTCCACCTTTATGTTTTTGCTGTTACAATAAGCTTTGTGATATTTTTCATCATCTTCCTACTTTTTTTCCTGTTCTCCATGTCACTTATTGTGCACTTGGATGTCCTCTCTCCAAATGAAAGGATGCTTTACACACATTATGTCTTTTAGCTTGTTACTTCTTCTTGGATGTTGTGTGGTGCCGCCTGTGTTGTCATCTATCTGTGACATCGCCTAATGTAGTGCCCTTTTTTGTAAGAAACGTACACTACAAGACTCACTACAAAGATGTAGAAGCCTCATCTGTAGACCTGGACACGATATGCTGTTTCTCCAGCAGAATTTATGGGCCTTTAATTTTTTCTCAGCGGCCAAGTCATGATCTGGTGTTTTCTTGGCCTCGGCAGTCATTCGAGGATGCAAAAATGTGCGAAAACATAAATTGAGAACTTGCTTTGTCGCAGTAGTGGTGGACTACAATTTTCTTCTGTTTAAACAGAGTACGACCTCCCTGTCTGTGGTGAAGCCATACAATGTTATGTTGGGTAAGAGTGTCCTTTTGAGTTTCAATCTGCTACAATCACAATATCCATGAACTGTGGGAAGACATTTCTTACTTACATTTAAATAATGACTTCAATTCTGGTGGTGAGAAACACAGGTTGGACGTCTCTCTGGACCTTGGATAACCAAGCTGAGTGACTTGTTCTGGTGTGGTGAGCATTTCCTCTTCAGCTGTGACATGTCAAGTCTGTTTGGGACTTGAGAACGGGGAGTTTGCTGGTTAGAGCAACACATGCAGGCCAGAGTGTGTATGAAAGTTGAAAAATCAGGTCCACCCAATCACAAGTATTTAATACATGTAGGTCAAAATTGGATGATCTAGTGAATAGTTGCATGAGTAAACTGTGATGCAAGCTTGTTGTATAATGGCCTACTTTTTGCAGGCATTTGAGAATCTAAAGGTCCTGGATGGGGTTTGGTTTAAATTACTTTCTCTGTAACCACCCACACTATGATTTCTGTCTGGCGGCCTGTGTAACTGAGTTTGGTGCAGGGGACTTTCTAATGTTTTGACACTGATAACCAGATGATGACCATGAAATGCAGAGGTCTTTCTGAAGTTCTGCTCAGTTTTTATGCACGCCAGAGTGAGAAATTCTACTCGCACACTTCGAACTATAGGACACAAACTGGTTGTGTTTACAGAAAGAAGATTATGTGTCTTCCCTCGTGAGATGGTTCAGATGTCGTGTTGTTATCTGTCACGACAACGCGCCACTGTGGCTTTGACGCTCTGTGTAATAAGAGGCAGAGTAATATTTTGCACTTTACTTTGTGTATTATTTTCTTCTCTTGGGCAAAAGGACATCTGTATTTCAGTTCAGTTTTGATGTTCACCTCACGACATTCAGGAGATTCTTTTCTGTGAATAAAATTGCAGAAACACTTTTAAAGTCATTTTTTATATTTTTCTCTAGTTTTGCAATGCATCTTCTTCTCGGGTCGGTTCAGACTGCGTCGATTGGCCGAGCTCAGGCTCATATACCGTGTGGCCGCCGTGTGAGGAAGAGCTAGGAAGAGGCGATTGAGATACAGAGCATTAGCCGGTGTCAGGAGGAAATTAAAGGCCAGATCGCTTTCTTAATCAGAGCACAAGCACTGCGTTAAGGAGGAATTAGGTCGACAGCTGCTGTGTCGCTGCTTACCTTGCTCTCACTCTCTCTCGTCCTCGTATTCACACACACACACACACACTCCTCACACACTTTCATAGTCATTCTCCTTTTTTTTTCACTCCTTCATCCTTGACTTTTTTTTTTCTTGAGTCGCACTGTTTCGTTGTTCCCCTTTGTTGTCACTTTTTGTTTCCCGGTTTAATCTCTACTATCTCCTGAGCTCTTTCTCTCCATATCCAATCTCATCCTCCACACCAAACGTGAGAGCTCAGTTCTGGCCACTTGTCACCACCAAACACACACATCCAACAAAAACAAACCAAAAGCAAGAAAAGTACAATATTCTACGCAAGACGCAGACAAAAATGCGAGACTTAGGAAGAGAGGAGGAGAGTAGAGGAGAGTAAAGGAAAGGAAAGAAGTGATGCATGATGGATAGAGATGGTTTTTGGTTCTGTTCCAGGAGGCTCAGTAGTACCCCTGTGGCTGATGGATGAGCTGTCATTGTTGAGCTCTTCCATGTACACCTGAGATGAATGGACAAACAGCAGTGGCCCTTTCGCTGTCTATCCATCTTCCTCCGTTTAGATACATTCTGCTGTCCACACTTGTCCCCCCACCCACACACACAAGGGGCCCATCACACAAGTTTTTCGAAGACTAAGACCAGTATTTTTGGCCTGCAGTTGCCAGTAGACAGTTTTTTTTCGCCGTTAACTGCATCTCTTTTTTTGACCATTTAATGCCAAAATCCTGGCGAGGTTTCAATGTTTCCTAAGATCTGTATTGTTGCTGGGATGATTAAAAAACAAACTCTAATTTTCACTATGGGAAATCAATGAAATGTAGGTTGGCAGAGGGACAATTGACTTCCCTTATTTATAATAAAAGTAGATAAAACACATACACTAGACTTCAAAGTAGAATTCATTTGCACAAAATGTCATTATGAGGCTGTGGAGACTGAGGTAACTGCATCATAATGCGGGTGGATGGCACTGACTGGGCAATATCTGATAAAAGACAGATCAGCGCCAGATTCATATATCAGTCTAAACTTTATGCCCAAATGTGCATGTTTGTATGTCTCTGATAAGCAAACTTTTCCAGTCCACATTTCCAGCTCCCACATTCAACCCAGAAATAGGGAAGACTGGTCACTCAGGTCAGGAGTCACTCCACTTTTTAATTTGGCAAATGCAGCGTATAAATTTTAATTTGTTGCTCTAATCAGTTGAATCAACTGGAATGACCCTGAGCCTGATTGCCAGCGTCTTTCCGGAGACTTCAGTTTTTTTTTTATTTTGGCATATTGTTCAGGCCATGACTCCACAGAGGACCGAGTGGCAGGACTCAATATTCAGACGTGGATTTCCAGTTTAAGTTCTACTGTGTTATTTCAGTTAAAGGGAATTAATCCATAAATCTATGGCGAAAATGATTAGAATGTCAGGGGTGACCAATTAAGTGAAGATGTGAAAATATGTATATTTTATAGGATGAAAGGATATTTTGATAGAACAAATTAGTTTCACTTAAGCTCATGCATTCAGCGAGTTGTGTTTTCTACATTCCTTTAAATAAAGCAACCACAAAATAACTCATCAGCATTGGTTGGTGTGTTTTGGTTGATTGGTTGGTTTGTTTCATAAAATGAAAAATTTTAGAGTTGCTGTGTCTGAACAGGCTTTTAATACTTTGCAACATGAAAAGAAACAAAGCAGACATACTCACTTTTTTGGCTCTAATTAAAAAAAGAATTAAAATTGCTGATGGAGAGCGGCTTTGTGTGTGTTGCTATGGAGGATTTCAAATCGTATAAATGCAGAAATTACATACACAGGTGCACAGGAATACTGCAAAACTGCCCTGATGAAGTTAGTTAGATACATACAGTCCATATTAACCAACCTCTCAGTGGCACAGACGCACTTTGGGGTGAAACTGCTCTCTGTCCTCTCCAAGGGGGAAGGTTTAAAAAACATTTAATTAGGCTTTTGGCATGGCTTCACTTTTAGCCTGGAGGTGTTGGAGGAGGTTTTACAGACTTCATCCCTTTTAGAGCCGGGCAGATTAAACATTCATGGGAGCAATCAGCAGACCCTATGCGCTCTCTCCTGCTGTACATCATCAGTCTGCATGTAGCGTCGTGTTCGTGTGGGTTTTTGTTGTTGAATGGTGCTTTATGTATGTATGCGTCTATGTTCCTGTCTCCTTCCTTTGCTGATGCAACGGTGAGCTGATTGCTTGTGAAACGCAGCATGTCGAAGTGGTGTTGAAGTATAAATTCATTAAAAGTTCTGCAATGTAAATGTGAATCCTAAAATTTGGTCGTGCCCAGAGCCGATGTAGAGAGGTGTCGTTTGGGTAGGATAGCGCAGGAAGGGGGAGGAGGTTCGGGGGAGAAGGGTGGAATGGGGGGGTTGAGGAGTGGAGGGGGGGGGGCAACAGATGGTACGCCACGCTGCGAGGGACGTCGGCTGCCACGGGTGGGGGGGAGGTGGAGTGGGGGCAGATAAATGGGGGTGGGAGGGGGTACTTTTCCCCAAAGTGCCAGCAGGGATGACGAGGAGGGGGACTGGCTGCACGAGTGTGTGTGTTTGCGTGTTTGCAATGAGCGTGCCTGCGTCTCTGTGTGTGTGCTCGCATGTGTGAAGGAAGAGCCATATTCAGACTCGAGTTTCTCATCAAGTGAGGTGAGAAGCCTTTGCCCCGGCGCTCCGTGCCCACTCAGTGTCTGCCTGTGGACTTCCAGCACTGGAGAACAGAGTGATGAGTCCCCACGCGCCAGTACACAGCTAGTTCACAGGCATCAAGACTGTATGAAGATGATGCTGAAATTGCTCGTAACCCAGTTGTTGTGATGAACTACCCCACCAACCCCTCCCCGTCTACTGTCTTCTACAACACCTATGCATGCACAGACGGCACACATGCTCACACACATGCACACAGACGCACACACCAACCCCCAATTACAGTGGCTGCCTGTAAACACACCAGCTTCAGTGGTGTATATGGTGCTGCCTATTGAACAGATGTTGTGGAATTTAAGATGCAGAAGCACCCCTCCACCACCCCCTTACCCAACGCACACACACACATACACACACATATATACACGCATGCACACACAAACCCTCGCTGTCTCCCTCCCCCCCAGCTGGCCCTGCCATGAACGTGCCATGTGGCGCTCCATTCCCCCTGGCACTTCGACTCTGGCTGTGCCAACTCTGCCGCGTCTGGCCGCCGCCAACTGGAAAGACCAAGAAAACAGCAGACTCAAAGTGGACTGTTTCTTTGTGTGTCTGACAGTCTGCGTGTGTGTGTGTGTACCTGAGGATGCACAACACTGCAAACTTGAGTCACTGTAACAGTTATTTATGTAGAACTGAGGAGAGGAGAATCTGACATTTTATTTTCCAGCATGAAAGATGAATAAAATGTCCAGTATGGTTAGGTGGAAATATGTGTGTGTGTGTTTGCATTTGTGAATCTGTGTACCTTTTGTACGTCTGCACAGGTGTACGGTGCATGCCGCGTGCACAGCGTGTCACGCTGTCAGTCCGTACATGCCGGTTGTGAATCCACTTGGGAATGGCGGTGGAATTCCTGTTACCATGGAGATGTCCAAGCTCATCTGTAATAAAATTTCAACTTGAGAGAGATTAATTCAGGGGAAAGTGTTGATTTATTCATCCTGGTGGATACTGATGCACTTCCTCATTCGCTCTGATGTTTGACTGTGATGGCTGCCCATTCGCTGAGTGGTTTTCATTTTTCAAACCGTGTGACTGTTGAGTGCGGATGCTGCTGTGTTTAATTATTTTTTTATGCTTGTCACAAGATGAGTGACTCTGGTTCTATTTTTCTTACAGCCAATATAAGACCAAACCCCTCCGTGGACTGATCCTAATAATAAGTACTGTCTTCGTGTCTAAAGCCTGATGCAGCAAATTCATCTGTGCTAGAGAGCTCTATTGTTCAAAATTTCCCATTTCCATTCCAGAAACTATTAAAAACACATCAGTGAGATGGACCATTGCATTGGATGACATGTTCCTTCATTACAATGAGGACTATAGTTCATTTTGAGTCAATCTCAGACACATCACCCTGCTGCTTGTACATCAAGTCCTCCCAATGAATGACAAACTAACTGACACATAGCATTGCTTTCTGATCTGACACCCCTATTAGCAGGACAACATCAGTATCTGCACCTTTGCTAACTGTTACAAATCACTGTTGAGTAAATCTAAAACACTATGATTATTGTTGAGGTTGCAAAAGTGAATGAGATTCATTTTCTAGGTTAGATTATGGAAAAGATCGTGGTTTGAGTTGAAATATTTAATCACTGTTGTAAGAGATACATTGGAAATACACCTGGCAATATAGCTGATAGCATGTATTGCATAAATACATTGCATATATACTGTCTATTAAGTGACTTGGTGTTACAGAAATGCTAAATATGTATCTTGAAACAGCATCACCACTCTTGCTTGTCTGTCAGAAAGTAATGAAAAGTTTGTTAATCACCCACTAAAGTGCAAGAATGCATTAATCCACAGCTGAAAATAGTCCTCTAAGAACACAGAATTTACCGTAGTATGTGTAACATTTGCTGAAAACTACACACCAGCTGTTTTTTGGGACAAAAAGAAAGTATATATTTGTGATTAGTTGTCTGTCTTCGTGGGAATTAATGGGTTTGGTGCAGAAAAACACAGGGTAGTGTGTGTTGTTTACTTTGGTCTTTTCATGAAATTTTTGAAAAACATGAACAGCCCCTTACGTTTAATCAGTCGCATTAGCACGATAGAGATATTCATTTTAAAAGCGTTGTACTTTTGTTCCTGGGGTGCAATCCAAGTGCAATTAAGCATTTATTTCCTCCTTTTGAGTTTTTTTTTTTTTAGTTCCTGATATTAAAATTTATATACATATACCATTTGACACTCATGTACATCTACATCATGACTTATTACACAATTTTTTACTGAATCAAAATAAGTTGATCTGTCACCTGCAACTGAAGTGGTACCATTAGCCCGTGCTAGTATTTATGTCCGCATACACGTCTATGCATTCTTGTGTGCATATGCATGAGCATGTGGTCACCACCAACAAGTCTCTCTTTAATTCAAACGATGACCCCCCGTCCTCTCTTTCCCCCCATGCGGTGACGGGAAGTGAGAGCTCCTCTCTTCGTTCCTCTTCTGATAATCTCTTTTAATCTGAGAAAGCAGGCGTGGGCTGCTGTGTCAATACCTTGTCTCAAGGCTGCCGCCGGGACGCACACTCCATTTTGTTGGCATCCCCATCTCGGCATCCAAGGAGGGGTCGAGGGAGCGGCAGACAAAACCGGGAGGAGAGAGAGAGAGAGAGGCCTAGCATAAGCTGGAGAGTAAAAGAAGAGGAGAGGGTGGAGAGAGTGGGAACTGACCCATGGGAAATTTTTTGCAGGGGGATGAGAGAGGCAGTGACATATAGGTTTGACTTCTGATACACAGCATGTGAGAGTTATGTTAATAAAAATGCCAACTAATTATCAGAACATGGCTGCCAGATGTCAGTCAGTTGCCACTTTACATAATAAAGTGCGGCTCGCATTGTCAAGCTTTGGCAAACTCATCGTAATCAGGATGAAAGTGATTATCAGCAGTTATTATCCCAGAATAGTCTGCAGAATATCGACAAACAGGATTATGCAGTCAAAAGCATGATGGAGAAGCAAAACATACGGCGATTCTCTAGATATCCTCACACATATTAATGCAACTCCCGGTGCATAGAGCAACACAGACACTACCTGGAAACACAAACTGCTCAAACTATAAATCACCGTTTGATGAACCAACGCAACGTGTATCTCCAACCACGTATTGACGAGATTGGCAGCGCCGCAGTAGTTGTTAATTACTTCACCACAGTGAGAGCCTGTCTGACAGCCTGTACAGTTCATCTGTTTCTGAGAAGAAGGAGCAGAGCATCAGATATACAGACGTTGACACAGTTACAGTTAATGCATAGTATGTGGAGAAGAAAAAGAAAATTGTCTTTTTTTGTCTTAAATAATGTAAAATAAGATGTACTCTTTACAATATTGGGCTTTAATAGACATGGTTATTTGGTATTGGATGACAAAGTGTGTTAAAAGTTATGTCCTAGTCCTAACTGCTATTTGTGCTGGATAATTTGACTATATGACTATAATGGTAAAATTTTAGAAAATGTAATACTGTTCTGTCTTCTTTTTGGGCTGTTTCTGATTTTCAGCACAAAGTTGTTGCAAAGGTGTGTTTTTAAAATGCATGTTTTTTTAAGCTGAGTACAAATCAGATCACCATCATACATCATACAGAACGGTTTGCTCAAGAAATTGCCTAAACAAATCACGTCTAAATGGAGTGAAAATAGGCATGAGGTGATGATAGCTGGAATACATATTTCTGTAAATGTGCCACAGAAATGCGAGTGTGTGCAGTAGCACATCTGACAGCAGAGAATGATGATCAACCTCTGGCTCCTTTTTGATCAAAGCCTAAATGAACTGGAATTAACAAGTGTTGCATGTGCACAAAATTCACACATGGTCAAATGCACACTTAGAGGTCAGACCAACACAAAGTCAAAACCTGTGGGTGGCTGCTAACTCAAGGCCAGTGACTAAAGAGATGCATGTGTGTGTGTGTGTGTGCGTGTCAGTGTATGTGTGTGC
This sequence comes from Amniataba percoides, assembly GCA_037176925.1. Classification (NCBI taxonomy): domain Eukaryota; kingdom Metazoa; phylum Chordata; class Actinopteri; order Centrarchiformes; family Terapontidae; genus Amniataba; species Amniataba percoides. The sequence continues at coordinate 7,335,093 of JBAJHX010000024.1, read as the reverse complement.
ATGTGTGAGTGTGTGTGTATGCGTGTGTGTGTTGTGAGCATCTGCATGTGTGAGGGACACTGTGGTAGTCTCTGTATGTGTGAGCGAGTGTTTAAATTCAGTGACAGCTGTTCATTAGTCCATTACAACCCCACACTGCTGATTCCTCGAAGCAGCAGACACCAGCAGAAAGAGATGCTGGCGACGGCGGCACGAACTCTACAGGAAGGACAAGGCACATTTTCAGAAAAACTGCTAGATTTATTCTGCGGATTTTCTTTTTTTTTATATACAAATATTCCAGTTTCATTTTATGAAATCTGGTGCTGGAAAAAAAGGCTCAGATTTACAGGCAAAACGATAACATGCAACCTTGTAGGTGGTGCTCTTTGTTTCTGTGCTCAGCCTTGATTGGAGGCGATTACTCCTTCGTCTATGCTTTTCTTCCATTCATGTTGTAATATGTTGTATTGGCTGTGCAGCGTGTACATCTGGGGGCCGTCGGCTGTGTGTGAGTGGGACATTATGGAAGCATATGGACAGCGGCTAGCATGGGTCTATTTCACTGAACTTTAAATCAAATCCACACACCTGGCAGATACCTGTCTTAATGTACTTACAGTGCAGGTCTGCAGCGGTTTTGAGGTAGCTGCACTTAAATGTGTTTATATATAATATCGTGGTTTAAAAAGTTGCAATTGAATTAAAAAGTAGGAAGAGCAAGCACAAGCTAGAGAATAAAGAGTATTAAACAGAAGATGCGCACAAATTATTTTTCTTTCTGTTTTCTTTTACCCTCCATCAAATCCGTAT
>JBAJHX010000024.1:7320357-7334201 GCA_037176925.1 Amniataba percoides | reverse complement strand
AATAAAGAGTATTAAACAGAAGATGCGCACAAATTATTTTTCTTTCTGTTTTCTTTTACCCTCCATCAAATCCGTATTATTCAACCATGTATTCAACCATGCTGACAGCCATAACAGTGGCACTGAAGCATCCTTTTATTTTTTAACACTACTTTTATTCTTGTAATTTGTGTTTTTATCATATTAACCATTAAGAAACATCATTTTAAACAAAGTTTTACATTGTTGAGATGCATTATAGTCTATTAAATCATTAAAGGTGCACAGTGGGCATATTTTTTAAAGTCACATTGAAAAAAAAAAGTGAATATTTAATTAGCTCATTGCTCTCCTGCTGTATAAACATATGATTTACACCTATAGCTTCTTGAACATCATGCTATTATGTACGGTGCATCAAGTTAGGGCACTTTGAGGATATTCAGTGGAAATGCTATTTGTTTACATTCCCAGATTTCAGTCACCACATCGCCTCTCTGATCTTACAGCTGTCACTGCCATGCTTCACCTAAAGCCCTTTAAGAATGAACCCACACCACCATCCATATGTCCTGATAAACTCCCTTTTTTCCCCCTCAACAAATACCCTATCAGTTAGCATCAGTCCCTCTTCTTTCTGACATCTTAAATACCTGTAAACAAAATATATTTAGTCGAGCCACCCAGCTGTTTTTTCTGAGCTCTGACTTGACGTGCATCAGTATCTGGCAGGAAGTCTCTGCCACCGCCATGCCTGAAAGCAGAAGACAGCAGTGATTTTGGGCTGCAGCGTCTCTTGGTGAACGATCAGTCAAAACGTACTCTTGCGATGACAGAGAGACAATTTCAGGGGTGGGAACTGCTCCACGTTTCTCGGGAGAACCAATTGCATGGGGTGTGTTTATGTGAAGAAAGAGGAGTGTGTGTGTGTGTGTGTGTGTGTGTGTGTGTATGTATTAATGTGCGTGTGGGTGACCAGCGACGGCGGTGGAGCTCGGCGAGGGTGTGATGTACTTTAAGAAGTTGAACGTGTTAGATAGAAGTGACCATGTGAGAAAAGTGAGAAAAACTGGAGAGAAGACAGTAAAGAGAAGAGAAAGGTGAGGAAAAAAAGTGATATGCCGGGATTGGAAAGTGCTGTGTGATAGAAAAAAAGAAAAAAAGAAAGAAGTGACGGGCTGTGCGATTAAAGCAAAGAGGGATTTTAATGTAAGTTTGTGTGTGGGATGAAGCAGGGATGGCGAAAGATTTGAGGGAGGTGGTTGGTGAGAGTGGGGGGCGAAAGGGCAGGAAGAAGAAGGGGGAACAAAAAGGAGTGAAACATGCCAAAGAAGGAGAGGAGACAGAGGGAAAGAGAGGAGAAAGGAGCAGAGGAGCGAGGGCAATGAGCTGGATTGAATACCATCTGACAGGTCCAGCTGGGAGTTTGCCCACCCCGCAGCACCGCAAAACCCCTCAATATGGAGGCCAATTACTGCTGCCCGCGTGACCGTGGCATGGCAGCATCAGAGACGCAGCCCTCCTCCTCCTCGCCTCTCCTTTTTTTTTTTTTTTTGCTCTGCACCCCTCCACCCTCCTCCTCCCCTCCTCATTTCCTCACCCCCCCCACTTACACAAAAATAAATAAATAAATAACTAAAAAAAAACACTCCCACCATCTGTGCAGAGTGACAACAACCTCTATACCCTACCATGCACAACACAGACTGTACACACTGCACATACACACACACACTTGGGGGCAAACACACACATCAAACATGACAAATCCTCACTCAGGAGCTGTGGTGTGTTTTTAGACTTAGCAGTGTGTGTGTGTGTGTGTGTGTGTGTGTGTGTGTGCGATCGGCTTTGTCTGTTTTGACCCCCCCCTCCAAAAAAAACTACAGTGAGGTCCAGCACATTCACACCTTCTGCATGTTTTTCTTTTTTTCCTTTCTTGTGATGCACAAAGACAGTTAACCACAAGCGGAGATGGGCATTCAGGGAGTACACACTCTCACACACACACACACACTAGTACTATTGTTCCAAAGATGCAGTGGAATTTCACCCATTGCCAGCTTCATCTCTCTTCACATAGCTGGGCGTGGCGCTGGTGGCTGGCATGGATGGTGGATGGAGGATGCTGCTGATGGTGGGTGGATGGAGTGGGGGAGTCCAAGGTATGGTGGAGTGGGGGGGTTGAGCATGATGCAGTGGCACCGGATGCCCATTGCGGTGGAGGTGACTCCCAAATTTAGCTCCGCGTGCAGCCTGACAAGCTCGTCTAAGTGGTTTGCTTTTTGTTCTTGTGCCCTCTCTTCAACTGGTGTGTGTGTGTGTGTGTGTGTGTGTATGTGTGTGTGTGTGTGTGTGAGGAGGGGAGGGGGGGGGGCAAATAAAACATGTTGCATATACATCACAGAGCTCTCTCCTGCCTCACACACACACACACACACACAGTGCTGGGACTGGTCTTTTAATATCCAAATCACTGTTTTGTGGTTTTGTGTATTTCTGGATCCCAACTCTCCATGACATGATGACTGTGGCTCTGATTAGTCCTGTGCAACATTTTTTTTAGATTAATCCCAAAATAATTAATCCAATGAATGTGCGCCTAATCTGGTGAAGTAGGAGCAAAAAAAAAAAAAAAAAAAAAAAACACCCTCTCCAGATGGAGGTCTGGGTACAGTAGGCCTGGGCCTGCTCTGCTGCGAGTTCAGCAGATCAGTCGGTCGCTTTTGTGGAGCTGCGCTGGATTATTTAATTACAGTAATTACATGGTGTTTTATAAACATCCATCCCAACAATTACGTTTGAATAGGTTCCCAATTAATCGATTTTATGGACTTTAATTACGCCGGTTAAGCCCATTTGTCATAGATGTTTAGGATGACCGTTGCATTAAGACGACACCAGCCCACTTGGAAGGTGAGATGTGAAATATCAAGAGGAAAAATAAGCATTAAATATTAGAAATGATTAGAGATAATTCGTTTAACCTGCGGGTTAGGTCGCTTATATGCACCTCCACGTGTAGTTTTATGTGTGTATAAATAATAATATATAAATAAAATGTGATTTTCTGAATGAAGCCGGGCCCACAGGTGAGTTTAAAGCCAGTCTTTTTTTTTCTTCCTCTTTTTTTCAAACCCACCTCTTTAACTTTGTACAAATGTCCGATTAGCTGCACGCGCGGGTTTCTCTGCAGTCTCGTGCAAAAGTGCATGACCGGGAGGAAGAGAGAGATTTAAAAAATGGGGGCCTCTCTCTCTTTTCCCCTCTCTTTCTTTTTTTTTGTGTGTGTCCGAGGCCGCGTGTGGACACTCAGCCTCCTTTAACGGCGGAGAATAATGAACAGATGCTGAGTGAATTAGGAAAGAAATACTGGGTCCCTCCCACAAGGGCCACTTTGGCAGGGGCCGCCTGGCTGCCACGTGGCGCAGCTGGCACCGGGCTGGTGATGGTGGGCTTTACTGGTCTCTGGCTTTACTGGTGCTCAGACATTTAGCGACTTGGCACCGCGCTCCTCCGCTATCAAATCCTCTGCCAGCCGCCGCCCCTCCTCACTTTACAAAAAATTTAAAAAAACAAGGAGAGGTTTGGAAATAAAAACTCTCACCTTGCACCTCCGATGCCCATCCTGCACGAGTGGACTAAATGTCACATGCAGATTTTTTTTTTTTTTTTTTGGTGTTGCAGGATTATAAACTGATTATTCTGCTTTACATGCACAGCACCTAAATGTTTAAATACTGACGTGACTGCACTTTGAGGCAACAGACCACTCATACAAGTGTCTGTAAGGAACAAGAAGAGAGGTTCGTTTGTTGGATCACATTGCAATCAGTGGGTGGATGATCTCTTTTTTTTATATGTATTTTAGGTAAAAACCTGTATGTCTGAGAAAATTAACCAAAGTTAAGTTAATTTTCAGGATTTAATTTTTTTAATCTAAGCAGAGTGTCTCCATATAAAGGATGATACCTGTGGCCTATATATCCACCGTCATAAAGCTCAGTTGTCTTAAATAAGATAATAATAATAATAATATACAAAAAGCCCTCTGTAGTTTACAGTATGAACAGATTCCTAATTTCCTATAAATTATACATGTTTGTTAAAATGGACTGCAGCACATTAGTCATTTCTGCAGGGGAAAAAATCCAAATTTCCTCAATATTTACCCACCTATGAAGTGAAATATTTATAACAAAAAAATTCTCAGGCTGTGTGTTTTTAATGTCAGGTTGATGAAGGGTGTCCTGTTAATGTTGCAAGAAATCAAATCTGTTATTTTAAGGCAAAAAAAATCCTAACAGACCCAATAGATAGTCTCTTAAAAATATTTTAATTTTGCTAATCAAAATTGCAACATGTCCAATTATCACATGTGTTTATTTAGCTCTTTATTTATCATTGGTGGTGGTAGCAACCATTTGGACTGTGCATGTAATGTGAGGTGTGTATGTGAATGTGTGTGTGTGTGTGTGTTTGTGTGAGCGTCCATGAGTGTCCATTGTGCCATCCCTGGGCTTCTTCATTTTAAACCAACGGGCCATTGATTCACCTGATTTTGCACCTGCCCAGCTCTTTAAGGACTCCGATGGGCCTTTTTATGCAAAAAAAACAATCAATCTGAGGATGCAAAAATATGTGATCGCTGTAATAAATTGACATTTTGCACTGAACCCTCCTTATCATATAGCATTTGTCTGCACCTCCTCTCTTCTTTTTTTGTGTGTGTTGTTTTTTTGCCTGGGTCAGTGCTGGATGGGACAGTTTCCACCCTGCAGTGCCCGGTGTTGATTTCCCCTGGACGTCCGCAACAACATATGGGACCCAGGGCAGCGGTCCAAAGATGGATGGAGCCGGCTCCCACTATTGATTTGAAAAAATCACCAATGATGTGATCTCGCCTACATAAACTCAAATTGTCAAATGTTCAAATTTAACCATGGGATTGTGTGTGAAGCACCAGGAATGTGCATCTCTTGCCATTTTTACAGCCTGTATTTAATATTTTCAGAGCGAGCAGGTGGACTGAGAATATTACTTTTTGCTATCAGGCTTTTTTTTTTTCATAAAACCTTTTGGCAAGAAAAAAACAAGCATTATCAAGCAGCTGATTTAGTCATTGTAAATTAATGCTGATATATTACTAAATTATTATGGAAGGTGCTAGCTGTGTTCTTTACACTCACCTGTAAACAGTCTGAAGGGTGTTCATTCACTGCTGTGACCAGGCCCAGATCCACTTTCACTGTGCTGGAGAACAAACTGAATGCTTTCGCCTCCAAATGAAATAGTTTGTGTCAAGTGTTGAATGTAGTCCCAGAATCAGAGGCCACAAAATAAAAGGAAAAATTAGCTGTTTTTATTACACCTGTGCTGGTTTCAGAGAGCTCATAGATTAAAATAATTTGGAGTTTTTGGACCACTTGCTGCTTTAAAATCTAAATATCTTGATTGCTTAGCAGCAGCTCATTCAGGAGCAGGTCTGGAAATACAAATTACTTTACACAGTTTGTGGGTTGTTATTGTGCATGTCTATTTCTTCCTCTGCTTCCTTGTTGCTGTGGGTAACCAACAGATTTTCTGGTCCAACTGAATAATATTAATAGCATCCCTTTCTCACTAATTCAATATTTTTACCCAATGTGGTGTCTAGAAAGGAAACATGCCGTTTGCACATGATACAGTCCTCGAGAACGGGTGAGTCTAATTTGACAAGAACTGCTTTAATGTCCAAGCTGGGGTGTGAATTTAAAGCAAAAAGTGTTCATGTTTGAGCTTTAAAAAAATACAGCAAGATTATTTTTGTCAAAGGCATTTCAAAGTTCAAACAATTTTTAACGTGCACTCTTTGTTTGATTTCAGCATCTTAATTCAGTAGTAGTGTTTTTCTGGTTTATTTGAATACAGGCATTTTGTCAGATTTAACTTTAATTCTAAGTGATTGTTAATAATTAGCTTGTACAATAGGCCTGCATAAATTCAGGGGTTTTCTTTAACCTGTCACTTCCATTTTCTCCTGTTCTTTAGGTATTTTAGATGCTACAGGCCAAGGCACATGTTTAGTTCAGATAAATGCAGAATTTATATATCCTTGTGTATAATATCTTTTCTGTCGTCCCTGGCAGCACATAACATTTTCTTCCTTCTAGTTTAATTAAGCTTATAAATTCTTAATTTGTAAAGCTACATTCAGGATAAATCTCAGGATTTCACATTTATGCACAATACACAGGGTGACATTTCAGATTATTAAACAGAATTAAAATATCTTTGCCATGAAGCCACCAAGCAGAATACACTGATCATATTCATGTCGTATTTTATAAATGAGGACTGCACAGTCTCGACAGCCTTTTAGAAACATCTTTAATGTTTGCTTTATTCACAAAAAGATAAATAACTTAAAAATATTTTTGACATGTTCAAACCACTGTCCATATTTTCTTTCAATTAGATTTTTTAAAATAACTTACATTTAGCCAAAGATTCCAGATAATATTATTTCATATGAGGTTTTTAATTTGTGTGGAGACTTTTTTTGTGAACTAAAGAGCCCCAAAGTTATGTTTATAATCCAACATTATCAAATGAAAAGGACTGGAGCTGCTGATTGAGGCCTTCACCCCCCCTCTGATGCTCAGAAGAAGACCTGTTCAATCATATCAGACAATTATAAAACACCTTTTATTTCTGTTGTTTGTGTCATAACACGTTTAGGCCTATACATCTTTACGTCAGTTGCACTCATTCTGCATACAGGATATTACTGGACACACTTTGATAGGAAGTACAACAGTATAGGGATGACATCAGTAGGATACAGAAGGTAATCAGGGGACTCTCTCTCTCTTTCTCTCTGCCACCTCTGTCAGAAGCTCATCTGGCTTCCCAAACAATATTACACGTTATAGGATTGTCTTTGTCAGGTCTGATTGCAGGGGGCTCAATTGTGGAAAAAAGCATTGAGGTCCTCGTACGGCGGCGCCCTGTCGTGGTGCAAGTGCACGTCGTGGAAAGGAGGAATGTTTTCCGAGTGCGCGCCTCCGCTGCGCGCTCCCGAGGGCGCGAAGGGGAGGCTGTGGCCGGGCCGGGACGTGGTGAGTCCGGAGTAATGCATAGAGTAATGATAGTTCCTGTCCGTCTCTGAGGACTCCTGCTGTCTGCCGGACAGCCCGCCGTTCAGGCAGACGGGCGGGCTGTGCTGAGCCTCGTAGTCTGGGCTGCTGTAGTCTGGGGAGGTCCCCCCGGGCGGGTACACGGCCTCGTACCCGGAGCCGTAGGAGTGGCCCCGCAGGTTGAGCGCGCCGGAGCCGGGCTGGTAGTGCGGGCTGGACAGGCGGGAGCACCGGTAGGAGTAAGGGTGCACGGAGAAAGGAGAGCTGGGCATGTGGAAGCGGGCTCCGTCCGAGCACGGCTCCGTCAGGAAGTTCCTGGTGTTGAGCTGCAGGCAGCCCGCCACCAGGTTGGTGGTGGGCTGGGAGAGGCCTTTGCACAACATCTGCACGTAGGTCACCACATCTGGACGCTTCCCGTTGCGCAAAATCTCCCCGAGCGCCAGGATGTAGTTCTTGGCCAGCCGCAGCGTCTCGATCTTGGAGAGTTTCTGGGTTTTGGAGTAGCACGGCACCACCTTGCGCAGGTTGTCCAGCGCGGAATTCAGGTCGTGCATGCGCGTGCGTTCCCGCGCGTTCGCCTTCATGCGGCGCACCTTGGAGCGCTCGAGGCGCGCCGCCGTCATCTTGCGCTTCTTCGGGCCGCGCTTCTTCGGCTTGTCCCCGCCGGCCTCGTCCTCGCACTCCTCCTCCTCCTCCGCCTCGTCGTCCTCGTCGTCGTCGCCGGCCATCTCGGACTCGGCGCGGCTGCTGCCTTCCAGCGGCTCGTCCAGCTCGTCCTCGCCCAGGTGACACGGCTCGTGCTCGTCGTCCTTGGCCTTGCAGTCCTCGCTCTCGTTCTCCTCCATCCAGTCGGCCGCGAGCCTCTGGACGTCCGGCAGCACCTCGCTGAACAGGCGGCTCAACATCGTGGCAAGCGACCTGCGAGAGACACGTGCGGAGCGTCAGCGACACACACACACACACACACACCTGTCACACACACACACCTGCATCAGGTCTGTTTCCTGCGACCTTTGGTGTTTATTAGCGAGTTTCTGACTGAAGGTCGGAGCTTCTTTTGAATTTCATTTCCATATTATGAGTTAATTTGGTGCCTCAGCTTTGAAAATCGCAGGCTGCGTCCCCGTCTGAATGAATGAGATGATGCCTGGCTCTCATATTTTAGGGGGGGAAAAAACTCAATAAGATCAACAACAACACCCCCAAAATATTCGTTTGTTAAAATATCGAAACATAATTGTCACCTCGTGTGGAAAAGAAAAGCTGTTTGTTTATATATGTTTATTTCAGTTCATCAAAATAAGCAAATAGAGAAAATGAGGCCTGTCGACATGCAAGTCTAAATTTTAAAGGTGCATCTTTTCCCACCTTTTTATTAAACTTTATTCTCTTTGCCACAGATTCCTGAAAGACTAAATGGGATTTTTCTTTTCTTTTGCTTTATTTGATTATTCTCAAAGGCTCGGAGCAACAGTGTGGTCCGGCTCTCGGCCTCCACACGTGTCTGTGCCCTCCAGCAGTCCGGCCCCCCCAGGGACGCATTAAGGCTGCGGGTCCCTCCTCCGTCCAATAAATTACCAAACTGGAGGAATTCCAGCACAGCCAGGCCGCACACTGGACCACAGGGACGCTTTTATGCCTCTCAATTAACAGTTGTTGTTTTTTATATTCACATAAATGACAACCTCCTTTTAAAATGACTTTATATGTAAAGGTTCACACGACTCATAACAGCAAATAAAATAATGGTAAAGATATTTAAGGCCATTTTGGACAAGACCACAGAATAAAAAATGATCATTATACATTTTCCTTTTTTTATCTTTAGACCAGTTGCGTCTCTGGAGGATGCGATGCTTTAGATTTGGAGCTGAATTGTCTTATTTTTTATTTCACTGACAGCTTTTATTTCCCATAAAACGCACCTCACCTTTGTTTTACTCAAAGCTGCAAGCCAGGATTTGATTAAATATATGACCATCATAATTAGTTTGAAATCTTGTGGAGGCCACTGGACGTGTATCACACTGACCAGTAATTCAGATTAAACACACCAGTTTATTTATGACAGCCGAATTTAAAAGCGATATAAAAGCTTTAACATCCCATAATCTTCATAATCTTCTCTTTTTTTATTATTATTAATAATAATCTGAGCTCAGCTGTGCGCGTTGAATCCAAGCGTGGATTTTTTTTCTTCTTCTAATCTTGTAAGCACAATGTAATTAATGCCAACCAATACCTTGTCAATTAGCCTGTGAATCTCTGTGGAGAAGTCTACCCCCACACTGCGCGTCGTGCAGGGACACACACACACACACACACACACACACACACACACACACCTCTTTACGTTTTCCAATCTCCGTTTTTTTCCTAATAAAACAATAAAATCTCCTCTCCTGTGCGCATCTCCTCCTCATCTTTTCCTAATATATTGATGATTACGCGTGCCAAAGTAAGAGCAGCCTTTCTCTCAGTGATCAGTGTATTTTTTTGTTTTTTTGCAGATTTATTTAAGCAATATCTATCAAACCAATCGAAGCAGGATCGATAAAGATAAAAAAAAAGCCACTTGATCATCTGATGGCGCAGACGAGGGAGAAGCGAAAGCGATGCGAGAGCCTCATATCTGACAAATGCAATTATGTCCAAAAAAAAAACCTCCCTTCACAACACAACAGGCATTAACACAAAGACGAAAAAAAAACAAAAAAAACAACTAAACAAATGTTGATCCGTGTCTGGTGCTCGGACGCTGGTCTGGTCACCTACCTCCGCGCTGGAGCTCAGTGACGGGGCAGAGCGGGTTTGTTTACACCATCTCTCTCCGGGTGGGCATCACATCCACACGCCCTGCACGGATGCTTGTGCAGGCGAGGCGCTGTGTTCTGCTCTCACACCTCTTCCCTCCCTCTCTTTCTCTCTCTCTCTCTCTCTCTCTCTCTCTCTCTCTCTCTCTCTCTCTCTGCTGCTCCTCCTGCCACCCTGCGCCGTCTCTCCGCTGCTATCCCGAGCCCAGACGCGTGGAGGGAGCCGTGTGGCACCTCAGAGGCAGGACTGGGTGGGTTACATACCAGCTCTGATGCCAGGCCCATATGGCTGGCACGTCATTGGCAAGAGCCATCACATGAGAGCCGGTGATTGACATGCGGCCGCATTCACAGAGACTGGCTTCCCCCTGGGGGAGAGGGACTCGCCATCTGTCACTGAGCTGAAAGAGAAAATGGAATAAGGAGTGAATGGCACACACACACACACACAAACAGCTCACTGGATTCAAACAGCTTCTGTTAGCCTCCATCTTTGGGCAAAAAATGGGGTTAATCTCATATAGGAGGTTTAGGAAAACAATTCACTTATTATAGCAATCCTGTAATGATTAAATTTAGAGTGGTATCATACAAATTTCATTGGATTGTTAAAGGATTACTTATAGGATAATGGTTGTGTTGGACAAGGAAAAGCTGATGAATGAACCTACAAATAATCCACATAAACCCACAACAGTGGGGAGAGCAGTGATTGTTTTAGTGATTCAGGAAGAAGAAATAGCCCCAAATAAGCCAACTGGAGCAACTAAATCTTTCCAGAAATGTTTTAAGGCAAAGCCGGACATTCATGAGACAGAAAACACTGCTGTCTTCGCACAAAGGCCCGAGATAAATAAGGGACCCGCCATAAAGATCAGAGTCAGGGTGCAATTGCCTAAACGAGTCAATTGAACTGAGCCAAGCGGAGCGTCTTGGTTGGGGTTGCCAGGCTTGGCACAGGTGCTGGTGGGCGGGCTGGTGCCAAAGGTGGCAGAGGCACAGATTGCAGAGTGGGGCCAGAAGATGGGGCAGAAAATAAGAATGACAGAAAAGAAAGGGTAGGCCCATCATCGCCATCATGTTGGTGGAGTGAGGCTTATTGGATCCTGCCCTGCTCGCTTTTCTTTTTTTCTTTTCTTTTTCTTCTGTTTCTTCAAATTTTCAGAGAAACAACCAAAATGTTTGAATGCAGATCAAAGTCTCTCTCTCTCTCTCTCTCTCAGTTGTCCAATCCCATCTTCTGCTGATGAAGACTCACTGTAGATCCAGTAAAACCAATGTGTAGTATCACTTATGCAGTGCTTTAATTAAAAAAAAGAAGTCTGTTATCATTTCTAAATGTAGGCATTCTATATAAATGTTTGACTTTTTTCATTTTGATAACATTTATTTCCAGAAGATCACATTTCTAGAATCTATGTAATAATATAAAGACAACACAGAAAAAGATGATGAGATAATACTAACAAGAAAGTTAGTTTTATTCTCACATTATTCTACACATCCGCCTGACATTTGACAAAAGGGGAGCTGAACATACTCATCTGACTCCCAGTAATATATGACATAATATAATGGTTGTATTAATTTTAACTTTGAAGATTTACGTGACAGACCGTCATGTAATTCCTGCCACAGCTCAGCTTGGATCTAAATATATAGTCAACAAATCAATACTGTTTTTTCTCCATAACTGTGAATGATACAAACTGAGTTTTGACAATTAAATCTGGATAAGAGTTTGATTTATTGTGTTGATTTATTCAAACTGACTTTGAGTGATTTAAACAAGGAAAACGTGGAGGTCAAGAGGAGTTTTGAGGTTAAAAGCATGTATGAAACATTATGTCATAACCTCTAAGAGGCCATAAAATACTGCTGTTCTCTCTCATGACCTCTATCTATACATATATGAATCCTGATATCTCTGTATGAATTTATAATTTGTTAGTTTTATGGTTGAGTTCACACAGGAGCAGAATCTCGGTTGTTTTCTCAAGCTGCACGTGGGTGACATCTACTGGAAATTAAAATCTGGTGCATGTCTGGTAGAAAATGACTTACAGTGATGTCATACCCTTTGCTTAATATTAAACAGGATGGTCTTTATTCTACAGTAATGTGTCATGGATGTTTTGCTAATGATAAATGATGGCTTTCTGGTAATGAATGTGTGACAGCAATGAGTCCTAATGTCTATATCTGTTCCATGATATCTATAATCTAAGACCATGTAGGAATATTGTTAAAGTGTTATATGAAACATCTGTCTCAATCAAATGCAGCACTTTATACCAGCATTTCTTTTGTTGTTTTTTTCCGATTAGTTTAAATTCCCTGTATTGTTCGCTCTTGAATTCTGCCCATTTAAATACCAGCCATGTCATTGGTTTGTCTGTTAAAGCACTGCTTAATGAAGCAGTTAGCTATGAGGAGTGTTTCATAGAGGTTGGCGCCTCCCAGTGGCGGTGTGAGAAGAGACACCGGGAGACAGCAACGCTCACCACATTATTGATAGTGACTCTGATGGATTATATTTTATTTTTAGTGCTCATAATACTGTAATCCTATAGATTATTTCTGTGCATCTCTGTGCATTTCAGTGCTGAACGATTGATTGTAATGTCATGTGTTTTCATACATATAAACCTCCTCTGTCGCTCCTTAAATAGCTCCTGCTGTTTTCTGCTCTTTCTGTTGCACCTTGTTTAAGGTGCGTTGTCCAAGCAAAACGCCCATCAGCAGCCCATATGTTCATTTTTCAAGGACGACAGTTGAACTAGAAGTGAACGGAGCCACAGATGGGCTCTTTGTAAATTTCCAAGGTGGAAGTTTTTGCTTTTCGTCTGAAGACCTCCCACAGCAGGTCTGAGTTTGCTGTCAGCAGCAACTCTTCCCGGAGCTGGCAGAGGTCCAGAGCCTTTCTCAAGTTCACTTCGGTACAGGGTGAACCTGTGGGAGGCTCGTGGGAACTGGGATCAAACGTGGGACCCTCTGGTCACAGGATGGCGTGTTACGTTTCCAATTTAGATTTAAGAGAGCTGAGCCAAAGCCACAAGGAACATGAACAATTAGTCAGTGAAGATTACACCCACAAATAAAAGCCTCCTTCTCTCTCCTTCCTGCTTGTTGTTCTGTGTGTCTCTTCCTTTCTTCTCCATCCTTAAATCACCTCCTCCCTCCCTCCCTCTCTCTTCTGTTCATATCTTTACCTGCTATTTGTGTGTATATGATCAGGAGTGTGCATCATATTGTCAGCAGATATTACTTGATGGTGTATAAGAGCAACACAAAAACACACTACATATATTGAGCAGATTCTTTCACTTTCTCAAATTTTCTTCCACATTCGCAGATTATTTTTTTACTCTCTTACCTCACCTGCTTCTCCTTGAAATTACTCTTAAGTATTCACACACACACACACCGACACATGCATACACATACGCTTACTGCCTGCCAACACTCAACACTGTGAAGAGAAACTGTTGCCATGGTGATGAATTTCCCCACTGACTACCTCTTATATATTTACGGTACATATGGTAAAGCCCAGGTAACCAAAACATTTCATGACTTGATGATAAAATAGGAAACATAGGTGTTTGTGTAACATTTGAAATCTTCCTCAATGTGCATTTCAATATCTTTTGAGTGTGGTCCACTGATTTCCTTTGATGCTGAACATGAAATGCTGTCTTGATTTTAACTTACAGATCAGATCCAGTTCAGCCATGAAGAGCAAGAGCAGCAAACATTAGTATTGATCTACTTACATACATACATACATACATACATACATACATACATACATACATACATACATACATACATACATTTATATCATGGTTAGAATGTAAGATAAGATAAGATAAGATAAGATAAGATAAGATAAGATAAGATAAGATAAGATAAGATAAGATAAGATAAGATA
>JBAJHX010000024.1:7226491-7320257 GCA_037176925.1 Amniataba percoides | reverse complement strand
GATAAGATAAGATAAGATAAGATAAGATAAGATAAGATAAGATAAGATAAGATAAGATAAGATAAGATAAGATAAGGCTTTATTTATCCAGAAGGAAAATGTCGTGCAGCAGTTGCAGCACAAAGCAGGAAATAGTTCAAATATTTAGAGTTCAGCTCTAAATATAGATTAAATCAAATATGAAATCTAAAAATGTGAATAAAAAGATGCCCAAAATACACACAATGCCAAAGATATAAACAAGGTTGATGGTAAGAATTACAAGCTGCTCATATCTCAAGCTTCTTACTTGTAAATATCTATGAGAATTGGCATAAGTTGTGAATGTTTAGTATCAAATCTCAAGTATAAATAAGTGTATGTGGTTGATTCGCAATATGCAATGATTTTGTCAGTGATACAGCAGGCGATATCCCATTGTGTCCTGTTTAAGGAAGGTTTAATAATTATAATTGAACAAATAATGAAGCAGGTGCTCTGTTGTTTTTCTTTATGTATCTTTTTTAACTGTTTGGATTTTTGTTGTGATTGCTGCAGCTTTTAAATGCACTCTCCAATAAAACGGAATTATTAATAACCTCATACTTCACAGAAAAGGTTTAAAACTCGTGTGACACCAACGGCATATCGACAGTTTTAGAAACGTCTTATTTTCAGCCACATCTCATGGGAAAATCGCTCTCTGGCTTTCTGGGCCACGTTTGAATTGCAGCTGCAGGCAAATTTCCGACGGCAACTGAAGGCATCACAAAGCTTCAGCACCCTTTCACCCCCTCAACACATACACACTGTCCACCCCCCCTTCCCCTCACTGCACAGGTTTGTATAGACTCAGTGGGAGTGAGAGACTTAAATGGACAGTGTGTGTGTGAGTGTGTGTGTTTGAGAGAGAGAGAGAGAGAGAGACGAGAGAGGAGAGAGGGAGGGAGGGAGTCAGAAAGAGGCGTGAGAGAGGAGGAAGCAGGCAAAGCTGTCACACGCAACTCAAGAGCCCAAAGAGAGCAGAGGAGTGGAGGGATGCTCTAACAGATAAAGAAATTTGAAAAAAGAAAAAAAAAACCTCAGACCTACTTATTGTTCAGTTTTGCCACTTGTGAAGCGGCACAGCTTAGACAGGAGGAGGAGGAAGAGGAGGAGGAGGAGGAGGAGGTGACAGGCTGGGTGCCATGGACCCGCTGCTGCCCGTGGACACGGACGTGATGGAGCGAGAGGCGGACAAGGATGCGAGGAGGAAGATCCAGTTCTCCGTGCCTTCCTCGGTGCCCACCCAGCTGGACCCACGACAGGTGGAGATGGTGAGAGGCTTAAGGGAGGGCGGATGATGATGATAGTGGATGATAATCATGGTGGTGGTGGTGGGCGTGTGTGGAGGGATGAGGTCAAACTTGGGTCACAAGTGTGTTTCAGGGTCATGACTGCTTCCTGTGCTTTGTTTTTAATCCGAATGTTTAACCCGAATGTTTGATCTCATAAAGTTTTACATTCTGAGTGCGCACTGCTGGTAAAGCTGAAAATCTCATCACTCTTGCTTCTAACTTCAATCCTGACTTTTGAGCACAGTCAAAGTGAGTGTTGCCCTCTTCTGTGCCATCTGAAGCTTTAGGCCTTTGCCACTGATGTTGACAGACAGTTACGTAACCTGTCTAGTACGACTTTGCAGAACTCTGTATTTTGTCGTTGGGTGTTTCTCTGTGGGCAGCAGGGTACGGGCAGCGCCGGGATTAAGCTGAGCTGTGCAGCCTCGGTTTGTGGAGCCCTTAAAAGTGATGAGGCATCTCTGCCCTTCAAAAGGAGCAGGAGGAAGAGGAGGAGGAGGAGGAGGAAGAGGAAGTGAGGGATAAAGCACTGTTAGTAATATTAAAAATGAGATTACGTGCCCGAGTAATAATGCCTGCACCGCATCTGTGACACAAAATATAGGCTGACATGTTGTCCGAAGGAGGTGGAGAGAGCGTTATGTAAAATAAATCAAGCTTAATGCAGTTTCCTGTAGCTCATGCTGAACCATTCCAGCAGCAAATGCAGGTGGAAACATGCTGACCTGGTAGTATAGGCATTATGTTTGTGAAATAGTGCAGTGTGAACAGGAAAAACCTGCGCAGAGTGGACGCAGACCAGCATTCGGTCTGGCAATGACAGCACATAAAGGTCAGCAGGGTTAGACTGAGATAACTTTTGGATACAGCAAATGACAAATGATGTTTGGGGTTTATGGATTTCTTCCGCCTTCGAGACAAACGCTGCCTTAATTGCATGCTGCTCCCCAGGGGAAAGTCCAGGCACGAGGTCCAGAATCGTCTTCCCCAGAAGAAGATTTTTGACATTTTAATAGGGCATCTGCTCAGACAGCTTGTTTCAGCCCAGAATGTAAAGAATGAACGTCTGAATCAATAATATCCAGGCACTGAAATATTTCTCAAACATCTGTTGTTTACAGCCAAACTTGCAGTCTCTAAGGTTTTGGACTACTTTCTTTACCCTTTCATTTGCTTTGTTTTGCTTTTTTAAGCACCCCCCCGTGTCTGATGAAAATCTCAGCGTCCTCCTTCTGGAACACTTCTGAACATTATTTGATTTGAACCAGCTTTTACTGATCTGCTAAATTAATTACTTTTTTTTTATATTAATTAGTTCTGGGGCAAACTTTCCAGGAAGGATTGACATTACTGGTGGTGCTCATACTAAGATCCTTTCCCACACAAATTTCAGCCCATAAATACTGAGCTGGTTTCCCCTATAAGACGCTCTGGCAGCTCAGGACCAAGTAAGATTACTACAAATCTTACACCATGAATCTAATGGGAATCAAAGCAGCAGCATTCCCTCGTAGTGCACGCAAAAGGTTACAAGGCTATTACGTCATAATACGTCTTAGGTTATGTCTTCTTATAGTCACCATAGCGACCCTCAATCTGGTGTTGCTATGTGCGGGGAAAAGCATCCTTATATCACCTGTTGCTGAAAGTCACGGTGGTGAAAAATCAGCTTGCAATTTGAGGAATTTCCTGAATGCTTGACATACCAGGACCCCAGCTGAGCATATAAACATTTCAGCTGCAAAATAACTTTTATTATCCAGATGTGGCAGCCTGCATGAGAGTCCCTTGTTTATTTTCCTCTTACTTACCATTGCAGTGCAGGCTGCCACTGGTGATTAGTGAAACTGTCTAATGGTCATGTCATGAGGGATGAGACTCAACTGGACTCGAGACATGAACGCTGCAAACCACGACCCTCCTTGATAATTGACCACAGCATGCTGCGGGTGCTTCCGGGAAATCTCTCACTCAAAGGACTTTGTCAGGAGCTTTTCTTGTTCATTTTTTACTTTCTTTTTTCTTTCTTTTTCTTTTCTTTTTTTTACAAACCAGATATTTAACTTTCACAAATGCACTTGTCACTTGCCACCTGCCCTGTTATCTGCCGCCGGACTGCTTAGATTCTCAGGATTTGGTTCATGAATTATTTACCCAAGCATGACTGCTCAAGAGTCTGCAAAGTTGCTGTTTGTCAAGGCCACTTAAAATGCCCAAAAGGTCATTGTTGTACCAACAGCCTTCTCTCACGGCCTTGTGAGATTTGGTCCTTTTGTTGCCCTTGTGAAAAACTGACGCTGCTGCCCATTTCCACTTAAAGGGACTCAAATCTGTGGACCAGCCCACTGAAGGCTACATGGGCTGTATATGAGGGTTGACCAAATTCTTATCATTTGAACATTTCCAGAACCGAATTATTGGCACTGAAATGGCAGCCGGCCGTATGGGAAGAGAGACAGGTAGAGAGATAAGTAGAAAGAGTGAGGAGGAATGACTTAAACAAAGTTGACAAGGGCAAGGTGGAGACTGACAGAAGGCACGTAAGAAAAGGAAAAGAGGAAAAAAAAAACGTCAGCCGCGGAGATGAGATGATGATTAAAACCAAAGAGATTAGCTGTGGAGGACTGAGGCCTGAATCAAGGGCAAGGACAGCTAATGCTAAGAACACATTTTCACTGCAGCCAAGAGCTCAAGTCAGCCCTTATTCGGCAAACCCAGAATCGTCCCCTCTGCTCCTTATTATTATTCCTATATGCAGAATGGGGTGATGGCAGAATATTAGTTTGATTATCTTTAAATCTAGATTGACCAGCTGAGAATGTCTGAGTAGCAGGAAAAAACACATTTGCATCCCACAATGTGTGTGTGTGTGTGTGTTTGTGTATGCAGCCCTACCTCCCACACCTGCAATTACTGACACGATTTCTGCAACAAGATCGTATTTCCAGCCAAGTTGTCGGGTTGAAAAGGGTTAAAAATCAGATCCAGAAGTGCTGCTCTTTAATCAACTCCCCTTTATTTTTAGAAATTCTTCGCCGGGAGACAAAAGGTCAAAATGGCACCAGGGGGTTTCATTTATCTTTTCTTGAACATCAAATCAAGCTCTACACAGGATTACACACAGCATCAATTGTATGAACACAGCAAGGGGATTTGCAATCTTAATTGTTAAGTGGATAGGTTATTTCTGTATAAAGGGTACTTTAGGACATTGCACCCACCCAATGCTGTCATTGTGCATCATAAACATCAAGATTAATGCATTGAAGCTGAATGTTAGGTAACCATGAAGGTCATTCTTCCCACCAAAAACTGAGGTGGGGGGGATTAATGATTTACTATACGATCACTACACTGAGGTCCTTCGCTGCTTAAATTCTTCTTTGTAGCAATGTTTGTTGCGGGTTGCCATATTTCTGATTTTGGGAATAAAAATGGCAGAAAATCAAAGCGGAAAAATGTAAAAACACATCTGATAAGTACAGTTGGTGTGGACCGTTTGGTCCAGCTGTCCTCATTCTCACTGGCCACGGCACAGAGTGGGGAGACTGGTTACACCAAAATGAATCACTGGACAGGATTTTTCACGATATGCCTGATGTCACATCAAGTTTTACTTAACAGATACAACACAATGAAAGTGTGATGATAATCTTCATATTGTTATATAACTGTTTAACATTAAGTTTAAAGGTCAGTGTTTTTAATACGTGCGAATAGGTGAGTTCACAACACATTGACTTAGTGAGTTTAGGGGGTGTTTCAATCATGCAGCCACTTGAATGAGGAAATACAGTCTATTAATTAACTTTTCCAGGTACTGCAACACACTATACGTGTTTTTTGTGAAGAGTTAGCTCTTTGAGTAGAGGTCAGGTATCACTGAGAAACTCAAGAACCTAAAAAAATCGATTATGTGATAAAAAGAATAGCCTTTAATGCAGGCCCCATCATATTTCTTTGTAATAATGCCTTAAAGGTATGTCTTCAGTCTCTGCGTGCTGTCATCTAAAACAAAACTGAATCACAGAAACTTTATTGAGCTAAAATATTTGTCAACAATCAGGATGCCATGGTTAAAAATGGACAAAAGCAAAAGAAACTCGGCACTTGACTGAGAGAGGTATCGATGATGGTGATTTATCAAAAATCAAAACAAATCCCAGGCTGACAGGACACAGTTACATCCTCTAATTTAGTCAAGTCAGTTAACTTCACCAATTCATGAAAAACAACTGATAACCTAGTATGCTAAAATAACACAATTTTCCTTACATCACCAGCTGCTGTGACTGTGTACACTGAAAAAACAAATCAGATAAAAATGAAGTCTTGCAGTGCAGCTTCATCGAGCCACCGCAGGTATTTACAGGCGTTTCAGTCAGGCGCAACAAGGACCTGATCAAACTATTATGTTCCCTGTGGCTGCGTGACCTTCTGGCAACCGTGTTAACAAAACACTCAGAAAAGGTCACCGTGTCTGAAAAGGCACTCAGACAGGTGCTTAGTCTTTTGGTTTGGTCTTTTGACTGCACATGCTTTTTTTTTTTTTTTTTTTTTTCCTGAGAGGTGTGTGTGTCTGTCAACGTGCCTGAAACTACCTGTGTTTGTTAGTTTCCCGCCTCTCCGTGTTGACACATTTTTAACCTCTAATTGGATGCCTCATAATTCATATTTAAATTCGCTCCCCTTCAATGGCAACATATTTAATTCTAGTGTCCGCATGATGAATATGTATGAACCCGCAGAGTGAAGCAGAAGCAGCGAGAGTTACTCCAGAGCGAAGGCTGCCCACGCATTTCATGCCTACACTCTCAGCTGTGATTGGCTTGGCCCGACGCTCGCATCTCGCAACAACCTTATTACCATAACACGTTACAAAATAGACAGAGGGATGAATCTATTGTATATTTCATAACACCTTTAGTTATTGTTAGCCAGAAGAAGGTGTTTTTCTTATTGTGTGTTACATTACTATGAATAATCAATGGTTGGTGTAGCTTGGACTTGAATCATAAAAAATAGGTGAAAATAACATTTTCAGAAAAGAAAACTGAAGTAGTGGCCTCTGTCATTTTATATCATTACATTATTATCCTTAATATTGTTACCTTGATATGTTAGGGACACATTTCAATGTTGTATTTGCTCAAGGCGGAACAAATTTAAACTACTTACTTATGTAACAATGCATTATATATATTCTGTCAGTAATTTAGTGTTCCCTTTGAAATGTTGTCGAGTATTATTAGCTTAAAACCTAAATACTCAGTTAAGTATCCTTAATGTGTGTGTACAAAACATTTCAATCTGACTAACTGCATTCATAATCACTCATTTTATATTCCATATTGTTACAAAGCTGTGTTATGTAACAGGGTTTTTTTTCATATCCGACTGAAACTGATATTTTAAAGTTTCATTTCATATCAGTTACATAACTGCTGGTTTCTATGACTCACCGTGCTTCATCCTTAGACTACACGGAGATGAGGAATCAACACGAACTCAAATGTTGAATGTCGAGTATCATTAGTAGTAACAGCAGTAACAGCTTGAGGACATAAATGATACATTTCTGACACCTGCTTTAGGTCCATTTTTATGAAATAGTAGCTGCAATAATGGAAGATTGGTTGGACAGAAAATAAGTCTATGATAGAGGGATGCTGAAAGACCTAAGAAACAGAACAGCAATCTTTACACCAGCCACCAACCAGCACCAATCAGTGGAAGAAAGCGAGTGATTACTCGGCAATATGATGGAAGATTGTTCAAGGGGGTTTAAGATGATAAAATAATACACTGGAAACCTAAATTATTATAAACAAGTGACGGGAACATGCAATAAAATAGTAAGAAAATGTAAGTAATCCAACCTCCATCTATAAAAGATGTAATCCTGATTCAGGAACAATCTTATGAATGTTATGTAAGAAAATGCATTTTCTTAATGCACTGTCTTGACGCAGTGTGCATTGATGAGGCTGTTTCTTCAGATG
Organism: Amniataba percoides; assembly: GCA_037176925.1. Lineage (NCBI taxonomy): Eukaryota > Metazoa > Chordata > Actinopteri > Centrarchiformes > Terapontidae > Amniataba > Amniataba percoides. The sequence goes on along the minus strand of JBAJHX010000024.1, from coordinate 7,312,939 downwards.
AATTCACACACACAGCATATTTGATACAAGCCTGTCTTCTTTCTCTGTTTGCTAAGATTCGACGTCGGAGGCCGACCCCAGCCACACTCTTCAGACTGACAGACCCACCGTCGCCAGAGGAAGACATTGGACCTCACCAGGTAGTGAGTTTTTAGAAAGGAGTGTGAATTTTACGTTTTCTCAATTGTTAAACCCAATGCAATCAAACAAAGCACTCTCTTGTTCTCTGTAGGTTGTAGAAAGGCATTCAGGGAAATATTACAAATGTTCCTCGGAGGCAGGAGTGTATTGGGGTGGATGAGAGAGAGTGGGCGCACAGCAAAAAGTAAATTCCCCTCCGAGCCAATTCTGTATCAGTCGTGTGTGTGTGTGTATGAGGCGGTAAGATTGAGGAGCCAAATGAATACAATCACACAAACAAGGCAAAAAGGTAGGATGGAGGGAAATTTACAAAAGGCAGGAACAGGCAGACAAACTGACAAATGGATGACAGTCCTGCTGAGCAAATGGTCAAAACACAGGAACAGGTACTGATGACAAAACATGACGGCCTAGCAAAGGGATCTGGCTGTATGATATAGACTGATGAGATGATAAGCGGCAGGTGTTTCAACAGACTGGCATGATTTAGGAAGGTGGGCTAAACAGTCTGAGGGCATCTAGTGGACAGGTGAAGAATGGCAGGTCAGAGAGAAAAATCTCAGAAATGCAAAAGAGTGAGGAGGAAGTGAGAAATGATGTAATTTCATGTTATGTTTCAAGTTACATAAATGTATGTAAAACATACAAAATTGGAAAATTGTGTTTTCTTTCTCCACTCTTTTTTATCCTTATTTAAACTGACTCTGGTTAACGAAACTGCAGAACCTCATTCCTATATTTCCTTCCTCCTTTCCTCCCATATTGTATATAATATGGTTGGCAGTTTGAATGCAACTATTTTGTTTCTTTCATATTACAGTTGTATGAATGTCACATATTTTCTGCTTTTATACTATGAAGCTAACATTTCCAAAAAAATAGATTAATAGGAATTTACTTTGCCATGTAATTTCTACAAGTTTACAGGTAACATATTTAAACAAACTGATGTAACTCTAAAACATGTAGTATACATATATCATATTATATTATACACATTAAGCCTGATTTGGATGTTCTACCTCTGCAGTGGGTTCTGGGGGACAATGGAGCCTTGAAAGCCAAACTGGTTCACACATCGTCCTACCAGCCACCCTCCCTTAAAGGTAAATGCACTGTCTTCAAAGTGTTTGCATGTTTTTCCACATATATTTTTGAATTTGCGTAACAAGTGACACAAAAATAAAGCATCTGAGAGACCTAATTCTGCTGTGGCAACTGCCATGTGGTCTATATCTGTTTGGAGTACGTGCATATCCAAAAAACACAGTGAGAGTTGTGTCTCCGTGTGTGTCTGTGTGTGTGTGTCTGTGTGTGTGTGTGTGTGTGTGTGTGTGTGTGAATGTGTGTGTTATGTGAGATTAGAAGCAGAGACAGCTGTGGGTCTGTTCTGGATCATCCTGGATTATAGGATGGGCACACAGCTGAAACATGGTCTTACACATACACACATACTCAGATACTCCCAGAGTCACACAAATATAAAAACACACACAAACATTACTGTTTCATATGAATATATATATATATGATATAATATTATTCATCCTTTGGTGGTATGAGTTTCTGAATTTGACCTCTGGAATCATTACTGTTGGTGCTAAATACCTACATTGTTTTTCTGAAAATGTATTGGCATGATAAGTTGCTTTTTAACACCCTCGTTATAACCACTGATACATAAACACATTTACACCATATGTCATGACCCACATATTATGAAAGCCTAAATGAAAAATGAAAATCCATCTGACTGCTTTAAACACTTGTGACCATTTAAAGCAGAAGTAGGTAACTTGTATTACAATAACCTTCAGTCATATTTATTAAAAATGTCACAATGTCCTCACAGTAGTACACAAGACAGATAATTAAGTAAAAAAAAATCAGGCTCTTCTGGCTCCACCTGTTGCCTCAGAGTGGACATAATGGTGGACAAACAACCAAGCTCTCTCTCCTTACACAGAAATGACAAATAAACAGAGGAAGACCAATAAAGAAAAGCAGAAAGACAGAATAAGACCAAGCAAATTTGCAGAGGGAGGCTTTGGAGGCGAGCTATCTGAGAGAGAGGGAAGGGGAACAATTCAAATTTCCAAGCTAAATCCCTTCTCTAGTGAATCCTACTGACTGTAGCTTTAATCCTCCCTCTAGTTAATAAAAGATCCATTTTGTTGTAAAATGCAGTATGTATAGTGAAAAGATTTTCTCACCTCAAGTGTGAAAAAAAGATGAAAAACACTATATATGTAGATGACATTGTCTTATTTGTGGTGTCCTTTCATGCACTTACTTAATTATCAAATATTATAAATATATATGGTGTCAAATGACTTTTTAAAGTGATTATAATCAATCTTTGTTTGTTTGTTAGTTTTTTACAAAGCTATGTATTAAATAACACTGTGAACCGCTTTACACCGGGTTTCAGCTCATTGTTCAGCCATCTGGTCCAAAACTACTGTTTTGGCTCACTTTCACAGCTCTCATATCATTGCTTTCAGCTGCAGCATTCAGCTGTTTAGTGAAAAAGCACCAAAAAACACCTCTGTGCACTACCTACTCAGCACCAAATAGCAGACAAACACAACAGGTGACTCAATGGTGAACTTAAGTGAGCATGTACCAGCTAAAGAGACAAACATTTGATTCTAAAATTGGTAAAGACCAAATCCGAGCTAAAAGTGAATATTAGACATGGACTGATCAGGTGAGGAACAAACCTCCAAATAAATTGTGTTTCTCCATAACTGCTGGATGGATAAGGAATAGGTTTGCTGAATCAAATTCAAACATAATATGTGAATGTTCATGCCCCCAAATGGCCAAAAATAATTTATGCACATTTAAATATCAAAAAGGAAACCCATCAATTGTGTGTTTTATGTTTAAAATGTCCAGAAATCTCACTTGTTCTTTATTGCGATTTGATTTCTATTTTCAGCTGTTCAGAGGATGGCCCAGGCCCACCTCTCCTCATTGGACATGTCATCTGTCGACAAAGAGGAGACATCTTCAGGAGAGGAAGAGGATGAACTTGTGAAGGATTGCCAGCAGACAGCCTCAGCCACAGGTGGGTCAGAGAGGACAGTCTTTCACATGACGTCATTTTTTTCTCACACAGATGTTCTTCTTTACACTTCTGAAACTCATTTAATGTCAGATCTAAGGGAGGAACGCAAACCACTCAAGGATCAGTGTGCCCCGCTGGATGGTTTGACAGGAAGTTCTGATCTCAGCTGTCACCAAGGGGACAAAGAAGAAGTCAAAGAAAGAGAGGAGGGAAAGGGCGAATGAGAAAAGAACAGGGCTGCGACGGATACAGAGCGATGGCGAGGACCAGACTTGCATTGCACACGCACGGGCCATGCATGTGCGTGCATGGGTGTACGTATGAGTGTGTTATTTGGGTCTGTGAGTGTGTGCATGCATGTGACAAAAGAGCAGAATGTGGAAAAACAGGGAGGGAGGAAAACAGACGGGCAACAAGGAAGGTCAGAATATTAATGAGCAGGTGTGAGGGAAAGTTTAACCTGAGACCTGTGAAGGAAATCACGTCTCGATCAGCCAAGGAAGCCAGGGCTAATTTCCAATCAGCCAAGGACACTGCACAAGAAACATGAGAACTGTTAAAAAACTGTGGTATTTTTTCAAGCAAATAAATGTGGTTGTTCAGCAGAACTCTCAGACTCCAGAAAACTGTGAAGCATCCAGTTCTGAAATGCCATTATTCACACCAAGTACAGGGCAAGTTACTTAGTGATGCTGGTGATGAAACACACAGCTCAATAATAATTGACACACATATCGTATGCATTGTTATTTGTTATTTTGAATATGTTCAATACAGTTTGGCCAGAGATTGTGAATAAGGTCCTGGGGTCATTGTAATATATGATATATAGATATGATACATGATAAGATATATACAGCATATATAGATATACAGTACTCAGTATTAGGGTGCAGTGCCAACCCCAGTAACCAGAAACTGTGGAGCTACCTCCAAAGCCATGAAACCACTCTTTCAGTTTGGTCTCCTCAATCTTGTAGATATTTGCATGCAAGGTCAAGGAAATCAAAGTGGGGTGGATTACAGACGATTTGAGCGCAGTCACAGCCGCGGCAGACCAGATTAAATCATATCAGTATAATCCAACTAATCATGATAATGCAGCACATTTTTTCTGGTTTGATGCTACCATCAGGCTTTTTGTAACATGGCAAATGGCGAGCATGATCTGCGTGAGATGGCAGAGATGGGAACTGCAAGAGGACCTTTTTTCAAAAACAACATATATATGATGAGTGAGAAGGTTCATTCTTTGGCCTTGTGTATAAATGATGTTTTGTGTTGGTTGCTATTAAAATAATAATAATGGGATGTTTATGTTGTGGCATTTGTTTTGTTCATTTGTAGGAAAATACATCTATTTGCATCTACTTCAGTATCAATATTATGCTTATATCAATGTGGTAATATCAGTGTGAGATAAAAAAAAAAACATCAGACAACAAAAAACAAGCTTTGTTTTAGCATCGCTTCTTTATTCACATTATTACGAATTACAAAACACAGCAGGCCTCTCATTAACATTTAAACTGAATAAATGTGAATCAAAAAGAACCATATAGTATATCAAAATATACTGTTACAAAACAGCTCGAAAGTGTCTATGCTATATTATATGTTATGCTGAAGCATTACATTCTTGATGCTGTAGTTGCTGTGTTTGAACTGCAGGAGGCAATGTGTACTAACATTTGAGGCACTGAGCGCTCCAGCGGCAACAAAAAGGATCATCACATCTTACTTATTCACCCTCAGAAAACACATTTATTGGGCCAGTAAAATAAAATGTAGTGAAGTGAGATATTTCATCTACATGTTTGTGTTTTTTCTTATGAATGTCAGTTGGAATATCTGTAAAATGATTTAGGATCACCATCAAAGCCGCCTCTTAAACAAAACAAAAATATCTTATTCTTTTAATTATCATTAGCATCACTGATTGTTTCTGTGTTAAATCATGTATTTACCTTGGCTTAATATATAATATTTTTATCTTGCAGTACTCCTTAATTTTCAACTTTAACAGCCTTTATCTCTCCCGTTTCCCGCCTCCCACACTTCCCTTTAATCCTTTTTTGCCTTTGCAAAGAACACCCCGGTCACGTCATCGACCCCCACCCTCATGTCCTGAGGCAGCGTGTAAACCTCCAGTCTGATCAGGGTGTAGCCGCTCTCCTTCAAACTATCACAGACTTGTGCCTCTGTCAGTGGGACCACAGGGATCTTTACCCCAGGCCCCCCAAAATAGTAACTCTCTCCCAGGGCTCCAATGAGCAGGAGGTGGCCCCCAGGCCGCAGGAGCTTCCCAATGTGGCCCAAAGCCCTGGTGAAGGCAGTCAGGTCAGGGCTGACGCTTTCCAGACAGAAGCAGGACACGAGACAGTCGGCCCCCGATGAAGGAAGTGCATCGTGGGGCAGAGGCTGAGGGCGGTGCACGTCAATGGGGAGGATGTCCATTATGACCTGACGTAGCTTGGCAGCTTTCTCTGTCCACGCTGAGGGCCTGGTGGCGACAATATCAGTCAATCACCAAATTATATACAGTTATTGTTAATGTGCAACACAGCATTAGGTTGCACCAATATTTTCAACATAATTCATACAGTGTATTGACACAGAAGTACTGTGTGTGAATGATCATTATTTATTATGTTAGGGGTACAGCTTAGGTTGGCAATTATGGCGATGTGCACCATTTTGCTCCAGAAATATCTGAGCAACATTTTGATCCATTTTGAAACTTAAGAATATTACTAAAAGTTATCATTTCATTTTCTAAGACTTCCTGGGCATTACAAACATAAATAAGGATGATGACGGTAACGACTGTGACCGGTGTTTAGAGATATCTTAAAGCAGTCTGCTTGTACCGTCGGCCCTCCAGCTTGCAGACGTGCTGCAGGTAGGGTGTCCAGTCCAGGCTGCAGCCTCCCTCGTCCTGCAGCCAGTGCCTCAGCTCCTTCCTGTTGACCTCAAGGAAGTCTGTGAGGAGCACCTTGTTGAAGACCTCGCAACCACTCAGCACCTGGTACAAGGTGGGACCCGAGCCTATGTCCACCAGCAGCTCACCGCTCACATCGCCTGGAAAGGTAGAGGAAAGAGAGAGAGGAAGCAATGAGAAAAAGCTAATGGAGAGCTCTTTACCAGCATGCACAGGTTAAAATGCTGCTCAAATGTACCGTACCATTCAAAGGTCAAGTGAACCAAACAAAGAATTAGCTGCATGTCCACTATGACCTCTGACAGTGAAAACACTGAGAGTTATGTATTATAAGAAAAGATTCAGTGTATCAGTTAAGCGAAAATGATCCTCGAGAAATGAGGGACTCATTATATCAAAAAAGTATATTTGGTTTAAAAGAGGAATGCTTGAATGTAAAGAAAGAATTGAAAAGTGAAATTAGTATATTAGTATATTCTGAAATAACTCATTTTAGACATGGAAATGATTAATATGATATGTTATTTAGTTTTCCCTTAAATTCAGTCTGATATACCTGTTACATTTTGAAAGTTTTATATAAAAAACTAAACTGTATTTTCTCCAGATTTCAAGAGAAATTGAAATGAATAATCTAGTCACCTTACCTTCAGTGAAAGCTCTGTGCAGGCAGGCGAGTTTCCACGGCACAATGCTGTCTTTTCTTTCAAAATCGGCCCGTGGTGGAGTGTAGTTGTACTGTAGATATGCTGCAGGATCAAATTTCTGGTAGAAGGCTGCCATAGCTGCCACTCCATTTTCTTTTCCCTTCGCTTCCATCCTCCTGTTCCCTGTGTGACTCTACCTAACACCTCTGTTTAGTGGCCCACCTTCAGCTGTCTTCGGCTGCCTTATATACCTGTGCATTTGGGTGCGTCTGTGTCATTATGTCTGTGTCTGTGCTTTGGGCTAGTTTCATGGGAAGAGATAGCGATCCTGTTTTTGGGCCCGTTTAGCTGCCTGATAGCATTTGTCCTGTTCTTATTCCCTGGCCTGAGGCGCTGATACCATCAGATCAGGGGGCTTCCTCCAACACTAGACCCACTAATGGACTCCGCACATGGCTTTCAGGTCTTCCACCCACCTCTCAGAGGCCCTCCATATCTCCACAATCATTCCACAGGGCCTTTTGCACACAAGCAGTCATCCAGGTTTGTCTCAGGCAACCCTGTTTGAAAGATGCAAACATGTCAGCCATTTTACTCTGCTGATGTTGGTATCGAGTGGCAGACAGATGGGAAGGGAAAGGACGATATTAGATGATTATAAAATCAGAGGCTATCACAGGGCACAGAACGAGACCATTATTATTATGTTGAGCAACAAATAACTCACTAAGTTAATACAAAAGCAACAAGATGATACTTAAAAGGAAGCATAAGCAAAGATATACTTTATCATGGCTTCATGTGAAAGCAGCTTTCAAAGAAAAACACAGACACACAAGGACTGCAGCACTTTCTCTTTTAATAAAATTTTTTTCAACAGGTCTGTAATTACTTTTTTGGTGGAAATCCAAAAATGCCTTTCAAAGATGAAGTGTAAGAAGGTATAAGAGGTATAAGAAAATTCTGGTTTATGGACCAAGTAAAAGAGATTATAAATTTAATTAGGTTTTTATATTAATGTGGATGAGAGTAATGAAGATGACGGAGCAAAATTTAAACTTTAATTCTGCTTGTGTCTAACATTGACAGAATAAGGTCATGCTATTGACTAAAATCACAGAACCTTGTAAGCGTAATATAGACTTCTGCTATTTTTAAAAGGTATATCAAACTTCACTGACTACATCTGTTTTTCTATGTAATTTTAGGGGCTCATGAGACATTTACTTTAATATTTTGAGTTTTCTGGTTATAATGTAATCTTTTGCAACTTTTAAAGGGCTTGCTGAATTAGCAGCCACTAGCCACAGTCGCCAGCTGAAAAAACAATGAGCTTCATCCCCTGATTGGATTAATTTTCCATCTATTCCCAGCGTATCCCAAAGTAGCAGCTGAACCAAAGTGGAACGTAGCCATGAAGTAATCAAATATATTCTTCCCAGGAGGCTCTTAACACCTCGCTCATCTCTGGCAGCTGAACCGGCATCCCAAACACACACACATACTGACCCTCTTCAGATGTCCAAAATATTACAATGCCAAAGAGTATTTGGGAGGTGGAATTCTGCCAGATGATGTAGTTAAAATTAGGATTTTTGGAGATTACAGTGTGTCATATTGAGTTGTGAGTTTTCTTTTCCAGGAGAATTTTAATCCAAAACTTACAAATTTCCCTTTGGCATTATGTCTGAGTCTGCAAACATTCAGTACTTATGGTTTTTGGACAGAAATGTGATTGTAAGAGATGGGAAGTTTTCACTGTGCAAATATGCAAATACAGATCCAAAAGGAAATACACAGGCTTACATTTAGAAACATAATACAAACTATTAATCAGGTTTGGCAAGAAATACTTTTATTTTTTTGTTTAGGCTTGGGAAAAATAAATGAAATAGAAACCACTGCAAACAAAGCTGCAAACAAAAATACAGTTGGGCTTAAATCATAGTTTGCATTCACAGAAATAATTATTATGTTTGCCAAAACCAAAAGGATCAGCCCAGGAACCTCGGTAATTGTGTTATCTTCACCACAGTCTTCCTCTCAATCGTCACAGCATTCTTTGGTTTCGTAGTCACACTGCACACCTGAACTGGGTCCCGCTGGGCTGAGGGTTCGGGGACGGGCTGATGTGGTCGTCTGGCTGAGTGTGTTTTGGGACGTGGGTAATTCTTGCTGATGGCCCCTGAAAGGAAGCGCTGGAGGAGCCTCCTGGCCTCCCGGTGCTCTGCTGAACACTCCACCTCCGTCATGGTCGGCCTGTAAGAGGGTCAGGAGCCACAAACACATAAAGACTTAACATACTGAATTACAAACATGCTTGACTATATCAGCAGATTAATTCCTTTGCTTCAATTTTAAATATTAGTCTGTTGATGTGGAGGACACCGTCACTAACCGGTGGTGAAGCTGCGGTACGAGGGCGATGCTGTGCCAGTGAGCCATGTAGCTCTGGCCTCTCTGCCAATCCTCCTCCAGGACGCTGCAGTTCAGCTCAGCTCCACCTGCACCACCCACACTGCACATCCCTTCTGCCACCACCAGCCAACCAACCACCAATTCTGTCTGACACCCAAACTTTTATTAACATCTTGGCCACACGTTAAGTGACTAACATGGAAAGTAAAAAATAACTGAGGGGAAAAATATTGGTGGTTGTAAACTGATATATGTTGTATTATTAAATTATTGCTGTCTGTTAAAAATATAAAAAGAATACTTTCTTTTGCATAATTAAACTGTGATGAGACTTACTCTTTCCTCTGATTCTTTCTTGTAATAAATCTTCTTTCTGTTCTTCTCTTGCTTGAAGTTTGTGTTTGTCAGAACTTTCCCACTGACAAATTTTGACCTTCGATGGAGACAGCACAGCTCTTCTGTTCTTTTTTCTTCAGTGCATCACTGGTCAGCTTGGCTGTGTGGGTTGGGTATTAAGGGGGGTTACATAGTTGTGTATCGGCATCTATTTTAGAGTGGCTCTGCTGCCACCTGGACATGCTCATATTAGAAACGGCCCACATGCTGCCACTTTGACCTGATAATGAGTTAAGGCTCAATTAATGAAGCACACATACACAACCCAGTTACAGTATTATCATTTAAAATCCTCAAAAGAACCCTGAAGTTTGATTACATGACTTTTATCCAAAGCAACACATGGTTAAACTGTCCCACTTCAACAGACTGATGCATTCAGCACTCTCTCAGCCCACCGGGCCAAAACAAAAAAAATTACATCCTGATATCTGACATCCCAGTTTTGAACTGATTGGAAACATCTATGCATAAGAAAGACCTGCAGCACACCCTGGAGTACATTACATAACACAGCTACACAGTACACTATAAAATACATATGTAGAGTACATCCTGCTGTCTTAGTCTTATTGTATTCACAATGTGTACATTTAAAAATATAACAACAAAACTGAGAGATCGCTACTGAGATATAGAAGTCTCAACCAGAATGATGGACTAACTGCCAAGAGTATGGTTAAAAATGAACTGAAGCTTAAATACCATTGTTTTGTGTTTTTATGGTTTTATGGTACAAAAGTGCTACTTTCAGAGCGATACTGTGATATGTTCCAGCTCGTTATGTATGATAATATTTAGAGTAGTATTAGTTGTTAATGTTTGTTAGGTTGTGTTCATAAAATGTTTCCTCCCTTTAAAAAGCCACTGTCTCTGTTCAGCATTTAGCTTAATGTTTCTGTTACAAAATGCATATTTGGCTTAGTTCAATACATCTATTACTTGGATCCAACAGACAAGTTAAAATGTTGTGCAAATAAGTACAAACACAGACACACATTCACACAAAAACACATATAGTCAGTGGATTAGTGGAGCCAGGAGTAAGGTAAGGGTCAGTTTCCTCCCCTGAGTCAGATGGGCAGATAAAGGAGGAGGAACACAGAAGAACAGATAAAGGGCAAAAGCAAACAACAGAGAAAAGACCAGGACAGATATAATGGAATAATACACATTTAGCCAGAGCTACAGGAGCCAATTTAGTTATCTATGGTCCTAGGGGCAGTGGGAGTCCCACAGTGTCAGCCAACTCTGCTTTGGGTTACTTTTTGTCACAGCAGGATGGTGCAGGTACAGAAAACTTTAATCACCACTGTGGCCCTGGGATCTTTCTACCACACAGTGCAAATAAAAGGTACACTGGTTAATGACAGAACCAATTAGTGCAGTCATTTTCTTGTATCCCTATTAGTGTCACATTAATAAACTGAAAATAATTATAAATCCAGAGTGAAGAACCTGATGGAAAACATTTGGTTTTAAAATGAGGTGGCTCCGTATATCTACGACATACTGTTAAATGTGAGTCAATTGCCATTTGTGCTTGCTGGTTTGGCACTCCTGCTCTTTGATAAACAACGTAAGGAATAAAAGAAAACAACCTTTTATTTCCTGATTAAAACTGGCTGATTATCTTATTATCTTGAGATAATCAAGCTAGTCACACATGATCTGAAGATACTCTTGCTTACTTTACTTTAAACTTTATTTTGGACTTCCCAGATATTGGGCAATGCGGAAAAAAAAGAATACAATAAGCACAATAAAATCACGTTGTAAAAGAAAGACAACACAGTTCTTGGCTGCCATACCAATTCATTTGAAATGTGCAATAAATTATGTAAATTTGACATTTGAAAAGTAATAACCAAAATAATTGCTGAAACAGTCAAATAAGCTTTTGTAATCTCGAGGTAATAAATTAAGCAACTCATGATCTCGACTGATCTTGGTTTCCAAACAAATGTTTGATAGATGAGATAAATTATCTTGTTATATTGAGAAATTTGACATTTGTTTTCTTGGGGTTACAAGCTATCATAACCACGAGAAAATGACCTTTATTATCTCGAGGTAACGAATTGATCAACTCGTGGTCTTGGCCTTCCTCGGCTTCTGAAGACATGTGACGATTTTACATATTGAAGCTTTAATTTGAAATGTGAGGATGGAAACGAAACTTCCGTTCTTCTTCCGTATATCGCCGGCCGGCCTGTCGTCACATCCTGCCACTTCACCGCCACTTTACGAGTCTCTGTCTCTCTGTAGAAACACCAAAGACTAATTTTAATGTCAGCGCTACTGAGAGGAATAAAAAATAAATCGCTTGGTCCTTTTATTTAACTAGAAATTATTGTCCGGGCCAGCTGTGGTTACCTTGGTAACGGCTGCTGCCCGTCGCTGCAAAGCGCCGTGACAGTTTCATCAGTCAGGGGAGGAGTCGTGCACATGTAGAGCCCACCTCTGGCTAAATGTGAGATAAAATCAAAGAAAAACGAGGCAAAAAAGATGAACAAGGCCCAGTAGAAGACGGTACAAAGGCCAAGTGTACACACAGGACGAGATAAAGTAAGAAACACTCTTTATTACTTTACCATGTGGGGAAGCTATTAGATTTTTTGCTACTGTTCATATACAAACATGTCTAATTTCTCAGCTAAACAACACTGTTTAATGTCTTTGCTGATAATTGAGTCTTTGCTGAGTCTTTCATGCATTAACAGGCCATGCTGCTGCAAATACTGACCCTGAGATCAAGGAGCCCACTGGACATCCACAGACATGCATGCCGGGTGCTCAGCAGACCCCTGACACAAGGCAAGCAGTGGCACACTGACACAGCACACGGCCCATGTGAACACTGCACACACCATGCAACCGGCTGACAGAAGTGCATGTTTTGATTAGTTGATTGGTAGAATATTAAACTATTTTAATATGTGAGTGATTATTTTTTAAGCACAAATGGCAATCATTTCCCAGTCTAAGCTTCTCAGTTTTGATTTCATCTGAAGATGTAATTTGTTTACTAGTTTATTAGTTTATTATTTATAGACCCAACATGATTTATCAATTGAAATATATTAATCAGTGATAAGATCATTGTTAGTTCCTTACATCATGTGTGTCATGATATCCCTCATGATGTTTTGATTGAAAATAAGCACTGCACAAAAATGATGCAATATGGAGACCATGATCAAGTTTGTGATTGTGTCCCTAATTTTATGAACATAGTCACTATAACATCTGGAGGCAGAATTTATTGTTACATCTGATAAATTGCTGTGTGAACACGATGTTCAGACTGTGACTTAACTGTTGTGCCTGTGGGGAGTTTTCTGAGTCTGGCCTGCAAGAGAAGTCATGGATCTCTCCCTCTCTCTCTCTCCCTCTCCCTCTCTCTCTCTCTCTCTCTCTCTCTCTCTCTCTCTCTCTCTCTCTCCCTCCCTCCCCCTCTCTGTCTGCCTCTGCCCGTCTCTCTCATGCGCCTCATTGCTCCAGAGTGATGTGTAATGTCAGCACAGGCCTTTCTGCTTTCCCTGCTGATGTGGCAGTTTGAAGGCTGTGATTATGTTCCCCAGTTTACAGATGGACATGGCTTTGCTCTGTTTGTCTCAGTGGTGTAATCAATGAAAACCCAGCAAAACATCCTTGTTTGCACAGTTGTGTAACATTTGCTGTGTTTTGTGTGGAAACCAATGTATTGATACGTCAACAAATTTGTGTGGGGGTTTGAATAGTTGAAGTTGCTGCCTCTGCTGTTACATTGATTCAACTGTTTTGCTAAAAGTGTTTGTGCAGCAAAAACTGTGCAGTGTAAGCTGATGAAAACTGAATGTGGTGTTGAAATAATCAAGTTTATGATTATGCAAACAGCAAAAATTCTTTTATTCTTTTAATCTCTCAGTTGGTCTCCATCTTTGCCTCAGTGGTGTTTTGATCCAGAAATGTTAACTGTACTTTTTCTCAAAGTTTTGAAACTTCCATTTTCAAGAATTCGTCTGAAACTGATGGATCAATCATACCAAAACTCCATCAGGATCATCTGCAGACTTTATTGATCTGAGTTTATCAACTGAATTTCATTCTTTCTGGATTATACCAGAAATATTTTTTAAATGAAAATAGGTAATTTTCAAAAGATTTAAAGAACTCTACCTATAACTGAAAGAATTTTATCAGCAACATTTTGACTGTAAGTTTGCTTCAAGTTGTAAGAAAATGTGTGGAAAGCCTTTTTCCTGCAGGGATTCACATTGGGGATACAAAGGTCCAGGTTTCAAATCTCCTGGAGGAAAAGTTCTGCTTTCCAACAATATGACAATTCATAGATATGCTGGGTTTCACTGAAATGTGTGTTAAAATGCTTCTTTTTTCTACCATCAGTGTGAAAGTTATATCTCCCTTTATACAGTTCCCAATGGCAGGGCCCACGGCAGCTCCTTTGCTCACCGCAGTGAATTGCGTCAGGCCAAGAGGATCGTAGTCAAGCTTGGCAGTGCTGTGGTCACCCGTGGGGACGAATGTGGACTGGCTCTGGGGAGGCTTGCCTCCATTGTGGAGCAGGTGAGAACCCAAAAGCGGGAAAAGTCTGTGTGTTAATGAAGTAGGAAATATCATTGTTGTTGCGAATTCAATTTTTAACCCTTTATTATGAGAAAGAAGAGCAAAAAGTCCAAAAAGAGATCTTAGTCTGTCTTGATCAGTTCAAGTTTTTTTGAAAAGTCAAAACTGTTCACTCAAATAATGGCCATTCAGGTTGTTTTATTTTGATTTTTTCAGGTTTTGAAAAATCCTTTCACAGTTCATAGTTATCTGTAAGAGACTGTGCTTTTTTTTCCCAGAATCCACAGTGAAGCTCGACAAACAAAAACTAATATTGGACCGTGGACTGTGGTGTATCCTAATTCGGTGTGTTGTTGTTGTCCATGGTGTTCAGGTGGCCATGCTGCAGAATCAAGGCAGGGAGATGATGATTGTCACCAGTGGGGCAGTGGCCTTTGGCAAACAAAGATTAAGACATGAGATCCTGCTGTCCCAGAGTGTCCGACAGGCGCTTCACTCGGGACACAATCAACTTAAAGACATGGTAAGAAGAAGTGGAGGCTTTTGGTATTTTGTTGACACCAAACATATACTACAAAGGTGTGCGTTGGATGTTATGCCATGAGGCAAACTCAGCTACATACAGTATTCCCCATGTAAAAATGAAGGCCAGGGAATACTGACCCGACCAATCACCTGAGAAACCAAAAAGCTGAGCAGATGTAGAGAACATGTGGAGAATCAGTGTAACCAAATGTCTGCTGCATTTGTGTTGCAGTCTTTGCCGGTGCTGGAGGCTCGAGCCTGTGCTGCGGCTGGACAGAGTGGTCTCATGGCCCTGTATGAGGCCATGTTCACCCAGTACAGCACATGCACTGCACAGGTACTTATAAGCTTAAAGAAATAAGAATTGAAATCCTCAAGAGGTAATTATGTAATGTATTAAACCTCTTCTGTGCTGTCAGGTCCTGGTGACAAATCTGGATTTCCATGACGATGAAAAGAGGCAGAACCTGAACAGCACACTGCAGGAGCTGCTGCGCATGAACATCGTGCCCATCATCAACACCAATGACGCAGTGGTGCCCCCGCCGGAGCCCAACAGCGACCTACAGGGGGTAAATGTGGGTACAGACGGCATGGGGAGTGACTCTGGTGGTGGTGATGGTGTTGGCGGCAGTGGCAGCAGGGGTGCTGAAGGGGCTGGTGGAGACAGTGATAATACAGACAGTCGCTGTTCATTAGCTACAGTCATTTCTATCATACACACACACACACACACACACACACACACACACACACACACACAGACAAACTGAAACACCTCTGCCATCCAGCCTCACCTCATCAGCTTTTCCCTCAACCACTGAAGCATGTGCATGCAGGGAGGGGGTGGATGCCATTGCATGGGGAAGAGGTGCCGTCTCAAGGGGCCGGGACTAACTTCTGTAGGTAGACGCCTTCTCCGCCTGTTCACCATCAGAAATAACTAACAAGACCTTTTCAAATAATTCCACTGCTCTGTCTGTCTTTTTTAAATGTTTTATTTTTTAACACTCTTAGCTGCTGGCGACACAGTCAATGAATATTACCATTGTTCAAATAAAATCAGGACACTGCATAAAACAAAATTATGAACATCTAAAGTTTTCTATTTTATAATTTAGAAAATGTGCTAAATGTGCCTCTTAGTTCATCATACAGAAAAAAAATTCACTTGAATGGAAAGACCCCCGGCTGTTGCTAAATTAACTTTTTCACTGGCTCTTTGCCCTGCAGAGTAACAGTTCAGCAATAAAAAAAAATGTGCCACAGTTGAAGTGTTAAAAGCGTTTAGGTATTTGTTTCTATTTATCAGCCTGCATCTAGCCCTTAAGAAAAGGCTCAGCTGTTTGAATGGCAGATGGCAGACTTTCTGCCGCCGCTTTTCCGTCTTTAGGAGCTTACATCTGCAATTTTCTGGTGCTGTAGGTGATCAGCATTAAGGACAACGACAGTCTGGCCGCGCGGCTAGCCGTAGAGATGAAGGCTGACCTGCTCATCGCCCTGTCTGACGTGGAAGGTATGTGTGTTACCACAACACTAGTCTGGGTCAGCTGTTGGGTAACAACACCATCTGTCAGGACTCTTCACTGAGGGGAAAATAAAACACACCCCTCTTAGGGTCAACTGAGAGTCATATGAGAGAGATAAACAAAGACCTTCTGCCTTCATGTTTGAAAGTGATGCTGATTGGGTTGGTACAAGGCTTGTGTGTGTTTTTAATTGGGTAGAATTAGGAGGCTTGAGAATCATTAGTAATCAGATTTATTTAAAATCAATTTATTTGCTAGACAGTACTGCACAGTATGTATAAAAATTAAGAATTAAGATCTTTTATTGATCCCACAGTGGGGAAGTTTTACTGTTACCGAAAGGTTTCAGGTTTTGTGTCATGCATGTTAGAGCCACATGTGAGCAAATAGGTTGTAAATCTGAATATTTATTTCTTAGGACTGTACAACAGCCCCCCTGGAACAGATGATGCCAAGTTCATTGACATCTTCTACCCTGGAGACCAGCAGTCCATTACCTATGGCACAAAGTCCAGAGTCGGACTTGGAGGCATGGAGGCCAAGGTATGTTAAAAGTCCGCAATCACTCACTTTAAAAACAGTTTTAATTACATTCTAGTTAAAAGCCTTATCCTAATAGATAGGCATTAGATGATAAACGTGCAAAGCTTCTAGTAAATTAAAGCAGTTTTGATATTTATTTTGAGATGGTTTCTTTCCGTTCATTATGCAGGTCAAAGCTGCTCTTTGGGCCCTGCAAGGTGGCACCTCGGTGGTCATTGCAAATGGCACCCATCCCAAAGTAACAGGCCACGTCATCACTGACATTGTGGAGGGAAAGAAGGTGGGAACCTTTTTCTCAGAGATCAAACCTGCTGGTGAGTTGACCTGAATGCTTTCTGTTAATGCAGCTGCACTAAAAATGGCAGCTTCTGTAGTTTTACATGTTCAGAAGCTAAATAATTTTATATGAAACCAGTCTAATGTAACTATGCTGCAATAAATCCTGAGAAAGGTTATAATGTTCAGTTTTTGAGGTAAACTGTCTTGTATTGTCCAGGGCCAACTGTGGAGCAGCAGACAGAAATGGCACGAAAGTCTGGAAGGTCCCTGTCGTCTCTGCACCCAGAGCAGGTGAGAAATTGTTTTCAATAAGAACAGAAATGCCTATTCTTGCTTATTTAACATTTAGATTAGTTAATATAGGTAATATAGGTAAAATTCAACATTTATTCCTAAGATTACCTTTATCAGATGCAGAGAAACACTGACCCCCTGTGGATAGATTTGTTACATGCTCATCCTGTATGTGTATGGTTACCTATGTTGTCAGAGGAGTGAGATCATCTGCCAGCTAGCAGATATGTTGACTGAAAGGAAGGAGGAGATTCTGGCAGCCAACAAGTTGGACATGGACCTGGCTGCAAATGCAGGTAATGGAGCGCCAAAGTTATAGATGATGTAACAGCGTAGAACCCAGCAAAGTTTTTTTTTAAAGATTTAAGTCCATGACATTTACTTGATATGTATGATTTCATTGTATGAGAAGAGAACAGATTCTTCTCAGGAGGAAATCATGTTAATTTTGGTTAGATAGATTTAATCTTTTAACTCTCCAACAGAGGACAACTCTTTTATTACTTTTCCATTTTATGGATTGCCCCAGAGTTGACTCCAATATCAACCTTGATCTCCCTCCTTTCTACAGGTCATTTGCCACCAGCAATGCTGAAGCGTCTGAGCTTGTCACCAGCCAAACTCAACAGTTTGGCCATAGGTTTGCGGCAGATAGCCGTGGCTGCCCAGGACAGCGTGGGCCGCGTGCTGCGCAGGACCAGGGTGGCTCACAACCTGGAGCTGGAGCAGATCACTGTGCCCATTGGAGTTCTTCTGGTCATCTTTGAGGCCCGACCTGACTGCCTGCCACAGGTATCCAGTTTATTTCACTTCATTCTCACTCCAGTTTTTGCTAGACTTTCTAGACTGCAGTAATATCGCAGACCCTTTTCTCCAGGTGTCTGCATTGGCCATAGCCAGTGGTAACGCCCTCTTGCTGAAGGGAGGCAAGGAAGCAGCCAATACCAACCGTATTCTCCATCAGCTTACCCAAGAAGCCCTTTCCATGCACGGTGTCAAAGAGGCTGTGCAGCTGGTAAAATTAGCATCCTGCATTTTATTACATGGCAATACAAACCTTTATGTAGCAGCTTGCACACCACACAGTTCTAGCTTCTGTGGTTGACAAACCTGTGTTTGTGACAAGGTGAGCACTCGAGAGGAGGTAGAGGATCTGTGTCGACTGGACAAGATGATCGACTTGATTATTCCCCGAGGTTCATCCCAGCTGGTGAGGGACATTCAGCAGGCAGCCAAGGGCATCCCGGTGCTGGGTCACAGCGAGGGAATCTGCCATGTCTACGTCGATGCAGAGGCCAGCGTCGACAAAGTCATCAAAATTGGTCAGCATATATAAATCTCTTGGCATGTGTATATTTTACTATCAGTGTTGTTGGCCAAGTACTGTACGTGCACACACAGAAGGAATTTCACCTGTTTTTTTCTTGTACTTCCACACAGTAAGATACAGTGTCCATATACAAGTAAAGTGTTTCTGTAAAATAGAAAGACATAGAAATGGTGCAAAGGAGTAAATGTAATAGTTTACGTACATATTCGTTAGATATGAACTGTGTTGTTATGTACACTTCATGTATACGTGTCTACAATGTGTATAATATATGATGTTATGTTAGACTACCTCTATGAATGTGGCAGTAATTATCTTATTTTCTCATTCCAGTCAGAGACTCCAAATGTGACTACCCAGCTGCATGTAACGCCATGGAAACCCTGCTGATTCACAGGGACATCCTCAGGACCCCGCTGTTTGACCAGATCATTGACATGCTGCGCACTGAACGGGTGAAGGACCAAATGCACAGACACATGCACATCAGTGCCTTAAAGCTTTATTTTTAATACATATTTTTAGAAAGGATTATTTGTTATCTTATTTATATTTTTCATTTTTGTGATGTCACTAGGTCAGGATTCATGCAGGCCCTCGGTTTGCCTCCTACCTGACGTTTAGCCCATCAGAGGCAAAGTCCCTGCGAACAGAGTATGGGGACCTGGAGTGCTGTATGGAGGTGGTGGACAGCATGGAGGAAGCTGTGGATCATATTCACAAGTATGGCAGCTCCCACACAGACGTTATCATCACAGAAAATGGTAGGTGGCCCAATATGTAAGTACCTGTATTTTGGTTTCTGTTTTTATTTATTTTTTGTCCATCAGACCAACAAGACTTGGTCAGTCTCGTCGTGCTCCACACCTCTTCACACAGGTGTCTGATATTCATCAAGGCCTCCTTCTCACTCTCCTGATTCCCCCACTTTCTGCCACAGTGACTAATGAGCATTGGCACTTGATGCTTGATGAGTGTGCAGCCTCCCTGTGTGACTCCAATGTCGGGGACAGAGCCCATTTATAATGTAGAACAGATGCTTGAAGGCAGTTTAAAAGATTTGCCCCAGTCATAACTTTGGATCACGTATAAAGACATTTTTTTCACACTGCATCTTTCTAACTTGAGTTGATTAAAACCATTCTGTGCAGTATTTCCTGACTTGAAGCCTGCAACCATATTGCACAAGGACTGTGACAGAGATGAACAAATTTTCCATTTTACTTTTCATTTGTCTGGTAATTTTTAGGCATATCATGCAATCTTGATGGGAACTTAACATTTAATGGTATCTTTTTTGCATACTAAATGCTCTCTCATGAATAGACTGCAACAAAAGGAACCACTTGAAGATAATGAAAATTCATGCACAACTGAGGTATAAGTACTACATTAAAACCTCAAATACAAATATTCCGAAAATTTCACACCACAAGCAGCATTTAAAGTGTTTTTCCACTGAGGAGTGCAGTGGAGGATGAGCTGCTGCCATCTGCTGACCACAGAAGGTACCTGAATGAATTAAAATGTCACTCAGTTGTTTGTGTCAATTTCAGGTTCTGTCAAAGTAGTGAGAGATAGATTAGACAGAAGTAGATATGTTGGATTGAATGAGGATGAGAGATGGCGATAGATAGAATATGTAGATATATAAATATGATAGAAACACATACAGTCAGATTGGTGGACTAGCAGGTCTTCTAGCACTGGGTGTGTACAAAAATTATATAAACAGAGGCATTTGTGATTGCGAGTGCAATCAACAAATGTAAGTTGTTTTGTTATATGTTATGAATATCTTCCTTTTAATGGTTTGCTCGTATTCAGTGCACTAATCCACTATTTCAAATTATTTTTTATGGCATAACTACAGTAAATAGCTTTTACCATCCTGCACTTCATGTTCACCTGATCTGAGGTAAAGGTTTGAACTAGCAGCACCAATAATACATCTTTCTCTTAGAGGACACAGCGGAGCAGTTCCTGCAACAGCTGGACAGCGCCTGTGTTTTCTGGAACGCAAGCTCACGGTTCGCCGATGGCTACCGCTTTGGGCTGGGTAAGTGGTGGTTTTATCATCAATCTTCTTGTTGTTTTTGAGCAGCCTACATATTCTTTCTTTTCATTTCTAATCACTGCGCTCTCACTTTCAAAACATGTGACACAGTGTTTGCAATTCTCACTTACTGTCTTCCTTCCTCTGTCCTCCCTTTGTCTCTAGGAGCAGAGGTAGGTATCAGCACAGCTCGTATCCATGCCCGGGGCCCCGTTGGCCTCGAGGGGCTGCTCACCACCAAGTGGGTCCTGAGAGGGGCGGGGCACACAGCGGCAGACTTCTCTGAGCACGGCACCTTGGAGTACCTCCATGAAAACCTGCCTGTCGGGCAGCCTCTCGCCGGGCAGAGGGACAGCAACTAGACCAGAGACTTTTACAACACTCATTTAGCCTTAACATTGTTGACCAGAGTGGCTTGTATCTCCCGCCAGCAGTGCCCTGGGGGGCTCGTCACAGGTATCGGCTGACGTCACTGTTTTAAACCTCTGAAGCGCACACCGATGGTCCATTTTATCAGCACAACCAGAAAGTTGTCCCTGTTTAGACTAGCCTGTTGCTTAGGGACAAAGAGTTTACGCATGTTTAATTTTTAAACTCTACCTCAGCTTATGATCTTTTTATGGGTTAGGAGGAATGATGTAGCAATCACAACACATTAATACCTCCACAATAATACATGAATTGGGGAAAAAAGTGAGAGCAAGAATGGACTTAACTAAGATTCCTTTCTCTTAAGACAAAATAAATACACACTTGTCGTCATACATCAAAGGACACTGATGTGCTTAAATGATTATTTTTTTATATGATGCAATCTCAGGATAAGCTTTCGACTGACAGAAATTCACAGAAACATTATTTATATTTCATAATAAAATATGAATGAGAAAAATGTCAAAACATTCTTAATCATCAGTACCAAAATGCAATTTAGCTGATAAAAATGCAGAGCAATGATGAACATGTTGTATCTTTACCTAAAATGTCTTTAAGATTGTGTATTATAGTCTATGCTCTTAAACACTACCAGCTATAAATGTACATGTTATATAACTGAAGGCTCAAAACTATTTTAGCTGATTATATTGGCTCATTGCCCACAAAGTTCAATCTGCAAGCGCTTTCTTTGTTCACGTAACATCTGGTTTCTTTTCTTGCTGTAATTTTAGGCTGAATTTTCTGATTATTTCTGAATGTGCAGGTACTTTGATGAAATAAGCTGCTGTTGGCAGCAGCTTATTTCAGACCACTGTCACAACAAGTTGGCATTTAATGGAAGAAATCTTTCTTTCACTTTCTTGTAGTTCAACCAAATCCTTTTGTGTCATACATTTTTAGATTTCCTGCATTAAAACTAAATTACATGATTCATTTAAATCGATAGCAGTAATAGCAATATTAAGTTAAAATACACTCCAACTTATATGCATCCATTTTATTTACTTTTTTTTAAATTTATTTGATCGTTGTTACAAGTTGTGCTCATTTTTCCACGCTTTGCTGCTTTCCTGCTTGTTCCTTGTGGCGCCCAAAGCCTCTGTCAGAGCAGGAACAGTAATTGACAAGCTGCCTCCTTCAAGCTGGAGGGGAGAACGCGACTGCTTTTAAATTAAGCTCTGTAACATTCCAGCCTGTGAGCTCCCATCTAATGTCTTGCAATGCACACTTAAGGACTGGTTTGGGTTGTTTAATAACAGTATTGTAGAATAAAAAAAATGTTGAAAAAGAATATTTATTTGGATATTTTCCTTACTTTCTTTGATTTTTGGCAGTTGAAACATTGAGGATTTTTACACGTATGTTCATCTCTGTCCTGGCTCCACCGTTTCTACTTTCACAAAGAACACAAATTAATGGGGGAAAAAAAGTCGTACTGATCTGAAAAACAGATGTCTAAAAAGGGCCTTTTTAAAGTTGCCCATAGGGGAATTCGCATTGCTGGAAGTGGGGCAAAGAAGATGGAAGACAATACTATAGAGGTTTAATTATCCAGCCATCAGAAATGAAAAGAGGGAGAAAGAGAACTGAGACTAATAATGGAATCACAGGCTTATGTTCTGGGTTTCTCTGTTTCTTTCGTTTTCTTTCTCTCTTCTAGCATCTAAAGAATTCATTCTCCAAAACGCACTACTTACCCTTCAATCAGCTTCCCATCACCAAGTCCAAAGGGTTCAGAGATGAAGAGGGAGACAAAACTCGGATCTCACTCTTTTGTCCTTTTTATGTGCGAAGCGATTGAAAATATCTTCTAAATGACTTGAGGTAGAGACGGAACAATCCAGGGACATTGAGTATTGCCTGTTTGATGCATAGAAATGTATTTTATAATATGCTGCAGTAACAATATTCAGGTTATTCAGGTTATTCAGGTTTAAGTATGTATAGCCAGTTGCTGTACTTAAACCAGTTCTCTACTTAAATAATAACAGCACACTGAAGAGTGTTTTGTTGTGAAAATAAATTCTGCTACCTTAATTTCTCAAGAAATCTCTTCTTCATTGCAGTAATCATATATTGGAAATAAACTGTGACTCTGAAAATCACCAACTAAATTGTTCCAAAGTGCATAAATCGCAGACATTAAAAAAAGTAGAGGATTATTGTGATGGGCTATCATCCATGACGTTTGTCTTTTGATTGACATACCGGAAAGCCAATTGGTTGCCTCATCATCTGTTGGTGATCAGCCAATCTGACGTTTGATCACCTTCAGGTTGCCACTCTACGCATGCGCATTGAAGCACGCTAACTTCGGCTGAACCACTTTAGTAAGCTAGCATGTTGCAAAACTAGCCTACAGTTTATTTTAACAAAATTTAAGAAGGGTATAAAAATAAGTGCTGTAGCCGGTCCAAGTAAGAAACCTAAAATTTATCACCTCCACATGGATTGGGATTTTTTTTCACGATGTCGTGTTTGAAGTGCGTTTGCCTCATTTTGTGTGCCATTGCTGTTCCGAAGAAGGGAAACGTAGAGCGGCATTTTCGGACTGTCAGGAAAACTACGACATTGACTTTCCGGCAGACTTGGCGGACGCCCTTCAGTGCAAGTCATCAGAGTAAGGTAAGGAAAAATAATGTACAGAGTTGAATTATGCATTGTGGGTTAATGAAGTATGCAAGACACACCAATATGTGTTATAGATGAAATTGAGATTAAATTTTAAATTACTTTATCCTAAAAAGCACAAATAATAATATATAATAATAATGATAATATGAAATAATGTAATAAAATAATAATGATAATATAAAATAATACAAAAAACAATAATGATTATGAAAATAATAATAATATAAAATAAATAAATATGCGTTTTGCGTTTTTATTGTAGGTAGATTCTTTTGACTTGGTCATCTAATAAGTAGCTCGCAGAATGAAAAAGTGTGGGCACCCTGCTATAATATATTTATGTAGATGTTTATATCACCCCAGTTCTGTCCTCAACTCATACCAACTTTCCTAAAAACTGAAACAAGGGCAGACTTTAATGAGATTATACAGTTAGTTCTCTACAATTTACTTGATTTTTTGCGTAACTGTGCTGAATATTCAGGCAAGGATGTTTGCAGTTTTCAGGTTATATTCATTTTGCTATTAATGTGAAGTTTGCAAGGTTAAAACATAAGATCTAGACAAAAATGGCCATAGACTTGTTCTCTGTAGTTCTCTTCAAGTCCAAAGGGCCTCCTTCCTGAATTTGGTTAATATTTGAAGCTACTGCCCTTTCATGACCTCAAATTAACTTCCAGTTATGGCTGAGGCCTGGCAGCCTGTACATTTCCTCTCATCTTTTATCTGACATTGCCCCCACATCCCAGCCGACCAGATCCCATGTTGCACCCTGTTGATGTTGTGTTGTCTGCTGGGTATTGTTGTCCACAGATATAAAAAAGATGATGAGGGCAAATCGCTGGACTTGTACAGCAAAGCTGACAGTCCTTTAATTGGACATTACTCAAGGCCAAAACTCATATTTCTTGTTGTGCTTGATCTTAAGAGACTCTCAAATGCACTCCCCACTGGGCTTCAAATTTTTTTGAATCAATAATTAATGGTCAAAGTTATTTATTCATGTGTATCTTTGCCAATTACGCAGTGTCTAATTAACAATTTCAATAATTGATATTTATTTCTGAAAGGGTTCAGTATCTTGGGCTGATGAAAAATGCATGAGCGGGGATGTGGACTGGGTTTTGTTTTTTGTTCTGAGAGAGCTTGATGCTCGGGGCTAATACCAGGCCACTTTGACTCCAACTCTTTGAGTTGGCTCTGGCCCT
Organism: Amniataba percoides; assembly: GCA_037176925.1. Classification (NCBI taxonomy): domain Eukaryota; kingdom Metazoa; phylum Chordata; class Actinopteri; order Centrarchiformes; family Terapontidae; genus Amniataba; species Amniataba percoides. The sequence continues at coordinate 7,287,918 of JBAJHX010000024.1, read as the reverse complement.
GTGATGTGGATCTAATATGGGCATCTTTCATGGACCCAACGCGCTAACTCTGTACCATGTGATCTCATAAAGACTCCTACATGCTCATCCTCAGATACCCTTTTTTGGTCTTTAATATCGAACTTCAAAGAATAAGCTTCTGTTTCCTTGATAATTTTTCTTTGTGTATGTGGAATGACAATATCACGGCGAACTGTAGAAACTCTTGGTCCTACTAGGACCTCAGCGGTTATACTTCTACATCTAACTCTGTGGCCTGATGAAACTAAAGTTCAATCACTGTACTAAAGAGAAAAATATTCCTCAGATTTATGAAAAGCCATATCCCCCTGATCTTTTTATAGTGACAGCTGTAGTAGTCAGTAGAAAATTAACAAAGGCTCCCTTTAGTTGACTTTCATCAAGTTTTCGTTTATTGTGATTCCAGTAGGACAGGAGGTTGGGGACCGGCGAGGCAAACCATTTTGCTGTGGGACGACCAAAGCAAAAAATCGCTATAAACTGTGAGCTTTGCTTAAGCACTGAGTTGGGGGATGAACTTTACCCAACAATGCAAAGAAACCCAACAAAACCGGAACCCAACATCAGACGAACCAAAACCCCCATCATTAAAAGGCATGATTTCAGGTTTGGACACCACATTGTTGAGACCACACTGAAACAGTGCTGGCTTTAGGGGAACGAGAGGGTGGAAAGCTTAACAGTGGGGCTCAATAAGGGTAAAAAAAGCACGGGAATCAATTGATCTCAGTGACACGTCTCAGGGAGCCGATGGTGGGGCTGGAGCTTCCCCATTCGCTGTGCCTCCTGTACTCTCCGGGGCGCAAGAAGTACTGCCGTCCCCTGTAATTGGGGTGTTCATGCAGGATCCAGTAGCCCTCCATGACATTCACAGAGGAGATGTCACGAGTGTGGAAACGCTCATGCAGATTGGGGCAGTCTTCCATTAGCTCCATATTCTGGCCCCCAAAGTCAGACCGCTCAAAGATCTTCATCCTGTAGGTCCCATTATACTGGGGTTGAGAGGTGATGAAAGATTAATACTGACATTATGATTTAAAGTAAGCACTTGTTCAACATTATATATTAATGCAGTCCAGAAGAAACAATAAGCGGAATGTGGAAAAATGTCTTTCCTGTTCTAAACTTGCCAATAATGGGTCAGGCCAAATAAAGTTTTAAAATAGCCACAGGTACTGGCACTGAGTGATGAAAACAGTCAGACCGGGCTTGAGAACTAAATGATCCTGAACTGGCACTTCTACAGAAAAACTTATCTAAACAAAACAAAAAAAAACAATTCTGTAAAGAGTAGGGCATAAAACTCACAGGTGGCACCATACGGCAGGAGCGGATACAGTCATTGAAGCCTGCCCAGCGTTGGTAGTCGGGGTACTCGCCCTTGTGCAGCATGTACTGGTAGCCACCGTAATTGGGCTTCTCGTAGGCCACCCAACAGCCGCTCTCCACTCTTATCGAATTACAGCGGCTGAAGTGGTTTTGCATCTCGGGACAGTCACTACTGCACTCATAGTGACGACCCTGGAAGTTCCTGTCTTCGTAGAAGATAATCTGCACATGACGGATAAGTGGACATTATCACAAAGCTGAGACAATCATACACACACCTTAGATGTATAACTACTTATGTGACCCCCAGCAGCTTTATCATAATAACTTTTGGTATGCATGGTTTTCATGTCCCAAATGATGTCAAGTTGAATAGAATACAGTGTAATGATATTTTTTTAATGAAAAGAAAAATTGCTTTTTCTTTCTGTAATTAAATTATCAAGTTCAGTTGAAAGACTTTGCAGCCAAAGACAAAGGATATGAGCTATGCATAACTAAGTCTTATTTTGCAGTTTTCATTCAGCATATATTTTTGTTTCATTCACTACATTTTCATTTTTCATTTAATTTCAAGTGCAATTATTTACAATTTTGAGCATTTAATTACATCACCTCCATATGTTATAACAAATATTTTAGAACCACTGACACCTGAATGTGTCTTTGCAGGATTTATTGTAGGTAGGTCAGCTGCCATTTTAGTTATCAAGCACAGCCAAACATTCAGGATAGCACACATCAAAAAAATTTAGTTGCTTGTACTCTATAGATTTTAAATTGCACGCTTACCTTGCCCATTGTAACTGAGTTAAGTTCAGACCAGACCAGATGTCAGGCTGTACCAGACCTCTTTATAGACCCTGCTGGGATCAGGGCTTTGTAAATGTGAAACAAAGCTTTGTCGTGTCAGCACAGTACGCTCTATAGACTGCAGACCACTATCGGACTGTTGAGCTGCAGCAGCCTCTTTGTCTCTGTCAAAACTGTCTGTCTATGGAAAATACTGTACAACTGCACTTTTTTAAAAGGGGCCACAATAAGAGTTGCAACATCTGCCTTTATTGGCATGAATGCCAGAAACCTGCAGCGCACGCTGTGAGGTTAGACAGGGCAGCAAAGAGAAAAGGGTTGGTTTGTTTGAATAGGTATCTAGGATATAGATCATTAAGCAGCCGCAGTCTTTTATTGGTTGGAGATGTATGCTAAGCAGGAATCAAATGTGCTGCTTTGACAAAGTGTGTCATTGTGCATCAGGCCGATGTTTGCATGTTGGGTGGACCTGTTCAAATGAAACTCACAAAGGACTTTGTTATTTGAAAATCAAGTCTTTAATGTTCATTTGAGTTACGCATAGTTTACATGACAGTCCTCATCCTCCTGAATGAGCCCACCATGGGGTTGTGGCAGCCCCAGTCACCACAGGCCCTGTACTCTCCGGGGCGCAGGAAATACTGGCGTCCCCTGTAGTTGGGGTGCTCGTAGAAGATCCAGAAACCTTCCATGATGTTGCAGGAGTAAATGTCACGGTAGCGGAAGCGTTCATACACGTTGGGGCAGTCATCCATGAACTCCATGGTGTGTCCCATCATGTCGGGCCTGTTGTAGATCCTCATCCTGTAGGATCCTCTATACTGTATGTGAAAGAAGTCAGAACATGATTGTTATGCTATTTTAGTAGGTGTGAACCCCAGAGAGCACTTTGGTAGAGCTTCCTGCCCTGAGCCGATTTCTTTAACTTTGAATTCAAGTCAGCACTCATGCTACTTGGCTTCTTTCGGTAAGTAACTACAGATAAGAATGAGGAACGATTCTTTCAGAGCATGACAGAATTACATTTTTTTCCCCTCCCTAAACTGCCAGAAACACTCAATGTGACAAACAGAATTAGAATGAAGGCACTGAGTCTTATGGGGGGCGTATCATATTCCTTTTAAAGGCTGACTGGGTCTCCTTGTGGGCCACGCAACAGTGGGTTAGACTTTTATGCCATGACCTGCCTGAGTATTTGTAAATGACATCAAAAGGCCAATGATTGACATCCATTTCTAAAGCGGCATTTGATGTACAAGGTGAGCGGTGGTGGTGGGCGAGGTGGGCGGGGGTGGGGGGACTACCAAGCCTATCTGTCTGTTTGATTGACTTACAGGGGAGAACATCTGGCAGGAGCGGACGCAGTTGTTGAAGCCCATCCAGGTGTGGTAATCAGGGTACTCGCCAGGGCCAAGGACGTACTGGTAACCCATGTAGTGAGGCTTCTCATAGGCCACCCAGTGACCACCGCTCACACGGATGGAGTTGCAGCAGTTGAAGTGCCTGAAGGTGTCCATGCAGTCACTGCTGCACTCCCAGTGGCGGCCCTGGAAGTTGCGGCCCTCGTAGAAGATAATCTTGAAAAGGAAAGAACAGGATGTGTCATTTATGTTAGATATATACAGTATATGTACCAGTTGCAATACCAATGAATGAGCTGTAGAGGACACTGCTCTCCCTTGAACAAGCTCAATTACTTTTTCATGAGTCCTTTGAGGGAACAAGCCTCTTCAGTCTGCAGTACTCTTGCATATTATTTTCAGTGCTTGACAGGTGAGAATCAAGGCAATTGAAACAATTGCTTCAGCTGACTTTTATCAACTCATCCTCTGCTCGTGCAATCTCAACACACTGTCAACTTCTCCAATTTAAGGAGCCAGAAATTGTTGCTGTCATCCAAATGCAATGAATCTGTCACATGTGGATACAATCTAATTGTTGATCTCCACACATGCTTCCCTTTTTAAACACCAATAGTTGTGTTATTCCCCTCAAAAACAGGTCCTCAGGAGTTAGCCGTCCGTCAATAATATTTTTACTCGTATAGGTACTTTTGCCACCTCTCTTCACCTCCGTTGCATTTTCTTTCCCTGTTACAATGTCTCACACGTGTTCCCAAAATCGAGCCATTTTCCTCCATCACCTCTTCATCAAAGCTGCTACCATATTGCACGTGAGCTCATACCTTTCCCATGGTTGCCGGACTGTGGATGTTTGCGCACCATAGCCCCAGACAAACTTAGAGGTCCTTTTATACTCTCCCTCTGACGATGAGGCCTCTGACACGTCAGGGACTACTACTCTTTACCTTTTCAGTGCCAACCACTGTTCCCTTTGTCTGCCTGCCCATGGGTAACTTATCTCCTGTCTGCTAGAGTTTACCTATAGAATTGACAACCTCCCCAACCCCCCCCTCCCAAAAATGAACTCCAAACAAGTGCTATTCTGTGTTTGCATGACCCTTGTTCCACTATGACCTTGTGATGCAGCCTTTTGAAATGTCACACAATGGCCCTATAGGTATGTGGCCTCCCAACAACAAAGCCTTTAAAGTGTACAGTGGGTTAGATCATTTTTTGAGGCGTACGTACGTAAAAATGTCATGATTTTTATTTTATGTCTTGTGTGGATTGCAACATATTGCTTTTCATTTGGTCCTGGTGTAACTGAGTGTGGATTGGTGGTCTTCCAAAGTGGCACAGGTCAGAATGTATTTGTTATTCGTTTGCTGTTAAAGAAAAATGGTGTTGGTGTTGTGGACTGAGACAGGCTTTTGTGTTGATTTAATCTACAGTGATCTGTTGTTTCTTTTTTGCTTCCATAGCCTGCAGTTGTACTGTGATGCCAGACGGGACTGGTCTGTTTGCAGATGTCCAGACAGAACTGCTGTGTGTGTTCGTGTGTGTTTATGTGATTTAAAAGGAGGGGTTTGGGGCATCTGTATGTTTGAGTCTTTGTATAAAATGATAGATGTTTGGACTTGAGTCTTTGGCTTGTAAGCGTAGCCCAGAGCTGAAGGGGAAAAGGCCAGAAAGAGCTGCCGCCATGTATTGTGTTCCCAAAGCCCAGCTGATGCCAGAAAGGTCAGTCTCATCCTTTAGCCTTTCATCGGGATAAAGGCCCTGTGCCCCCTCTCCACTTTGTGTGCTTTTTTGCAGCTTCAACTGCGTAAAAAGGCAAATGTTTTCAGAAAGCACAATAGCCATTATGTTGCAGGGCAAAAAAAAAAAAAAAACACTGCTAGTGCGGTCGTATATTCAGAGCCATATGACACTGTTTCGGTGTTAAGGAACAGCGTTGATAAGCTTTTGCTCCTTTGATCATTCATTGACTTGAAACTCTCATAGGCTTCAATAGCTTTCATGTTTGAAGCTGCACTCTTTTTCTATGACATAAGTAGATCATTGATATCCTTTCATCACAGCGTGCAGCATAATTGTGGCAGATTATCAGATGGGATGTTGTTTTGTTTTGTGACTTTCTTGAGCAAATATTTACTCCAGGAGGAAGGTTTTTTTTTTATCAGAACATATAAGAAACAAATGTTTAGATTTTCCCTGTATGTTCATTCATAGATTAATGATTTCTTTCATCACGCCAATTAAATGTAAAATGTTTGTGCGCCGTCTTGATGCAAGAGGGCAGCAGAATGATGAGGGAGGCATACTTTAGCTCGGACTCGCTTGTTCGTTGTCTGTGTGAGACAGTTCCAAGCACTCGATCGGGACTCTGGCTCCAAGGCTGCTGCTCAGCCTGACCTCTGACCTTTGCAGTTAGGGAAGTGTGTAACTGAGGTGCAATACTATGCCTAAACCAAGAAGTAAAAAAAACTACCACTTCCGTCATTATCATTGTTCTGGTTTTCATCACCGAGGAACATCAGCTAACCCTAACTCATTAGTCGGAACCTCGGCTCTCTCCGTATCTCTGTAGCTTCCAGAGGGGGAACCTTGTTTCACAGGCTCTCAAATGATCATCTTTAGCTGTGCTACAAGACATCTCCTCCCCACCCTGAAGGGAAAGTAACATCACAGAGGCCCTTGCCTGCTTTCTCAGTTCCCCCTGGAGGAGAAGAAAGCTACCCGCTGTGGAGCATTCCACTCTTCATCTCAGAATGATGGAAGAAAAGGAAAAGGAGAAGGGAACAGAGTGGGGGGCTAGATTTGCAGCTCCATTGTGTCCGAGGATCTCATTGTGCAATCTGTGTAATCGCGTGGGAGATGATGACACTATTAGCCTGCAGAATGACTGTCAGTTGGGGGACCTCTGTGATTGATGTGCACCCCACAGAGATGGGAGAAACTTTGACAGATAGCAACCCCGGCACTAGTTAACTTGCAACCTTTTTCATCTATCTGGCTTCCAAAAGCAAAACCAATTCCTGTAGCTGATACCTAATTAGAATGTGAATGTGCAATCCACTCAGTAAAACACATTTCAGGTCAGAGGAGACTTCTTTCAATTCAAAACAAATCATATTCCCTTAATCCAAACCGTGGCGTCTCTGACCCTGCTATATACAATAAGTCTCACCCCTAAAATGTTGTAGGGAGAGATAGGCGAGCGGCCGCGCTTGCAGTGCCTCCAATGTGCTCTTTTACTGAACAGTCATTACAAAAACACTGTCGTACTGAGGTGTAAACAAGGGGTCTATGTGAGTTTTGCTCCTGAGAACTGGCTAATCTGGTGCTGAAAATGTGGTATGATCGGAAAGTGCTCGCCAAAAAGCCTCCCACGCCGGGAGTAGAATGAGGACCTCTCTTTTGCTGAGAGATCATCCTCTCCATTCTTTCTGTCAGAAAATCTCCAGGCATCCTCCCTCTCTTGTCACTGCCAGCGCACAGGCTCTATCGGGATTGCCAGACGCAGGAGCCACTATGAGCCTGTGCCAGGGCCAGGATTTACCGCGATGCGTCTGATGTGCTCCATCTTTTTGCTGGGGGATAATTAAAAGAGGAAATGGTGTTGGAAGAACAGAGTGGAAAAGCGGGAGGAGGGGGCTTGGACCGAGCAAATGGATGCAGCTGTCAATTATGTTGAGTTGTTGATATGTTGTTTGTTTTCCGGGCTTTGAGATTTTGTGTTGAACTGTTTCCCCCATCAGGATTTAGTTTTAAAGTTTGCGGTAAATCTCCACTTCGTACATGTAATTAAAAAACCCAACAGCATTTAGGCTAATTAAGAACTACTCTTACCAACGGATTTCAATGGTAAAGACCATAAAGATTTTCTCTTAGTTTGATTCTGATGACCTGCAGGTGATCATTTAAATGCAGGTAAAAGAGAAATGTTTAACAGTTGTGTAACTCTGAGATTATACCTGTTTCATAGCTCTCTGAATCTATTTACAGATGCCTCTCAGGACTGCCGCACATTGTTTTTCTTTAAAATAGCATAAATTCAAAGGACAGTTTTTCTTTTTTGTCTTACACTCGGAAATTAAAGTTGAGCTTATTTCGCAGCAACATATCTCTTGTTTATGTTGGATTTTCATCACGTCAGTACGAGCTGTCTTTCAGGAAAGCTGAGCAGTCGAATCACTCACGCATCTCCCTCTATTTGACTAAATCGATTTGAGATGCTCCACCATACAGCATGACCCAAACTCTGTGAAAAGCAGGACAACTCCTTCTTCTCTGAGCAGACACACCTGGGGGAGTTATGGCTTTTAGTTGCTCTCACTCCTCATCTCCACACTCTGTTTTGACGTGGCGTGTCTCCCATGCCCCAAAGCTTTAAAGGTTTAAAGAGCAACTTTTCACCCTGTAATCCAGGTGCCTTTCAAACAAGTCACGCTGTTTACTGACACATGACAAAAAAGTTCAACCCCTTCTCATCTCTCTGCTTACAAGACTGTAACTCACCTCAGAGCCTGGTAGTCATTCCTCCTGAGCGCCCTGAACAAACAGAGCCTCAGCGAGGAAAAGGGGCCCCTGCCTTTCACCACTCACTAAATTTGTAATCAGATGTGATGCTGTTGTTCACTTCTTCAAATTTGTCATCAAAGCAAATGTGTTCTGACAACAGCTAGTGACAAGTGCACCAGAGGAGAGGCAGCAAATCAGCTTTTTCACACCGCATATCAATTATTGATCATGTTGCCCTCCCCACCCCCACCACCCCAGCAAGTAGACACCTTGTGATAATGAAATACATCAATTTAAAAAATAAATAATAAACCGGGGTCGGCTCCATTGTTGCAAAGACTTAAGAGCTTGATTGACTGCCTGCACATTTTCCTCATTGGCAGTCAGGCAGATCAAAGGAGGGTTCCTCTTATTGCCCAAGGCCACTTGCAATTTATTTAGAGGAGCAGTGCTGCTGTCCCAGCAGGTAACATTATTGGGCAGAGACACTCAGGATAATCATAGCTTTGAGGTGCCTCTCAAATCCCACCTCTGCTGGCTCCATCATGCATGCGCAAAAAATGCACGCATATGATTTACAAAAATTCTTCCTTATTATACTAAATTAATTAGTACATAAGACCGCATTAATGTCCGTACATGGAATATCCAGTTGCTCAAAGGCAGTGACCTCAGCTGCCCTAAATATGTTAGACTGTCAGCCTTTTAAAAATGTGAAGATGTGTTTATTGTTTATTATTACTGATTTTTTAATCAGAATGCTTTTTTGTTCGATTTTATATGTTAGATATTATGATATATTTCTGTAATAAAATATATGTCCCCAGATGTTAAAGAAAAGGTTTGAGCATTTTTATTCTAACAATCAAAAGTTTTGTTTTATCCAGCAATTTACAGGGGAAATGTTTCATGATATGACAAGAAATGAAAACGTTCTGTGCAAAATTATGTACAATAAGTATGATTGATTGAAGGAGTTAATCATTTAAATGTTCGGAAGAAGTGTGGTGTTACTTAGTTATGTAAAAGAACTAGTCACATTTTATGTGGCAAAAATGTTGTTTGTAGTGAATGACACTTTCATAATGTTACTTGGATTTCTAGTTTCAAAGGCCTCCCGTGCACCACATAAATAATACAAAACAGCGAGCATACTAACGGGCTGTTTTTTAAAATGTATTCCATACGCAATTGTTTCTTATGAGCTCACAGTTTAAAATAATATAAACGTTAGATCATTTTCCCCATAAAGGTCCAGTAAAAACAAACTATTGTAATTATTAATCAGTTTCATCTACCTTGTATTTTTATATCACCTTTTAAAATTGTTAAAGATTAAGATTGAGATTCAGTTTAATCAGATTAAGAGATATTATTGTTGTAGTAAACCTAATAATAAGCCTAATACAATAAACCATACAAAGAGTGGAGATGTATTTTAATTGTCTTTTGTGTGTGTGTGTGTGTGTGTGTGTGTGTGTGTGTGTGTGTGCGCGTGTGTATGTTGCTGCTGTCAAGTTCTTAGAAATAAAGAAGCATGGTTTGAAAATGTTGTAATAATCTAGAATAGTCTTGCAACAGCAGCCCTTTTTTGAAGAGCTGCATATAAAATAAAAGCTATGTACTTATGTAAATTAGTTTAATTGATCTCATTATAAAGCAATTTGATGGGACTCAACAGATAAGACAGGCTCATAATATTATTTGAGACATGATTTTCTTTGTACAGCCAGCTTTGTGAAAAAAAACATCTTGTTTAAAATAGAAACTTTTTACATTTTGAATTTACTCTTGGTTTTTTTTGTACGAGGGATCACTTTTAGTAATAGCCTTGATGTTGACAAATGTTTTAGTATGCATGCAATTTTAAAACCGGTATAATAACATAGATTAAAAAATACACATATAAGTTAAAGCCATTAAAAATAACAATAATGTGTTAAAATTTGACTTTTGGCTCTTTTGAACTGCCAAAATACACATGGCAGTATGTGCAGTTATAGAGTAGACTGGACTATTTTATTATTTGACTGTTTTAGTAGTTTAAAATTCCTCAAATCCTTTATAAGATCTATTTATTGCTTTCTGAAATGGCTTTTTTTTGCCTTCCTAATATCTGATGTCACTGTAGGATTTTCAGTGGAATAGCCACATTTATGTTCAAATAAAACTCATTTCTCAACAAGTATTCCACAGAATGTATTATTTCCTGTAATAGCTCTTTCTTTCCAGTATCACTCAGTTTGCTCATTTTGTTTTCACACTTGGACAGTTTCAGTAGAGATGCCTGTAAATTTGTCAGGTAGTTCCAAGCACTAGAGGGCACTAGAAGCCAAAGCATCGGCTGTCTGCAGGGTGGCTGTTTTAAGTTCTTTATACCACAGCCATATCTCTGAGCACCTGCTACGTCTGTTTGTTTGCTTGCATGTATACATTTGTAAGTAAGCTTGGACACAAGTGTATATAGACATGAGATAGACAATGGCACAAATTCATGTGGTACATTTCTGTGTGTGTGTGTCAGTGCCATGACTCCTGTCTATACTGAAGCCTATCAGCACTCAGGCATAGTTTTACCGAGGGAGAAGTACAAAAACACAACACACACACACAAAAACACATTCACTAACAGGCTGTCATGACCTGTGTCCCCGCACACGCTGCTCGTCCACTTGTTTATAGAAGCGACACACACACTCCCAGCGCGCGCACACACACTGCAGCGTTAAAGTTGATTTTAGACTGCTTGTTTCAAACAAACTTAGACTAGACACACACATTATTGTACGCACACATACACACAGCATGGTCAAACAAAGTCTCAGACAGACAATGAGCAGTTAGCTTTGTAGCAGTTTCAAGCCAGTGTGTGTTTTTGAACTGCAGATGTGAATGCTGACTGAAGGATCAGTGCACAAACTGCAGGACTGCAGAGATGGCAGTTCTCCCATAGGGTCTGGCACAGCCCGGGCCTTTTTGTTGTACCCCATTTACACTGTTCATTTAGCCATGTTGAAGAGGTGGTGCTGGTCTGTGCCTGTGTGTTGTGCCGGGGCGATCATTTGAAAGTACATCCTCAAGCCTGTGTGTGTGCACGTTGCACGCCATATGCCATTTGTTCGCTCACAGGCAAAGGTTTGTGGATGCACAGTGTTTTAAAAAGACTTCATCCTGGCGCATTCAGGACAGCATCTAAATAGAGTTGTCCGTTTCCTTGTCGGTATTGGAAGCCACAGATCTTAGATTTAAGAATTCTACAGAAAAAGGCTCATCTCAGCGGCTAAGCCCGGTTTCCATTTCTACTGGGAATTAATTGCACAACCGTGAAGCGAAAGGTATACTAGATGGAATCAAGAATGTTATTAACATTCCTGCGCGCTTGTTTTGTGACGAAGGATGGGGTAGTGAGATGCATAAGAGGCTTGACTTGATCTGACTGAGGCCTCAGAGGAGCAGAAGCGAGGCGCCGCTGTCCCTGGACTGCGGCGAGAACGGGCCCTCAGCAGAGTCCCTGGAAGACCGAAAGCTCCACTCAAGGGAGTTTCAACCAAATTAAAAAACAATGATACACCAAGGGAGAATCTAATGCCAATTCCCATCATCAAGACCCACATTCTTCACTGTTTTGCTTTTAACTTTTGTTTTTTTTCTCTCTCTTTCCCTCTCTGTGTCTGACTCTCTCTCTCTCTCTCTTTTCCCTCCGCACTGTTGTTTTCTAGTTTGTTTTCTACCCGTACTCCTCTGGCTGTCGCCGAGCGCTACAGCCACTTTCAAAGGCTCTGCTGTCACGCGCTGCCTTTGAGTCCCGTTTGAAATTTTAACGTACATGTTGTCAGGGTGCCGTCAGGAGTGATTGACAGGTCCGTCCCAGAGCAACACCGGGCTTGGCAGGCTGGCTGTCTTTTGTCAGAGGCAGCCGAGGAGAGGCAACAAAGGAAAGGAGCAGAGGAGGAAAAAACATACATAAATAAAACAAAACTGCTCTTACCCATTTCTCAATAAAGACCAAATTAGATTAATCTTAAGGCAGAGCAAGGCAGGCAGGCAGGCAGTTGTGGAAAAAGACTTGATATTTTCTCTGGCTTTGTTCCCTGCCATTGATGGTGCACTGCTTAGACACCCTCTCAACAGGACACCAAAGGCAGCACAGCAAGAGTTGTATAAAGAGCCAGCTGTACATATTAATGTTCATTATCACCTCTCTTCAATGCAGAGAAATTCCAAAGTACAGAGTTTGTCCTGGCCTCACCTCCGTTTGAAAACGGAGATGTGATGTTTGTGGCCTTGTCAGCTGCTGTGTTTTAAATAAAAAAAAAAAAAAAAAAAACTGGCGACCACTTTGAATCGGGCTGCAGGATACAAAAAAAAACTACCTCATAACCACGGACGTTTTTAGCATTAAAAAGGTAGATCTGGAAGGAATTTTGTGCCTGAGGATTAAAATGATGTATATGTCACAATGTCATCATCTGTTTTCAATTAATACCAAAGACTCGCGAGTTCCAGGTTCAGAGATATCTGGCTGTCAAAACTCCCCCGGTGTGATTCAACCACTCACACAAACACAAAACTCCTGCCTCTCCTTGGTCTCCATCGCCAGTAATGTAAATTTTATTCTGAAGCCAAAAAAACACACAACAAGAGACGAAACAGTAGTGTTGTTTATTGTGATTCATTTCCTAGATATTTTACAAGATGCTTCTGTTAGACCTCTTTAGTAATTAGCTTATGCACTCTACAGAGAATATTTAAAGTGGCGGATATTTTCCCTTGGTTACAAGTCACCTGAAGCATTGTAGGGATGTTGTAATTTCCCGTTTGGAGATAAAAGTCATTGATTACTCTCTGCCGCTTTAGACAATCCAAGAAGAAAAGTGCAAGATAAAAATATGCAGTGCATTGCTGAGTGTTTGAGATTCATATCAGCTGTCAGTGTTGGGGTTGCAGGGCAGTATAGCTGGGCTCGAGGCCCACAGGAGCGAGCACCCAGTCTGCTAAAGTGTCTTTGAGCAAGACACTGAATCCTTGCCAGCTTCAGAGTGATCCCTGACCCCCCTGCGCACCGAGCACCGAGCACAAAGAGGCGCTCTCCGAATAAAATCAAAAATAATGAGAATAGAAATGTAGGTTCATGTGAAAGTTGTGCAGAAGTTTGTTTGAACGGCGCGACGGAGCAGTAATGATTGATTCAGTGGTGTACATGAAAATGAGGGCATTAACAAGTCTCACCGCTTTGAAAATCAAGGACATTGTCGTCCCATCTCCCTCTCCGTACAAGTGCCGCTCGGTGTGGAGGGAGTTGGAACAACAGCAGCCACAGGAACTGGAACAGCGGAGTTACAACTGTACACCCGGTGTTGAGCAAGCTGTTCCTGTCAGTCCGGGCCCGACGATTATGACATGAAATCTGTGCAGGCCATATTGAGATGTAAACGTGATGCAGAGGAGCGAGGGGTGCTGCAAAAAAGACCTTGAAGCAATATTAAATCTAAAAGTGACCATGAATGCTGAGGGTTTCCCACAATGAAATGACTTTATTCCTCTGTATGTTTCTGAACGTATGCAGGAAAACTGTGCTGCAACGTACCAAGTCAATAATTCCTTGGAATTAGGTATTTTTACAGATCCATCTATTTCAGCTGCAGACAACATGTGTCAACAGCTCTAGATTTGAATCAGAGGGGAAAGTGTAAGCCTTGTAAAGAGCAGGGGGTTTTGCTCGTGTGGAGTGTACCGCACATGATGGGATGAGTGACTTTCACTGACTCGCTGAAAGGTTAGGCTTTTCCTTCTGCCGGTATCTTTTTAAAAGAAAACAAGTCTGCTGTTTGATAACTGCTTGACATTTGACAGTCTTTTCAGACCAATCAGACAAGGTTTTTTTTATTTTATTTTTTATGTTGGCCGTCTGGAGGAGCAGCAACAAGGAAAAAACATACAGTATTGTCACTTTCCTCAAGCCTTTCAAAGGCAGTCTTTCGCCACAGCTATCAACATCAGATACCACGAGTGCTGTGCTCATTTTTTCCCCTTTCATTTGTGTTTATTTTTCTCTTCTTTCGGTCTAACCCAGTCTGCTGAGACCTCATTGCAACCATCAGAGCTGAACTCAAGAAAAATCACTTTCCAGTGTCAAAAGTGTCAACCACCTAACCTTATTGCAGTGTTGCCACAACGTGAACCTTCTCCTCTCCACTTCTCTGCAGTTCTCAGAATGAGCTCCGCTGGCTGCACTGAAGCACTCTGTTTTTTCCCTTTGGGGCATTGTCGCTATATCTTTCTTTATAGTTTCAGAATGTGTTCTACTGTAAATTATCAACTGTATGTTATCTTGGAGGAAAAGCGAAGAGCTAGAGGGAAGCAACAAAGCCACCAGTCTCTCTGGTTACATAATTCATGTCAGCCATATTCAAATAAAATTTATCACATTGTCAATCATCGAGAAGCAAACGCGTGTGTGGGTGTGTATGCATGTGTGCGTGTGTGTGTGTGTGTGTGTGTGTGTGCGTGCAAGAGCACTGATAACTCTGAAGTGATAAATTAATAACGTCCTACCATGGGAGCATGTGAATGAGCATGTTTAGTCATTCTGTTTGACAACAGAAGGAAACGGCCTATTCCGTGGGGTAGAAATCAAATTTCACACTTTTCATAGATATTGTTCCCTCCTCCAAATGTTTAAAATATGGAGCCTTGCTCTGGCAGGGAAGTGGCTCAAACAGTACTTTGCAATGAAGTAACTTTTGTTTGGCCATAAACCAGGCAAACCTTCTTCCAAGGACAAAAGAAGGGGGTCTGAAAGTCCTTGGTTTAAGACGGAACAGTTTATTAAGGAAAATAATGGCTTGAATAAATTAGATAAACAAACATAAAAAAACACAACATAAAGGCACCTCCATATGCTTGTTTATATTTTTCTTTGGAATCATGTTTTTGAACATTTCTCTTGTCATTTCATCGATGCTGTAGACCTTTTAAACAAATGTACTTAATGTTACCTGGGCGTCTTGTGGTGCTTTGCAGGTTACAGATTTCTTTTTAAAACTACAAAGAAAATGGTTAGCGATTTCTGTCAAATAAGTTAAAGACAACTTGTGATTTATTTAATCCCATACACACAAACAATGACTCGCACATCCTCAAAAACCAATACCATGCTGCACCAGCCGTCCCACACCTGCTCTGCAGGAAGCTCTGCGTCTTTACGATCCGTCTATAGAGGAAGATCTCCTCGAATGCATAGGCTTGAACATGTGAGGAGTGACTGAATGGATGATTAAAAAAAAGGCTGCGAAACACACAGACTTCACCACTGATTCCAGCTCTGAAGTCAGTCAGCCAGCCAGGTGTCGAGTGTTTGGGAGATATCGTTTGAAAAACTTGTGAGAGACGGAGAGAGGGAGTGACTGATTGAGACTCTTGAGCGATTATGAGCAAGAACAATGTGCCACAGATAAACAAGCCCTCACATCTCAAACTGGAAGTCTAAAATGTTGAACGTTTGAAACTCTTTTTTAAATTTTTTTTTTTTTTTTTTTATAAAAAATAAGACGAGCCTCCCTCTCATCGGTTTGGAAAGCATGTGTTTCCAGCATGTGTATCGGCACAGACAGCCTACCACCATATGCACCTTCTACCTACTCCATTCTGTCCTGCTTTGCACAAGCGCACCGATAGAAGCACCGCTGCTGTCTAAACGGAGGTATGCCAAACAACTCATTCTCTTTTTCCCTTTCGTTTTCCTTTTGTGTAGGGCCAATCTGACCCCTGTCTTGCACCAGGTGTGCATTTCCTTGATCCCGCTCTCCTTCAACCCTCCCCTTCATATTTACACCCCTGCCGCCCGCAATGAATGATTCACTTGGAGAGGCTCCCTTCCTCCATCAGAAAGCTTTGCAACTATACACTACAGCCCAGCCTCCATTTCTCTGATCTCACTATGTTGTGTAACGCTTGAAAAACCCTTGCGTTCTGGTACTTGTTTCTTTTTTTTTCCACGCTCTCTCTCTTGCTCTTTCTCTGAGTTACATTCAGTATTGACTGTTTATGCTTTTTAATGTTGTGGAGAGGGCCCGGGGCTTGCGGATGGGGGAAAAGCGCTCTTCTTGACACACTTACGCCCCCGTAGTGAACTCTAGCTCCCAGCACTCTAGCAAGTACACAGACCTTCTTCTTTTTCCTCTCCCTCCCTCCTCTGTCTCTTTCGCTCCCTCTTTCTTTCTACAACTGGGAGCTCCTCTGAACATCGGCACCCCGTGTTGCTCCACTGCAAAGATCACCTTATGGAAGATTAAGATGCTCAAATGCTCAAGCAAAATATTTACACAATAACCCCCCTTTTGCATCAAAGCGGAGGCAGTGGAGTTGAGTGGAGTGATCTCATGGGGGTGTGAGAGGGCGCCAGAGAGTGCAACAGTCACCTCTGAGCTGAGAAGGCCTCGGTCAAACCTGACAGGGAACAAAAGTGATCTCTCCATCTTTAGGTCCTCCATGTGTCTTCCATCTGTCAGCCCACCTTCAGATCCCCTTTTGACTCATACTCTCTTTCACACACTTACTTTACCGATCGATGGGCTGAAATCTCTCCAGCCCAGCTGTGATGAGGGATGACTACCACAGATGATGCTTAATATGAACACGCAGACTTAAATAGTTATTTGTCTGCTGGTATATTTAACTCGCTTTTCCTCTCATCCGACTGCCAGAATATATTTCTTCCTTTGTCAAGCGGCTTCATTTTGTGTGGGTATTCTCAGTAGAACGGCGTCAAAATAAATTGCAGCATACGTGTACAGTGAAGCCAGACCAGGGCGCCATATGTTGACTGCTGTAGGCAGGGAGGGTCAGCCAAGTATCTTGAATAAGTCCCTCGGCTCCCTCCGCACAGCTAGACGGCAAACGGGATCTCAATTCAACGCAAAGTGTCGTCGCACGCCTGCAGCCAATACAGAGCGACAGCTAGCTGCTCGCTGAAAGGCCAGTGTCTGCTCTTTGTGTCGGCGCTGATACTTGTGATGGCCATCTTAACAGTATTCAGCGAGTGTGGGCAGCCCGTGCATTATCGCTGGATTTTTCTTGTGTGTCCCTGCCGCTTTGATATCCAGTGATTGACTCGTCACTGGCATTTTCAAGAAAAGAGGGAAGGAAAAAAAACAGGAAACTTCAAGTCCCGTTCATCTTTCAAGTCTCGTTCATCTGCTTAAAGAGCATTTCATGGTCAAAAATTGCGTTCAGGCGCCTCTTGTTCTAGAGGCAGCCACTAATAGAGTCGGTTTGAAGGCTGTTTGGTGTGTGTTTAATGAACACTGGTACACAGTCAGATCCATCAACGCCGGCTCTTTGGCGGTGACAACCAGATCCTGTAATGTCGATGTTTGGAGATAATGCTACAAATTAAACAAGCACATCTGTCCCATTGTGCCCACAAGGGAATATACGTTACAGTTCACGAAACAATGAAATACAACTCCATACCAACATGTGACCAGATAGATAGCTACGATAAGAAACACTAAATGGGATTCTAATGTGAAAAAAGCCCGGGTCTGTGTCTACTCCTTAATCACAGAGCCCGGTGACAGACCAAAGAGGATGCTTTCACCGTCAGACAAAGAAGAGAGAAGCTGAATCTGTGGTGGCTAGTGGAGGAGGGGGACACAGCCACCCCCCCCTCCTTCCCTTCTGCCCCCTACATCCCCTGCACCCCTCCTTTTTTCAACTAAAGGAAGACATCATTATGAGTAAATGACATGAGGCGGTTGGTTCTGTTCCACTCCTGGCCCCCCAAGGACTCTTTTGCCCCACTGTGTAGCCCGTTCCCATCCTGCTTTGCTGCTGGCCACAGGCCTTCAGAAGCCCGGGCTCGGGCTGCAACTCAAAGAGATGGACGCTCGCACATTATTGATTGGACACTCGATAAAAGGTCATGGGGGCCCTCCTCTGCTGTGGGGTCCAGGGCTGTGAGTAAGCCCCTCTCCATCCAGCCACACACACGTGCAAACAAACACACAAACACACACACACACACACACACACACACAGAGCACTGTCCCCTGCATCAGCCACCTGGGGGATAAGCAGAGCTTGCAAACAAGCTAATCATCCTCTCCCTCTTTTTCACTCTTTTTCTCACACACACAGACGCACACAACAGCTCCTGAGTGGCTGACAAATGTCAGAATGGCTTGTATGGGATTTTTAAGAAAATTATTTATTAATTGAACTGGTTAATTAGGTCCCTGAGGCTTGCACGCTAATTGAGAGCCACAGAGCTGGCGAGGCAAGAAAGCCAAAACAAAAGCGATGGCTCAAACAAATAGACAAGCGCTTGAGAACTGCTAGCTCTCACACTGAACACACACACACGTACACACGCACACACGCACACACACACACACACACACACACACACAAACGTACACATACACACAGTCACCCATAAATTAACGAAAAAATAAACAAACAACTGTTTACATTTTTTTTTTCTTCTTGGGCTTCCCCTTTTACTCGCATAATTTCGTGACCTGCCAAATGTTCTCCTCTTCTTGATGTTCCAGCGATGGAGAGAGACGCGCAGCCACTGAAATCTGCCACATTGCACAAAGCATCTGTCTCCACACAGCACCCTGCATTCATTAAGTTTGCACCAATTAGCAGCCATAGCTCATAGCACAAACATCCATTTGTGCCTCCCACTTTGAAAAATCTTCCTAAAGTGAGTGTGTCCCTCAATATGCCCTTGTGTCACCCAACTTTATCTTCACAAAGTCGCTTTTTCTTGCATAATTAGAGAAGAAATCCATTTCTTCTCCTATCTTCTCTCAGGCTCTGTCTTTGTCCCTTTTTATATCGCGCTCGAGTGCACCTTGAGAGCGCGTGTGCTTTTGTCAAGAAATCACACCAAGGTTGTCTGAAAGACTTTTGAGATGGAGTCATAGGCGGAGGTTGGTTCGGGGACCAGAACACAGAGAGAGGCACGCTGACACTTCGACAGTTACACCTGTTTCAACAATTATCATGCTCTCTGATAAGAGCTGAACTCCTTGGATGTGTGCTTCGTCGAGTTAACTGAAAGTTTTCATTGGTGACAAAGTCTTGTGTATTCTAACTTCCAAGTCCCAGTTTCATAGCATTTGAAGGTTGGGTTATTGTGGAGGAAAAAAAGGAAACTAGCTGATGCCGAACATTATAAATAGATCTATAAACCTTTTTGTATTTTAATTTAAAGTGTAACATAGGAACATAATATTTTGATCTGTGGAGCAGAGTTGAAAGTCGCATGGAGCTTAATTGGTAACCTCACTACAGTATTGATTCTCTGTGTCAAGTGATGGATGATTTAGTGACTTCTGGTAAACACCCAGGTTGACAGTGAACATCTAGGTCTAAGGGTGTTTTTTAGGGCATACATTTCAAATCATTACCTCAAGTTGTAGTTTTACTTTGGTACATCCTGTTGTTTCAAAATCCAATACGCTGTGTGTATATATACTATTACACTGTGGAGCATATACTATATACATTGTCTTTTATTAGAGCGTAGATATATAGATATACATATGTTCTAATAAATTTAATATATATGTACAATTTAAAGGACTGTTTGGAAGTGTTAGCATGTTCCTGCTGTGAAATTTGGCAAAAGCTGCACACATTGTAATTCTAATCATTGTAGCATGTTGCAGCCTCTGCAAAAGGTCAGTGTTTGATATCAGGGGTAATTTTGAAGGCCTTTAAAACAGTTCTTCTTAACATTCATAAGCATACATGACCCCAGCAGCTAGAGCACTATCACATTATGATTACCCGTTTAACACTAGCGTGTTGTGAAAAATGCTTCCCCCACCCCTCCCTAAGTAAACTCTGCCTCTGACCCGCATTTCCTCACTCTTGAGGGACCACTTGCGCTCTGTCTCGGAAGGGAGAGTTGGATGATGGGGCACCGGGGTCAGATGCTATTGAGCGATGCTTCAAATAAATGTATGAATAAATTACTTGATAAATGAACGGCTGGACTGAAATCACTGGAGAAAACCAAAGATTTGGACTTTATCGAGTAGTTGTAGAGAAAAAGGAGGGGGAAAAAAACTATCAGAAAGAGTGCTCTTTTCCCAGTTTGGAAGATTACAATTTAAATTTCTCAGCAGAAAAGCTCAGTTGTGATTGATTAATGAAAGGCTCAATCACAAGACAAGATTGAGATTGAAGCTGAATGTGTAGTTGTGCAGAAAAGGCAAAAGTCCTGAAATTCTTTAGTTTTAGTTTGATCAACTGGAAATAAATGGCCTTGCTAGAGAAACGAAACAGTAGCAGAAGATAAACTCAGGGCTAACATTTCTGACCCAACTCCTCACTAGAGCGTCTGAAATACAGTAGGGTAAGGAGCTCCGACATCTGGAGGGAGCTCAGAGTAAAGCTGCTGCTCTGTTAGAGGAGCTTTCTGAGATGGTTCGGGCATCTGATCAAGATGCCTCCTGGGCACCTTCCTTTGTCAGCTTTCTGGACATGTCCAACTGGTAGGAGACCTCGGGGTAGACGAAGAACACAGAGAGATTATATATCTCATCTGGCTTGGGAACACCCTGGGAACCCCCAAAAGGAGCTGGGAAACGGCTCTGGGGGAGGGAGGTCTGAACTACCAGGCTCAGCCTGCTGCCACTATGATGCAGCCCAGGATAAATTGTAAGAAATGGATGGATGAAAGTCACAATATATATTAAATGAAATTCAAATTTTATGTCTCATCCAAATCCAAATTTTTTGGCATCTTATTCATTACATTTTAGGGTTTTTTTTACCTACAAACATATCCAGGTGCACATAACTTCATTCTTTAGAGCTTTAGGGTGCCTGAATGCAAAGAGTTCGGCCAACACAGCTTGCTACGTGTGTCAGTGATGGTTGTGTGTTGTGGATGTTGTTTGTGTCCCACAAGAGTGACTGGCAGATACATAATATATTTTGTAAAATATCAAAAGACCTTTGCTCCTGTGGAAACATTGCCACAGCACTCAGCAGCGAGAGAGATGCTTATTGTTCACAAGCCACCAACAACAAGCCAAAGTCAAACCTGGGGATGAATTGTAAACGCAGTTCAAGTTTCACTGAATTTATGTGTAAAGTGAGTGCCCTTATAGTTTAAGTTTCCAGATCAAGTCCCATCCCTGACCTAAACTACATTAGTGTTTTATATATTTGGTATAAATGCATGAAATGGCCAAGATGAATGTTTCTGAAAAGAGAAAACAGTAGTGGCAAACTGCCAGGGGCAACAAGGTCCTCTTTGCTGGTCCAGTAATTACCATATGGGCTATAATTTTATGAGTGCTGTATTCTATTTTGCATCATTTACAACTGTCTTTTCTCTATTTATTGGGGGCAAGTCCAGTGTAAAGCACAGATCACAATCTGTCTGCTTCTCTTCCTCTGTGGTATATTTAGATCTAACAAAAATGAAAATTGCGTAAAACCCACAGGAACTTGAGTTAATTGTTTAAACAAATAGTGTTTTATATAGACTGCCATATCTACTATTAAAGCAATTTAGATTCCGTGTGTTTGTAGCCCAAATGAGACTATTCATGCAATCACATAAGAATATTTGCTTGCTTGGATATTCAAAAAGAAAGAAGCAGAGAAAAATGTAAGCAAATCTTAGCTGGTGGATACTAGTGGAAGAAACCTGATCTTTGCTTTGTGCAGTATTTTTCTCAAATGCTACTGTGCAGTGGTAGCTTGTTAAAATATCATTTTTCTTGAAACTTAAACAACAATGTACTGGTGCACATATATGACAAGTAGTTACCTGTAAGTGGTTTTAAAATAAGTGACACCACTAGGAAATTTAGCATTATTTTCAAATAGATATACGAAAAGGTCATTGTCGTGTTCAGAATAGAGTGCTTCAGTAAATCGGCCTTATATACATCCATGATTGACTCAAATGTCACAGTTGGTGAAACTTCACATATGAGCATGTGGATTTTTATTTATTTTATTTTCGTTAATAATGTGCATAGATAATGTGCCAGTCTTAATTATGGTGTGATCCTTAAAAAAACACAAAAAAACATTTTTCTTCTCATGTAGAAATAAGAAGAAAAGGCTGTTAACATTTGTCCTGTTTTAACAAGACATTAGACCCAGTGTCATCTATGACTGTGTCATGCACAAAACATTTAAGGGCGTGCTGTGACTGTCTTTAGCCGGTGAAAAAAACCCTCTACACAGCAAGGCCCAGCAGTCCCAATCCCCCTCAGACTGGCACAGATCGATTGCTGGTTGTTATTGACATGACACCTGCCGAGCCGGGCTTTAAGCTATCGAAAACCGATGTGGCAGATCAAAAATAGGACGCCAGCTTTCATGTTTGTAAACAGTATCGATTTGCATAATAACCTTAAAAATTAGTTCCCCGTATTAGGCAAGGACAAACCTGTTTCAGCATTTGTTATGATGCTTGCAGCATATGCCTAATTAGAGAAAAAAAGGCAGAGGCTGTGATCGGCTTGAAAAACAGGCTGTGATCGGCTTGACAAGTCAGTGCATCGCTGTCAACACCTTTTGGTTTGCCACTGTTAATGAAAGCCATTTTCCATTAAATAATAAAATAAAAACACACCTCCAGACTTCTCGGCAGACAAAAGCGCTGATGCGTCACTTTTACACGGATGCAAATTATTGCTGTGTGTCACAATCATTTATTCATGAGGAGGCCTTCTATCTCTTGGCGGGTTTACCTGCGCCATTGGAAGTGCTCTTTCCTCCATCGTGCCACGGTGCTGAGAGAGATGTCAGCCTCCAGGAGTGACGAGGAGACAGATGTACTAAAGGAACAACACAAGCGCCGCTCGCTTCACCAGACGGGTCCAGTTTAAAAGCACTGAATTATGTATCTTAGCGGCTGACACAATCACAGTATGACTTGTCAGCGGTGAATATCTCCATTTCCTGTCTCAGACAAACTGTGACCTTGTTGTCTGCCAAGGAGCATTGATTAGCTGCAGATGCCTACAGATGTTCAACTAATGCCAATTATAATGACATCTGCAGAGAGGTCGTTAGCTGCTACCACCATCTACTTCATGCTTGTGCCTTTTAATGAGGAGATTACTCATGTTACAGTACCTGAAATTAAGCTTGCAATCCTATAATTCTTGTGTATTTTAATACTTTTGCACTCCAGTGCTGCACACACACACAGACAGACTCAGGCATCGCAACAATAGATGCTGCAAGGCAAAGATGAAGGAGCCTTCCATTTCAACTCCCAGTTGTGGACATTTTTCGTATAATCCATTGCAACACCATTCCTGCAGCAGGAATTCCCCTGTGGAAAATGCAAAAGATTAAAAAAAAAAAACAAAACAAAAAAAACACAAGTTTATGGAAAAATAAAGGGCTAGTGGTGTCTGACAAGCCTTTAAATCTAGGACACTCATCCCAAAGAGGAATGCACATACTCATTGCAGGGACATAAAAGCAGAGTTTTAACTGCGCTGCGAGGGCGATGGAGATGGAAGGCCATTAGTTGCATGATGTTCTTCTAGCTTGTGAAGACTTCTACAGCGTCCCGCATGTTTGAAAAATGTTGCACCGTTCTTTATTCAAAAAAAGCTTTTTTGATGAGAGCCAAACATATTTATTCTGGACACGCAGATTCAGAGAGTCAGAAAAGCACGAGATCGCGTTCGGCGGGGTTGAAGGATTTCGTGGATTCATACGAGGCGATGTTTTCAATTTGTTTCTTAACGTTTTTATCACGACTTTACAATTTGCTTTAAATCAAGATCAGCACCTATACATGTCGCGGCGAGATAGATCTCCGGAGAGCAGATGCACAGCAAGCATCGATGTAGAAGTGAAGAAAGAGACCGAGAAAAGCAAGAGCCATAGTGACACTCCAATGAAACCTCAGGAGTGGATGTGGCAGATCACGGCAGCCAGAATGGTTCTCCCAGACCCACCTTAAGAAAACAATACCATATGTTCAAGCTTATTTACGAAGTGCTGACACTAGAGTCTGAAAGAATTAGTATTCTGTTAGGTAAATGTTTTCCTCTGGGGCGTCAGCCTCTGCAACAGCTTACAGATGTTTCAGCCATGCAGGGAACACGAAGCTTTTCCCACCGCGGCATGAATGAAAAAGCATGTTGAAGGTTCTGCCACAGCCAAGACTCGGAGACTGATCTACAACTTATACTCGGCTGCACTTTGCTAAGTACTACCTCGTGCACCGGCCAAGGTTTCATCTGACACAGACGCTTTTTAGTCCTGCTTCCATGGACTCCGGTGCACATTGTTCGGCACAGATTTGTCAGGCTGGCGACTCTCCAGCGACAGATGTACTGGCAGCAGTGCAGTAAAAACAGGACTCAGACTACCACCGCACAGGAGTGTGAAAGAATCATGTTAAACGCATTAGAAGTGTGTTCATAAACTTGTAAATCCCGACTAATTTGTTTGGTGATAGAAGAACTGTTGATGGTGAAAAGGCGACATTTTTTTTGCTCTTTTTCCAGTTTCTCTTTCCAGCCCTGGTGTTCTGTCTCTCTCTCACACACACATCGCCGAGGAGTCATAAAAGCAAACGGAGCCAATCTTGTTTACAAGGAGTAGCGTAGGACCAGCTGACTGCGGCGGCTGCTCGGCCCCAGCCTTGACTCCCATTTACTGGTGTAACAAACCGTCGGGGAGGGGAGGGAGGCAGGGGAAAACATTGTTATCAGCAGGCCAGATAAACCCCCTCCAGAGGTAGCGCTGATAGAGAGGCAGCCCCGCCGCTGGGCAAATAGAAAGATCCTATCTGGTCCTTGCACCGAGCCGGCCAATCAGTCCGGCAGAAGCACTGAGGCTTTCTTGAGCAGGGGAGATGTGTGGAGAGAGGAGACCAGAGCATCACCAGGTCTGCTCCTCGTTCTTTTTTTTTTTTTTTTTTGGAGAAGAAGCAGGATCTCGACCGCCCTCGCAGAGACGTCTGAGAGGAGAAGGGTCCTGGCTGGAGTTGCAGGGCTTTGGGTTGGGTGACGGGTCAGGTTGCAGCTGAAAGATGTTGCTTTCACAGACAAAGGGCTGAGTTTGGGTTTTCAAATCCTGCTCTAGTCACCGTCTCCTGCACAAAAAGTGCACTGCAGAACCATCTATTTGAACACATTTTGAGACAATCCCGATCACTTGTGCTGATTCTGTGCATCGACCTTATGATCAATAATAATTGCAGGTCAGCAAGGTTTAATATTGAATATTGATTTTACACAAATGTGAATGGGCATCCCTGGTGACCTCCTCCTTGAATCTTGACCTTGACTGTCAACACTTCAGCAAGCAAAACTAATGTGGCCTGCTCTCTTCGATGAGCTCAGTAATGACATCAGTTCATCAGCTTCAGCCGCAGCATATTATCACTCCTGCAGGCCTCTGTTATGATACTTTTCAAGGAAGACTCTGCACCACTTGTAGTTTTGATAGAATTTGGAAACCACACTTTTTTTTAGGCTTTAAATTTACTGCAGTCAAATTTACGATGTTATTCCGTCGTCCTTGCTGTAATTGTCATTTTCCAACTTCTCACTGCTCGATGGAATTTGTACCTGATTTTTCATTTCCAAGTAATGGCTTTTGCGAATGTCCTGATGTCTTTAAATTGACCTTAAATTTCTTTCTTTAAACCACCCTCATACAAGTGGAGTTGTGATTTTTAATGAATTATTACTAACAAATAATATCTTTTTTCTTTTCTTTGCTAATTTGACACTTTCTTTCTATCTGTCATTTATCTTTCATTCTCTCCCCACGTTGCACACATTTTCTTGTTTTTCCTTTACGGAAATCTTTCATGAATGTTTGCCAGAGAAAAAGCAGGCTCATCTAATCCACTAGTGGCTTTAGCCCTCCTTTGGGGTGCATACCTTGAAGGGAACATCATCATCAGCATACCTCACTTCCCCTCTTCTCCGGTGTCTATGAAATACACTCAAGACCAGAGGTATAAATTAACTAGTTATTTCGTCTCTAGTCATTGGGCTTGAGAGGATATTTTGAGAGTAACACAAACCTTTTTTTCACTGAGGGCCTTTACCTCCCTGTGATTCATTTTAAAAAGCACTTTTCTATCATTTCATTCAGCTCTCACTGAAGTCAGCTTTGTGACACCGTTAGAAAGGGCCACTTACTGAAGTTGCGATGATTGTACTTGAGTAAAATATTTCTGCACTCCTTCCACCTCTATTCAGCAGTTTGATATATGATAGTGGTGAGAGGCCAAGCTTCTCTGACAAGCAGGAGGCACATTTCTAGAGGCAGAAAGGAGGGCTGCAGGGTGAAGAGGCTACAGCTGCCATTGCTCATCTTAATGGCACGCTGGAGTACGCATACACACACATGCGCGCGCACGTCTACACGTGCAAACCCTACACACACCTACAAATGTGGGATAAATGAGGAAGCTTTGGATGTATGCATGAAAACACTTGGGTCGGCCTCGCACACACACTGGCACCCGCGTGAAACTGCGCTCCGCCGCGCGCACACACAAAATGTGCAGGAAATGAGGAGCGGAGGCTTTGAATGTACATATAAAAACGTAAGTACTCATGCGTGTGAATGCATGCTCCTGCAGACATTCAGATGGAATCACATAAGCACACACATTCGCTGGATTTGTACGCAGATGTACACGCTCTCACACAGCATGAATATGTATTCCTTAACATTCAGAAGCGAGTACACAGCCAAACACAAGGATGGCACATACTGTATAGTACACAGACACACCTTCACACACCAAGCATTGCCTGTGACAGATGTTGGCAGGAATATTGCCAGGAAGAAAGCTCTTTCATTTCTTTTTATTCTCTCTGTATTTTGGCATGCCTATCTCTGTACACAGTGTGGCCATGTCACCGAAGCTGTTTCTTTTCTCTTCCAGTTCCTCTGTGCACGTTCCTCCCACCCCCCCCTATGTTATCATCATGAAATTGAAGTCATTTGTGCCAAGAGAGATTAGAAGCGAATCGGGGAAAGCGAGGGGGACATTAGCAAAGATATTTTTGTCAGTAATGAGCTAACTCTTTATTATGCGCTGGGCTAAGGAGGTCTAATGATGACGTTTGTACCAAGAGGAAGAAACTGAGTCTCCAGAGTCCACACACAGCCAGAAACCACAGGCTTTGGTGCAACTCTTAACTCTATTCAATTATGCAGATGAGCCCGTTGGGCTAGTGTTGGCCGTCACTTTAATGATGACGTGGGTAAACAGACATAGCTTCCTTTTCTGTCTTTAAGAGTCCCACCCCACCCCCTCTGCAAACCCCTTATTTCTTATTTTGCACCCGCAAGAAAGTTAATTGTCTTAGTCATTAAAGAGGTATCAGCTGTCATGCCACTGACAAAGACAAAGAGAAGGAAAGGCAGAGGGATGTGAGGAAGAGAGAGTTGAGAGAGATTTATTTTTTGCCTTCCAGGCTGATGGCAAAGAATCTCCTAAGATGCAATCATGATATTTTGATGCAGGATGAAGACTGATCAACCTCTCCAGGCAAAGCTTCTTTGGAGATTTTTCTCTGTTCTCCCCAGCGGCCACCGGGTGGCAGAAGAGTACAAGGAACAGGCCGTTCTCGCCGCGGCTTGGCCTCGCTCACCAGAGATGGCGAGGGGAGGCTTTTTGCCTGTGTGCAAACAAACTACAAAAAACTACCCCAACAGCCCTGGAAATGACTGTTAGACTTCCAGTCAAGTATGTAGATACACTTGACGATCACATGGCTGCAACTGTACACATGCGAGTGCATTTCTAAGCCCTTTATTCATCTCAAAAGGGCTTTTTGTGAAAATGAGTACAATGTTGAAGTAAAATTTATGTACTGCCAAGTAAAACTGTTTGGAGCTGAGATATTTATAATGAATTCTGATGGTATAATTAAAAGAATTAATATTCTATCATATTCAGATACATAGATTATACTGTATATATGTTTAAGATTCAGAGCATTTAAGTGAGAGGCATAAATACAAGCTACAGTAGGCACAAAAACTGGTTTGAAGTAAAGAAGTAAAGATAATTATGTGTTGATTTAAAAAAAAAAAACTTTTAGGAAAACAAGCTGTTTCCATTTAGAAAATTTAGACAGATTTTTTTGTAGCATTCATATTTAGATTTTGGCAGTTGTTCAGATGTATAGCTTAAAACTATATGATTTTACATTTTGATGAACATGAAACATTACATACAGTGATCTACTTCACAATAGTAATGCGAAACTTGTTTCATACTGTACACATTTCCATTTAAAATTTAACTGTATTGAAGCGCAAACTAAATTACGTGTTCCCATTCCAGTACTTTACTTTGAAATGTGTTTAAAATATGGGTTGTACCACGTGTATGCTGTTTACATACCCAACAAAAGGAGAAATTTATTTTACTGACATCAGTGGCCTCTCAAATATGACTCTTTCTTTGGCAACTGATACTCAAAATGCAGTCTGTTTCCTTTCAGATAGTGTAGATATAACTTTATTCAGCAGTCATTTATCTGAACAACATTTTGCCTGTGTGCATGTGACCGTGTGTGTGTCCAGGAGTGAGAGCAAAGTAAAGAAACTGATTGATGAATGTGCAGATATTGTAGTATAATAACGGGCTCTGACTGATGCGTTGTCTTTATGGATCTTAACTTACAGTCTAGCCTTTAGGTGGGCACAGATCAGCCTGCGTATCAAAGTGGGAACATTATTCAGAAAACATTTTTTTCTGTAGTGTGTCTTTGTCTTTCTACTGATTGCACACTGGATGCCCTGAGCACTTGTGACTGAAGACAAATTAACTTGGGAATGATTGTCACATCAAAGTCTCGCTCTCCATGCTATTCATTTAAGACTCTGGGCATTGAGACCAAAGTTGTGTCCTCAAAGTGGGGAAAAAAAAGAAATTCTGGCTTTGGCATTGGCTCTATATTTTTGCTTGTTCCAATTGTCTGCCCACTTGTATTTTTCCCGTCTGCCCGGAGGAACTAGGGACACTGAATACCAACGGTCACCATAATTCTCCCCTTTGAGACGTCCTTTCTCAAGTGGCCAAGTATCAAGGCTGCTTTTTTTTTTTTTTGGTACAAAGGCGTATTGTATGAAGGTATTGACACTCAATGCATTGGTGACTGTTTGACACAAGGAGTCTGGGTAGAATCAGCTCCCTGAAAAATGTGCTTTGGCTTTGTGTCAGATCATGTACAGAGAGGGTCTATTTCTCAGACGGAAACAGCGCAATAGCTCTAAACTACTTCAGCCCTGTTTTTATTTATTTATTTATTTTTTTGGTCCGTTCTCTCTATTTTGTGGACAGACATTAAATCTTATACTATTCTTAGTCTGGAGATGTAACACCACACCCGCACCCACATTTGCATCGCACCTCTCGCCACACAACAAAACAAAAAGACGCACTGAGGTGACATCTTCCAAATCAGAACAACCCACCCCCCCCATCTCCTCCTCACTCCGCCTCAAACTCCCCTTCATAAAACAACCCTCTAGGGAACAAATACTAAGTGAAAGCATGTAGGTAAGCGAGGCAAACTGTGCGGGAGAGACGTGGCCATTGTGAGTGTTTATTGGGCGCCATCTTCTTCTGATGTGACAGGGGGTCCGAGCCTCGTCTCTACACCGTGCATCTCGGCGCTCTCAGCGGGAGGCTCGCGCTCCCCTTCTCCCCGGCGCTACTGCCAGCCGTCTCTGCCGAGGTGGTGTGCTAATAATTTAAACAGCCCAATCAAAGGCAATGCGATGTTTCACACAAGAGAGAAAAAAGGAAGGGAGGAAAGTGATTATTAGTGTTTGGGAGAGGCAGCCAGAGTGATTGAGCTGAAGGGGGACTTTGATTCTGGGGCCTCTCCTTGTTTTTCAGAATGGCATTGGGTTTAGCCGCCAGGCTTCGGGAATCTGGTGGGCTGTCAACGCGTGATGGTTAACTTTTTTTTAACACGCTCAAAGCCACACACAAAGAGATTCACTCTTAACGGTTTATTGTAGTGAGCCAATACCAAGTCCAGCCTTCTGAGGGGAAGAAATTTGTTTTTTTCTTTTAGGATTTTTTTTTTGTTCAAATTTTCTATTTATCTATTGTTATTTTTGTTTTTTCTTTCCACATTGCTTGAGAAGAAAAGTGGAATTTTGGGAAGTGTTTAGAAGAAAAAAAAAAGTCACTTTGAAAATGACTTCTAAGGAGTAGTTAAAATAGTTAATGTTCGGTTTGGTTTGTCGTTAGGCTACATTCAGATCATTAACTACTATCCCAAATGAAAACCTCCACACACCCCGACACACACAGCAGACACACACGTGCGTGCAGCACAGTAGAGATGAATCACCTTGGCTTGTCAAGAGGTTGGTTAATAGACACATTTGATGTCACGCAAAGCCCAATGGTGTTGAAAGGGTTTTGTTAGTGTGTTGATATCACCTCCTGTGCATAAAGCTCCACTTAAAACAATAAATAGAAATGAGCGCATCCAAAGCCCCTGCAGTTTAAACTATATCCCTTTGATATGGGATACCTATTACTGTTGGCTTTATCTAATGGATTGGATTCCCACACCTCATCCCTCCGGTGTTTCAAAGCGCTGAAACCTTCAAATGTAATGTGTTATCAGCACATTAGCTGCTCCGGAGCCACTATCAATGGCTAATTTTTCTGCAGGGGACAATGTAACGCAGTTTGAAAAAGGGGAGCGAACTTTGAACTCTGCATGCGGCGCTCACCGGATTCACACCACTTGCTTTGCCATTTGTCCGACTTGTTTGATACACAAAGGAATCGTTCTTATTATTGTCAGTGACTGGAAATGTACTTGTCATCGGTCTGACTAAAAGTAGTAATTGTGCAGTCCAACCAGCAGTTCCTCCATCACCTACAAGCTCTCATTCAACCTTTGCAAACATTATTTCTAGTGTTTTTTAGAAAACAACGTCCATAGATGTTGGGTGAAATTTCAGCGGAGAAATGAACCTCAGGTTGACATGAATAAATACGTTTCACAGCACTTGCTAAGATTCAGATTCTATCAGATTTGGTCAGTCTGACAGAAAAAGGGACACAAAGTTAGTCACAAGAAGTCAGCATAGTAAAATTGCTAAACCTGCTATATTAATATAAACAAAATCACACTAACTACCCACTTTTTAGCCAATTATCTGAACTCTGATAATATAAAAACAGTAAAACTTTTTAACGTTTTGGATGACAGCAGCACTAAGAATTCACATCTGCAGTCTCTGCATATCCCTAAAGACAGTTTCCAGCAACTTCTACCGGAAAGCATCTGGATTAACTGAGCAGCAGCAGCTTCCTTTACGGCCGGTCTGTCTCCTCTCATCCAACAGCTGTGATTGGTTAGAGAGTCACATCTTGGCTTACCTGCTAGCTGCAGTTAGCCTCACTGCACGGTTTGACAATGGTTTGAGTAATTCTGCTTTCAAGGGACATCCGTGATTGTTTGGGCTCACATCTTAAATTATGTCTTGCTAATTTTACTCTACTAACGCAAATTAATTTGCATCATGAATGCAAGAAATTTGCTGAGAAAATACAGCATTATTTTCTGTGGTTGTAATGAAAGGTATATTTGTCATTTGAACACTGATGCATTGAATGCACTGAAATGTGAGTTAAAAGCTTGTTCTCAAAGGAAATTCACATGCTACTTAATTGTACTAAATATCTGTAGATCTGTAGAAATGTCTGTAGATTATATGAACTTATTGTCTTATTGTCTGTATGATTATATGAATACTTCATCTGATATATTTGTTCATATGTTCATAAGTAAAAATGTCACCATAAATAATGTACCCTAACCCAGATAATTTCATGTAAACTCTATAACCTGGAAGAAAAAAAAACATCCTGAGATAAATGTCAGAGAAGGTTCTTAGTTTGACAAATGCTTCAACAAATTAGTTGTAAATTTGATAAAAAAAAAAAGAAAAACAAAGTTGTCAGTTTCTGCAGAATATTCTACCACTTTTCATCTGGTATCTCACGATTATCTGTGATTTTACTTGGCGATGACATTATCCAGTAGCATGTTGACTTAACTTATTACTCCAGATTCCAGCTGCTTAAGCGTTGAGCCAGTTCAAACATTGGCAACTGTTAATGACCGTCTAACTCCATGTCATCTGCTGGCCGCAAAAGCATCGAAGTACACAGCACAAAGATTAAATTGTCCACCACCTGTAATTTTCCCTAGAGCGAGGCAGATGTTTCGTATCCTGTCTGGTTTTGTAGTGGTGTACCACAGATATGTTTTGTTGAGGTGGCAGAGGAGCACTCTGCCGGATTCTGTACGTATCAAGAGTGCAGATCTCTTTCCATCTCTCCTGACTTCTGTATTTCCCTCTGCGTCCCTCTTTTCTAAAATAGGAGTGGTGAAAAATGGCCATGCACACTCCAAGTTTAGCACCACTCGGTACTTTTGGTTAGCCTCAGTGGCCCACTGATTCACTTTGAAATGTTTGAATTAAAATAAAGGACTAATTGTTGGTTTGCTCAACAATTCCCTCCATATTTGTGCCCTCTTCTTTCTCATCAGACAGAAAAATCCTCCTCTTTCACGTCTACGGGCCGTCGCAGCTAAAATTATACGTCGTGTGTCTGAATGTATGCGTTATGTATGTTTATCCTCTTACTAGAGTTGTCATTAGGAAGTATGCAGTGCATGTGAGGTCTTGCATGATAACAGGGTGGTTAAGTTGTTGTGCTGTGTGTGTAGTGCACTCTATATAGAACAAGTCTGTGCGCTCGCTCTTCTGTGATTGTGCGCGAACGCTGCACAGCAAAGCAAGCAGACATCTCCAGCAGCAGCCACCAAACAGCTCCTGAAGGGGCGGTCAGGCAGCAGCTGTTTGTTTATTTAGATCTAACTTGTAATTACGTCTGCGACAGACTGCACCGCGTAGAAAAGACATATTTGGCTCCGCTCACCAGCCAATCGTCAAAGGCCGCTCGCTGTCCCTCTTGATTACAGTTGTGCGCTGTAGCCACCAGGATCTCATTTAAGGAGCAATTGTATGTGACTCAACTGTTCTGAATGTGTTGGTACGAGTGAGTATTTCACATGGCAGAAGAACACTTTTTATTTCTCACCATTAAATGGGAATCTGCTAAGTTTCTGCCTCAGAAAAGTGGAGGGCTCTAACTAAGCACACGGCGAAAGCAAACAGGAGTAAGTGTGATTGGAAAGGCAAGGCTGGCACACGATGCTGCTTTTGTGCTTTTGTTCTCGAAGTAACAGAGCAGTCCGGTGACGTGACAATACTTTGTCCGGGTCGAGGCAGATTTTGTTTTTTTTTTTTGCTTGTGATACAAACTGTATGTAAATGTCCCTCTGCCAGCGCAGATTGCTTGCCGCGTTGCCTCATTTGGCATTCATAAGCAGTTGTGACGACCTCATCAGTTAGATGGAGCTGACTCCAAGACAGAGAAGACAAAACCACAGACCTCAAAATGAGGTGAGCGGGAAGACAGAGACTCCACTTCACAGGAAGCGTGCAAACTAAACCAAATTCTCCCTCTCTCCCTACCCCGTCTCTCTTTTCTTCCCTCCCCTTTCTTCACTCGCTAGTTTAAAGTTGTCCTGGCTTTTATTTTGAGAAATATTAATTTGGTAGAAGAGTGGTGTCGTATCTGAAACACAACACAAAGAAGAAAAAAGGGAGAGGGCGAGTGAGGGGAAAAAGGGGGGAAAGAGGGGAGGAGGAAAAAAAAAGAGGCGCAATGCGTGCACATTTCTCTCGCTTGACGTTTTGCTGAAGTTTGTACGCCACTTGAGCCCGCCGTTTCTCTCGCTAATGATACCAGCGGAGCCTCTCTGGGGAACGGCGTCCGTCGTGCGCCTGGCTTTCACATTTCCAGCACCAGGTATTTTGGGATACGCAAGCGGGGACTATGAGGCACATCATTCCAAGAGCTCATGTGGCTCTTTCTCTCTCTCTCTCTCTCTCTCTCTCTCTCTTGCTTCCTCTCTCCCCTCCAATCGGCTTCACTCCTCTCCTCTTTCTTGTTGTTGTTGTACTTCTGCATACGCAGACATTCTCTGTCTCACTCTAGTTCTCTCTCTTTCTTTCTTCCTACCTCCCTTCCTCTTTCTCTCTTACTTTTTGATTTGGTAAGGATGATTTCAAATGTGGAAGGGAAAAAAATGCGTGCACAGGAGAGGGAAAAAATCTTTTTATTAACTTATTCATTGTATGTGAAATCAAGAGGTTTTTTCCTTTCTCCCCTCCGCTCCCGCTCCCCCCCTCCCCTTTCTCTTGGTTAAGGCAAATGAATGTTTAAAGAGGTAATTTACTGGGCCCTGGCAGGATCCACATTGTGTATTACACAAACAGGCAGCAACAAAAGGAAATTCTAATCTAGACAGTAACACGACTGCACAGAGGATCCTCGGCGGGGGGTCCAGATGAATTATACAACAATCTGTGTTCTCCCTCGTTTAATTTAAAGGTCTGTTTTCAAGGCTATCGCCAGCTCCCACTTCAGAGGAGAGACTTGGCCCGTTGAGGTCAAGCCCATATTGACAAATATCAAGAGGCAAGAAAGGAGCGCCCAAAACGCAGATATGAATAAGTAAAGGCAAACAGATAAGCAAACATAAAGCAATAAGGGAAAGGGGAAGCAGGCAGACAGGCATCCACACAACATCTCTTTGGCCGTGAAAAACATGGGGGCCCAGACATGGTTTTCCAAGAAACTGAAAGATACATGAACACTAAGCATGCGAAGGCGCTCCTTTTTAAATGGGGGAAATAATCGCTCGTTTGATAGCGCTGCGTGGCTGTCAGGGTCTCGTGGTTTTCACACAGATATACTGTGAAGGGAGAGTCATCGCTGACAGTCTGCTGCACTCAGAGGCCGGTTGGACCTTGCCCTTGAGGTTTTGTTAGCAGAGATGGAAATGGCTTGCATGCATAAATTTGTAGAGATGATGCTTCCATAAATGGACCGCGGCCTTTCATGAATTTTTGTCTGTTACATAATAGCTATGTGATTGTGCCAGGTACCTCATGGTGCTTTTATTTTTAACTTCCACTGATGTATTTTCAAATAACTCTGAATGATGTCTGACTAAGTCTTTGAACTAAAACGTTCTTAGAAGAA
The DNA here is from genome assembly GCA_037176925.1 of Amniataba percoides. NCBI lineage: Eukaryota > Metazoa > Chordata > Actinopteri > Centrarchiformes > Terapontidae > Amniataba > Amniataba percoides. Next base: position 7,252,737 of record JBAJHX010000024.1, on the reverse strand, counting down.
CAGACCCCTGCTGGACAAATTTTCCTCCCTCTTTCTCCTTTTCAACTTCCTCTTTTTCCTCCCCTCTTTTAGAAGCGAGCGTCAGGTGGTGACAGAATTGCCCAGCCACCCCGAGCCACCTCTTGTCGCCGCTGATTTTCTTCATAGTTCATGGGAGCCGAGCACCGCAGCCTCCCCCCCCCCCCCATATCCCAGTCCATCATACCTCGGACAATCAACAGGTCACGGCCCCCTAACCCCTCCCCTCCCCACCAGCCTGCTTCTGACAGGATGAGTTTGACCTCTGACCCCTTGAGCAGACAGCTCAATCAGCTTTTTATGGCACCAGTCATGGCAGAGAAAGAGAGAGCATAACCACATCACATCGCTCTTGGGGGAAAAAAGAAGAAACTTGCAGCCTCTTCTGAGTTTTCTCATTGTAACCTCTGCTCAGTCACATATCTTCTAGCTTTTAATTTGATAATGTGACATGGCAAGTCACTTTGGGCATTCACACCGGCTTTATATATTACTCGCATCTTTTATTTCCTTGAATCATAATAAGCATTCATTTGAAATCTAAAGCCTTCATAGCTTTAATTTTGTTTGCGCTTACCTCGAAAGTCATAACCCCACATTGAAGAATAAGATTTGATTGAGGAGGTATTTAAAAAAAGGGGGGGGGACAACTCTGATGCAAATTTGGCCCCTCGTTCACAGCAGAACCGCGAGTGATGTTTGCTCCCTTAAGTCCTCTGAGCTCCACCGCTGATTTAACCTCCAGGGATGAGCAGCCAGTGATCACAACGCTCAGAGGAAGTTAGCGGCCTCCGCTCTCCAGAGGCCAGCACTTCCTCTTGATTTCGCCTGTTCTGTCGAGAAAGAAAAGGAAGGTAAAGATAAAAAAAACCACCCCTGCTATGCTGTGTGTGTGGGCTTCACACAACTGTAAAACTGCGTCATCAGCACAAAGATGAAACTCTCGAGTGTGTGCGTGTCTGTGCGTGAGTGCATGTGTGTGCATGTGTGTATTTTAGACAAGGTGCCTGCCCTGGAGCTAGATAATGTGAACAGAAGCAGATGGGGAAACTTAAACGCACACCCACTAGGGTATAGCAGAGCTGGCACAAAGTAAGAAGAGGTCTTAGAACATCTCCCAGCCCTAGTGGATGCCAGCACTCTCGCTAGCACTGAAACTCGATGACAAAGAGAGTGAAAAAGAGAGCGAGAAAGAGAGTGAGTAAGTGAGAAAGAGAGAATCTGTTGTATGTGTGTGTGTGTGTGCGTGTGTGTTTTGTTCAGAGCCTCTACTTTTTGTTCTTTCTGCATATTTATTCTTTTATGAAACTGTCGGCCCTCTGTCCGTCTGTTTTGTATCTCATCTGTTGTGCTCCAAACACTAAGCATGTCTGGGTTTAAGAAATACCACCTTGTATAGCCCACATAAAAACTGTGTATTTTCTGTTATTTGTCTAAAATTTGAAAAATGCAACATTCAGAAAGAAATATGTTTGTAAGCTGTGAACCTGGATGTGGATTGTGTGCAAATATACCGAATTACATGAATTAGGCTGTAACAGAAAGCCATTATCACCAAGTGTTCAAATAACAGAACCAAAGACAGCAGAAACACTATAAACGAAAATTTAGCATGACTTTACAGCCCTTTATTACCCTCACCATTGTGAAAAGACATGTAGGAAAATTGTTAAGGAGATATCTGTATTTTGTTTACAATCTGGATCAAATGAGCTTACATATTTACATCATTTAATACCAAATAGGTGACAAGATTTCAAAGTCCATCATGTGAACACACAAATACAGACTGCCATCTGCCTCATAATTTTTCAAAAGTAATATGCAATACAAAAACCTTCTGTACACACCTTATGAGGAATAAATGTGTCAAAATGTATTTAAAAAGAGACACACACATTAGATTTAGATTTATGCATTTTACAGATAAATTTAGCTTAAACTTTTATCATTCCAGCTTCCGCAAGCGTTTACTGACTTTTTTTCTGCTTAAAATGTCAGTACATTGCTAAGAACATTACTTTAAATGCTGCATCAGTACCATAGAAATGACAAATTATTGGTGTAAATGTGAAGCTGTGCAGTTAGTGAAATTCTGGGAGAAATTAAGAACTTGATAGATTTTTGTCACTAACATCGGTACATATTTTATTTAAGCCCAGACTCAGCACCACATAATTCTTTTTCTGATTTTTTTACCCTCACGGCTGATAGCTGTACTCCTTACAAAACACTTAGAATAAGAATCAGATCAAACTCCTGGTTTTCTCCTGAACTTGCTCTAGTCACACATAATAGAAATAAACTTTGGTCCATTGCGAGAGCGTCTGGCACAAACACTGGTTGGCTCAACATCAGACAGCAGAGGAGCCGTGGCATCAACTTTACAAGAAAAGCAAAGTCTGATTATGTATCTTCTTAAAATACAATGGTTATGGCACTGCATTTTGGAAATTTATCAAATCCTTCAAGAACAAATCCTCCACATTGCTCCCAAGCTTTTAATAATGAGAATTTCACTGCATCATGTGACCTGTTTAATAACCGATGCATAGGCACTGCCAAAGACAACACAATTGTCCCCTTTCATTCAGTTGTCCTCATTTCAGTAACCACAACTGCTGTTGTGGATATCACTAACTCATTTGATTTACTCTGTGTAAATCTGTCTAAGGCTTTTGATACTTTTGAACACCATCTTTTATTAAACAAGAGGTTTGATGATTCTTCTTATAACTGGTTTTGATAGTTTGAATCATTGCTGCTAATGGGCACTACGTGGTTGATAAAGATCAATATTAGACCCACTGATATTTACAACAACTTTGTACATAAATACTAATTATCCTCTAACTCAGCCCTGTAATGTACTTTTTATGCAGATGATATCATTTTCACCACATCTTCAGATTACAGTCTGCTTTAAATGACCTCAAGACCATGAGCTTGTTCTAAAGTCCTAAAAGACTACATGCCATTGCAATATGACAGTGTAAACCGATAATCTCCCTTTCAATGCTCTAAATTTAGATCTATTTGACACAGCATAGAATTATAAATACTTAAAGATGTGGTTTGATGGCATATTATCCTTCAAAACTGAAACCAAGCTTGTTTCTCCTTTTAAAAACAGAAAAACATTACAGTAAAGTCTGTCTGTGACAATATCTTGTATCCTCATGCTGCTGCTGCCACTAACCTTAAACCACTGGACACTGTCTACCACTGTGCCATTCATTACATAAGATGGCTATCACACCCACCACTGTGAGTTATATGAAAAGGTTGAATTATCTTCATTGGTATCTGGAAAGCATTGCCATATCTGTGTATTAATTTAGAAAGGTTGCTAACTAGGCTGCACAGCTATGTACGTGTGTGTGTGTGTGTGTGTGTGTGTGTGTGTGTGTGTAACATGGTTGATTGGAGTGAATTAATTGTTTTATTGTGATCTTGTGTATTCTGTAATTTGTTCTCAAGGCTCTCATATACATAAAGCTTAACTAACTAACTAACTAACCTTGCCTACTCATCAATCATGCAAGAAGCACTTACGTCGACCCCCAGTCATACGTCACATTTTGCAAAGCATCCGAGTCACTTGGGACCAATCCGTTAGGCCCATAAATCAGCTCTGGATCTCCACACGAGCCAGCCGCGGCAGGCCAGGGGTAAAAGGGGGGCCAATGAGTCCTCCCACAATGAGATGCACATGTTGCTGCCTCGTGGGTGGGTGCTACAGAGGTCAGAGGGGATGTGTAGGTTAATAATGAAGTGAACTTGATCTTCTCCAGTCCCAGAGAAGACCGGTCACCCCCCTCACCCAGAGAGGGAAAGACCATTATCTCTAGGAAAGTGATGACGGAGAGAGTGGCAGTTTTCTGAACTGCTGGGTCAGATAATGGTCATGAGATCGTAAATAAAAGGATTATTAGTTGTGGTAGTAAAAATAATGTTCCACATTAATGACGATGTTACTGTGTTTCAATACCACCTCACAGTATTAAGAAAAATCTGCGTGTTTTTGGTTTGCTTCTGAGTTTTTTTTGTTGTTGTTTTTTTTTTTAAACAACTCTGCCTTTTCATAAAAGAATTTTTTAAATGTTAAACACAGGTATGTGGACAATGCCTTTGCTTAAAAAGTAATTAGATTGCAATTAAAATTAAATTGGAAACTGTTCAAAGTAAATAAGAATGCAACTGTAATATAAGTAAGTTTGATACCAAAAGTCAAATAAGAAAATTTATTTAAAGTATAATGCATCATTGAATTGAGGAAGTAAATTGTAATTATTCTAAACTGTCTTATCAACTGTTAGTATTCTTGTCATTGTTAGTGTCTTTGCATGCCCTGACAGTGCTGTGGTATGTCAGTCCTGGATTGTAAGCCTTTTAAATATGCTGTCATGTGTCAGTGAAATCAACTTCCAGGCGCAATATTTACGATGTTTTAATCCAGATGTTTGAAACACATTTTGTAATATAAAGTCTATAAACGTGTTTCATCCTATCTGCTGCTCTTTCTGTTGTCTGCTGGGATTCCCAGAGGCGTCTCTGGGCAAAGATCAGCGTGGTTCAATTATAAACCAGTGAGCAAAGGTGATCCTGGTGCCAAGTAGCTTTTGGGAAAGAAGAGCCTGATCTCCTCAGGCACATTGTTCTAAAGCTAATGGTCCTGACAGAAAAGACTTTTAACACGCGTGACCTTCAGTCTAGACTTTGGGGTGACCAAAAAAGGGTGTCAGACTGAGGCCTTATTCACACATATGAAGCCACTCTACTTGTCTCAGGTCAAATATTTATTCTGTAATTTATCTGTATGTATATATCTGGTGTAGTGCTTATAACATTGAATGTTTTATTTATCATTTCATTATCAAACCTTGAATATCTGCTGCATCTTCAAACTACCACTTAGGATAGCTTTGTATGTTAAACCAACTGATTCAAAAGATAAAAAAGTGGTGAGAAAAAAAATAATCAGGATCCAACAGGTACTGTGTAAGCAGAAATCTGGTTCACCTATCTGAGAGGCCCAGGGCAAACCATCCAATCCAGTTTATGAAGTGATTACTTAACACAAAGTGTTTCCTTTCCAAATGTTTCCACTAAAGATGACAGATTCACGATAACTAATTCCTCTAAAATCTACATGGTTGAAGCTTCCAGCGGTTGCTGCGACTAACAGGATTGAGAATGAGCTTTTTTGAGAGCAAAATAGCGTACATTTAAAAGTATATGGATGTGTGCCAGTGGCTAAGTAGCTGCTGATAAAAAAAGAAGTTAGGACTAAATGTATTAAGGAGCTCTTTGGTGAATTTAGCAGTGGTCAGTTCGAGGATCTTACATGAGATACAGTATATTCAAGAGCCAAAGGTTCAAAACAGCTAAACAGCTTTAGCTCTGAAGTTACTGATAGCAGTGCAGCAGGAGAGCGGGATGGTACCATATAGGCTATTAAAAAAAGAAAAGATAAAAGTCTTCTCCCTCTCTAGCAATGTTTAAATTATATCCCAACTGCAGAGGGAATTAAAACGGGATTTTTGTGTTTTTAACTGTTTTAGTTGAACAAAAAAAATGTGAAAGAAAGAGCGTTCTATCCATAATGTTTCATTCAAATCAAACTTAAACAAAGGAATCTTATTCATGGATGAAAGTACAGTAGAGCGGATTGCTGCACTCTGTTGATGCCACTTAATGCCCTTCAGGTAAGGTCTGGGGATTGCTGATACCTCTCTGTCTCGAGATGACACACACACATATATATACACACACATCCCACCCCCTTATAGAAGCGCTCAAGTTTGATTGATGAGGAAATAGATGGCAAATTGCAGTGTCCACCCTGATGGATGACATCATTTGGCCCAATGTGCTGATCACGTATGCCAAACCAGAGCCTTGCCTCCCCTCCCTTCCTCCGCTCCCCTTTGCTTGCAATTGATCAGTGGGAGTTTTGTACGCCAGCCTCCTTTGAATTTAATGCATGAGGAGGGAGAGCGGTTGACGCAGCTCTTTACTGCCTGTCCCAGTCCCTCGGCCCCCTCCCTCCTTTCCGCTCCCCCATCCATCTTTATCTAGAGGGGTCCCAGCCATGACAGATCCAGTGGCACTTTGTTTGTTTACCCTCAGCACAGACAATCACTCTGTGTTAAATGGCCCTTCTGCTTGTAGATGGATTATTGTTTACACATGTTCAATTATAAGGGGTCTCTAAATGGAGACTTATTGAAGGGGAGACTAAGAAAGATGGGCAGTGATTGTCAGGCCTTGATATTTCCCGTCAGCGTTTGTTCTCATCATCAAACTAGAGCAAACATTGTCGAGCCTTTCATTTCCAGCCACCTTGTTTGCCAAGGAATTTTGTAAAAGCCTGTTCAAACAATGAGTGTCAACATGAGAGGCAAATTGATTTGTAAAAGCCTCGATTTCACCGCAAAGATGATGAGATATATTTTATGTGTAAATACATCTGGAATAAAAAAAGACAGCTGACTGGGGCGAGGGTGGGGGGCGTCATGTCCATTGGCACAGGAGGCCTGTGCATATTCCTCAATCAAAATTCCTACACGTGTAAACAGCTTTGCCAGGTCGTGTTCTCCCAAAGGCTTATTTTGTGGAAGCCATCCAAGCGCCACCTCATATTCAAATAGGCTGACAGGTGAAGAAGAGTCGAAGGAGGACGAGTAGTGGGGGCGAAAAACGGGGGGGGTGGAGAGGGGGAGGTGGAGATGCCTTGATTGATGGGCCGATGGCACACGGTGGCAGCTGAGTTTATGAGCCAGAGCAAATCTGAATATTGAGAATGCGGCCATCGTGTCACACTCGCCATATTAAGAATTATTTGACAATGCATTATGTTGGAGATCTGTCACGCAAAAAAGATGAGCGTGCCCTCCCTTGTGACTGAAATTACAACCTGCGGTGAAGCCGCTCCCCCACCCCACTCTGTGAATTCTCCGTGGACGGCTTTGACACGACGGGCCCATTGACAGGGGCCCTTCCTCACTTACTCAGAGTTAGTGGCTGCCAAAATAAATGATAAAAAGCATCAGTATGCATGGATTCCACTGTGTCTCAGATTTGCACTGCATTGTTGACCGCGGCCCTAACTTTGCATGCATTCCTGTCCTCTGTGAACGTGACTTTTAAACTCGAGCTAACAATGGGCTTGTAGGCATGCACCTGGATGCAAAAAAACAAAATAATAAATGTACAACGTGGGATGTTACAAATTACACCCCATGTGACGGCAGAAAAAACTGCTGTTTAAGTTTCGATGGCGTGTCAGTTCCAGTTGATGCTTTAAAGAGTTCACAGCTCTCTCACATCCAGTGGTTTACTGTTCCATGGAAATTATTTGGCCCATAAACATGCCACCCCAGGTCCATCCCTGGGCTATTTTACACTGCGAACGACATGGTGCTAACAAATGGCTTCCACCTGGACCTACTGGATTGGGATCGTCCTTCTTGGCGCTCTCCGCCGCAGCTAATCTTAGCTTTGTGAGCAGCATGTGACCATTTTTTGACCATAAAGGAAGCTTCATCTGGTTACAAGAGGCCTGGCTGTAATGTGACTGATGTGCGAGTGATCCTGTGACTTTTGTGGCTGCGTGTGTACGTGAGTGTGTGGATATCTCTTTGCAAGGTGTCAACCTGTTTTGTATTTGGGTGTTTTAATGAGGGAAATGAACCCCGAGGCTGTTTCTCTGTTCTTTGTCCACTACACGGACATGCACACATAGAATTAAAAAAAAAAAAAAAAAAAATCTCCCGAGCTTCATCATGCTTCGGCTTGTTTAGTTATTTTTGTAGCATTCAGTTCATTGTGGCACGTAGACTGAACATGACAATCAAGAGCGTGCTGTAATGACTTCAAGGTGTTAATCTGATATTCATTTAGATGTGAGCCGTGTTCCTCCAAATGGTGGAGGAAACAAATCATTGGCCCTTTAATAATAATCAATGCTTGATCCCCCACCCACCTCCACCGGCCCCCCTGCTTCCCCCGTGCATCATCTGGTGTGCTGTTTGTGTGTGTACGTGTATATGGTATGGTGTGTGGTGTTTCTAGGTGTACTCTGTGAGCCATGTTTTTTCCTCTGGGGGTCTCTTTGGCTGACCCCCCGACCCCTCTTTCTCTGAGGACAGCCGGCTAAGAACCAAGCAACATATCAAAGAGTGGGGGGGCACAGCCAGGCCACTGGGTTTCTGGCAAAATCATCTCAATAAATAAATATCACAAGACACCGCTGGAGGGAAAAGCTTTGATGTGGGGGGGTTGAGCCCCATTCTCTCTTTTCTCTCTCACTCTTTCTCAACTTTAATACAGGCGCTTCTCCTCTGGTGTCTTCACTCGCCGCCAAACCCTCACCACTTGCTCTGACAAAATGGCTCATGTGTGCTCCCCTATACACATCTCAGCAGCGCCAAACATTCAGGGGCTTGTAGTTTTCCTCTCAGAGGAGGTGAGAGTTGGAGAAGCACAGTTTTTGTTATCAATAGATACGGGGCGCTGGATTCGCTCTGAGTGGAGAAAAGCCTTTATTTACTTCCACAATGTCGACATGCTCAGGTGAAAAACAAGTGCTTACACATTGTTCCACGAGGTGAGATAAGAAAGGATTATTGTGTCGAAGTACCCTGTCAATCATTCGTTTGATTCCTTATATTATTAGCTAAACAATACTGCATGTCAGGGCCCAACTCTGAGTAAATGAGTAAATGAGAGGTAATGGACGTTAGAGCCACAAAGCCTTTCCACTATAGGATAACTTTTTTTATCAGCTGTCTTCACTCTAATTATAACACTGACCATTATAAAGTGCTCTTATATTTAACAAGACAGTGAGTGAGTTTTGTCACTGGGGAGTGTTTTCAGCTCTGGAAAAGATAATAGCTGAAGACAATGTCCTGATGTAAGTGTCCCAAATTTGTTCAAGGGAATTGCAGCACTTTTGCCGGCTGTTGCCTCAGTCTGTCACTAGACAGAGATGCTTTTTTTTTTTTTTTTATAGGGTGACCCTTAGGGATGAATCGCTATGTCTACTTTACGGAGAAATGAATGCACATGCTGGACAGTAGAAGCTGTTATGTTTTTCCTTTGCAGAATTGCCTCATGTCTGTGTGCAAACACTGAACTTGAGCACCGAGTATTGAGAAAAATAGCTGAGTGCTCTAAAACATACCGGGTACACTTTCCAGCCAAAGACGTGTGAGAAGTGTGTAATGTCAAACGCTGTCTACAGTGGATGGCCAAACGCGAAGCTGACAGCAGCACTGTCAGGTGTTTTAGTGTGATCTAAAATGAATATACAGCAGTATGGTGCTCTTAAGGGCTTGAGGTTTGTCCTCGACAGAACTGTAACAAAACACCCACAGAATAGCTGCTGAAAATAAGAGAAGCCCAAAACGTTTCATCGGGTCATCTTTCATCCAATCTGAATATATGAAGAGTTTGAAAAAGCCGCTTACACTTACAATCATCAGGGAAATAATTCATTATAATTTAACAGTGAATGTTTGTTTGCAATTTGGATTTCAACACAAACTAAATTTAATATATTTTGCATGTTAGAGGTTTGCAGGATGTGATGCGTCACTGTGGCACTAAAATCAGCCTAATTAATGGGATTATTTTATACATGTCTGTGGCATTTATTTGCCATAACAACCCTGAACAAATATTCTCATTCAGAACATTTTATCGTCAAGCCCTTGTCTGAAAATTCCTGCAAAGCACACTAAAAGAAAAATGACATGTAATGATATAATGTTGTTGGATGATATCAAGCCGTTATTCATGTAGGTTAATCTCTAGAGATAAAACGATTTGTTTGAAAATCACCATGTTTCTCGATGGTAACTTTCCCACCGCGGTCCTCATCACTGTCTCCTGTCACTGAAAAATCCTCGTCTAATGGTGCAACATGAAAAAAAAAAAACAACATGACATGATAACATGACAACATGATAAAAGCGGGTGGAGGAGGTGAGAGTGGATTGCCTGGAGGGTGGAATGTAAGCACATTAAGCTCAGAAATTGGTCAATAATGCTTTCCTCTCACTATTGAGAGGCAACTGAGTGGAATGTGTATTTGAGTGTGCGTGTGTGTGCTTGTGTGTGTGCTCTAATACACTGAGCAGTATGGGGGTTAAACTGGATGTCTCTTGGGAGCATGTTATTGACTGTTGACCAGCCCAAATTAATTTTCAACAAGCCTCTTCAGGGGAACAATGGAGATGGATTATTGTTGCAAAGAGAGGGCCTCATGTGCTTTACTCCAAGGTCCACTAAGTGGATGACTGGCCTCTTAATATGCCTCCACCTCAGTTAAACTACAGTGCACTGCTTCTGTTATCAGTTGTTGCCTGTTACAGTTTGTGTGGTGACTGTGAACCATGCACATCCACTTTAGATTGTAACGCAGAGGTGTGTTGACGGAAAATAGCTTTTGTTATCTTCTTTCCACCCAAAATCTTTTTGTTTTTTTTTTCCCGATGACGCTGACTGCAGTCATTATTTCCAAAGTCTCGTCCTCATATGGATTTAAATGTGCCTGTGTAGTTGATGTGGCTCAGCTGAGGGAGTCAAGCAGCTGAGTTAAACAAGAGGCCTCATTGTTAATTTGAGCATCCTGGCTTATTAGTTTGGTTTTGATCTATCGGAGGCGGCTGGGTGTCATCCCATCGCTTGTTTTCCCTCTCCCACTTTGAATGGTACAAGTGACAAAAGGCCTCCCACACACAGTAGCTGGCGCAGTGTGATCACTGCACGCTGAGACACAGGGAGGTGTCAGCACTAATCTCCTTTAAAATGGCTCTCTTGTCTTACATCCGATGCTCACAGCATATCCTCAGCACTGTAATTGTGTCTACTCGATGAGACTTGCCGTCCCACTTTTACACCACTTTTGTTTCATACAGTGAGTGCGCCCCACTGAAGTTATGATACATTGCACTTGACTGAGGAGTCGAAAATCAGTGAAATGTTTTTACCTGCTATTCTCAGCCACATCAGTGTGTCTTGTGCTTTCTAATCTCGCATCACTAAAAGAGGTAATAAGAAGTAATATGCAGTACAAAAACACAATCTGCTCCCATTGTCAGCCTAGGGATGAAACCAACTTGTTAAGTATATAGTCAGGCAAAGTGATTGGGACTGTTGAATTTCACAAGGGCTTAAGAATACTAATTGACGACTGCCTCCTCTGCAGGGCTTATATTCAGTACTTTGTAGGGAAATTGGAGCAGGATTTGAGGTTTTATTTTGAGGACTCCAAGTTTTTCTTTGGCGACTAAAAATAGGAAGAGCACTGCTACTTTTAATTGATTACAGTGATGTTTTACATCCAGGTCTGGGCCCAGTGTATCCGTGCGTCGCTTTCCTCATATCACCGTTAAGTTGTTTCGCACCATTTTATCTGCTCTTGTCTCTCTTTCCCCTCCAGTTCAATGACAAGTGGGGCTCTGTACGGCCATTATGGGCCTGCTCGCTTATTGTTGGTAACTTGGAGGACAGAATATGGTACGATTTGAATAGAGTCTGAAGATTAATTAAATTTTACTGCGCATTGTCAAATCACGCCGCTGCGATGAAGTTGTCCAGTCTCAATGGAGCTCCTTGGTTACACACAGTGTGAAAGAAAATCGTGGTTGCCGCATGTCCCCGTCAGCTGTCTGCAAATAGATGGTTCATTGTGCCGCTGAGTGGACAAAGTGAAACAGATCTTCTGCGTTAATAGTGGCCACAGAATTTGTCAGGGTCAGATCAATAGCATCGCCTCTCATGCAGGAAGAAGGGTGTTAAGGAGAGGAGGACGCAAGCCACTCCATTCATTCGGCACTAAGAGAGGACGGGATGCAGCCGTTTGGCTTTTGCATAAGACGTTTGTTACTCTGGAGTTTTCTACTCCTAATCCCTGAGCGGGAGCGGAGAGGGGCTGCGGAGTTTCTGCAGTGCTCTCTGAATGCGCGAGAAGGCCCACAGCTGAGGTAGTTTTCCCAAGGTCACAGCCTGTGATGATGAGGAGCAGAGCTGACTCGATGCATCTGGACTTCATCATAGGAGGCTGGAACATGCTCCGCTATCATTCCTGCTATCTGCTGAGGGAGATGGAAGACAGCCGCAGAATCCAACTTAGCAGGGCTTGTCTTCCATCTTTCCTCATGTTTGGGGGTTCGCCTTCCATCTTCCTCTCATTTTCCCTTTTGTTTTTTGAATAACTTCATCTTTATCTCCACGTCTGCCTCTGAAGTGCTGTGTGTTTATGCAAAATCCATGTTTGGCACACTTGTCGGGACTGAAGTGAAGATTGAAGTGCTTTAACTTCAAGTCTGCCGCACTTGGATGATTCCCCCCTCTCTCCCTCCCCCCGTCTCCCCCCCACCCACCAATCCCCCTCTCCTTTCACTTTGCTGAGAAAGTTTCTTCTTCCTCTCCCGTGCCTCGTTGATGCCCCGGAAAAGTCAGAGCTAAGTCAGAGCTCTCCCCGTCTCGCCCCCAGGACAGAGAGCACCTAGCCACATGCCTTGTAGGCTCGCCAGGAGCTCAGAGTCTCTGAACTGACTGATTGCCACTCAGAAAAAAAAACAAAAACAAACACCCACTCTGTTGCCATTCTGCCATTTGCAGCCGCGTGCGCAAACATGGCGCACATCAAAGCAGCAAATTCACTTACCCCCCTCTCCACAACCCTAATCAAGCCGTGCGCCCCGTTCCCCGGATGCCCCCCGTGTGCTCATCCTCAACCCCCCACCCACCCCTGCCTGCTCCCTTGCCCACCCAGCCCGCTTCTCTCGTTGCCCATTGTAAATTTTGCAGATGAAATCAAACGGACTAATTTTCATTGGCGTGTCAGAAGCGGCGTACTGGACTGTGTGGCTGAGAGGAAAAATCAATGCAGCCCTAAGTGGGAGATCAAACTCAATATGTAGGTTTGGATTGAGCCATAGCGTCTTCATTAATATCTATCGTTCATATCAAGAAACGACAGGGATCCAGTATTGATATCTGGCAGCTAAAGTTACATCACCTTGAGAGTTCCGAAAGGTGAAAAACAACATAGCACAACTGGGTGGTTTTTTTTTATTTCTTTATTTATTTCGGTTTCCCTCTAGTGAGATGTCACTTCAAAAAACAACCCGACCAAGGAATGTTATTGTGCTGAAAGAATGTCAGCCAGTTACAATAGGCTGCTTAATGAGGTAGTGTGGCAAACTTTCAGGCAGGCCATAATATGAATTATTTGTCATTGGCTCTGTGTATGTGTGTATGTGTGTGTCTTTGGAAAGGGCCCAGTGTAAAGCGGGATGAAGGCAGGCCTTGATGGAGAGATGTGGCACTAGCCTGGGGGCTCGCTCCACTGTGAGGGTAGTTAGCTCGCTGCACACCGCCATCATTAGGGACTAGGGCACTTGTGCTGGGAAGGTGACACACAAGCCTACACTCAGACAGCGGCGCACACACATAACACCTGTATATATGCTGCGCCTCTTCTCCGCGGCTCCTTCTCTCTGGCCTCGCACTTGTTCTCAGGTTATTTCTGTTCTGTAATCGCAGAGTCCCCACAAAGATGAAGCACCGTTTACTTGATCGGGCTGTCATCTTGACAATAAATGCACTTAATGAATGACACGTTTAATGTATATATTTCCATGGAGCACTAATAAGGTATAAATTGTAGAGGTTTCCATCTTCTGGCCCATTTTCTCTGCGTGGCTAATGTTATCTGAGCTGCTTTACGGAGGTCAGTTAAACTTGTGTTAACTGATTTTTTGACCACTAGGGGGCAGTGGAAACAAGTTGTGAACACGTCTTCGAGCCATTATCACCTTTTTAGGTTAATATGTTAAAATATAGCTTATCTGCACACTAACAGATACAACATTAACATTCATTCGTGGGTCATACTTCTGGCCACCTGATGGATTTAAGTTCAGTTCACTCACATTTCACACGTATTATTGCTCTGTTATGAGGGAATTGTCTGTCTCTTTAGCTGGTAAATGCTCCTTTACGTTCGGCAGCTTAGTCTGACGCAGCATGAGATGATGTCATGAAAGTGGCGAGGGTGAGCCAGAAGTGTCGGCCCAGAAAGCCAAACCAAAGAGCTGAGAGGTACTAAAAAAACTCTATAGAACAGAAGAGAGCACGCACATAGTCATTTGATTCACTGTCGATATGAAAATATTGATTTTCGAGCACACAGATAAACACTTAAACTTGGTGTCATTTGGATTTACAACTGTGCGTCTTTATACACAGGATTATTTATTCTATTAATTTAGTCTATGGAATTTCTTTGTGATAATTTCCTAGAGTCTGAGTTGATACTTGTCTTTTCACAGTGAGATGAACCTTGAGAAGGTGTATTCAGCAAAATATAACAGCAAATATGCCATTTGTTCTCAGCAATTAACTAAACTGTTTTCATTGAAAAAGCCATTTCAGACCTCATCTCATTAACTACTTATGCAGCACACCTTTGACTTCATCACTTATCGGATGGATTAAATGGTGTGAGTAGCTGTGTTTTTTTTTTCTTAGCTATGCTGTACCTGTGTCACGTGGGAGGATGCCCTAAAAGCAATGAATGGCCTGTTTGCTCGTATACCATAATATAAAGAACTCTATAGATACTTAAATTCGTTTCTTCTCTCAGTTCCGTGACATTCCCCAACAGTGACCTTTGGTTAGGTACATCAGATGTTGGCATTTCATTTTCTAGAAGGACCGCAAGTTTTATGAGAGAGACTTGAGGTGAAAAAGGAAAAAAGCTCTCCACGCTCTGGTCTGAATTGCTGAAATGTTTCTCTGATGGAACAGCCCTGCACTCCCTGTTGCTTATTCCTCTCCTCTGTGTACTTGATCGCCGCTTTTTATTGTCCCTCTTCTCAGAATTCATTGTAGTGCATTACACACAATATGGCCTTAATGGATCCAAAATCTTTCTGATTAAAGATGGCCTTGTTACTGGCACACCGCAGGACAGCCCTTTAGGGAAAGCATTGTGCACCAAATCGTACCAAAACTCCCCTTGTGTGGTAGCCCCTGTTTGTTTCTTAGATAAAAGAGACTCTTTCATATTGTAAAAAAGAAAAAAAAATCTCCCAAAATACCCACCTTTCATGTGCATCATTTTGTTCTTCAAGGTTAGAGGACAATTGTTACTGAATAAAGAGTGGGATCATTATATTTCTAAAGCACAAAGCTCATAGCAACATATGGCAAACATGTAGCAAACAGACCATCCTGAGTGTAATTTCCCTAACAAAGAAAAATAAAACAATTGACATTTCTATTTCATTTGAAAAACTCATTTAGAAGAAAATCTCCTGATTGTTCCTGATTTTGAGGCCTGTAATCTTTTAAATGTTTTTCTGTTTATTGCAGCAAGTTTTCACAAAAGTGATGGAGCAAAAAAAAACGATAGCACCCCCTCCCCGAACACTTTAACTGAAGCACTACAGCACCAGAGTCCTCTTCTAAGTTAATGTAGAATTTGGCCAGATCCTGCACTTTGTGTCAGATGTTTGCTTTAACTCTTGTTCTCGAACGTGTTCTTTTTTGTTTTCTTCTGCTGATGATGATGAACGAACTTCTCGGTTCACCCCACTGTTTGAGACGATAACACAACATCATTGGAAACACTCAGACCTTGCCGTACTGTATTTTTTTTTTTTTAATGTTTTACCATCACCTTCTTTGTTGCCCTCTTCACCGACGCTGTGGAGTGCAAACTTGTAATAAGTATTGACGTGACCTCAGAATCCTTTACCTCTGTGTTTTTTTCCCCACAAATCCGCCGAAAAATCAATTGACTCCAGTTCATCCTGAGACACATGACTTAAATCTTGAGATCATGAGATGTGGTCAAGAACAGCGCGAACGGGGCATCGGCCCGGTATTCCAATTCCGAAACAATTACTCAAGTGCTTTTTGAACCTATGAATTTTATTGGCCCCGTAGTGGTCTTCTTTAGGGAGCAGCATATCAAAGTGCATGAGGAATGAATGAAGGGTTGCTCCTCCCTGATGAAGGTCACAACAGGGCCTCGGTGCACTGGAGCTGGTTTCAATACGTTCTTTTGAACTATCCGTGCGATTCAGGCTTTTTAATTTTTTTTTTCTTCTTCGAGAGAGCGTTATGAAAAATCCTTTCACACAGGACAAGGAGCGTTTCCAAACTAAAGAGCACCTTCGAAAAACTCGTCCGCACAGAGCAACCGAACACTGACCCTCCATCCTCTTTTCTTTTAACGTCGTATTAAACCTAATTGGGGTCAGGAGAGGAATGTCATTATGGAGGACAACATAAATCTGTTAATATGAAGCTGTACGGAAACGAGTGGCATTTTCATCTTCGGCAAAGGAGACTGTGGATGTTTATGCTACGCTGTGAGCGTTTCTCCAACCTTTCAATTTCATTCTAGCATCCCGATCAGGGTCAGGGATGTACATCTCTTTTTTAATAACATCCGAAACAATATCTTTTTCTGTCTCTGTTTGTTGTAACCAAGGGGACATATTTTATGTTCTGCAGTGTTTTCTGATTTGTATGCCTGCCTGCAGCCATGGCCTTCCACATTGTTCCTCCATGCCACACTGACATCAAATAATGTCATTTCTTTACTCAGGTATACAGCGCCTTTTCCTCCTTCTTGAAATGTAATAGAACCGTCACGGACGCTCCCATTTTATACATCGTGGTTTATAGTTCAAGGATATACCCCACACAAATGCATTAAGTGTGCGTGTTGTATACATTCAAAGAGGACAAAGAAGAGTCCTACGTCTGCTTGATCACAACTGAACCCATCCCCCTGGTTTCACGTCTTGTTTGCTGTTTACTCGAGGACTACATTACATTATGGCCGTGTTCAAGTACAGCGTGCTCGTTGTACTTCAGCTACACTTTAGTACTTTTTTTGTTGTTTGCTTGGATACTTTGTAGATTTAACCAAACTTCAAATAAATAAGAAATCAATTCAGCTCTCCTCTGTGTGCGAAATGAATCCATAAAATGTTGCACTCACTTGCGAGCGTGCAAACACAGACAGTGTTTTCTTACAAGGCTGTTGTTGATCCATTGAGAACATCACGTATGTAAGTGGAGACCAACCCAAACAGCGCAGCCTGCTCTGACTGCAGCGTGATGCCCGCGCGCTGCCTCTAATACAGAACATTTGTAGACATCATTCCTGACATAACTACTGATAGAACTGAGGTGGAGGAGCTGAAATCCCACAATGGAAGTTTTTCACAGATGAAATAAGAGCACGACTCCGTAACGCAACGCAAAATTAATTCCTCTTAAAACATCCAGCGACCTGCGCTTTAAAAGTCGTTTTTGAAGCGCTGTCGAGAGCCACCTTACATTGACGTTCAGATAATTCGAATTCTTGAGCAACCACAATGCGAGGAGTGATGTACAGGCCCTTTTGTCAGCAAGCGTTCTCCAACAAGTCACTCAATGTCTACCAGCTCCAGAGGTGCTGCTCTGAGCTAATCCTGAACTCTGGCCTTCGAGTAGATGGAGGCAAGGGAACGGGGAATTTCCCATCGGGGATTAGTCAAGAATCACTTTATTATTAATTTAGAGTGAGAGAGGTGCATTTGCGCGAGACACAGTGTTGGCAAAAAGGAGGTTTGTTCCACTGTATGTATGTAAGCGTTAGTGATCAGAGCATTGAGAGCTTTTCTGACCTTCTTGCATTTCTGAAATGGTTCTGTGGTCTTGTCTGCACATTTACGCTGTTCAGTATTCTACATTTTTTCTGCAAAATGTATGTCAAACGTAGTCCTCTTTGCCCTATTTGTGATAAATAAGATCACATTTAAAAAGCACAGCAAAGCTTCAAAACAGAATGAATTTATTTGCTTGTGCTTGATATCTTGCAGTAAGTTTAGTACATGTCTGAAACAATGCTGCAGATACTAACCTCTGTTTTGCAGACGTGTAATCTTTCTTTTTAGCAGCAGTTTTAGCAGTGGTTTTTCTTTCTTCAAAATCCAAACTGAGCAGATAATTTAATCACAGGTGGTCTCACAAGCTGCTACCCAGTTTGTGTCCTGTGTGAAATTAGTAACAAATAGATTTTTGGATATGGAACAAACAATTATTAACTGCATTGTTTTCTTGGTGCAGCACTTTGGACAAAAGTTTTACTAAAGTTTGGTCTCTTTCTGTAGTTTTTTTGTGTTTCCGAAATTTTGCCGAATGTGAACTTAATTAGATATTTAGACTGCATGGTTTATCAAATATCTGCTTCAAACAACACTTTGTTTCAACAGATGTTCCCTTTACAAATTGTACCTTTTTCTTTTTTTAAGTAAAAGTACATGCAGTTCAAGTAAAACATTCACACCCTGGTACAGATTTATTATTTTTATCATTAAAAGGGTCTTTCCTCAGGGTGAGCCAAGGCACAGTTAATAAGATCGCTGTTGTTTTTGGCTTATTAGATTGCTAAATTATCATTGATGAGTGAATTTCGTAATTCTGAGCGTGTGATGAACGACATGGCTGAAAGCTGCACAGAGAATAAAAACTGGTGTGAGGCATTTTGTTTTGTTACAAAGTGGTGAGAAAGTTGGAATTTGTGGAAAGTGTCCCAACAAGAGTTTCTTGAAGTGAAGTGTGCTAAAAGTTCCTCTCTTCTTTGTGCATTTAATTTTTGACAAAGGCTTTCTGTTAGTGCTTATACATGGTAAACTGTTTCACAAGGTTACTGTGTTTAAATATAAAAACTACTAATTTGGCCATTATACTTCATGAAACCTGATCATGCTTTTTATTGCCATCTTAAGACACAAGACTTATTATATTTCATATTATATCTAAGTCTTATTCTTTGTTGGTTCTATTATAATCTGTAGAGGAGAACTGTGGCTGAATGAGTTTAAACATTTTCTCAGGCCGCTGCACCTGCCAGAAGAATTTCAGAATAAAAAGCAAGACAAAGATGTGCACATACTAAGTTGCTTTTATTAATACAGAACTGCATGCTACAGAGACTGTACAGCATAAACATTTATTCATTACAAAAAAACATGGTTTTGGAACCATTTAAAATAACAGGAAAAAACAAACAAACAAAAAGATAAGAGCATAAAATAGAACAGGAACATCACAGCCGTTAAGGAAACATTCAAACTATTTATCATTAGCATCTTAATAAACCAGAGAAGAAATCGACAGATTACAGTCGCGTCATGTCAACTACAATGGCACCGAGTGGATGATTCTCTTGTAGCTTTTTTTACAGCCTCTTGCAACATCAACATGCCTATTTTTTCTATCTACCTATATGTAGTAGTGTACTTAAAAGTGGCAGTTTGTGTATTTTTTTGTATTTAATAGTTTTTTTATGAACCTCCTAATATACATAATTTGGCCCTTGTGGGTTTATACAGTATGATGTCCGCCTTTTTATTAAGTTTAAATTTTAATATTTGACAATTTGCTACCAAACACATTTGTTATAGCAACATTTATACTACATACATAGCAATCTATGTAACGTCACAGCAAAGAATGGTATCGAAATAAAAAAAAAAACAAACAACAACAAAACAACAAAAAAAGAGGATCCCTACAGCATGGTTAGAGGGGCAGAGAAAATTATCACAAAATTTGGCACGGAAAATCTGTACACCAATCTACAGTCTGAGAGATGTGACTGTGCAATAAAAAAGAAGGGCTTTAGACACTTTTCCAACTACTGAAGACACGGTACCCACTGTCTCTTGTTTCAAGTTTTCTTTTCTTCTTTTTGTAAAATGGCTTATAGACGCATTTCTTGAAATGAAGTTGTGCATACTTCTGTTCATGAGATCTACACAGTACACTGAGTGGAATCCAGGTTTTCAGCGAGGAAAGAAATCAATAACAAAAGATTTTGCCTTTTTAAAACCTCCTTGTAAAAATGGATCATTCAATATATAAGTCGCTTACCTTAAGAAAAAATATTTGTACAATGTATTAAGAAAAAAAAAGTCAAAAAGAGACACATACAAGATACAACAAGCAATCTCTAAAGCAATAAATACTACTGGTCCTAGCTTTGTGACATTTTGAATTTAATAACCCTCAACCCTCCCACCCCGACCTCCCCTCAAGCCCACCCAACTTGCCTGACTCCACCCCAAAGGTAAACAACAAAGAAAAAGACAACGCAGTGGAAGAATGCATATTTAACACAGTAATCCCCACCCCCCCATTATTCTGTACATTTAAACAAGAACAAGTAACATCACAATTAAAGTTGTTCCTCAGAGAGGTGTCACCGCTAGCCTCATGCCCTCCTAGAGTTTGAACAGATGTCAAATGATTGGTTCGCAAGCTCGTATTTAATACAAATAAAGAAGGAGAACCAACTCTTTCAAGAAAAGGGCTCGTTGAATAATCTAGCCTACCTTTTTATATCCGTCTTTTAAACATTTTGAAGTTGAACTAAATAATTTTTCTGTTTGAACTGTTGAACACTACAAAAAAGACAAAACAAAATTCATAAAAATTTTGGCAGATTCACAAAGCTATACTACAGCTCATTGTATCATTTCTTTATAATAATTAGATTTTTTTGATAATGATGGGTCAAATATTGACCAATGAACTTTAATAAAACAAAAACAAAAATTTCAAAGCCTTATGGCACAGAAACGTAAAGAGAAAACAACTGATGCCAAATGAAATATAGCAGAGAGAGGGCCTAGAAAGGTATGTGTGTGTGTCTGAGTGTGTGTGTGTGTGTGTGTGCGTGCCTGTGTGTGTGAGCAGAGCTAGAAAAGAGGAGAAGAATAGGGTAGACTATTCTATAGACTTGGTCACTAGCGACAGAGGCTGAGGGGCCGTGGAGGGGAGGAGCGAGTGGGAATGACACAGCGATGCCGAGGGCCGGGCCATTGAGGACACCACAGAGGAGCCCGGCTGCCGCGAGGACGAGACGTCACCGTGCTCCAGGGCTCCGTTGTGGGAGGAGGCGCCGGGCGTTTTGCTAGCTGCAGCAGAGTTTTCCAGCTGAACCAAAGATGGTGGAGGCCCAGCCAGGAGGTGCGGGTGGTGGAGTGGCTGGTGGGCCGGTTTCATAGTCAGTGAGAGAGGTTGCATTTGTTCAGTCTGAGGTTTGGACTCTTTTGAGGAGGGGGAGGGAACCACTGAGGAGGGGGAGGATGGGGGGGAGTCTGGTAAGCTTCCGTCCGTAGAGGGAGGACTGGCACAGCTGCCTTCACCTTGGATGTAGCGAATGCACTTTTTTTTTCTCCTGGGGGACAAGGCGAGAGAAAAAGAGCATCTTTTAGCACCACGTCTTCAAAGTGCATCGTCTCTTAGCACTGCTGCTGACTGAAATGCACCTTTGTCTTTTTCAAATTAAAGAAGTATCACTTAACGCTGGTTTTTACATAACAGATAGCAGACAACATTTTTCAAGTGCATTTGAGTCGCATTTGTAAATCTCGTGCTAAGAATAAAAAAGTTGGTAGAAATTTCCAAATACTAAACCATCAGACAGGACAGACATGAAGGAAAGGTCACAGGTGAAGCACCTGGACAGGAAGCAGCAGGGAAATGGAAAGTACACACAGAGATGAAGATGGGAGCGCAGAATGAAGCAGGTTAGATGGAGTAATGGTTGCTCTCTGGATGTAAACTAGGCCTTTCTTACAGGCAGAGCTACAGCTGGGGATCAGCCTGTTCTCTCCAGCAACACGAGGTTACTGGACCTGTCTCGCTCCTCTACCTCTACCCGGCTCTACTCTCTCTCTCCTCCTGAGGGGAGTTTGGATGCGAGGCGAAAAAGTCAACGCGATCCACACTACTCGGCATCTGCCCCACAGACACGAGTGTGTGTGCGTGAGGGGTCAAGGCATCATGTTTGCATTCCTGCCCGGGGTCGGGACCCCTCCCCCTGCCTGCCGAGTCCTCGGGCCAGGCCCGTTGAGCTCAGTGGAACCCGGTGAACGAGCACAGGAGGGGAGGGAGGAGGTGGTGGTGGTAGGAGGGGGAGCAGGGGATTGTTGCATTTATCTGTGGTGACTCTGCCGTGAAGGCTGTGTTCAGATTTGGTTAAGGGGGGAATCTCTGCCCACCTCATCTTTACCCTGACCCTGGCAGTGACCCCCCTCTCAGCTCTCTATTCTATCCCAAGAATGCCCGAGGCCCGTGGAGCATTAGTGTTTAAGACTCACAGGGACAGGCGGTAGGTAAAAAGAAGACAAGGTATTTAAAAAAACAAAACAAGAACGATTGAGGCTTTTGGAACATGGATGGCTAATCAACTGTTTAATTAAGGTAGTCAAATAAAAGCTTTTCCTGTAATTATGAGGTGGGGGCGAATTCTATTTAAACACAAACAGAGAGAGCTGATTACTGAGAATGAAAAGAAAGAGGGACATCAAGAAATAGAAACATAAAAAAAAAGGGGCTCACGAAACCTTGATCGCATGCTAGGGTGAGAGACAGGCATGCATTTCCGATAAGCTCGACAGTACAGGCACACAACACCGGACAGTATAGAGCACTACAAAAGTCTGGAAAAGAATGGGGATGAGGCTTTTAAGGGCTTCCTACACTGATACTGCAGCGCTGGGTGGTGCGGCGTATCGACCGGCCGTAAAAAGCTATCATTTTGCCACTACATACACATCTTGCTCTCAATAACTGTCTGTCAAACTGCAACAAATGAGCTAATATCCATTTTTTAACAGACATATCGATTCATAGTATGTGCCCGTGTATGTTATTGATTTCTCCGTCTCCCGGGAAATTACACCAGATGCATCTTTTAGGAAATGGAGCCCAGAGAGAACTTTTAACCTCTCGGCTCCTAAAACGAAGACTGAATTATCGCACTTCTCCTGATCCCGCGATCTGCTATTATTATTTAAGAAATAATGCAATATTTTTTGGTAAAGTGTGTCAGCTGTAAGGGAATAAGAGAGTCAAGTGGAAACAGCCAACAATGGCCTACTGTTTGGTGGTGTGCAAGTGCGACGTTTTACTTGTTCTAAATATTATTTTAATGGAAAAAAAAAGTATACGTGTTTTTTGAAATTCTTGTTGGACATTTAGTACATTTCAAATTATGACAAAAACTAAGAAATATCTTTTGAAAATTCCCCAAACTACATCCTTTATGTGACAGAAAAATGCAGCAAATACAAAACTAAATTTCCAGCCAACCCATATAATTGAATAAAATAATACAAATGGCATGTGTAGTAATGAACAATGTATTGTGATGGTTGGTGTTGGAGAGTTGTGTCAAGAAAGAGTGGGGCAGGGTGTGGTGCAAGCCAGACACAGAGAAGGGTATTACTTAGCAGAAACAAATACCTACCATGAAAATATTCCCAATTCAAAGACTGCTTGTGTCAGAACAGAAAGACAACAGGTAGGGACTAAGTAAGGGTTATTGAAGAGGAGTTTGGAGGAAGAAGAGGTGGAGAAGGAGGAGGAAGAGGGCACAGAAAAGAGTGTCACTGAGCAGGCCCTCAGAGAAAGCAGGGCTAAATTTGTAAGCATAACATTGTTATTCAAAAGGACGCCAATTAGAACAAACATGACAGTTAAGATGGGAGGGAATTATCCACTGCCCGGAGAGAAAATGGATTTCAACCACGAGAAGTCAGATTGTGAGAAATGTTTTTTTCCAAATTACATTAGGGGAGAACATGATCTTGCAGCGAGATATTTTGTTGAGATAAAATATTCAGTAATCTTATTTAGAAATCCATTTTCTGCCACTGGGCTTGAACCGAGTTCAATGAGGGGGGAAAAAAATCGCTGTGAGGGAATTTAGAGCAGGAAGCTCCTCAGTAAGGAAGAGGAGCAGAAGAGTTTGCCATCTGTTACCACACTGATGGAAACATGTTTTAGAGGGATATAATAATCAAAGAGAAGAAGCTGCTCAATGTGGATGTCTTCCTCCCATTGGCACTACAGCAGTTATACCTGCATGGTTTGCACCATAAACTCAGCTGGTCAAGCCCGAACAAGGCACGACACTTCTTTGGGGTATTTGCATCTGTTAGCCAAAGAGGTAGACACAAACATACACACAGAGACAAAAAAAAAAGGAAAAAAGAAAGAAAAAAGAAAATGGACACGTCATTGCACAAACAAAAACATGTAGCCAGGGCTTAGGTTTAGGCTGGAAACACTGGGACGTCCTCCATATTGACCAAGCCATCAGGCTCCAGATCCTCCAAGCCCCGACCTGCCAGTTTAGGATTTCTGACCAATCTCAGTGAGCCTTATTGTACTGTACATCCTGCAATGAAACCCTCGTGACCCCAAAAACTGTGTCTCCATCAACAAGCGCACACAGATGCCATTCATACAAACACTCTGGCAATTGCTGTTAATACCCTTCTTCCCAAACAGGAGGTAAAAAAATAAATAAATAAAATAAAAAAAATAGTGGGAACCTAGAGATAGACCGGCAGGGCGTGGCTGGAGGAAGCTGAGAGGTCATGATAGCCTGGCGGGACAGACAGAGGGAGGAGGAGAGGAAGAAAAAGGGCAGCAGCAGAGAGCGGAGGAGGGAGTCCCAGTGTGCAGTTACCCAGCCTTCACCTGGCCCGGGCCTGTGCAAGCACACACCATACACACCTGCACGGGCCACACCAGTTATTCTGTTGATCGAGCCCAAAGCGCGCTCGACACTTCTTAGGAGCGCTCAGGTCTGATGCCACAACAGGGAGGGGAAGCCAGCAGAGAGGAAGAATAGAACCATAAACCAAAACCATAAGGAACAGAAATCAAAAAGGAGGAGAGAAATAAGGAGAAAAAACAGGTAACGGTGAATCTATAAAGCTTGGCAGTGGCTCATTGTGCAAGAAATCCCCACCCACCCCCAAAAAAGCCATTCTCAAATGTGCCTTTAAAGATAGGACTGAACACAATTAGTGTTTCAGACGTTAGTAAAAAAAAAAAAAATCAAAATGCATGCAAATGAACAAATTATGACGTTAATATGGAAACAGTTGCTTTCAGTCAGATAATCTGAACTCTAACTGGAGTTAAAGCTGAAGATAAAGAAGTGCTTTTTTTTTTATCTAGAAGATTTATAATGGAGCAAAATGCAGACTGGATTAATTTACTGCTAGATGTTATTGGTGCACTATGGTTTAAAAAAAACACAAGGTCAAGGTAGTAAGAACTAGGGAGCAGTAGCAGGCTGCTAAAACAGTACGGTCGTGAGTTAGGCCTAGCCAGGGGAAGGATTAAAAAGGCTGGAACCTGAAGAGGGAACCTACTCTTAAGACCTGGCATCAAACATTTGACTGTTTTCCATCAGCACTGGCTGTCTGCTGCAAAAGAAAGCTGCCAGTCACTTGCTAGCTCTACCCAGTAAGAGTGTTATTATCAGGTGTAGCGCAGAGTGACAGCAGAAGATTGTGGTGCAGCGTTTGAGTCCAGGCCTTTTCCGAGTAGATAAAAAAATAATAATAAAGGAGTAAGCCAAACCCATGCTGGCCTATAGGAAAGGCACAAGCGCAGCTACTGAAGCATGTCGATTAAGGAGGTTTACCCTGACAGTACATCCCTCAGGTCATATACTACAGTGATAATCTAACTTTATATCATCAGTTCCTCAAGTATATTGCATAGTAAGTATGCCAAAATACGGGAAATGCTCTTAACTTAATAGCAACATGAGTGAATGAATTAAATGAAATATAATTTAGCTCGAAGTCAAGTAAACAGTAGCAACATTTGAAATAAAAGAAAGCAGCAAACAAAGCAAATAGAGCATATTTAAAAATACTGAATTTAACCTTAAACCTAATTTAAATGCACATTCATTGATATATAAATATACATTAATAAAAAAAAAAAGAAGAAGAAAAAAAACAAGTTAGTAATTTAATACTCAAAATGACATTAGCACCTGTAATCGGAGGGAGTGAAAGGCAAGGGTTTGGAAAATATTCTCTGTGTTCTGAAAAAAAAGAACAGATAGAGAGGCCTTC
Source organism: Amniataba percoides (assembly GCA_037176925.1). NCBI lineage: Eukaryota > Metazoa > Chordata > Actinopteri > Centrarchiformes > Terapontidae > Amniataba > Amniataba percoides. Next base: position 7,226,737 of record JBAJHX010000024.1, on the reverse strand, counting down.
AAGAAGAGATCCGTCACCAAACGAGCGCAAAATACATGATAACAAGTCGCCATTACTCCTCACAATACGATCAGAAGAATATGAATCATGAGAATTAAAAAAAAGGATAAATCATAGAATTAGCAAACCTCCTTAATTTTAAGATGTAAGTGATTTTTTTTTCTTATTTTGATACAAAAGCATGCATGAAGGCAAGCAAAGGGGCAGCCAAGCAAGCACACACATACACACACACATACACACACA
>JBAJHX010000024.1:7197045-7208352 GCA_037176925.1 Amniataba percoides | reverse complement strand
AAAAAAAAGATGAATGCTTCTCTGTTGTATTAAGGCATTTTAAAAGTTGGCAACAGAGGCAACTAAAACTTTCTCTTTTCTCTTAACACGCTGTTCCTTTTTCTCCCTTTTTTCTCCTGTACTCGCTCAGCTCCTGTCACTGTTAGGACCCTGTTCTTCCCCTGGCCTGCAGCAGGCAGTCCTGAGGCCCTTAAAGCCAAAACAAAGCCCTGGGAATGTCCTTTACACAGCTTGGACAATAGTGCGGGGGCTCCAGCTTGACAAGTAAAAGAGCTCCGACAAGGCGGTGGCTAATTGCCTGCCCTCCCTCCATTCAGCCGGCCTGCCACACTCCTGCCATCTCCTTTTGTCCCACGTGCACTTTCTTAAGTAAACTGCCAGTTCACCAGCAAATGATGGACAGCTCCCAATCACCCAGCCACAATGGCATCAACGCCACAACACAAGAGAGCACGGGGGGGAGAGAGGAAGAAAAAAAATACTCCATTCCACTCCACTGTCTGAGATGTTCGCACGAGACCCAAAAGTGTGCAATACAAGAAAAAAAGAGGAGGAAAAAAAAAGACGAACAAAAACTTTTACAAAACAAGGAAATGGAATGGCCTATGACCTTTACAAACTCGTCATTTTCTCTGATAAAACTGAACAAAGCAGAAGTGAATAAAGAGTAAAATGCTATTAACAAGCAAGCCTAACTTCAAAGTCCTGGTTCTCTTCATTTAGCATATAATACAATAATTACAGCATAATTACGTTATTTACAAAAATCACATTTCATTAAAAATTGCACATGCTTAAAGATTTTAGACATGAACTATAAAAAATATTAACCCTGATTTATTAATGTTAAGAGAAGAACAGGAATGGTAGATGAGCCATGCGATCAAAATGATATAAAAATCTAAATGTAAATACAAGATGTAAAATTTGAAATTGCTTCAATATATATGAAGGCATTTATCATTTAGATTTGTTATAATTGACCTTACAATGAACAATAATCATATTTAGTTTGATGTCTTAGAATAATACACCGCTGTCAGGCTGTCAAGACAAAGCAATCAAACACTGCCTTTCATTATCCAAATTGTCAATCTGTCACTTAGCAACATAAGTGTTATAAATTGCCAAATGGAGCCCAGGAAAAATATCTATGAATAAATTCAAGCAGAACATAATATTTAAAGCACAACAAGCGCTAGAAAATAAAGCATAGCAGTAATTAAAATGTTGAAAAGTCTTACCATTTAAAAGAGCTGTATTTGGGATGCTGCTCGGTTCCTGGTTAAAACAAGCATGCTGGCACTCGTGGTAGTGCACAGACTCCAAGCAGACTCCCACCACCATGTCAGCCACTAATCCACTGGGGGGCAGCACCTCATCTACGGCAGCCCCCCTCGCTAACGCCCGATGGGTTAAGCCGATAAGAGAGCGGCCGGAGGAGGACCGGGCGAGAGCCAAGGTATGCTGGAGCGACTTGGGGACGGCAGCCCCTTCAGGTCCCCAGAGCGGAGAGGACCCGTGAGCTGGTGGCCAGAGCTGGCTGTTCACTCTCAGCCCCCCTCACGCATTCAAACACACACACTCAGGCTCGCGCTGCTCTTCTCCGCGTCTGACCGGGACTCCCTCTTCTCCCCCCTTCGCCCATCTTCATATCCCCCCTAATAAGCTCTTTTGTGTCCATCTCTCTTTCTTTGATAAGTTGAAAGAACAACAACAAAAAAAAAGAGGGAGAGAAAGAGAGAGGCTTTCATTCAGCGGCTTGGCAGACATAAAGGTGGTGGAGTGCCGTCTATAGGAGTTGCCCTAACTTGGCTAAACTCAAGCAGCGGGGTGTCTCTCGTCATGTCATTAATCCCCAAAACTAGCCACGCTCCATTCACCGCAAGTCACACTAAATTAAAAGCAAAATAAAAAAATTTTAAAAACACAAACGCAGGTTAGAAAAAGAAAAAAAAGCAAGAGAAAGCATTCCGATCCAGGGCAAAGGGTGTGTGGTGCTGCAGCCACGTTGCCCCTCGGTCCTGCCCGTCGGTAGCCCGATTTTTGATGTTCGGGGTAAAAAAAAAAAAACAGCCACACGAAAGACAAAAAAAAAAAATTCCCAAAACATTTATCACCAAAAGAGGCTGTCATTGTAGTGCAGCTTTTGCACCTCCAACTCTCCTGCCTGAACTCTCTTAAGGCAACTGAAGGGGGAAAAGGAGCCCCAACTCCAAAGTCAAACCTGCCACACAACAAGCCAACAACAGCAGTTAAAACAATACCAAAAATACCAATAAATGGATACAAGCCCTGTATGGTTTTCAGGGAGAGCTGGCAATAGAAAAATTCAACCCGGCCAACTGGTGGCTTGAAGAGAGGAAGCCCACTCTTAAAGCCGTGATCCGACCATCCACTATACCACCGCTGTGAGCCTTTTAACCACAGCAGAAAAAAAATGACTATTGATCTTCAAATAGCGATAATTGAAAAGATCAAAAAGATTAAACAAAAAAATCAAGAATGTGCTGACTTACCATGTTATGCTCCTTTTTTTGTTGCAGGTTTTTGTTTAAATAAAAAAAATATTTGCTCAAAGATGCAGCATTGGAGGTGTCAAATATTTGTAGCCGTCTCTTGATCGTATTACTTCCACAGTCCTGGTTTCCAATGCGTCTGAACTTTTTCCCTTTCTCTTTTATTTTGTTTGTGGTACCTAGCCTTTTTTTCCCCCTGCTTAAGACTTTAAAAGCCTTCAGCTCAGTAAAGCAGCACAAATTATCTTGCCACCTTGCTCAGCTCTGATGCTTTGGCCGCTAACTTTGGAAGGCCCTTTACTACTGCATCAAAATTAGCATTGTCAAAGCAGTTAATGAATATTAATATTGTATTTGTCATTGGAGCTGGCCCATTGCTGAACTCCAAGTCATCCATCAGGGACAAGATTAAGCACACAATTATTTCTGACTGACAGGGACCAAATCTGGAAGATTTTTTTTTCCTCCAACAATTTAAAGAAAAAGACACAGCATCATCTTAAGGTACCTCCCATGAGACGAGACAAGATTAATACACTTTTAATGAAGCAAGATTTCATGGTGCATGAACAGCAGGAACCTCAAGAAAAAAAAGGAGAGGAATATAGAAATATTTTGAGTCATAATTTTAACCATTTTTTTAAGGATTGAAATCATAAATTACAAATATTTCTGATGACAGCAGACAAAATTTAAATTCAAAGAACATTCTTTTTTTTCTCTCCTTTTGATGAAATCCATCGGATTTATTCTCCTTGATTTTCTTTTTACAAGAAGATCTGGATTTGCTTTTTTTCCACCTTTGTTGGAACATTAAGAGAAATAACACGTACAGGCGCTTCACTGTGAACAACGCTGGCGCTAAATTTAACATGAAACATTCATTAAAATCCAGGACCTCCAGCGCTCTCGGCAGAGCCCGGCGGAGCACCGACACGCTGAGGACCACACAGGCAGCCTCCATCAGCACCACCCGCTGCAGCGTTTCAGCTCCATCCAGGAGCTTTCTCGCTGCTCCGCCATCCCGCTTCCCACTGAGACAGCTTCGCACCAGGCACCGCGGCTCTGTCAAACACGGCTCTCTGCACAATTTTCCAAACCTTCGTCAAATGTGTCACAACGCACAATTTTTTTAAATAATGATGCCACTCCAATTTTTCTGATGATTATTATTTCTAGAAGGGTTTGATAAATCTAAAAGTCTGTCACATCTGAAATATTTGCCTCAACCAAAAGCACTCCTACCTGTACCCGTCTTGAAAAATTAAGCAGATGACACGCCATCTTCTTCACTCCTCTGTACACAAAGCATCATATGCATCTTTTGCACAATTTTAAATAGCAAACCCTTTTCTCTTTTCTCACGTATTGTGAATTCTCAGCAACACAGAGCCGAGCCTTGAAAGCAGCATCCATCCAATAACGGATTAGTTTCCTCCGTTCAATGATTTCGGCCAGAGGAGCGGCCGAACGCAAAATCTTATTTGGGTCAAATTAAAACGTATTTTCTGTTTGCGCCCTTCTGAAGAATACAAGTATAAAATAAAAAGGGGAAAGCATTCAGGGGGTCGCACAAAAAAATGGCAGATGTGGGGCACTAATGCCAGCAGCCCAGTGAATTGGTGTGAGTGCGGGGGTCAAGCTGCGGGCTCACCTTGGAGCGCCGGGCCCCTGCCGACCACCCTGCCGGCTCCCTAATACCATTAGCAACCCTTAGATGAACATACTAAATTGGCCTTTTGTTCTCCAGGTGCCGATCCAGCCTCGCCGACTCACTGGTATCACAGAACCGAATACAGATGGTGCTGCATTTTTCTGAAAAGAACAGCGCGCATTAGAAGGCGCTCCGTCTTCCCCGATTCTTACGATCTACAAAAGCCGTCGGCATTGCCGTAATTTTTATTCAGCGCTCCATTCTCATTTAAAACGTTAAATATCACGTTGCAATATTTAGTTAATATATTTATCAACGTTAAAACGTTACCTAAATGTGTATTATTATACAAATGATTTGCATTTAAATTTACAACTACACATTTACAACATTATACAAAGAGATGTGTGATGCATTACTTGATCCAATTCAGCAGTAAAAAATGATAAATGTCATAACAGCCAAACCACATTTAATCTAATTTTTATCACATTCATTTCTTTATCTTTTTAAATTTTTTTGAGTCAGAAAAATGGTATAATTTGTCACTCAAAATGTAAGAGAAATAAAAAAAAAACCTGTATTGCAGCCCAAACAGGATTAATTCACATTAATAAATAATGTCTTTATTACACAAAAATGAAAAATATGGATGCTAAACATAGATCTTAATATTTAAATGGCTGCAAAGGAATGCCATAAATTAAATTCTAATTAAACAAATGATCTTTTAATTGTTGTGACACAAGCACAGACACTGATTAAGTGTTCACACGAGGCCGCCTATGAAAACAGGCACCGAACACAGAATCCCACCGCGGCTTAATTCGAGTTGAGAGCCTAAAACAGGTCCAATCTAGGTGAGGAGGGGAGAAGGGAAGAGAGAGACGAGAGGGAGCAGAGCAGGCAGCTCTGTGGCCCAGCGTGATCACATCAGCGCTAGTATCAAATTAACTCTCTGACTTTGAAACTTATTGATCTGCTATTAAGACACTAGTGAACTTGATGAAGTGAGTGCTGTAGGTGACTCTAGGACTTCAAAGTCTCGCACCAGCCACATAAAACAAGCCACTTTGATCCCCGCTCTGCTCCTCGGATCTGGAGAGGGGGCTTCAGAGGAACCCCCAATTCTACTCTCCTCTCGTCTCCCACTCACCCCGGGCCCGGGCTCCAGCTCTCTCTTCCCACATCTGCTGATGCCCCGAGAACCGGCGAAGCACCGGTGCCACACGATGTTCAATCGCGCCGCGTTTTACGGAACAGTCAGCAAGTTGAGAGCACAGTAGTGCACAGTGGCGCAGACAGATCTCTTTTTCTGATTCTCCAAGAAATAATAAACCGACACACACACACTGAAAATGCAATATGATGTCAAAACAACTAGAATAAGGCGGCCATCTAAGGGTGTTGGCATTAAAATTCAGTGTCGATAAGAAGGGGATTCTTCATGCCAAATACGGCATGTAATAAGGTCGGCGATGAGAGAGACAATGCAGAGTGGGAGATAGCAGTACTATTGTGTGGTGAATACATCCCCCTCTTCGCTTAAGGCAAGTCTTCCCACTACATTAAATACTGTGTGCTGCCAATCACACCTGCCTTTTTTTCATTTTGTGCCACTGGGTGGAGGTAGTAGTTAATGTTTTCAACATGCACCCTATCACTATAATGTACTGAAGCAGACACAAATCACAGCCGGCCCACAGAATACTTCTCTCTGCCAGCTAGAACCATTATGGGACGGATGAAAATAAAAAAAGCAAAAACAAACAAACAAAAAAAAAAACTCCCATCTTTTCCTCCTCATTTTGCAACAAGACAGCCTGCAAGACTGAGAAACAAAATCTCAGGTTCGCCCTCCACTGAGCTGCTAACTTAGCAGGACTGAGTAAAATAAATATTAACGGCTAAATTAATCATCGGCAGGACAGTGTTTGCGCTCAGGCTCCAGTGCTCACAGGCAGAGTGTGTGTGTGTGTGTGTGTGTGTGCACTTGGAGCGCCGGGGCTAAGCTGCGTCTGTTTAATTAAGAGGGGTAAAACAGATGACAAATGCGAGACAGTTAAACATTTAATGTGTGCTTATCTCCCCCCTCATTTATTTAGTTGGGAGAGATTCAGAGTGGGTGGCGTTTGAGAGTGATGCGCCGGCGAAACGCTGGTGGAATTAGAACGCAGCCCTGTGTGCCGTGACAAGTCAGCGAGCAACACACAGCCATTTCCTGACAATTGTTTTGACGTTTTGCAACTTAATTCTGTTTGATGAGAAAGAAAGGGATTACGTGATAAATCAAATAAACACGAATGCGGATTCTGCAACACAGCCGTTTGTGAAAAGGAAAAAAAAAAAAAAGAGAAGAGTTTCAACGTAAATGGCACAGTGTCACTTAATTATGGAAATAGTATTTTTAACAGCCTTGCCGAAATTGTCAAAATAAACCATGCAATTAACAATGCAATCGTATCAAAGGCCTAGTTTCTCCTTCATTTCACCTGACAAAGATTTAATTTTTTTCTGGATGATCCCCATTGTGTATCTGGTGCTGATGCACATTGCCTAGAGTCAATGTCAAATCCCAACTCCAATAGTCCCACAAAAAAATACAGAACGAACAGTGCCCGCGGCACACACATCCCTTTACTCAACCCACTTGCAATATCTCACCCAAAGTTATCGCTTCCAATGTGACAATGTTAAAATGAAAAACAAAAACAAAAGAAAAAAAAAAAATATATATATATATATATAGAGAGAAAGAGAAAGAAAGAGAGGGAGAGAGAAAGATAAAATGGGTGGCAGAGGTGGGGGGAATGGATGGGGGAGAAAGAAGCTGAAGCTAAAAAAGCAAAAAAAGAGGGAGAGAGAGAGAAAAAGAATAAAAGGAGGAGGAGGAGGTGGAGGAGGAAAAAAAAGCCCTGTGCCACGAGCATATATAAGAGAAACCTTCACCAATTAGTGGGGAGAAACGGGAGAGGGAGCTGCCGCGGCGTCGGCACTCAAAGAGCCAGGCCTCGCGGCGAAGCTGTCATGTCGGCAGGATTGATCAACAGGCCTGCTATTTCTAATGGCATGTTGTCATGAAGCTGCAGCCATGGGGAGCCACCTGCCTCAGTCCTCGCACAGCACTCCGCGCATGTGTGTGTGCGCGCGAGTGTGTTTGTGTGCATGAAAGATGGGGTTGGGGGTACTGCAGCAGCCATACCAATTCTGTGCCCATATATCTTTTACTAACAATTTAAAAACAGCCTGGAATCCTCCTCCCACTCTCTGGCAGTCTACCTCGCCTGTCCCTGAAGGTGGAAGAAATGTGCCATCCTGGATGTCTCGCACAGCAGAGCCAACCATTGTAGAAAACACAATGGATACAAATGTATACTGCGTTGAGAGAAAATGTAAATGAAAGCAAAAGGGTTTGGTAGTTTTGTTATATTAATAATAATTATTATTCACTGCAAATCCTAGTATTATTCATTTGAAATCAATTTCAATTTCTTCATGGGGGAATATTTCCACCGTTAAACAAATTAATTTGTCGATCGCACTGGATGAAACTGTACATTACATGGGTGAAAATACCCCGAGTTATCATGTGAAAGGCATTGCATTTGATTATAGCCCATTCCCTTTTTATGAAAAAAAAAAAAGGCTGCCAAATAATCAGCTAACAATGAAACTCGTCGCAAAATGTCATCGCACAAAAAGCACAATTGGAAACAAGGAAATTGCTTTATTTGAAAAAATAAAAAATCACGTTATCCTCGTTTTTCAGCAATACGGCGACAAAAAAGCTGCTTCAGTTTTTTTTTTGGCCTCGGCGGCTAAACAAGCCCGGCCTCGCTAACAATAAAAAGTCAAATAAAAGTTACAGAACTTGAGAGTTCAAGGTACCGCGGGCTACTTGGAGTGCGTGTCACGTACAGTTAACCTTTTTATCGGGCATGCCTGTGGTCTCATCAGTCGATGAAATTCTTTGCCCGCGGCGGTGGCTTAGCCGAGGGACACGGACCAATAGAAAAATATTTCATTGTGTTAGCATTTCAAATGGCGAGTGGAAGGTGGAGAGGAGGGCATTTGGAGGGACGGTGGGGGAAGAAGCTCTAACCGATCGTTGCCAGCAGAATTAATTGCCTATTCTGAGAATAATGTCCCTTATCCACGATCCTCGGAGGGCCGAACGCTAGCAGAGGCCACTTTTTTTTTTTTTGTTTGGTGTCTTCAAAAAGAAGAGCGCTTAGGGGTACTGGCCGTATTAGGGGTTTAGCTCGGTCCCCTTTAGGCCGGGAAAAATAATCAGAAGCGCTGAACCAAACTCAGCTAATCCGTATCCCAATTAAAAACGTAGAACCCATTACACCTAACGTTAATGTGAAACAAATAAATATTTTTAAAATGAATTATATAATATTATCGTTTGCGACAACAAATTCTGACTAATAATTTGATTATTCAATTAAATTTACGCTAAAAAAACAACATGAAAAGTAAAGCGGCAACATTTGGCTTTCAGCCAGCGCTTGATAAATGGCTCAAGATGGAGCGACCCCGGTGGTGCTTCTATCCTTTTATTTAAGGGGATTTAAGTTCAGGCTCTGTTACACATTGGCCAAGCATATGCAATGACCCTAACTGATATTGGTGCATCTTTTAGCCACATCTTAATCTAACCTTTATAAAGCTCTGTGGCTTTTCAGACTCAAAACAGCATTAAGAACGTGTATTGTTCGGAAGGAGGCGGCCATGGGAGGCGACTCGGCGGAAAAGCCGGGCCCGCACTGGGGCGGGAGCCCTCTGGAAAAACAGCTGCTTATGCACTCCAATCAGTGGGAAACAAAACCAAAATCCAACTGCTGAGAAGGGAGGGGGGAGAAAACATTTTTTTAGGTAGAGGGGGCATCCCAAATGCTCCATCCTTCCATATCGACCTCTACGCGCCCATTCGTGCTAGGTGTCGATTTCATCCCTCGGCAGATGGACGGGCGAATTCGCAGCAGTCCCCATTACACGCCTCTCCTTCGCTCATTGTGAATTCAGTCAACGAAGTCAATCTTATTAACTTCCGCGCCGGTTCACACATGACATTTTCTTCAATTTTCTCGCCGACATCAAAAACATCAATTAGCAGCTCGAAAATGGGAAGGAGCGAATGACAGAGTCCGATAACGCCGACTTATTTGAAGCCGAGGGTAAATCTATTCTCCAGTTTTGAATGTGTTCATTACAATTGCATTTTCAAAGAAGACCTCCAAATAGCAAAGAAATTAAATTTATCTCCTAGAAATGTCCAGAAATTGTTTTTTTTTTCCCTCCCTTTCTTTTTTTTTAATCCTGCGTCTATCTCTCAGCCTCAGCGGGTGACACAAAGCATTGTGGTGCTGCATTTTTTTTTTCTCATTAGCACAGATCACAACTCCCACAGAAGTTGAAACCCTATACTCTAAACTCTGGTGTAACCCGTAAAAATCATTTTAAAAGGAGTCCAGCATTTCTTTAAAGGGAGGCGATAAAGTAGCCCGTCGGTGACCTACAGTTTGAACAAAAATAGTAGACCACGATAAATGCAGTATCTATTTTTACCCAACAAGGGGAGCTATTATCAGATTAAAGAAATAAAACGCTTCACAGAAAAAATGTTCCATCTTTCTTATTTTTTTTTTGTATTTATCCATCATTAAAATAATTTGATTTACAGAAGCACCGAATCTTTTAAAATGTATGATAACCTTTCGTACGTTTTGTGCTTCTTAAATTCTATTCACCTATGTAAAGAAAAGATGTTTTTTGTAAAACATATATTCAGGACATTTCATTTAAAGCTACCTTTGAAACAAAAATAATTTTCCATATAGTTATTACTAAGAAATGTATTTCCTTCATATCCTCTATATATACACATTAAAATAAATGTGTAATATAGTGCAATTAACAAACCTGAAATCCTTGAGGTTTTTTTTTCCCCCCGACATATTTAAAAAATATATTTTTGCTCCCTGAGATTAAAAAAACAAAACCAAAAAAAACAACACATCTTTCCAAAAACCCAACTTCCATTTTATCCACAGCCTCATTGATCATTTCCTGCTACTCCACATCACGGTTACATCAAAATGTGAAATACAAACCTACGCATTAATGAAGCTCTCTCATGGCTCAACTCTTCTGCCTCCCATCACTGACGAACGTGTAACTCAATAAACCTTGGCCAGTAACCTTTAAGTAAAAGGCTATTTTTTTCCGATATCCAAACATTGTCAGACGGCTTCCTCATGCTTGAGTTACATCTCCGAGGGGGTGAACAAAAGCAACTTTAGTGGCTGTAGAAAGACACTCGTAATGCGATGGGGGGGGGTCGGTCGCATTCGGAGCCACACGGATCACGTTCCTCCGGCCCATTGATTTCTGATCTTTTGACATTATTTAGTTGCTTTTTATTTTCATGCCCGTCTTTTATTCCATGTCACAAAAGACAGCAATGTCCAAACAAGTGATGTTGGGAATATCTACTATCTGTCAAAAGAGCAGGCCTTTCCCGGCATTAAAGCGCTGAAATGCTCTGACGCAGTGCCGAGAACCGGCGGGATGAAAATATCACTCTTTATAATGGAGGCTAATCAGATTTCGGATGCCGTTTGCCTTCTAGCTAAAGAGAGATGGAAACGCGTGGAGCAATACGGCTGTAACCAATACACTCCTACTTCACTGCTATCCTGACCTCAAGACAAAAGGCCTGCGCTTTTTTTTATCCCCCTCACTTTTGATCTACATGGCATATGCAGCCAAGAAAAATGGGTCACGCAGTCAAAATCTAAATTAATACTACAACACATTTTTCACACTAATTTCTGTTCTAAATAAACATGGCTGAATGCAGAGAAAGACGAGGAGATGCATCTGTAATACGGCTGTCGGCTGAATGTCGAACACACAGTAGTGATCAGTTCCATTAAGCAGGGATTTGATCATCTCCCCCGTGCGCTTTCACAGCCCGGCTTCAGATTAGATCACTGTGAAAATGGTCAAATGCTGTGTTTATCTCTCTGTAATTATTTTGATGCAGATGACAGAGATTGGTTGTTTGCATGTGGCTTGATGAGTGTGCACAGTGTGAGCCAAGACGTGCGCGCACACACACACACA
>JBAJHX010000024.1:7161018-7179389 GCA_037176925.1 Amniataba percoides | reverse complement strand
GTGTGTGTGTGTGTGTGTGTGTGTGTGTGTGTGTGTGTGTGTGTGTGTGTGTGTGTGTGTGTGTGTGTGCGTGCATGCACGTGAATGTCAGGAAAGCAGTTTCTGTGTATATGCTCTTAACATTTGCATGTTTCTGCCCCAATTCTCAGAACAGCAAATTAAGAGATGTGATTGAAAATGCTTTTATATCTCATTCTGGAGGTGCAGCTCTTTATTTACCACTGAGAAGAGTTTGATAATTTCCTTTCAGCCAAATAATGCAGAAATAAATAAACAAATCTAAAAAAAAACAGACAAACCCAGTTCCTAAATTTGTCCGCGAGCATTAAGCTACTTCCTGCAGCTAAGTATCCACAAAGACTCTTCAAGTCCACAATGTCAAATTAAAACATCACAATAAAAAGGCAAACTGACAAAGCAAGGACTGTTTGTGATCTTTCCCACAGGAGCTGTGTGAGGCATAAAAATGTTTCTTGGAGTCCCTCCCTCAAAAAATACACATCAATGGGTGGATAAATATTGAATAACTTTCAGCCAATGGCATAAAAGTTCAGCGGCGGCAGGTTTTGAGGCTGCCTGCGGGGTGGTCAGGCACTTCAAAAGGTCCTGCGTGGCCCCCTTTGAGGGCATGGTAAACAGGGGCATACAGCGTGCCCTCAGACGGACCATCCTGCGTGAGGTCACTTCCTCTTTGCACGGCTGGTCCTCCAGCTCTCCACCTCATCTGAGCCTTCCAGCCACTAAATGAGGCCTGTCCCCATCCATCTCTCCCTCCAACCTTCTCCCTCAGCCACAGCTTTCTATCAGGCTTTATCTACAGCTATCCGTATCTTTCCCTCAATCTATCACCGTCTCTCTATTGTTGTTTCAACTGTCTCAGGGTCACTTAGGCCTCAGATCGCCGTTATCTATCAGGCCAATCGACGGCTTCTTATCGCCGCCAGCGCAGCCTGCTAGCGCTCCAGGCAGGGAGAGGTCAAGGTGCCTGAGTGTTTCTTCGCATTTGTAAACAAAAAGAAACTACCGTTTACAGCCCAATTTATTGATAAGGGGATCACGTAGCGCAAAATGCAGGCCTACATCTTGGTTAATAACAGCGGAAAGAAGGAAAGAAAAAAAAGGTCTGACTGATTGAGTGACACCAGTGGGAGTCCGCATTCGGTTATCATTGGCATTCATGATGCTGTCCACAGTAATCTGTCTTTTCTATATGTACAACAGCCGGTATGATGCAAACCAGGGAAACAGTCAATCACACTTCCTTCGCAGTCAGAGGTGGATGCCGGAGCAGGATGGTAGGAGCAGCAACAATACAAGCTGCATTTCACATTCAATTTTATCACTTGCGCTAACAGCGAGTTGTGTGCCTATGGAGCAATGCTGCAATGCCTCTGATCTTACCAGCCTGTGTACTCCATCAAACGGATCACACCAGGGCTGGGCAATATGAGCACAAATATTACAATATATTCTCCGATATTGATCAGTGTCAGTACTAATCACGATGCACGTTTTAATAGCGCTCCCACCACTTTTGCTTCTGTTTTTCTCTGTCTCAAAGCAAGAGCATGAAGAAAGAAACCAGAAGCTTAATTTAAGTTTCAGGTACAGAGTTAGTTAGTTAGTCTTAATTTGTGGCTTACTATGGAGGTGATATGCATACTGTAACTGAAAACGCCCTGTTCATCCATACGCACAGGCATTATTTACTTCTGAACAATTGTACAGATTTTTATAGCAATGCTTTGCAGTTACAATACTTCACCTCAATAGTAATGTTGTCGTTTACGTCTCAATGATCACTTATGACCACTTTTTAGATCTTATTCTTATACAGTTGCCACACTGTGTTGCTGTGAATGAGTCTGTATTTCAGAAATGTGCAGGCTTATTTTTTCCATCTGACTGGTTGTCCATCTTTGTTTGTTTCAAGTTTGTTTTCGCCCTTCAGCCAGTTTCTGTTTTGAGTTGCTAGTGTTGCCTGTTTGTTTCAAGCCTGTTAGTATTGCATGCTTGACTGCTTGTACTACAACTTTCTGTGTACATTGTGAAAAATAGATCAAACCCAAAAATGCTCACTTAAAATCACACATAATAACAGCATCCAATTCATCATTGAGCCATCTAATTAAAACTATATATGCTAAAACATAAATGTATAAAATTGGTTATGACGGCTAAATAATTACACATTACTTTCGTTCTTAAACTTCCTCTAAAGTGAACTGTACAGCTGGAGTTTAGGTGGATGTGAGGTGGTAAGTATTTACAGCCATATGACTCATAGCAGGATAAAACCTCAAGTATTTACCTGCAGTTTTTGCTGCCTACGACCAGTTTAATGACTTCATAGGAGTTGGGACTCTTTTCTCAGCGTCTCTTAAAATAACAGAGCAAGAAGAGGCCCCTGAACTCTTTGGTATAAAAATAACACGAGCATCGCAGGGAAAGATAAGGAGGGCCTTAGCTGGGCTTGTTTTGTTCAGAATAACGCTGTCATCGCGAGCTCTTTGTCTTAAGCACAACTTTTGACAAGGTTTCTGTTTCAAATAAACAGCCTTGTCGACTCCTGCTATTTTAAGACGTGCTTAACTTAAACGGGCAAAATACCAAGGAGGCCTGGGCTCGCCAACTTTTGAGTAACTGTTCGAGATGGTATTTATTACAGACCATAAAAGTAACTGAACGAATCAAACATCAAATGTGACTCAGAGGGACACTGTGTCTTGACAGTGTAATTTGTGTGATAAAAATCATCGCTACCTTCTGCGCGAGCGTCAGAGAGCCATGGTGACTACTAACTGTGTTGCTGCACAGATTGCATAAACAAAAAGGGTCAGCAGTGTATTATTAGCTCCAGCGCTGGACTGTTACCACAGGAGATATTATATTCATGAGCATTTAAACTTGGAAGGCTCCCTCATCTAAAAATCCATTGTGCGCTCTTCAAATTTTTCATTTTCATAACAATATGTAGAAGATGTACGATTCCAAAACAACTGTAACAACTGTGCCAATAATGGCCCGGGGCATCCATGATCACCTCACTAATTCTGCTCAATCCCCACTCTCATTGATTTTCCGGGCCTGCTAACCCTGTGACCACATACGTACACCTCCCTACGTTCAACCTTTTCACTGACCTCCTGAAAAACTTTCTGCCTTTGGCGAACCACCGAGTTCACGTTCAACTGTCCATTCTAGAGCTGCTGGCCTCTTAGATATCGACATGCCTGGGGTGGATGCTCTGTTGTGTGTATGTACTGCATATGCCCCCATCACCATCCAGCAAACTCTCCTGCCAGACTACTCCTCCAACTCCATGGATAGGGTAATCAATGCTGAAGGAACGCCCACACTGCCCTCAAAGAGAGCACGTTTAGCAGCCCGGCGTTTGCTCACTCTCCTGTAAAAGTTGTCAACGTGACACCAGTTTTCCGTAATCATCCGGCTGAGTGCAGGCCTGGGCTGGGAGTTATCATTTTTCTCAGGGGATTACAGACGGAGCGCCTGTCCAAAGAACAACTGCTGCACCTGCCACAGCAGCAGCCCCGAGTGCAGTTCGCCTCCCAATCATTCACCGACAGACAAAAGCTCTACTTTCTGGGATGCACACAACTTTCATTGTCAAAACTTACACGTATAAAAGAGCATGTTTACATAAAACTGACTGGATGCGTTAGTGGCTGTGATTTAAGAGTAAATCCAAACAAATGTGCATTTTTTTCCAGTCAAAACATCCATTCATTGGGAGAGGGGGCAGGGCTTTGACACTGAAGATGTCTTCAGGATGGATGAGAGCAGAAAAGCAGGGTTTTTGTTTGTCTTTCTGTCATGAATAAGGGAGGAAGAGCTGGTGAAAGAGGAAAAGTACCGAGCGGCGTGTTACTTACAACGATGTGTGCCGGTGACGGGGACCTGGCATCTTTAAGTGCTTGTCTACTTTGAAGACCTCCTGGTTGAACATCTAGCAGGGGCCATTTCATCTGTAGGTACTGAATGGCAGAAAGGAAACAGAATGGAAAGAAAGAAAACAAAACATGTTAACAATGCAGAAAGCAAAAGGCAAAAAAACAAATTAAAAATAAGACAAAAAAAGGGGAAGACGACATTTCTTGACGGGGGTGTGTGTGGAAACTCAAAAACATGAAGAAGCAAACAAAGATCTTAAGGCGGATGGTGGATGGGGTGAGGATGGCCTCAAGCATGCATCTGAGAGTCCAGCAGGAGTGCACAGAGTGGTTTTGTAACGTAAATGAGACATCTTTTACAAAAATATACAGCACAAAAGAGTTCCTTTAGTCACAAAACTCCTGTACAGAGAGCAAAAAAGGTTGTTTTTTTATCTTGCAAAGTAACTAACGGTTGACTTTGAATTTCATTACGTCACTAATTTGGAGTTGGGGTGGCGGTATTGTACACAGTTCATGGCTATAAGATGACCTTATGTCATAAAAGTGACTGTTGTCAGAGTTTTATTGGAATCTATAAAGAGGTTAAAGCGTGGCGTCTCACCAAGCTCCTCTGAGGCTAAACCTCCTGACTGCTCCCATAAATGATTGACTTGGCCTCTAACAGGAATCTCTCCTTTTCTCACACACACACACACACACACACACACACACACACACACACACACACACAACAGAACAGGAAAGCTGATAAGCAGAAACATGGGTCATGAGAAACATCTGTCTTTGTGATATAAACTAGGTGCAGCCTTTTTAATTTGATGACATGCACTTTGATGAGCATTTATCGTAAAATGGCTTTTACCTCATACGTTTTCCGAAAAATGAGCTCAATCAGAATGAGAAATGCACAGATTCGTATGAAAATGAAAACCATTCTGTGACCATACAGCAACTTCTCTGTAGACGCTTTTCTGCCTGGTGACCTTGCAACAGTATGCAGTCCAAACTCTGCTTATCACTGTCACGGCCACCTAATTTGAGGGAAAGAGGTCACAGCAGCTGTTTCAGCTCTGAGGCCTTTGGTATGGGTACTGTACTCAGAGGTGAAGGGCCAAAAAAATTGTGAAGACAAACTATTGAGGAGCTAAATACTGGGTGCAACAGCTGTAAAGAGTAAAACCAATGAAGTTTGAAAAACTGCTTTCATCAGTTCCATTACATTCAAATAATATCCTCAGTGGAAACGTAGGTGATGGCAGTTCCTTGGATTTCCATGCAAAAAATCTGAAAATAAATAAAAAGCCTGTACTGGAACGATATCGCTAAAGGTTCATGTACTCAAAAACTCTCCATTCCTAAAAATGGGCATGGGGTAAACTTTACATTAACATAAGCTCTATTATTACATAAGTGCTGTACCCATGAAAGCACTCTGACAGGTCAACTTGGCCTTGAGTCTGGGCCAATGATGCCATTTGAAATGAACCTTCAACATGAGCAAGAAAAATAAACACTAGAGTGCCTTTCTTCCCTTTCCACCGTCTGATATCCACATGTTTAGAGTTTGTTGCTTCACTTCAAGATGCTATCTGAATCATATTAAATTATATTTCACGAGTGATTGGGATCATGTTCTTCTTTGGAATAATGACCTAAGAGACCTAAGAGGTTCATGCTGTCCTGTTTCATAATTATATTGCCAATATTGTTGGCCCTGAGCCCGGGATCAGATTTTGGCATCTGGTGACAAAACGTTTAGGCACTGTTGTTTCATAATGGTGCGACTATCATCCAGCCCTCTAACACAATCCATGAGCAAACCAAGCTATGGCTTTTTCTAGCAGTCGGGAAAATGTATGGTGCTGGTACATTAAATTCAATTTGTTTCTGCTGCCATCCAGCGAGGGTGACCGTGTCTGTGCTGTATGTGTGTCAGAGTTGGTTAGAGAGTGAGTGTGTCACGACCCTTCCTGAGACTGTGTCTAAATCAGTGGTAATTAGCGAAGAGTTCACAGTGGGGTGTCTGCCAGTGGTAGACGCTGGAGGGAGTTATTGACTCCATGTCCTCGGTTACAGCCCCTGCAAGGAAAAAAACAGTTTGCTGCCTGGTCTTTCTCCACCACTACCACTCATTTATGACCCCACGACGGCTTTTACGACTAAAAAAACGGGGCTTGTTTATGCTTGTTTGTATGTCCTGAGAGTGGAAAAAGGAAAGGTTGTAAAAAACTCCAGAGTTGAGGTCTTGTGGGTTTTTATGGACCCCCCACACTGGGTATTAATTGCCATGAAGGGGAGAGAGACGGAGGAGGCGAAGGGGGGGTTGGGTTGTAACAGTAAAAGAGGAGGAAGAAAGTGACGGAGCTGCTGTCATCTATGAGGTAATTCAAGACAGTGTCCACTGGTGCCAGAAGGGCTAGAGGACAGGGCAGAGCTGGAGAGAAAGAAGGAGGAGGTGGGGGCATGGGGGGGTTCAATTGTGAATCTAGTCATGGGAAAGTCCTGCTATTGCGTGTGCGTGTACACACATGCTCGCACATGCAAACATTCAAACGCAGCTGCAGTCAGAGGGAAGGGGGGGTTGAGCGAGAGGACATTCTGAGTAGGTGGGTAAGGAGCGTGAAGGTGACACCCCCCAAGTGTGGCAACGGGGCAGAGAGACAGTGAAAGACTACTGCAGAGAGAGGGAGGGTGTCGCAACGCATGCCCTAACAAGTGGCTCCACTTCAGCCCCGCTATTGCAAATGTTCTCACACACTAATCTCTCCTGCAGGTTTTACAAGCATGCCAAGGAAAACGGAGCCCTGGCAAGCGCCGGGCTTTCCGACCACCCCCCCCCCGAGTTTCTTGGCCTCCTTCCTCCCTTTCTCCGCCCGCCCGTCTGCCCCGCTAACGGACGCACCGCCCGGGCTTGAGTAGGCCATGACCTCTGACCCCTCTCTGCGGCTCCAAGCCCCTCCCTGTTCCCCGCTCTGCGACCTGAAAACTCTCCTGCTATGAGGGGGCCCCCCGGGTAACTCAAGAGCCATTCCAATGTGACAAATTGCTCCGGAGTTCCAGGATAACTCTCTCTTCTCCTCTGTCCCTCTTCCTGCCCCCCTCTCGCACACACACATAAAACACACACACACACATACAAACACTAAGCAGCCCCCCCTTTGACAGACCCCCACCCCGTAAGAGCCACCCAGTGGTTGTGCTCCGGCTCGGGGTTTGTGCAGCAGACGGCTTCTCCTTCTCCCCTCTCCCTTTTCAGCCTCCCACCCCCTTCTCCTCCCCTACACCGAGCCCCTCCTCGCCGGGCCAGCCCCACAATGGGAGCTGAATGACTCAATTGTCTCTGATGAAGTGAAAGACAAGGGAGTCCTCTAAATCCTTACAGAGGGATGAACTCACTCTCACTGTCCCGATTTTTCTATCCTCTACTGCTTTTTCCCAAGCACAAGAAGGGGCCTGGTAGTGAGGGATGGGAATTGATTTACAAAGGTTATTGCTCATGATTATTTTTATTATTGATTATTTCATCTGTTGTTTTCTATTTTCAATTAACTATTTAGTTAATAAAGTCATACAAAAAAAGGAAAAACATGCCTGTCAGAAGTTCCCAAGTGCAAAAGGCGATGTCTTCAGTTACTTGTTCAACCAACCATCAAAAACCTAAAAACATCTATTAAAGAAGACTGAATAAATACAGTTAGCCAATGAATGGCTAACTGAAGGTAATATTTTTTAATTATTTGTTCTCTGTTGAACAATTAATATGCTCCTTGTTTCAGAACGGTTATTCTGTGATCCGGCAGGTGCTTCCTCCTTGCTTGCTGGACACCCATATGCAAGTGACTGCTGCCGCACCAAAGTTTGGCATGTTGTGAGCCGCCGAGTGTTAACCCAGATCTGCATCGACTGTCATCGCAGTGAAAACAAGCTGGGGGCCCCTCGGTCCCGGTGTCACAACTCGCTGCAGAGGGCCCATGGGCTGGAGACAAATGGAGGGGCATCCTCAGCGCTCACACATCATCCTCACACGTCTACACACTGGCCCCCGCCACTGTTGTTACTAATTTAACGGGCTGGCACAGAGGCAATTTGGCCTAAAACACTCCTTCCTGGTACGATCGCTAGACTCTGATCCTCCCAAAAATACACTTTTTTTTCCACATCCTATCAAACATTAACCAAACGTCAATATGTGCTATTGACAGAAGAAGAAGGGGGGAGAGGTCTTACTCATACATTTTTTATTGTGAATGACAGACTCGGAAAACGGGGGATTGTTCTGCCCGTTTCTGGTCAACAACCAGACCCTTTTCCATCAAGCCTCCCCCCCAACTGATGTGTTTATCACATGCGTGCCTGGCGGCTGGAGCAGCAGCCACCGCACGGCTTGTTCGTTTTGTTTTGGATTAAGAGCAGAGGGCTTGAGACCAATCAAACAAACAGAGCTCCTTATGTGCCAATGTGGCTCCCGAACACTGGTTCCACTTTCCAGCAGGGAACCGAGGGACAGATGATGAGGACCGCTGGGGCTCCCGTCGAGCATTTCAGCCATGTGAGCAATGTGGGGAAAGGAGGGGAGACAGACACAGACAGACAGACAGATAGCAGCTTGGGTTTAGAGCTAGCATATGGATGCTGGGTGTTGCTCTGGAGAGTCCAGCAGATCCTCGACCCATCTGTGGCCGCCTCGTATCACAGTCGTGTCATAGCTCTACAGAGGCGTCATGGGCAGCGTATATGGATTGCACATGTACATTCACAGTGCCCCCCCTCACCCCTGACATACTTTGCATGCTTACTCACTCATTCACACCTGAACAACAATGCTCACCCACATTTGAACACACTCTGGTCGGCAGGCCTGGCGGCTCCTCTGGGAGAGCACTCAGAGATGGGATTGACAGCTTGCAGATTACACCAATCAGACCGCTACTATAAAGAGCTTTATTTAAGTCTGAAATGATCAAGGCTAGTAAGAGAAGCCCATTCAAAGCTCTGCAAGTAAACTGTGCACAGCTTAAAAGATTAGTCCATCCAGTTTGACTACGGTTTTATCCCTTTAAAAACAAGAGCTGAGCATATTGTCTTGATCTGTTGTGGATATAGCCAGCAGTTTGACCTCACTCACAGGTGCGAGAGAAGAAGCAAGTGCATGCTCATACAAACATGTAATTTGTCGAGGTTGGGACAGTTTTATGTAACTGAAGGAGGGAGAAACTTAACATATCACCAGCCCTTTTATCCACCTGGTTAAAACTGAACTGATCGTCCCACTCAGCTACATGATATATTCTTGTGTCTGTCGGTGTACAGTTCATGTCTACGGAGGAACGGGTTTACTGCGCAGCGAAGGGAAGTAACGCGAGAATTCCTTGACAAAACTGGGAGAAAGTTAGCCGACACAAGAGGGCCGATCACGGCTGCTTTGGTTCTACTAATGCACATTTTATGAGTAAATATTAAAGAAAAAAAACACACCCCACCTGCTCTGATAGCCAGAGGCATTTTGCAACCAGGAAAATAAAAGTGGAATGAGGGCCTGGGGTTTGCGTGCCCTGGGGCTGGAAGGGGTCCGCTGGGCCCATATTTACTCCAAAGCCAGAACCGCTTGGGGGTTCCACTGGCCCTGACAGCAATGGGGCCGCTGACCTGATCCAAAACCTCCCTTCCTCACCTCCCACACCTACCCCCTTTGCCAACAATCTCCACCTCCACCTCAAACTCCCCATCTCCCTCTTTCTTACAGAAAAACTCAACCTGACACTTTCATATAAGCCTTTTTTCCCCCCACACAGGGTATGTGCACATGGCCTCGCCTTCCTCTCAACCCAACTCAGACGTTACTCACCCCTTAAAATGAGGCTGTAGAAACAAGCTTGTGAATCTAATATGTTCACGTTGTAACATCTCAGAAAGCTGTGCAGTCTTGGACAAAGAAGTGAAGACTTGCTGAGTTTTTTTTTAACTGATCAGAACTGTGCTTCCTTTTTCTTTAGACTTGTTTCAGTGAACCCTTGACTTTTATCTGGCCTGTCCTGGACGTTAGTTGCGCTCTCTTAAACACTGCTGGTCATGCGATAAGTATGGCTTTTGCTATGACACTGTTTACTTAGTAAGTGTGGACAAATGTGCTGTTCAAACACCAGCTGATTGACCGGAAAATTTCAAAGCATTGCGCAACACGTAGCCAACACATTTTTCTACTATAAATGAAAAGAAGGGTGGAAAAAATCCACAAAGGTTTAGCAAAAATGTAGTTCACTGCCTTTATTACATTTACTGTATGATTATAAACAAGGATACAAGATTGCACACACCTGGATTCACATATATCGTTTTCAAAGGAAGTGGGTGACGTGATTACAGTCCAAAATACACCAACTTCTCAACAAGCTTCAGAAAGTAAACAGCGTTCCATTTCTGACTTTTGTTCCACCTCCCCCGCTTCCCTTCCCCACTGCCCCTCTCCCTGTGTCATTAAGAGTATCTCTTGGCTGCTCTATAAATATTGTGGCAGGGAGGGTGAAGGCCAGCAGGAGCTGGCTGGTCTTCCATCAGCCCCGCTAATGAACAGGCGCTCTGGCACCTTTAGCATCATGCTCTGCCGCAGAATGCCTCTGCTTTCAGGTGTATCTCACAGAGCTGCACCCGCTGCTCTTCTATCAGACTGACTTTCTTTCTTTCTTTCTTTTAACTCAGACACAAATATAACTTGGGCGCTGAGATTTCACCAGCTTCCATAATCACAAGAGGGACAAACTGAATGGGTTACGAGGCTGGAAGCTTTGATTATCATGGGTATCAAGGGTAATACATGTAGCTTAATCAAGCTGGGTTGTCTTACTTACTCCTGTTGATGCAGTAATCACAGCAAGAAATTAACAGAGTGGGATTATTCGTTCAATACTCCCTAGACTGGTTGTCATGTTTTGTGTCAACACCACCCAGGTTAAAATGATATCTGGATGTAAAGTACATATTTCAAAAATACAACGGCATAGATGAAGCTGATTTTCTTTTTTGCTGTGACACCAAAACACCTTTTTATGTAACTGGCAAAACCCCAGCAAAACAGCTGCACTGAAGCGTACAAATCATCAACAAGATGAACAAGTCCTTCTACTTTACTTCCTATAGAGATCTCCAGTCATACAGGCAACAAGACACCTCGTCAAAAGTCAAAAGCAAGTGGATTGGTTGGTTTTGTCTTGGGGATATTTTGCTTCTTATCAATTCCAACAACTAATAAGCATCTTGGATGAGTGGTGAAATGTCTTTCAGGTTAAAACAACAAAGCCAGTCCCCGCTGGCGTTTCTAAATACTCCACTTTCCTTGAGTATGAATCATTATCTTGTCGCATTTCTGAGATGGAAGTTAACATCTGACTGTTGCCTTTTTCTCGGTAACGCCGATAATTGTGATTTGTGTGCGCTCGAATATTCTTTAGCATTAAAATAGCATTATTATTAGTGGTAGTCAGCAGAGCCTACGCAGCTCAGTGGAAGTAGGCGGGTGGATTGGCGGACCAAAGATCAGGTCCTGGACCTTCCTGGTCGGTGTCTCGTACGCACTGACCTACTTACAAGCTACATACAGGCTACATGGAGGTGAACAGGCATGTCTGCGGGCCTAGGTGTGACTGAGCCCCTTACGCAAGTCCCAGCCAGGGGAAGGGAGGAGAGAGGAGGTTGGGCTTACTCATACGCTCGCTGCACACTTACCTTTGTTTGCAGGAAGCAGGGTCTGGGGCGTGGAGGGGAGAGTTAAAAAAGGTGAACGGCAGCAGAGCTCAGCTAAGGGAGGAGAGCGAGCTGATTGCAGCGCCCACGTTCTGCCGGAGAATGCTGTATTTGGTATTGTGCTGGAGGAGAACTGAACGCTGCCCTTGATGTTGGGTGTCTGGTTTTGTTCTGCGAGAGTTCACTATGAATTAGTTAAACGGTAGACTGGATATAAGGAAGCTATGAAACATGCCTCAGAGGGAGAGAATGTGTACACTCTCAGGCTTCACAAAGACTTCCGCTATTCTTAAAACACTACACGCTATCACACAGTTCCACCTACGCATAGTCATCAATCAGAAAGCATTATGTTGAAGGCATCACACACACACCAACAGGCAATTAATCTCCACAAAGCATCATATGACGCCAACAAACATTTAGTCTGTTTTGTGTCTATTTCACACTTGCACATACACCTTGAAGCAGTTCAGCCTCCATATTCATGAGTCCTGCTCCCTCAGCATACCTAAAGCCTGGGATTTTAAGGGTTTCAACTCAAATCTCAAATATGGTTTCAGGTTATGGATCTGTAACCCGACCAACTAGGCTAATTCGCCCACTTTAAGCTATCTATTTTAGGTTCAATTAGCTTTAACCTAACTTAATATTCCTGTTACGAAACCTGGTATTTACTATGATATCGTGCATGACAGAAGGGGGAAAAAATTCCCACACAAGCAATTACATGCACACTCACACAGTGGGGTACTGCCGCTTTGCCATGGTAGCTTAATGAATAAATAAGTAATAAGGGCTTGGTTATTGGAGCTCATTAAAATGGGAGATGCTTCCATGACAATAAGACCTGAGGAGGGTCAGGGGAGGCAGCTGTGTAGCTCGGGCCAGAGTGGGTGGCTCTCACAGCACCCCCCCCACCCAACCACCCACCAACCCCTGTCCCTCCATAACCTGACCGTGTGCCCCGGGCACTCACCTCCAAATCAACTTTGTCAGTGATGCAGCCCCGCCACCTCACCCTCCGCATCCCCACCTTTGCTGACACAGAGCAGCACGTGCATCTCCATGCGTACACACACACCTGCAAGCTCAAGCCCAAAAAGACACACATACACACACCTCTCTCATAGTTAATTACCACTTAGCTCAATCACATGGTGATCCGTCCATAAGAGCTGCACCCACCCTCCTCCCCCGCAACACAAACAGCAGCACACATGCCAATTATTGATGAATCTTTAATATGGCGTTTTACAAAGTCTCCATCTCATTTCCTACTGCTGAGCAGGTGATTACTCTTCCAGTAGGAAGAAATATTATAAATAGAAAGCGGCTTTAGAATAGAAAATATTACATGTGAGAATAAATTAGCTTAATATAATATAGTTGCAGGGTTGAAATAAAGTGGCCTGAACCATTTGGAGAAGACAGATAACTTTTTTTTTTTTTGCTCCTCCTGCCTGGCATCTCCAGCTAGCTCTGTCTAAAACCCCCGCACAAAAATCCCACGCCGCGATAACATGTCAATAATGAGCTGAGGCCATCTATTGATCAGCTTAATTTTGCATCTATTAGCTAGGGAACCGCTTGCTCCGGGGGCGAGGGAAGCCAGGCGCTAACACGCACCGACAGGCTAGATGGAGATCATTACAACTGATGTTCACACACACGCTGTGATTGACATGGAGATAAGGCAGGGGAGAGCCCGGGCTCGCACGCCTCCCCGCACACTAAGCTAATGATACACCAAACGTGTGCTTGGTGTGTGTACGGCGGCGCGCGTGTGTGTGTGCGGGAGCATGATAGGGAGCGTCTATCTAGAAAGAGAGTTGGAGCAGGAGAAAAAAAAGAGGAAAAGAGGAGAAGAAAAGCAGGCCACACGCCTTTGCTAATTGGCACAGTCAGACTGGGAAGCTCATAAAAGACGAAAAAGCATTTAGTGGAGCACCTCAGCTTTCTGGATCGCCTTATCAAGTCTGTGTCATTTAAATACCGTTGACTACACCACAGAAAAGCTTGGCTTTGACCTGGAATGCACGGCTTCATCTGATACTTCCTTAATTTAGAGAGAAACTCAGTTGAGGCATTCATTATGAAAATCGTTTGTTTTCCTGCGAACGAATGATTGCAAGCTTCATGTGCCCCGTGTCAACACGGCAGAGGAGGAAAAAAAAAACAGAAGGTCTTTCTTTTCCTCTGAGCATTTTCTGACACTTGCTTTTTCTCACATTCAGAAGAAGTGACACAGAGTGAAAAACGATGGATCCATACAGGGAGGATGCACAGAAAACAATATGGTGTGATGCCCTTTTTCCTCCTGCTAACCTATCCACCGCTGCTGCGGCAACGGGGCCTTGCTTGGCATTGATGCAACCAGCTGCAATATAAGATGCTGCATGTCATCCAGAGCAGAGAGTGGAAGAAACCAAAAGAAAGAGACAGAGAAAGGGAGAGAGAGAGAGGGATGGGCCGGGCACTGGAACTGCACCTTTTACCACACCATCAAAAAGAGACGGCTGCATCTTTGTGTACACCATCTGTATATCTGAGTTTTTGTGGGGAGGAGGTCTTGTTTTCTGCCAAATAGGTTCTATGAAGGTGAGGTCAGACACACACACACATGCACACACACAAACACTAAAAAAAAACCCTTGGCTACAAACTGTGTGTTTTTGTCAGCTGAGGGATGCAGCGAAGGGATCGAGGGAGCAGTGGGAGGAGGGAGGGAGGTAAGGGAGGAGGGAGTTCAGGGTGTGGGGGGGGAGGAGGAGGAGAGAGGGAAAAAAAGCCCTCAGCCAAGCCATCAAGTTGAACATTGAACTTCACAGTAGTAGCTGCCTTTCTATGCCTCTCCTTTTGATGTTACCTCCAAAGCAAAGGATCAAAGGCTTGGAGTGTGGCGTGGGGAAGTCCCAAGCTCTTAGCCTGCCAGCCTGTGATATATGCAAAAGTCTACGCCAAAAGAGAGAGAGTGCAGAGAGAGAGAGGGTGCTGAAGAGCA
The DNA here is from genome assembly GCA_037176925.1 of Amniataba percoides. Classification (NCBI taxonomy): domain Eukaryota; kingdom Metazoa; phylum Chordata; class Actinopteri; order Centrarchiformes; family Terapontidae; genus Amniataba; species Amniataba percoides. Next base: position 7,164,734 of record JBAJHX010000024.1, on the reverse strand, counting down.
AAAAGAGAGAGAGAGAGAGAGGAAGCTTGCATGGAATGTGGCTAAATATTATGTTTTGTGTCTAATGAATGACAAGGGGGGGTGACGCAATCAGCTGGTTAGTTACAGTGTGACGTAAAGAGGGATAAAATGCGCATACACACACACACAGATGCGCGCACACACACAAGCGTGAGTTTTAGAGAATAGGCGTTTGATACTCAGAGAGGGCTGGGCATGAAGGCATGGGATGGGATGGGGCGGAGTAGGGGGTGCTGGCAGTGTTTGTTGCCCTCACAATTTCCCCCTCATCCCCACCTCCACCCCCACCCTCAACCAGCAACACGGGACAGCCTCACCCCCCCTCCGCCCTCATACACACTTCCACCTCGCACCAACCCCCAGCGCATCTCCCAACATCAAGGGGGTGAGAGGCTGTGTCGTCTCGACATAAATATACAGTGTGCCGTTAAAGCGAGGACTACAGTAAACACAGTGCACATGAAACCCTGGTTGTCTCTCACTGGAGCACACAAACACTCACACACAACACAAACACACACAACACACGCGCACACACACACACACCATGGGCTCAGCTGGGCCAAAGAGGGGAACAGAGGTGTGCTAAACTTGACAAATCTCTACGAGACAAACACAATCCACATGCACACACAGACACAGACACACACACACGTACATACACACACACACACCCTTTCCCCAAGGCTGTAGGATTAAGAGGTCCAGCTGGCTGACAGCAAGCCCTTCCTTCCCACGTATCCCGTCGATCTCAACCCCCTCCCACCCCACTCCAACACACACATTCACATTTACCTCCACAGCCCCTCCCACACCCACCCCCTGGTCTGCCAGCCATCCAGCTCACCAAGCATGCCAGGAGGACACACCTGAATTTGACATCGATCGCCCCTGAGTCCGTTTCACCTCCCTCCGCCCAATGCACATTCACACAGTGGAGGAGAAATAAGACTCCAGAGCATTTCGGGGGAGACGGGAAATCCTTGAGAGGGAGAGAGGGAAAGAGAGAGAAGGCCGGACGTTTGGTGGATCGGGAGAAGTAACGACCACAGCACCGAATCGCAGGCTACACATCATCAGCACCATCGATGTACTTCCCATCCATCTCGCCCTTCGGCCTCTGCTACCGGTTGTGTTGTTACGGATTCCTTGAAAGCCACGGCCTTGAAAGTTTGAGGACAGAGATGGAGAAAACGGCGAGGGGGCGTATTCAGCCATATTATGAGCCCTGTGTTGCAGGAATGCGAGAAAACGAGACAAAGAGTGGAGAAAGAGAAAGCTGAAATAGCAGGAAGAATACAAACCTCACACAGCCCCCCCCCCTTTTGACTTCTCAACAGCTGCCAGGTCACTTTACGAAAGTCTGGAAGAAAATATGCAGCAGGGTGTTGTTGGAGTGTTATGTCATATTGTCGACAGGGAGCTGCGTGCACTTGTGAATGTGCGAGAAAATAAGCGCTTTGTATTGCAATATGTGATGTGATCAAAACTTAGGATCATGTTATTGGAATTGGTTTAGCGCGTTTTAATGTGCCTGGGCAGGAAGTAAGACTGAAGAAAGAAACGGTCAACACAGGAGGAGGAACTAGAATCTAGACGATACTGGATTTTTGAGTCTGACAACATTTAACATTTGACAGTTCAACATGTCTTCAATAACTCCCAAAAATCGTACCCTTATCGCACAAAAATCCCCCACAGCTTCTCTCATATTCACTTTCACCAGCATCTCCATTTCAACCTAAATGGAGGAGGTCGTGCTCGCATATATTGGCTGGATAGTCCACTGCTATGACAACAAAACGCGTGTGTGAATTCCTCAACTTCCTCTTTACCTAAAGCCAGAGGTGAGTGACAGGCGTAATGTGGAGAAAAGAGGCGCTGCGATTTTGGTGAAGTTTGGGGGTGAAGACAAAACAAGAGCGGCAGCAGCGGGGTCTCACTGCGGTTGCGATCACAACCGGAGGATGCTAAAACCGTGCTTAGGGCTACCTCGCCCCGACGGATGGCTAATGAGAACAGAGAAAAATCTATCCGGCGTTTCACCGTTATACCATCGACAGAGGCAGATCAGTACCTCAGATTGAGCTGGGTGGGGTGCAGAAGGAGAAAAGGGGAGAGAAAAAAAAAAAAAAAAACAGACAAGGCAGTGGTGTAAGGAAAGAATAAGAATTAGGGAGTGAGAAATGGAGAAAGGAGAGAGCAAGAGATAGAAGGGAGGGGGAAAAAATTCACAATGATGACACGTAAGTGCAAAGAGCGATTAAGGATTTACTTTCAAAAGGACTCCCATTGATCTTTTTTGATAGACCTGCAATAAATCAAACCGGATTGACTCGCATGAGAACCAAGCCTAATCCTTTAGTCAGATCCAGGAGAACTCCAACCAAACCAGCTGTTAATTTAGGCTTTACAAGATAAAGCGGGAGAAATCCAACCTGATGTACCCTAGGGCAGAGGCTTACATCATCTCTGTAAAGCAATCAACTTATTGCCAGTTTGGAGAGGTAATCAGAGCACATACTGAGAGAGGGGAGGGATTTCTGGGTGGAGAGAGGGCGGTGGAGGAAAAAAAAAAGAGAAAAAAGGGAGTCAAGAGATGGCTGAAGAGGTTAGAGATAGAACAGAGGCGTGAAGGCGTAAGAAACAACAGAAAATTAAAATTGATTCCACTTTAAGAGTTATTTAAGAAAGAAAAACTCAAATTGATTTTTTTTCTGCATGCTGGGCAGATGCGCAGGTCTTCTGACCGAAACAATGAAACTTAACTTTGGAACAAAAAAAAAACTGTTTACACAGAGTACATCTCCAATTATCTCCAGAGGGGCGAAGATGAAACGGAGAGGAGAGAGTTAGCTGCAAAACAGTAGCTCCCCGGGCTGACAGCGGGGAATGGAGGCAGGCTTCGGCTGCCCCCACCCTCCTCCTCCACACCACCCTGTAATTTCCCTGGAGGCCAGCCCAGACCTCGTCCCCATCCCCAGTGGCCGGTGCCACCTCAGCCGGGTCCTGCCAGCCGTGCTGTGGCTGCACCATAGCGCAACCATAGTAATTAAAATGGTTATTTTTGTTTGGGGGAAACAAGAGGGACTTTTTTTTTCTCCAAGCACTGGGCGGAAGTATTGCAAGACACCATCCAGCCCACATCGAGTAAACCGCACTGATGTCTTTTTCAGTTGCGCGTTCTGTGCTGGTGTATGTGTGAGTAGTGTATGTCATCAGGACACTACAGGGGTTTTGGTTCCTCTTCTTAACTGGGTGCGTGACGCCGCAATGGAGGATGCAGAGGATAAAGGCTGCAAACCACACAAACACCTCCCCTCCCCACCACTGTATGCACACGCTGACACAAAGACTCATTAGCTCACCATCTCCCCTGTCTTTAATGTCCTGTTTACAACACAAAACAACCAGATCAGGACTGAAATCCAATCACGGTGCTGTGCAGGGCCCTTCACGTCGGCCTCGCAGGAGAGCTGAGGAGAAGCAGGCCTTGTAGTCTCTGGACACTGTCCAAGGGAAACCAAACCTCAGGAGTCAAAACAAAACCACACATAAAATCAGAGTTAAAACAGCAGCCTCTATTCAGCCTGTCGTGACCCCGCCAGCGCGCGCACGCACACACACACACACACACACAGACACACTCTCTCTCTCTTTGGCCTCTGCTCCTCTATCCTGTCCTGGTTACACTG
>JBAJHX010000024.1:7118494-7160918 GCA_037176925.1 Amniataba percoides | reverse complement strand
CACACACACACACACACACACAGACACACTCTCTCTCTCTTTGGCCTCTGCTCCTCTATCCTGTCCTGGTTACACTGTATGCACACAGGGATCACTGCTACTTCAGCTGGGCTCCTCTCGCATCGCCAAATTGACTGAGACTTGGTAACTTGGGTTTTGACACGGGCTCATTGGTGTGAATACACACACACGCAGACACACACACGGGACACATCCATGTAAAGGAGACTGCCACTTAAGCTCGACTCACATCAGGCTGCGCTATCTTTAGCAGCTGGGCTAAACTGTTAAAACCGCACAACAACTCTCCCGCCCCCCCTCCTCCCCACCAGCCTTCGCCCCCGACTTCAAATAAGACGGCCTGGCTCTTTGGCAGCGGCTGCCCACTGGCACCTCCCTCCACGGCCGCAAGGTCACACGTTTAATTACACAGAAAGTAGTAATCTCACCAGACAGATGGCAAGCAGGCCGCCTCTCAATTACTTAATGCCCAATTGAATCATTACTGATGTTATTTGCTGAATTATGGCGCACAGAAAAACACCACAAAAATCGGATGGATTTGTGCTACAAGTGGGAGGGGGCGGAGGAGGGGGGAGGGGGAGGGTACGGGGTCGTGGCAGTGTTAGGACAGAGGGGCAGATGTGTCTCTTGCCAAGCAACTGTGACAGAGATCAAAAAGGCGTGAAGAACACAAGCGCATGACTGTGTTAGCTTTTGGAAAAAATTGGAAGTTTAATACTGCAGTGATCAGTGCCAGAGAAAACAGACCCTTATTTTTCTCGAAACCAAAACTGGTACAGAACATTGGCCTATGTGGAAACAGTCGGCTCCCGGCAGCCCAGTTGAGGAAACCGCATGACAAGGCCAATTTAAAACGTGAAGAAAGTGTCCGTCTCTCAAAAGTGAGCCAAAGAAAAAGAGTTGGGGTTTTTTTTCCCCCTTTCTCTTTAGGACGAACAGCTCGTCTTTGGGGAGCGTCCCAGTGGGCTCCACATCTTTCCTGAAAAAAACCCTGTGCGGCAAGTGTGAGCGGTCTCGTCTCAGCGTCCGCCCCTGTCGATGCCTCGCTCGTCATTTCTCAGCTCCTCCTGCCAATGGCTTCTGTGAACAATTAGAGGTCGACTTTCCCAGCGTCTCAGACCACAGCATCTCAATCTCTGGCCGGGGAGCTCCAACGGTCGGGCTAGTGGGCCAAGAAACAAGATTCTCGTCGAGCTCGAGCCCCGAGTTTAGGCATTTATTCATCGCTGACTGTCAGTGAAGTCTCTCTCTGGCTCTTCACGATTTAACACGACCACAGAGCTAAATAACAGCAAATTAACTGCACTGACTGGCCACATTAATGTCACGCACAAAATGCTTTGAGTGAGATCATTTCTGAATGTGCAAGGCATACCACTAATGTTAACTTAATTACCAAAACTTGGTTCTCAGTCATACCAGAAAAAGATGACGCTTTTGACTGGGCGACTATAAATTCTCCAGCTGATTGGCTGCTTGCTGGGGGTAACTCCATAATTTACTCTTGCACCTTAGGGTGTCATATTATACCACAGCTTTACAGCTAAGGCCAGGATTGGCCAAATGTATGCCATGTAAAAGAAAACTTGACTACATAATGTGCAGCCGAGGCCAGTGTTTACTAAATCTAACAAGGCGAAAGAGGAAGAAGATTAACAGGTTGGTTCACCGGCTCGAATAACTTTTCCACAAAGCCACATAGTATGAAACTACACACTGTGGTTGTGAAAAACATTTGTCCTACTGGTGACCGTAATAAGACTGGCAGCTCGCCACTAACTGGGAACAGTTGTGTTGAGAGGCACGTCTACTTATGTAAAATGATCTGTGGGAGCATATCGAAAACTTCCATGCTTTTTTTCTTCATGTTTTTTTTTTCCCTCTTTCTCGGTCAGGATGAGGAATTGCACTGGCCTATAGACGGCAGCCAGCAGTTGTTCTCCCATGAGGCCGGGCAAGCATCTGGGAAGAAGCAAGCAGGCGGATCAGGGGAAGACGATGACTAGATCTGCATATTTACAGTGCAGGATTTTCAGATTGCGCTCAAAAGTGATCCCAAAGGCGAGTGTAGAAAATGAGAAGAGAGGGGTCCGTGGAACTTCCCCTGGAAAGCTCTGAGGGCTTGCAGTAATGGCTCCCAGGCACATCTACAACCCCTCTATCCTGAGAGGACGGGGGAGGTTTCCTGTTACGACTTTTCAGTTGTGCCGTTGCTCAGCTCTGGAAAGAAGCTGCGACGCTGTTTAACACAACATTGTTCAAAGTTCTGTGGAAAGTCAGACACAGAGAGGAGTTGAAGGGACATTTTTATGTGATGATTTTCTTACCAGTTCGTCTGCATTCCTAATACCACAATGGGTTATTAAACGTAACATTTGAATTCAGATGACTCTGCAGCAAGGCAAGATTGAATCAAGAACTAAAGCACAACAGAATCAAAAACAGAATTGAGAGCCTTTTTATTCCTTTTCTTATAATTAGGCCACACATGTTACTTTGCTGAATATTTCCAATAATGAATCAATTATATGCCTCTTGTGTTTGTCAGTGCTCATGAGCACATGACAGGTTTCACGCCTGTAATGATGTAATCGCAGCACATGTGCAGATCTGCTGCCTATCTCTCAAAATTCAAAACATTGTTCACGCGCAAACCACCCATCTAACGCTTTTTGGCGTTTGATCCTCGGCGTGAGCTCTTTCAAACTGCAGCTGCATAACAAAACAACAGATCAGCTGGGCTTCAAATGCTGCATGCAATGTTTAATCCTTACTTGTAAATTCTTTGAATACTTTTAACTGGATCTGTTCAGCTGTTGAATACAGAACTCCATGTTCGAGTTTGCTTATTTTGATAGCAATTAAAATATAAGTAAGTGCTTAAAGCAAGAAGAGGATCTTCACATGTCAAAGTTTTATTTCATAGTGCAGTAATGCTTTACAGAAGTGCAAAGACAAAGAGTGCAGGAAGTATGTAGGGTATACTGAGTTATGCGGTACACCTTCTGCAGGCACAGGCACATACAGCATGTTTCAGCCTTAAGCCACAGGACTGCAGTGAGGCCTGCCCATTTGATCCCCCACCGGCAGGGAATTCTAGCTGATGCCGTCTCCCAATGGCCCACATTTGACTGAGCCTCGCAGTCTTTCCCCAGCTGCTGTATGGCAGGCATGGACGGCAGCGCTGGCACCTGTCTTTGACAAGCCTCAGCATTCACACTGACTCTGGTTTCCTGAGGCCGGCTGCCTGGTAGTCAGGTGACAAATGCTAACACACACTGCCTCCGACACAGACTGCAAACATGCATGCACACGGCAATCCACATCTACTGAACTGATGGGCACTTAAGCATGATCCCGACCACTTAAAAAGCATCGGCATCATAGTGAGAGAGGTCTTGGCCTCTCATGTTTCTCAGTCTGATAACAAACTCTGCCCTGATTCAGGCTGTGGCTTGGAGCTGTAAACCAAAGCTTACCTCAACGCCTCTCACCCGCTCGGCTATGCCCTAACCACTGTTTTTGCATACCGCTTAGCTTGTGTAACCGTTGAGTGGTTTTGCTCCAGCGAGACAATGGCCGTGTAACAGACTAAGCAGAGCGAAGCCATCTAATGTCAATGAGTTGTGAGAGTTGATAAACAGAGATCTGCCTGCACTACACAAGAGAAACAGACAAAAGGAATTTGAAGAAGTAAGCAGCTGAGGAGCTTTCGTGATAACAAAATGAAGGTGAGGCTGCCAGCGGTGGAGGCAAAAACTGCTGACGCCAAGAAGAAAGATTTCTTGGGTTGAGCCGATCACCGTGCTTTGGGCTTTGTGTACCTGCAATAAACACTGCATCCACGCTGTAATTACAGCTCAATTTGAAACTCGCCTAAGTTCAGAGTATCAAAGTCAATGAGAGAGTGAATTGTAACACCATCAAAATTAACAAAATCCCTACTGCAACAATTTTATCATCCCCTTTCTTTTCTATGCCCTATCATCCACTCACTTCTAATTACATGGAAATTAAAATGTTTGTAAAGACACTGCTTGATAGATTGACACTAGAACCAGAAATTAGGTTTCAGGTCTGCTCTTTTAGGGCATTTAATTACTATGGCTGGTCACAGCGTGGCCACAACTGCCAACTGAAGAAAAAGCAGTGATTTAACTTGGAGGATGTGGGGGTGCCGAAAGGGCCTGATTGAGTTCTCAGTATGGCAACAGCACTCTGGTACTCACTCTGCCGCCCAGTGGACCACAGCCACGTTTCCCCACCTCATTTGCAAAGCAATCCCACTTCCCTCCCACACAGTGCACTCAGTGCATCTTTTTGTCATTTCCATGTCCAGGCTCCATTTGTTTTGTCCGCTGAGACGGCAAAGGAGCGGGGGGGGGGGGTGTAAGGACCCAGGTCTCAAGGAGACTGCTCTGCAACCTAAGAGCATCTTTACATGGAACCCCCCCCCCCCAAAAAAAAAATACACACCCACATCCACCCGACCCACTGAGCCAACACATGCTCACCTCTCCCCCACCTGACTAATGTGCCCTGACACTCGTACATCACCCGTAAATTGGCCAAATGAATTAACCACGGCCCCTGCTTAGCTTTACGGGCTTTAAATGGATTTTCTCCTCTCCAGGTCTGCCCAATAATTGCATTTATCCATCTTGTTGAAGCCAGGTTTACACACTCGCGAAGATCATGCCAATCCCCGGATACATTTTCCGCTCTGGTGGCAGGAGTGTGAGAGATTTGTCATCGGATCATAACAGGTAATTCAAACAACAATTAGCTTGACGACTGCGCCGTATGTCAATGTCTGGCTCCTTGTTGGACAGGACCTGGGCTGGAGCAATGAGGTGCCTTCTATCTCTTCATCTGTCTGTAGCTCTCTCCTTGTTGCCATTCCCTTATGTCTCAGTGAGATAAATTGAGCCTTGCAATACTTCTTTTTTTATCTATCATCCAAGCCTCCGGGTTAAAGCAGCAAACACCCACAGTAGGGGAGAAAGTAGTGGCTATCGGCCTTTCACTGTTTCATTGTTCACAAACACACATTCAGACAGAGAGAAGAGGCAGGGTGAAGGCAGAGCTGTGAACACCGGCATCAGTGGGGGTCATCTCCACACTTGTGAATGTTTGAACAGAAGTGCATTAGACACTGGGGGGGCCCAAAGGACAATTCAGCTATGTAAACATGCAGCAACTTCCTTCCCTCAGCTCCTCCAGGCCTGCACTGAGACAAGCCACTGTTTAAACAGCACACACAGCATTCCTGTGCCTGGGCCCCGGCCAGCTGCTGCATCCTCACTGCAGGCCTGCCCGCCCGCCTGAGCAGAGACAGATACAGGCCTTACAACGAGCAAGGGTCATCCACAGCAGACAAAGGGCTTTTATAGACATGCAAAACCGGACTCATCTACCAGAAATGCTCCAGAGCCCCGCGCTGGCTACTTTTAACTGCTGACTGCCAGAGTCCATGCCGACCTCCCACGGAAGAGAGATTAGCTATTGAGAGCTAAATCATCACGTCTCCACAGTATCATCCTGAAATCGTAGCCACTTGACGCCACCCCGTAATGACGGAGCTGGAAATTTTATCTTTATTGATATTTCAAATATGCAAAGTGTGGCGGCCAATAAAGATAGAGGAGGCAGTAAAGAGGCGATAAAGAGCGTCCTGGTTCTAAAGGGCATTGTGACGTGCATCACATGACACAAAGGCCATCCTGGCTCAGTGATGCCAGTCTGTAATCTCAACTTTCATTATGACTGAACAGGTTTCAGAATCATGCTTAACGTCTGGAATTAACCTTTGGCTTACATGCCAAGAGGTAATAAAGAAAAATAACCTACCATCATTGAATACATTTATAACGGTCAAACATTTTTATGGTGTAGATGTTTGTATCACTCCCAGTGAAAGATAATATTATGTTCAGGTGTTTGCCACGAGCAATGTTAGTTTTAAGAAGGGACTGCCACAGGGGAAGCTGATGAGAATAAGACTGGTGTCCCATCATTAGAGAAACCAGGAAGCAGAATAATCATCATGTTCTAGTATGGAACATGTGCAGCACTGATATAAATTTAATATTTAACACAGAGGTCTATTAAATCCGTTGTCATTCAGGCTCAGGTTTTATTATGGGATCATTACTTCCTCCCCATGTCTCAGGAGCGGACACCATCAAAACTGCCAACCACGGAGAAGTGCAGGTCATCGTTTCAATCGAGCAGTCATTTCAGGGTGACTAGATTGCATTGTTTTCCACCTGAACAGCGCCACGTTCCCTCTTGCTTATCTGTTGCCAGTTCATTCAGCCTCTCTGTCTGTCTGTTGGTACGTCTGTCCGTCAGTCAGTTCATCCCTTCGGGCTGGATGGTGAAGGCCACTTCATCTCACCTCGGGACAGTTGTCCAAACAAGGCACTCCATTCACTGACCCCCAGAGGGAGGGAGGCCATTGATAATTCACTCACTGCCGTGAGTCAATTTGTTCACTTTTGGAATTGACCCCGAACGCTGCTGACACGCCGGCCTGTCACTGAAGTGGAATGAATACATGATACGTGAGGGCGTGGGAGGAGTTTCCTTTTAAGTTGAAAACATACTAAAAAGATGTCCATGTATGTGTTTTGAATCTCAGTGCTATGCGACTCAAAATGATAAAGATTTTTGGGGTGATAAGAAAGAAACATATCATTTGAGAGGCAAAGTGCTATTGGAAGAGTGTTACCATCGCAATCTCTTTAAATTTACTTGATGCATATTGCTTGATTCTGAATTTTGGAGCAAAATAAACACTTAATGCACTCCACGCCGCTTTACCTGCATAATAGTTGGCAAATCATCGCTCACATGCTACGCGCAGGCCATGTGCGGCTGTGACAAGCTGTTCACATGAAATGTTATCTAGTGCTGTACACAAGTTGACAGCTGTCTCTTTACAAGAGGCGTATTATTGTTGTGTGTAAATAGGTTTCTAACAGCTGGTTTAAGAGCTAACATGGGAATTTACTCTTAATCTGTTTTCCACTGGAATTGGTTCATCAACAAGAGAGAGAGAGAAAAAAAAGAAGACTCTAACGTTCCACACGGCACGCCAGTGTAAAGGGGTTACATTTTATTAGCCTTGTGCATTTTTAAGTAATCTTGCCAACATTTTTTTTCCCCCCAAATCCTACCATAATCCGCAGATTAGTAGATGAATTTATTTCTGCTCGCGCTCTAAAACCTCCCTCACCTTTTGCAGGCAGTTATGAATCCACCACCTTTAACGGCAAACAAGCGGACGATCACCTCATTAGTGGAACTCGCTCTGCTTCCCAAACACACACATAATCACACGCTCACACACACACTCCTTGGAGCTTATCCTGCTACAATTAAAAGTTTAATTAGTAGATTAAAAATACATTGACTGGAGTTTTATCACCTTAAACTCCTCCATTATGTGTTTAGCACACACAGAGTGCCTCCTTCCCATCTGAGCCATTTTGAACAGATTATCTGCATACAGAAATTCCCTTGACTACTTTAAGACCGGAGATATAAACTAGACAAAAACAAGACTGCTGGAAAAGACCATCTGCATAATATACTGTATGCACAGAGTTTGATGTTGTTTATGTTTGCTATCGTACAATAAGAATTAAAATATTGTAAATTAAGGAACTAAAACTACCACAAGATAGATAGACAGGGAAAACATGGCATTTTCTTTTCATTTCATGTTGGAAATAAAATCTAATGATGAGGGAGATGCCAGTATTTTCCACCACTATTGTCTGATTATGCATGTACCAGGAGAAAATAAGAGTAAAGGGTATTTTTTAGCAAAAAAAAATTATATTAGCATGAATGAGATTCTTCCTCTGTGGTTTGTTCCAGAGCATTCTACCACATCCATAAAAGGCTGGTGTACCACAGGTGTTCCCTGCACACTGGCACGGCTAGTCATTATCTAGCCCGACATGATCATCAAGAGCTGCGATGGCAGTGTGGCACCTCCTCCCTGCATGCACACACACACACACACACACACACACACACACACACACAAGCAGGAAAGAAAAAAAAACTCCAGTGGAGACTCAAGCACTCCCTATCAGTTGTAAAAAAAAAAAAAAAAAAAAAGGGGGTGAGAGGGGAAGCTCCTTTCTCAACGAAAAGCATGTCAGCGCTGGTGCACTTTGACCCTTCCCAAACACACTCCACAATCCAAACATAAGGCCGGCACCACCAGAATTCCTCCAGCGTCACAGCGGCCCTCTCACCCTGAGCTTTTAAGGCTAATTTTTTGATGACGATGAGGGTGGGAAGCGCGAGAGAGAGCAACGTGGAGGAGAGAGTGGGCGGGTGGGACGGGTGTTGGGAAAGAGGGGGGTTGATTCAGAAGCAGGAACCACACACATGAACACATGCCTGCACGTCAAGCGTGGCAGAAAACTGAAACTTGCCTGCTCCAATCTGCGTTCTCCTACGCTCAGTCCCTGCTGGGTTTTTTCTTTTCTTTTTTTTTTTTTTAAACAGGAAGATAAATGTGAAGCCTAGGGGTACTATTGTTTGGACATCTAACCAGGAACTGTCGCTGCTCTCATTGCCCTGGCATTAACAGCAATTATGCGCTCTATTCAGGCGGCTTTTGTGCGTCCGACCCCCGGCCCCCCCTCTGCGCCCCCACCCACCCTCCACTTGCGCAGCCCTAACACACATTTCCCGCTTTTCTCTGCTCCCTCCCACCCCGTACTCTCCCTCCCACTCCGCTACTGGTGAACTCATTTGGCTACTGGAGCACTCTGGTCCCATTATGAATGAACTTACAGAAATATGCACATTCAGACGAGGAAAAGACGAAGAAGGGAGAAAAAAAAGAAAGAAAGAACATACCAGAAGTACTTCTGGAGCAATACCTGAACTCAAAGAGCCCTGCACATAACAGTCTGTGGATTTATTTCCCTCAGTCAAAATGAATGTACATCTGCAGCTTAAATGGTCTTAGTAGAAAGTGACATTTTCAATGTTTTTTGTAATCATGGCACTTTGTGAGAAATACCAAGTCTGGGTAATCATCTAGCTAAACCTGACCATAACCCTCATGTCTAAAAAAGGTGGAATCAATAGTCATTTTAACCTTATCTTTTCAGCTGGACGCAGCGCAGCAACACTGCCAATAAAATCTCAAATCTCCAGCAAACACTTCAAATTATCTTACCACCAGTTTCAATGAGTCTCTATTTGAAAGAGCTCCATGTAAGTTCACTATTGGCTGGAAAGTGAGAAGAACCAACACCAACACAGTGAACACGTGTATTTGTACTATGGGCCACTTGACTGGGATGAATGCATCAGCCATCCACCGTCCTTCAAGAATTCCCAATTCAATAACAGCCACGTGTTTCTGACAGTGCAGTGACAATTTTGTGTATATTCATGTTTAAATACAGACCTTTTCTTTGGAATGAGAAAAACAATGAGAAAATGAAAAAATTAATATCATATTCTGTGCATATTTCTGTTGCTTTTGAAATTAGCAGTGAACTTGCCAACAGTTCCAGGGAGTGCAAAACGTTCTATCTGCCAAGGAAAAAACAGTAAATAAAAATAAAGCAATGCGCTGTGTAGAAAGATACACATTTAACTGGTGGCTACATGCATGCAAGCACACACATACACACACACAGAATAATTTAATTTCCATGTTTCAGGAGCCCCAAGCCCTGTGGGCCAGGAGCAGAGCTAGCCTATATTTAACAGATGACAAAAGTTGCATTCCAGATGTACAGTACTATCTTTGTGTTGAGCTCTATAGAAATGCATGGGAGAAAGAGAGAGCGAGGGTGGGGGGGGGGTTGCTGCTGGGAGAAGAGTAGGGGGGTTACACTGAGGGTTGAAGGGGGGGTGAAAGGGGGGGGACCAGTGCACAGCTGCTAAACTAATGCCTTTTTTTCCTCTTTGCTCACGCACAGAAAAGCAGAGTGTGGTGGCTCACTGACAGAAACAGGGAACGATACAGGAGGTGAAAATGGATTTATCCATTCTGAGCATAATTTGTTTTACCTAATAAAAAAAAAAAAAGAAAAAAGAAAAAAAAATACCCAGGCTGTGCTATGACTTAATGAGTAACAGGCATAATCTGTTACATTGAAGTCAAAATTAGGCATCAGATTAGCCGTTATTACATTAAAAACAATGAAGTCAATGATTTAATTAAAAAAAGGTTCAGCCCCAAACCAGACTTGACTGCAGCTGAGTGTTAGCTACACCCAAACCCAGCTCACACTGCCACCAGGGAAGCACTACTCCCTTTGCACTAGTTAAAAATCTGATTAGAAACACACTCGCAAACTGACTGTTTTTTTTTTTTTTGCCTCTGTGGTGTTTCAAGCAGAGTGACAGATCGACGGGCGCGTAAGCTCTCACGCGGCTCAGCCTGCCAACATCATCAGCATTAGACAATTAAGCCCCACTAGCTGAGAGAGAGAGAGAAAAAAACATATATATCTCCTCTGTAAATATTTACTGCACAAATCTTTTCCATTCATTCACCAGTCGCTAACAAAACCTTACTGTACTCCCTCTCCCTCTCTTTCTGAGCCCCCCACCACCACCACCACCCCTTCAACACTACCACCACCGGCACCACTCCCCCACCACCGGCACCCCTACATCTGCGATTCATTGACTTTACAATTTACCACATGTCGAGATGGGAGAGGTCGAGCCTCCATCTGAATCACGGCACAAATATGCGAGTGATTTATTGTTTTAAAAACCCTGGGCCGATTTAGTGCAACTCCACTTTTCCTGAGCATTACTCCTATTGGCAGACCATGAACAATTACAGTTTGGACTAATTAAGCTCCGAGAATGTGCTGTGCACCGCTAATGTCTAGCAGGCCCCAATTTTAGTTTAATGGTGCCAAACTTTGCTTCCCAGCCCCCCCTCCTTCTTTCTCTAAGTTAACTCCTCAAATCCAAAGCAGATTGTGCTTTTTATGACTGTTTATTGAGTAGAGAAAAAAATAAGGACCTTTTCTTTCCCCTCGCCTCACATAGGATGAGAGAAACAGCAGAGAGAGAGGAAGAGAGGGAGCACAAAAAGGAATAGTGGGAGGGAGAGAGAGACTGAGAGAGAGAGAGAGAGAGAGAGAGCGGGAGCCGTTTCCGCCATACTTTGTAAACAAAAGTGATTTGCAAGACAAAAGGAGCGCAACCTTCCAACTAAATTCAGAGTGCATTTTGCGGCTGGAGGCACAAAATGCGGCCGCGTCGTGCCACGAAACCCCCCGCGGACACCAATTAGGCCCCATTAACATGTAAAGCCAATTTGATATGGTGTGGGCCCTATCCCTTAAATCCGCATTAAACCATCCTTCCTCTTGTCACAGCCAAAAATCCATTTACAGCAGCCGAACACACATAATCCATATGATATACCATTGTTATGCTTATGCTGCTGCCACGTTCAGGAAAGATACTGTCTGTCTGTGTCAATTATAACAGATAAGGCCGCAGCAATGTGCACGCGTGAGCACAAAGGCGGCGGTGTTGCATTCACTTTCTGCATGTTCATTACAATAATCTGACCAGAAAATCCTCCATTATTTCTTCTTAAAATGGAAAAAAAAAAGATAAAGGAAGTAGTCAGCCTTTATGAAAGTGGATTTATTTTTTTCTTAAAAAAAGGTGAATCTGCAGCAACATGAGCGATCCTGGCATGACAACACGACTGAAACAAAGAGGGAAAAGCTATTGTTTCAGCCACACAAAGCCTTTCCACCGTCTTGTAGTAAGAATCGCCACGGGTTCTGGGAGCGTCTTTTTTCACTCCAAACACAGCGGTGGATGCTCGGTGTTGTGTTTTCATCCCCCTTTTGCCCTCCCTCCACTTTCTTGTTCTTTTTTAAACTACTCGTAATTATACGTCGAAACTCAAAACCTCCGCCAAAAGTCTCCAGGCTTGGAGAATTATGGGGCCAGGGGTGGCGTCAAATATCTTAACATTCATAAGTCCGAGAGGCAGTAAATAAAGCCAGTGGATTTACGGCCCTGCAGCCCCGATGCAGGAGAGCTGGCCGCCCAGATCCCGCGCTCCCTCCCTGAGCCTCTGCGTCTCCAGACCTGTTGAGGTGTGATGTTAGCCCACAGCACCGGAGTTAACCCGCCGCCTTTTTTCACAAGACCTGTGTTAGCAGGAAACAAAAGGTAGACAGACAGAGGAAGGGAAGATAGAGAGAGCAAAGGGAGCGAGGGTGGAGGGGGGGTCCAGTGAAAAGAGATAGAAAACTGGGGTGAACTGGGCAGGCCACTTCTCCGATTCGACCTGCACCCAGTGATCCAGCAGGCCTTTGTGTGAGGTTTAGGGAGGAGGGAGACAGCGAGGAGGGAAAAGGAGCAGACGAAGACAGGAAGGGCTTTTAAGCCCGGGTACAACATCATGTCAAATTGCTAAATGATACTAAATTGTGAGCCTCCGTGGACTTAGGTGGTAGGAAAAACAAATTCCCACTGATTATAGCTCCCAGAGGTCAGACAAATTATGGTAACCGCCACATGCAGGAATTTCTTTTTTTCCCCCCATCAAGTTGTGCAAAAACAAAAAAACAGGAAAACAAGGTAAAATGTCTGGATAGATCAGGATTAGAGCCAGCTGACAGAAAAAAAATCCAAATTTATCAGAATTTTGCTCTAAGAAATACCTAAAAATGTTGCCCTCCAGACATCAAAAAATTTCCATCTAAACCATTAATATCAAATACAGAAAAATAGATTAAAAAAAAAAGGCCTTGACGCTGAAAACCACATCCTGAAAATAATATTGCAGCATCGCCCAAACCAAGATGAGCAGGAGGAGAAAAATGAAGGGAAAAGCAGCGAGAATCAAAGGCTTTCCGTGACAAGACAGAGAAAGACTCATTCCAATAATACTAGCAGTCATATTCAGAGCCTCACATGACATGTTAGGGAGCAAGACAGCTAATCAATGTCCAGGTGAATTATTTATGCCAGCTTTAAGTCTAATACATTTATATTACAGCGACCGCTGACTTCAAAGCTCTAATGGCTGGACACACAGGGCGCTGCAGACAGTGGGGGCCGAGTCTGTACAGTAGGAAGATCACTGCAAGCCGAAAACCACGTCCATCCACACTCGCTGCACAGGTAGATCTGGGAATTCAGCTGGATTCAGTGTTGTGCTCTAAATTGCAAATACAGCACCTCCTCGACAGTCAGCGGTGGCTTCTAGATTTTCTAATGACTTTGTCTCGCATACAAGAAAGTGGCGCAGAGAGAGGAAGCCAAACAACAGGTAATAAATCAAGGAAAAAAATAAATACACATTTAAAAAAAAAAAGATCCTTCCTTTTCTGAGAAACGTCTGAAAATAGTATTTCAGGGTTGGAATTAAGGGAGCAAAGGTCAACGCCATCCTCGCCGCAGCATCCTCCAGCCCTGCTGCACACAAATTTACTGCTTTTTTAACTGCTGCATAAGCACAATGACATGAGCGCTCCACGGACCAGCGCGGGACACGGCAGCACGAGAGTCACAAAGAAAAACTACAAAACCTCCGCCACTGGAACAAGGAAGTGCCCTCAGTTCAAATCATGTGTGCGCGGCTGTGTGAATGTGTGTTTGTGTCAGCGCTGATGAGAATAATGAGTGACTAATTCCACATACCAGCCGGTAGCGTTAACAAGACTTGACTGACTAAGAGGAAAAGAATGGCAAAATGTTTCTCGAATGTGCATATGCCGGGAATGATAAAAATCTTTTAAACCATAAAACACACACACACACACACACACAAACACACAAACACACAAATAGAGAGAATTGTGTAAGCAGCAAAAGAGATGATTTCATGTGAAACCCTGGGCGATCAACTCAAAGGCAGAAATTGTGTCAAACACAAAGGAAGGCATTATGTGTCAAGACGTGCATTTGTTTTCAAGGTGTGCACAGAGAGAAAATTGAGGCAACAAATATCAGTTTCGTTAGCCAGAGCTGAGGTGGTCGGGATGGTGGATGGGTAGGAGGGCGTGTGGAGGTGGAGGGGGGGGGGTCATATTTCCTAATGCCTGGTCTTTGCCTTAACCTTGTAAAATGAGATGACAGGTCCTAAAGTGCAGACTTGTAATTGCAACCGTTTAAAATAGGGGGGCAAAAAAACACCCATTGCTTGAGAAAATTATTCAGCTTAAGGATCGCCATTGCCCAGTGGGACCAGCGAGGTGCTGAGCAAATGAGTAAATGTGCATAATTATAGCACGGGCTTATTGTGTCTAAATAACATTAATTTATTTAGAAATATGGGTTTACATGGCACATGCTTTTTTTTTTCTTTTTTTTTTTTTTAAAGGCACTGGATTCCTCATTAGGAATAGACATGCAGAGCACAGCATAGTGTTGCACAATCATTATTATTCAATAAATCACACTTTTAAAATACAGTTTACACACATTAGTGATGACTGAAAATATTTTTAAAAAGCTTTAGAGAGAGAGAGAGAAATAAAATCTAAATTTTTAGGCATGCACCTTTCTCAACAATGTCCTCACACATTGTTTGACACATGCAAATCAGCTTATTTGCATATTGATTTATTTTATTTAATTTGTGCGCTTTTTACATGGCTTTACACTGCTTGCGGCAGAGAGCCAGTGTAAAAGTCTGAGCACTGGTGCAGCTTGCCTTGGAAATAACAAGAAAGAAAAAAAGGGGGTGCATGTTTGATGAGGCTGTGCAAACACAAGAAGCCAATTGCATTATTCTGTGGGTTAAAAAAAACATGCACTTGTAGCGTGCAGCAGCACACACCCTGCACAACAGCAATAATAACTATAATTTTCAGAATTTCACTTGAATTTAATTTAAAAGTTGTAAAAAATATATGCCATGTGCACATGACCTGTCATTTATTTATGTCCCTGTTCTTCCAGTGCAAAAAGCCCTTAGCACTGTTAGCATGCTAGCTGCAGCCCCCCCCATCCCCTCCCACCTCAACACACACACACACACCCACAGGCTGCATGCCGCTGCACTGAACACTTCAGGAGGGAGCTGCTGCAAAGCGAAACAAAACAAAAACTACATTTTTTTAATAATCAGCTGCACTTCTCAATCTCCTTTTTTTCCCTCCTGTGTGTGACAACACTCCCCGAGCCTCCAGAGAGTGTGTGTGACAGAGAGGGAGAGAGACAGAAAGGAGAGGAGTGTGTGTGTGTGTGTGTGCACATAGAGTTGTAAATAAATGAACTTACTGTGCGTGCTGTTGGAGAAAGTGATCCATTGGGAAGGTAGGGGCTTGTGAGATCGGGGATCATTATAAATGGATAGCCCGGGTACGGTGGGCTCTTGAACAGCCCTCCATCTTGCCTTTTCGCAGCTAACATGGCGGGGGGGGGGGAAATAAAAAAAGGAAGAAAAGTTTTTTATATAAAGTTGCCTTGACAACTTTTCTTTATTTATTTATCATTTCCTCACAACGATAATAGGAATATAATACTGGTGATGCATTTGAGGACCGAAGCGGAAATCTCCTCCGCTTGGCAACATTGTGTCACGGTGCAGAGAAAAATAAAAGAAGAAAGTGCAACAATGAAGCAGAGAGACTCACCCTCCTCTAAACTTTCTCTTGTTTTGTCTCTGAAAGTTTCAGATCTAGGCGGAGGCCGTCTTTCCGCCTTGAAAATGCAATGAAACACAGGGATTGCGTTAAAGTTGAACGGGGGCGACACTGAACTTTTTTATTTATTTATTTATTTTAGCTTTTAGCGCACAGGCTGCTAAACATGACACATATGGAGACTCACTAACAAACACACACACTTTTATAAACTTAAACCCGATCGATCCCCCCCACCACCACCACCCCTCACTACCCCAACACACACACACACTCCCCAACACACACACACAAGTTTTCAACCTGCAACGCTCACCTCTGAGTCCGACGAGCTGTTTTGATTCGTTTCCGACTCGTTTACGAGCGAGGACTTGACGTCGGCTAAATCCCTTTCTGCAGAGGAGTTCTCCGAAATTTTCTCTTCCTGCTCCCCTTCGTCTTTGAAGGAAATCATTTCATCGTTTGCGCCCAGATCGTCCCCTCCACCGCCGTTGAGCTGCGGCATTTTTCCCGAGCAAAAGAGCACCCAGAAGAAAAAAATGTGTCTTGCCTCTCTTTTTCTTTTTCTCCCGTTTCTTTTTCTATCTGAAGCAGAAGTGGAGGGGTAAAGGGGGGGGGGAGAAGGGGAGAAAAAGGGTCGGGGGGGCGCAGCCAAAAAAAAAAAAAAACAACACACACACCAGCAAGTAACTTTTTTTAAACCCCCCCTTGATGTCGGGTGATCAGGAAAAGTCCGAGTTTAAGTTTAAGAGGAAAGAGGGGTCTTCTTTCTTGTATTGGCGTTTTCCAAAAAAGCTCTGGCGGATGGTTGCAGGGGGGGAAAAACTCTAAAAAAGAAGGGGAATCTTTGGCAGGAAAAAGGAAGCCGAAGGAGAAGGAGCCGAGCCGCTCGGATTGAGTGAGTTGAAGTTGGTCGGAGTGGTTTTCAGTTCAAAGGCGGCGCTGATTGACAGATAGAGAGGGATGGAAATAGAGAGAGTCTGGATTCAGGATTATTGACAGGGAGAAACACACAAGAAACTAATGAGATTCAAACAGGGAGGGACTTGAAGTGACGTTTTCATAAATAGGGAGGAAAAAAAGAGAGAGAGAGAGGGAGGGAGGGAGAGGGGAGAGAGAGAGAGAGGAAGCAGTGGAGGAGGACTGCAGTGAAAAAGCATGTGAGGAGGAAAAAGGCAGTTTGGGAGCAGGACAGTGATGGTGAAATAGGAGGAA
Source organism: Amniataba percoides (assembly GCA_037176925.1). Classification (NCBI taxonomy): domain Eukaryota; kingdom Metazoa; phylum Chordata; class Actinopteri; order Centrarchiformes; family Terapontidae; genus Amniataba; species Amniataba percoides. The sequence continues at coordinate 7,144,050 of JBAJHX010000024.1, read as the reverse complement.
GATAGGAGTTGCTCGCAAATGTGGATTAAACGCACATATGGGCGGTCTCCCGGTAGAGAGGAGAAGGAAGAGGAGGTGGTGGTTGGTCGGGAGTATGTGTGTGTGTGTGTGTGTGTTGGGGGGTGAAAATAAAAAGAAGGTACTTCCTCCAGGCTGTTTGCAACCAGTTTGACTCCAGCACTTCCCGATCAGTCTGTCACACCTTGACTAAATTAAGTCACATCTTAAAATTAAACTTTCTTTTTTTTATTATTATGATTATTATTATTGTATTATTATTATTATGTCCTTTTCTCCAAAAATATCTCTTACATCCATGCTTTTATAACATAACCTACTTTTCTTTGTGCTCACTAAATACCAGAGGCCTCTCAGAGCCGAATAAAAAGCTACGACTCCCAGCTTGTTTTCCAATTTTATCTGCTTTGTCAGTTCCTTTAGATCTATTTTTCATTATATTAGATAATGTTTCCTCAGATCTTTTTTTTTTTTTTTTTTTTTTTGGGACGGAGGGTGTTGTTGCATCCTGCTTTCTTGACAGGTGTGATGTCCTCTGGGACTCTAACCTGAATTCCTCACTGGCAGCACAGACTGGGCTGTTTTATTTTATTTTTTTTATTTATTTATTTTTCTCTTCTTTATATATATATATATATATATATATATATATATATATATATATATATATAAATATATTTCTCCTCTCCCTCAGCAGCCAGACTGGACACAAATAACTGATGCAGATTCGGATGCTCCATTTCTGCGTCTTATTCTTGCGGAAATGCAGCCTCAGAAAGAGAAGGCACATAAGATAACGTGTACAGTGTGCAGTTAACAGGAAAAAAAATGTAGGGGAAATAGAATTTGACCACATGAAATTGTAACATATCCCTTACGTTATATGTCTGCAAAATCATATTTAGTTTTATTTCTACTTTTGTTCATTTTACACGCACATCAGATATTTTATGAAGTCAGTTTTGATTCACTGTGCTCCCATTAATTAACAATTAAGATTAAAAAATAGGACAACAAAGAGAAAAATGTCAAATATTTAATCGTTTCCCCTGAGTAAAAACTGGTTAATTAGGGTTAAATGTAAAATAACAATACCAAAAAAAAAGCTGCTGTTACCACCTGAAATGTATATTAAAGCAAAAAGGGGAAAAAAAACCCTGGTCCAGCTGAACAAGGGGATTGTGCATGTGTGTGTGTGTTTCTGTGTGTGTGTGTGTCAGTGATGAGCTCAGCAGCGGCGATCCAGTAACCTTATCTCATCAGCTCAGGAAATGCAGTTTCTATTATAGCCGATATTTGATGGAGCAATCACAAAATCAACAATGAATTTCAAATGCAACTGCGCGTGAATGGAGCTGCAGAACACATCCAGGTGACACTTAACGCTCGTGTTGCAACACGGCGGGCTCCTCTCAGGCAAAATAAATCGCTATAAGATCAAAAGAAGACACAGAATTGCTGATTAAAAAGAAAATATTGTTTCATGTCATGGTGCTGGTTAGATGCATGAAAACAAACATTATGACAGTAATTCCTCTGTTTCTGCTCTCAGCAATGTTGTCAGACAGCGGTGATGATGAGGAATTATGTGCACAGTGTAGCACTAAAGTGTTGTTGGGTCTGCCTACCAACGCACCAAGACCAGGCAACACCATGAAAGCAGACTATTCCGCTCAGTGATCACTGATGTGCTTTATCTGGATGAGGTGAAAGCGGCGTTTGTGTGAGCTGGCTGCAGCCCAGCCAGCAGTGCGAGGGAGCGGGGAGGAAGGGGAGAGGAGATCGCCGTCTCTGGTTCTCATCCAGTGCGTCTGTGTTTAGGCAGCCGGTGGAAGAAGAGGCACCCCGCCGCTCGGGGCCCTCCAAAACTGAGCCCACACAGACCAGACCAAAGCAGAGAAGCTCCAAGCTGGCCTCTCCCCGGATTGCCTCAGCAGGTACCTGAGAGTTTACCGGGGGCTGGCAGCGTGTTATCATGCCTGCCGTGGGGACACCTGCCTCTGATGCCGCCCTGGTGATTCTAATCTGCAGGACCCTTTAATAAGATGATGATAGGCTGCGTTGCCGCCGCTGCTCTGAATTGAGTGAATGAATGAATGAATGAATGGAGCACGTGCAGCTTTCCGTTGGGTGTTATTTATATTGTTGTGGGTTTCACGCGCTCACCTCTGCTCCACGTGCACATGTGGTTTCGGTTCCACTGGTGTTGGGGAGGCGGGGTGGTGGGGGTTTGCCTCACCCGCACACTTCCACGTCTCGAGAGTGTGGAGGAAGTCAGAGTCAACGCTGGTGTCTGATCACAAGCCCCCAGCTCTCTACTGTCTTCATCAGGCCTGATGAGAAACACACACACACACAGAGGTTCTGACCTCAAATTGTTTGAAGCCAGAAATAAACAAACTGTGGCAGATTTAAATACAAAATCTGTGTCTGTCTATATGAATTTAGTCTATGAAAATGCAAATACTTTAAATATTATGTGATACTTTAATATTTTATACCTCATTATACCCATTTTACATCATATGTATGTTTTTGCCAGACTCTGCCTCTTTCATGCTACTTCTATATAGGGCATAAACAAAACATGATAATTATAACAAATCTTTTTTTTTTGTTGTTGATTTTATAGTTTTGGCTTGAAATATATATGACAATAAATACAACACAAATACAAGATGTGTCAATTAATTTAACTGTTATAAGGCATATTTTTTTCACTCTCATAGGTAGCCAGACATCTTTTTACATAGCAAACCTTTTATCTTTGATGATGTTTCGGTCTCTAATAATTCTAAGGACATGATAGCTTTTAATGTTAATAATTAAATGGTCGATGCATAGTGAGGAGGCACTGTTTGAATGAGCTTTGTGAATAGAGCTTTTTACAGAGACGACTGTTCAGTATCAAGAATCTCTTAAATCCTCTCAATCCCAGCGCACATATGTTTATGTTTGTAGATCCAGCCGTTTAAAGGTGAAAATAAAATAAAGGAAAGAGAAATTAAAATGACAAATGTAGTCTGTTCTATCTATACGCAATCTCATATATACATAGTATTTCATGAATCATTGTTTATAAATATTATGTTCTTTTTCATAAAATCATGTTTCTTGAAGATGCAACCGTCACTTAACGTTTTGCAATTTTGGCACCTTGTAGGGAAAATAAATTCTACACGAGCACTCAAAGAAACAGGTTTGAAAAACACAGAGCAACAGAGCAACAAACTACTTTGAGAAATCACCTACTTTTCTGTGAACACCCTCATTGTTTCATCTCAAGCAGGGAACGGAGCAGCAGCACACAGTGCACATCCTCCGTGTTTGCAAACAGTTAATTACCCATCATGCATCCATGTTGGCAACCACACCAGCTAAAAGGTCTCTCATTGCTGATTAACATATTACTGCTGGACACTTTCTCTTTTTTACTCCCTCAAAAAAAAATGCTTGTTTTGCGGCAACTATGGTTTGATTTATTCCGGTAATGAAGTTTGTTCACTTGATAATAAGTGAAACTTAACATTTAACTTCAGTTGCATTTATTCAAGGGCAAATTTCCTCTATTGTTGGGAGAGATGCTGTTAAGTATTTTGGCATTTATTGTCAGCGCAGCGTGTATAAATTCTATCACCGGCATAATACTGTGGTTAGTCATAATTACTTGTATACTAATGGTCCTCATCAGTTTTTGGGAATGGACTGGATGGAAAAATAGATGTCTGATTTACCTGATTGTGAAAAGACTGTTTCATGCTGTATATTATTCATTAGAGTAAAAGCAAATCAGGCAACGAATATCTAGATTGTGCTTGCATTTGTGTGTAAATGGTTAATTGTGCTTTCTTGAATAGTGTTTTTATTACTGTGCTTGCTAAATTCAGAACACCACAGTTCTCTATGCAGAATATTTCTGAGGGCATTATGTTACTTACTCTGACCAAAATATTTGGTCATTCTGTGCTGGTTTTGGATTTGTATGTATAACACAACAGATGATGAGGAAAGAGTAACTTTCTTGAAAAATTAATCATTATCTGTCAATTTTTTTTCTCTTATTGTACATGTAGAAAAGGAAAGCTCCTCCGCTCCCCTGCCCCTCAGCGTCGTACTGTAATCATTTGACACAATGGGACAATGCATTTGATAAATACATATAAAAGCTTTGTATGCAGAGATTCTTAAGAGTCCTTGAATTTAGAAAGAAAAATATGTGAGTGTTGTGTTGACCAAAACTTGGGCTGAGGATATCTTTTTCACACAAAGCTGTTATGTGTATGACGTATGTACCGAAGTACTGTTTATGTGGTTCCTGAAAGTCAGTAATGTTGAAGAGACTAGTTTTCCTGGAGCACATTTATACTTGTAGAGGTCAACCCCCCACCCCCCAACACACACATTCACGCAAACACATACTGCCAGATTGTTTTTCTATTTGTTTACAATTCACAACACAAATCACAATGGAGACGGTGGAGGAAGGGAATAATGGTATAATGAAGAGTGAGTCACATTGGCCTGTGACTCTTCACTCATCTAAAATCAATATTACCCCCCAGAGACGTCTTAGCTAATATCACAAGCAGCTCAACAAGCATTTCATTAGGTTAAAACTTTATGAATCAATCACCTAAATAGATCAAATCTCACGATGCAGGGCCTAATTCCCCGAGCGTCTCCAAAACTCATCCACACAGCTTCGTGGGAACCATAGTAGGCCGACTACGTGAGCTGTCTCCCGTCGCCTCCAAAACAAACAGCCAAGCACTTTTCAGAAAGGGACGCGATAGTCATTAATCAAAGTCTGAGGCAGGTCCTGAACTCTCTAAACATGGAATCCACCTGAGAGACGAGGTAACCTACAGTATGTACTCGGGCTGCTGCAGATCTGGCGGCCAGCACAAATACCGCTCATCTAGTCCGTCACGGCAGCATCTCACAGGGAGAGGCGAGCCAAGCCGCTGCTGGCTGGTAAATGTTACTTAAAGGTCAATGGTATACACGCCAGCGGGTTAACGGTTTGAGTCATACTTTCACACTGGTCCTACAGTGAATGGATCAGCCGTCAGGTAGCCAGAGGGATTTTTTTAATGTGCTGATTTACGTCTTGAGTGGAGGAGAGGGTGATGCATTTTTGCATCTGGACCCTCTGCGGACTACATTCTGGTGCAATGCAATAAAAAGTACAGTAAATCTTCCTGCACGCCCATATGACAGAGTATAGCTTTGAATGTACCACAAAGCAAATCACTGACAGATTGTATAATTAAACAAAAAAATAAGATGGAAGAACCTCGAGGATGCTCAGAGTACGACCCTTCGTGAGGAAACGGACACTGGCTCTCATCTCAGATCCTGATGAATCTGAGCTGTCAAGTTTGTCAGCTGGTGAGCCACTAAAAAGTGACACAGTAGATTTAATCTTTGACCTCTGTGTTTTTTAAACCATCGGCCACCCCAACGGCAAAAGCAGATGCACAGGACAAGTGGCTACCTGTTGACCCCTGCTTTGTGTCCTCCAAGGAGCGAATGGGAACTCTCCCTTTCTCTGACGTCCTTGTGTGCCGGACCCACCGCATCCCTGGTCTGTTAATGGGGTGGAAACCCTTTCTCATTGTTGGTTAAGAGACTGGGAGCATCTCATGGACGGCACTTCCTCAAGCAGGAAGCAGGAGGCCTCTTTGTGAGAGAAGAAAAGGAAGGAACAGTGTCTTCTTCATGTCCCTGACAATGGGGGCCATAATTAAAAATCACAGCGAAGGCAAGTTGACCTTTGGGGGACTGAATGAAGGGTCATTATGTGCACGATGGAGCCAGGTTGTCTTTGTGTGATTTTGTGTGTGTCCAGAGAAGTGTTTTCTGCTATTTTGCATTTTAATCACCATGTGCGATCATTTGGATTTATTATATCTGTTGCCATTCATCCCAACTCTGTACAATGAACAAAATCATATCATACTGATATACAAGACAGCACAATGTGCTGCTCTTACACACGGTGCTCACACAAGTGCTCCTTAAATTCCACTGCGCTACTGAGTTCAAGGCACTTTAATTTTGTGATGAGCAAGTTTTGGCTGCAATGGTTCAGCACATATTATCTCATCACTTTTTTAGAAAATCAAACTGCCAAGATGGATTCATGAAATTATAGAAAATGTAAAGAAAGCTCTTCTGTTTTTTCCCATTTGAACTTGACACTGCTACTCATTTGCTAAGTTGTAAAGTAACATCTGTTTATCTTTCAATGCTACAAATCATTGAAAAAGCTTTAGTACAGAGAAACAATTGCATATTTAACGCTCCGCATGCACACTTATTAACGAGCAACACAATGGAGACATGACCTTGAGTCAAATGAGTTGCCTCTCAGTACAAATCAGAGCAACAGCGTGTTCATTTGGCTATGTTTTCATTAACAGAATAGACGATGAGCCCATTAATGAGACATCAGTCTGCTGTCTTTGTGCAGCGCGAGTCAAAAGAAAGGTAAACATCATCCAAGGTTAAGTTGTGAGCAGGTTATAGTTGATGCAAAGGCTCATATTTTCGCCCCCATTTCCTGATAAAGACAACAGGAAAACATCATGCAGATCTAAACTAAAACTCTATTCATCAGTGTGAAGCGTGGTCATATGTATATAAACTCATTAATTTTTTTAAAGCTTGAGGTTGCTTTTGCTTTGTAAAGTGATAAAACTGATAAAGTGATTAAAAGTGATAAAAAAAATTCAGCCTTTATTCGATCGTTTACATTTTAGAAAAACAGTACAGGGTGGAGAAGGAATAAATAACCAACCTGTGTGTACCGAACATTATTATTTTAACTGCTCTCTTTTCATTTATACTTTGTGCCGTTAACAGCTGTGAAAAATTATATATGTTTAACATTGGTACATATCTGCATCTAATAAGCTCTAAACCAGTTATTGTTATTTTGTGTTCACTTACAGTTATCTTTATATATAAACATATATATTACCCATTCTTTTAAGCTGCACGCCTCTTCTTTTTCATATTAATAGGAGTACATGTCTAACCATATATAACTGTGATGGTAGCATCAGTGTATGATCCAAGCCAGACACTAGTGGAAGAGAATATTAAGACTATTTACATACGAATAAAAGTAGTAATACCATAGTGTAAAAATACAGTTCAAATACAAGTCATGCATTCAAAATCTGCACAAATAAAACTACACTCATGTTGATAGCAGACTGTACTGTAGTATTGAAAGTAAATCTCTTTTTATCCAAAAAAAGGATAAGAAGATATGTTATCTTATTATAATATATTGAATTAGTTATTAAAAGCAAAACCCATTTAGTCAGATTCCACATCACTATGAAAAGTTTGTTATTAACAAACCTTGACCCTGCAACTACTGCATTTTTTCAAAAAAAAAAAAAAAAAAAAAAAAAAAGGGTTTTCAAAAATTCCCAAGCTTTTGTCAAGTAAATGGACGTGAACCCAAACTGATAATTTTCAGGTGAGGCAGTCACAAAGGAAAGGCTGAAAAGCAATGAGGACTGTAAGAATAAACCAAACTGCACATTAGGAGTTTAATTTCTCTCTTAGATGAAATGCTTTTTGTTGTAAATATGACACACACTGTACACTCACAGCTGCTCTTAAAGGTCTGTCGGCCTTTTGTTTAAATGTTTAACTCTGATGGAGGGATGTGAGTGTATGAAGTTTAAGGGCATAGTTGGTTCAAATATCGATTACCTCTCAGGTATTCCTTTTTCCAGAAAATTGATCCCAAAATCGTTCATAATCATACAGATAGTTGTGTGTTAGGTAGATCAGATACAAAGTGGACACACACACACACAAACACACACACACAACATTATTAAGGCCCCAAAGCTTCATGCTTCTGCCTTAAATGGAGTTTTTTGGCTGCAGCCCTTGTGGTCTTCTTCAAGGATCCTAATTGAGAAATTAATGCAGAAAAATCTATCAGCCTCAAGTTTTGCGTCCGATAGACTCCTGAAGGCTTCAAGCAAACAGCAATCAATGCTTTCCACATGGGCGACTCCAAAGCCCCCTCACTCTTTTGTTTATGTGTTCATAGCTGCAGGATTTTGATATATGAATTTCAATGAAAAAAAACAAACACTAATGAATTTCCTACCTGTCGCGATCCCCTGTATTACACATTGTATATTCCAGGGCATGAAATGATGTCTTTGGTCACCACTTAGGTATCGGTTAACAAGATTTCTAAGAATTGGGATATATTGTGCTGAAATTGTGCCCTTACTGGCAACACCTTTGAGCCTGTCTTATTTACACTTCAAAATGAGGATCTTTTAACATTCTGTAATCATCTGCGGCATTGTCGCTGGATGAATCGCCGCGTTTTGTGCATCCCTCTTGCCTAGAGGACATCAGCTTATTTATGGCCATTTTAAAGCACCGCACATCATCAGCAGGTCAATGAAAAACCAACCTTGAATTCCCTTTGACACAACTGTCTTTTTTCCAGCACTCACACAGCGTGAGAGCGCATCACCTTGTTATGACTCAAGGCAAAAGGCAAAACGGAGAAAAGCAGCCATAAAAGAGACACACGAGGCTAAAATCTTTAAGTATTTTAACAGTTTCACCGCAAATACAAATGCGGTTTTCCTGCTCTATCTCTCTTGTACGGTCAAAGTCTCGAGGAGAGAAACGGACATTTGCTCGCGGTTGTTGCACAGGGAAAACGAGTGCCATGTTCTTCTTTGTGCTCGTTAACCACCTTCCAAATTCATCATAAGCCCAGAGATCAGATCACAGTAATATTTGATCAATATTAATAAGGATAGGCAAACTCCTCCAGTAATTACCACAGTCTCTGGGCTTTGATTTCGACCATTACTAACGCCTCTGCATCTTTAGATTAAAAAAAGCGACCCCCTTTTATTTCATAACATTAAATCCCGACATGCATCTTCTAAAAGCTCTAATAAGACAAAGATAAGATTTGCATCCCCATACAAGTGTCTTTTTCAATTGATTATGAAGCCGCCATTGATGTGCGAGAAATTGATGTTTTCCTCTGTTCTTAAGGGCGGCTAATAGAAGGGGCGGGCTTCGAGGAGGAGACTTTGCTACTTTGATCTTCAATCAGCAAAAAATCCCACTTCTTCTTTGTCAGACTATATTTGGTAAATAACAGTGACAATCTGCAGGGCCTGGAATTGGAGGGAAGGAGAGAGGGAGAGGAAGAGAGATGTGTTGAGGCGATAAAGAGGGGTTGCTAAGTGGGAGAAAGAGGGAGGACAGTGGGGGGAAAAAAGGCCACAAAGAGGGGAACACTTGGCTCGTTAAATTTAGGGTATTAATATGTGAGATGAGACGTTAAAAAAAAAAAAAGTGTCTGGTACAGTCACAAGATGCCAAAATAGCTGAAGTCGATGGCGGGAAATATTTCTTACCTTGTTTATTTGGAGTATTTTGAGTGACGTTACATTATGACACACGCAGGAGGCTTCTAATTAGGTCCTATGAAAAACAACAGGTGGATGTGAGAAAAGCAATAAATCATTCAGCCAACATGGCTGCCAACAGGCCTTGTTGCCTTCTCTCTCTCTCTCTCTTTCTCTCTCTCTCTCTTTCTCTATCTGTCTGCAAAGAAAAAATGTTGGTGGACAAGCACTCTGAACAGATGTACAAGATGTTGTGTGCATCCTACGCATCTCTGTGTGGCATTTTATAATCAAATTCTCAGTGATGTTGCTCGCGTCTGAGTATGCAGACCTACGGTGTGAGAAAATTACAACACAACTGAACATACAATAGGAATATAGATTAATAAGGATATAAAATAGTAGTTGACATTAAAATAATGGTTTGACATGAGAAATTTTACCTTATTAGCCTGCTTGCTCTGGCAAAACATGTAGCTTTAGCATCTTAGCTGAGCATAAAGACAGGAAAGCATCTGTCTGTCCAATAATAACAAAATAAGCAGCTCCAAAGCTCACTGGTCATCCAATTATATCTTGTTTGTTTATTATTAGGGAAACAAAAGTAAAAAAATAAAGTTTTTGGTTTTTTAAAGTGTTATGTGTGTTGTTTCTTTGCTAGTTAAAGTCGAGTCACCTGTTTAAGTCTTTATGCTAACCTAAGCTAAGCTAACTGGCTGCTAGCTTAACCACACAAACAAGACAGTGGTTATCAATAATTTTAACCTCCTGGCAAATATGAGAATCTCCCAAAATGATGAAACTATTGACTAACAATTAAATCAAATTTTTGTCAACATTAATGGCCATACATTTTAAAAAGCTCTTACTTGATTTGCGTCATCCACTCCAGAGCGGCCGTCATGCTACTTTTAGGAAGAAAAAAACGATGTAACTTTAGGGCGAGTAAAACAGAAATGAAACGCTTGAATTTGCAATATTGCATGTCTCCAATTAACATACAAGCTGTTATAGCTGCGCACAAAGAACAAAATCAAGCTTTAGGCACTTTGCAGGCAGTTCAAAGTTAGATTTCTTTTGAAAGAGACCCAGACAGGTTAAGTGGACACGTGGGCAGAGAAAAGGTGCTTTAACACCTGTGAGAGTCACGAAAGGGAGACAATTAGGAAATGGAAAAATCCTCTGAACTGTGCATACGTGTATATACATATATATATTATATATTTCACATACATAAGCAGGGGAAAAGAAAAGGTGGCACAACAAACGAAAGATAAAGATACAGCGTAAAACGAGAAATAAGAGAAAAACAAAGGCTTGCATAGAAAGCTGATACATATATATATATATATATATATATATATATATATATATATATATGAAGAATTTAAAAAGCCCACAGATTAGTTAAAAGGGACATGAGACGAGAGGCGGGAGCTGCAATGGTGAGCTGGATAGACAGACTGGAGATGAAGCCGGAGCTCAGTGGGAGGTTGTGGAGAGGCTGGGGGCAGGCTCCAGGCAGAGGAGAGGGCAGGGAAGGATTCGTGGCCCAGGATCAACAACCGCACACTCAATAAACCCCCACGGACACCAGGGAGAAAACCTAATATGCCTTCAACACATGCAAGCACTCATTTACAAATGTTTACAACCTTTAAGGAACAAAAAAAAAAAAAGGTGATCCAATGCCGTTCGATATCAACCCCGTAACGGCCAAATAGCAAACTGGGGATAAACCTGAAACAGAGGGCAAATACAGCAGATGTTTTTTGGTTTTTTGGTCTTTAATTAAATTTTTTTTCTAGACTTTGTGTTTTGTTTTTGTTCTTTTTTTCACCTTTTGTCAAACCACAAAGAGAGTGAGAACAATCAACACGAGGAAGAGAAACGTCCGATTTAAACTCACTTTTCAAAGTAAGCTGAGGCTTTCGTGTGATTCTCTTACAATGCTGCTCCTTCTCAAACTTTAAAATCTGGACCAGCGGCATTCAAGTTACAACCTCTGCGCAACCTCCTGAAGAGTGCTCACTTTTCGAGACGCCCCGACCAGCGAGACCTGACCGAGGAAGACGAGGGAGGACAACAAACGCTCCAAATGTACAGTTATAAAAATGTAACAGCTTTTTTTTTTTCACACAGGGTGAAGATAAAATTGTAGGTTTGTGCAAACTGTAAAAACCGAGCCAGATACAGAAACAGATCATTTACAAATTTAGGTCTGTATTTTTGCTTGGGTAAACAGTACATGCAGAGGGGGCGAAAATATCGAAGAAGTTGCTTAAAGTCGGTTTTGACCACAGGTTAGGAGCTTAAAGAGACTCTGATTCCTTTTAATACCCCGTTCTGTCATCGCCTCATGTTTAAGAGACATTAAACTCTCAACACGTACATTTAATACTCTCAGTGAAGTGAATCTGAACATTAAAACGCTCACATTCGTTGCTCACCAACATGACAAGCATCAACTGTTGCTGAGAGGATCCTGCGAGGGGACGCCATGAATATTCGTGTTTGTAATGATCTTGTATCATAATGCATTCATTACAATAATTTTACAATGCTTTATTTATTTATGTGGCGTACATGTGTGTGGTTGCATGGTAATAATTTAACCGCGTGACCTCCGCACAGTGTAATTGTAGCATGGTATTGATTTCTTAATTTATAAGCGATTCATGAATATGGATTAAAAGAAAAGGCAACAGTTTGAAAGAAAGAAGAGTAGTATTTTAGACGGAGTACACTCTGTTAATAAGTCTGACTTCATTCCTTCCCTAAAGTGAGAGGATATAAGGTTGTGAAAGTGGCGAGAAGCTGCTGCAGCTGAAAAGCTCCGGTGAGGACTGAGGGCTTCGTGTAGTGGTTACCGGCTCACTGAAGCCTCTGACCCAGCGACCACCAGCCTCTCAAAAGTAACTCAAGCCAAAAGTGAACATAAGAGGCTCTTTCTTCCAGCCCTGTTAAGAGCTCGCATCCATAAAAAGCTCGGCTGCTTCACTCAGTCTAAAGATGGAAGACTCCTCCAAACGTTCTCCGGCCAGAACTATTAAAACTAAAAAAAAAATTCACACAAGCCGTCCCTGTCGCACAGAAAGTGTTTTAAATAGACTAATGAGGGCTTGATAAATGTGCTGTTGGTGTGTCTTTGCCTTGGCGCTTTACACAAAGCATTGGTAGGCGCTGCTTTTTCCTGAGTGGCTCAAAATTCAAATAGTGGCATGCAGACAAAAGAGAAAAGAAGAAGAAAACTTTTGTCTTTCTCGAGGAATGAAAATTTCAGAGGGGCTGTTGCTCTCCGATCCCTGCGGGTCCGCGAGTGGCCCCGGAGCCCGCCACGACGGGAGAGAAAAACCTGTGTCAAAAAGTCTGTTTTCTAACGGAGCCTCATCTGCATATTTGAATAATACATAGTGCTTATAAGCATATTAAATGGAATGTGGCCACGCGTCATTTGAAGGCAGAGATTAGACCTTCCCAGTTAATTATAAAGATGTCAAATGTCAGCGGGTGAACCCACGCCCTGGGGTCACCCCCTTTAGTTTGGTGATTATATGCACAAACTATAGATAAAGTGTCATCATACAGGCTATTAAGGTGCTGAGGCTTAAAGAGAGGCTTCCCCTCGCCTTTATTACTATGCAGAATCTGTCAGGGGAGGAAAACGAGACCACGCACTCTTAATGGTTTCTCAAACAGCGACTACACTCAGCCTCATATTTTCCCTCACATACTTTGAAACCAAGATTAAGAGCGAGGCTCAACTGATGTTAACTTGCTAAATTAGCTGGCTTAGACCTTTAAGTTTTTAAAAAAAATCTTTTTAAGATAACGCACCCTTGGGTAAGACAATAGCGAGGCAGTGTGGGCGCATATATGTGTGTGTGTGTTTGTGTGTGTGGGCTTGTTTTGGTCATTACTGTACCATTAAGAGCCAATCACCTCAGCGGGGCAGCCTTGTGGAAAGCAGCGCGGGCCTGAGAGAGCACCTTGGGTTCACCTTGACAGGACCGCCAGTCAAACGGGGCAGCCCTCTCTGTGTTCCTGTCAATCTGACTCCCCCTCTGAAGTTCATTTAAAGGGAGGAGCAGCGGCTCACTAGCTCCTAACAGGTAAGAAGGGCCCATATTATCAGCCCTTAGAGAGAGCAGGGCAGAAGTCTGATGTGCTCTTTCAACTGTACTAAACTGTCTGTACTGTAGCTCAGCTCGCTGACTGGCTAGACACACCGTCGCACACACACACACACACACACACACACACACACACACACACAGCTCTGCGGGCTGATTGGAAAACAGAGGAAAAAGAGAAAGAGCAGAAAGTGGAGAAGAATAGGCAGAAAGATGAGAAGAACTGATTTGCATGGGGAAATGGAGATGTAAAGAAACGGAAAGATTAAGGGTGCGGGAATAAGGATGAGATTAAAATCTAGGAGAGCCCGGTTGATGTGTGTGTGTGTGTGTGTGTGTGAGTGAGTGGGTAAAACAGAGTGGAGGTGGAAGCGGGAGGGGGAAGAGGGTGAGAAAACAAGAGAGAGAATGGTATATTTTCAATGGAAGGTATATTGCAATCCACTTTTCTGATTTTAGGAGTACACTGGGGAGCTAAGGAGTTTGTTTTGGTTTGAGGGAGCTGACACAACATCCACCGCTTCCACCGTCAGGCAATCCCCACCTTACACACACACACACACACACACACACACACCCCTACATGAGGCCCCAGCCCAGCCCTTCCAGCTTCCTCAATATTTCATGGGATGAGCCCATGCTGACTAACTCAAGGCCATGCAAGCAAGGCTCCCCAACCAACCAAAGCGCTCGCAGTCTGCCGAGGTTCCTGGTTGCCAATATCTGCGATCATGGAAACAATAACATTTAGCTGCGGTTCCCAGGAATCAGATTAATGAGACAAAGGAGAGCACCAAGAAGACAGCCATTAAACGTAAATTATTGTGGTAAATGTTTGCCTTTTTGAGAGCTGCTCCAAAAGCAAAGATGCACAGCTGTTAACTGGCTTCGCAAAACATTTTCAGGGAAGCGCAACACTTTCTTTTTTTTTGCGCTTTTCGGAAAGCTGAGCCCAAACAAAATTACATGTAAGCTCATCTCTGATAGCATCCTGTGGGTCTCAAACAGGTAAAAGTTCTTGAGCTCAAACTTTTTTTTCTTTTTTTTTTTGGGATGATTGCATGAAGTTACCTCATGCAAGGTTCTTCTTGTTGGGGGAGTTTTGTTGTCTCCATTTTTGGCCTGCTTGTCCACCTTCACAACTTCTGTTTTTATTTATCCAGAGATAGATAATAATAATGATTTGGAAAATGGAAAAAAGGCCACATGTCAATTATTTATTATATTTGTTTGATTCTTTGTGAGGGGGTTGGTATGAACATGGACAAGGTTTGTAGTTTAACCCCAACGGGTGCCCACCAAATTGCAATAAAATACTACATTTTCAAAGAAAAAAACCCCATACTTAACATTTTTAAAAAATGTTACTTTCAGCTGCAGATTTGCCCTCGTGATAGAGAAAATGTCCCTCAGTCTCAATGCTGTCACACATTTTTTTATTTTGAACATAGACAGTAGATGAAGACGACATTCGGCTCCTTGATGAAAATCTGAATGACCGAGGATGAAGATCATCGTGGGTCTTGGTAGATTTTAATGAAAAACGACACAACTGTGCACAGTTTCGGACCCGATCTTTGTTTTTCTATTCAATTCAGCGTGAACGCCGAACCATCAAACGCTCCCAATTTTTGCCACTCTGCCTTGTTTTGTCTAGATTTTCTTCAAGCCGAGTGTCATTGGAGAGTAAACTATGTGTATGCTTTCACTCCTTTGTATTTTTTCCCCCCTCCGCCTCCCTTTTCTCTCTCGCCGGATGTGCGCGAGAGAGCCAATACGCGCTTGTGTGTGTGTGTTTGCAAACGAACGTGTGCAGGCTTTGTTTTTCTTTTGAACATCCCTTTGATGTTGCTGTTTATTTATTTATTTCTCTGCCTGCGAAGGCCCTTTCTCTGCGGTTAGGGCTACAGCGGATTGGGCGCGCGTTGCTCTGAGTGCCATCCATCAGCGAGGAGCCTCTCTGACGGGTGAACCGGTGACCTCGGCTCCCTATAGCACATCAGCTCGAAGCCGGAGAAGCGCTGGGGGATTTTTGTTTTTTAAGGAGATGTAGTGTAACCAGGAGGGCCTCTGCTTCATCACCACCCTGTCTGGCTGAGTATCAGTGTGCGTCACATGTAAAACAACTATTTCATCTGTGTCCAGGAGGTACTGCTTTACTTTGGTTTCTCCGTGATAATGGAGCTCTTGTAGTAGGTGTACTTTTTACGGCTGATTTGATACCCGTGTCTCTGCCCAGTCTTTGGTTGTCAGCATGATGGTGCCATGGCTGAGGCCGGTCCAATGAAGACTTTTAATCATGAACTTTTCACTTAGAGCAGTTTGAACATAGCGAAAGTTTCTCTTCTAATTCACATTGATCAACCGCTGATGAAACTTACTCACTCAATCAAAACTTGAGTTAAGTGGTAACTTATTTAATTATTAACTTATTTCCAGATGTTGCTGAATCTGTCCATGGTGCTGAAATGACCTGGCTAATGTTGATATGGGAGCATATCCCAGCATTCACTTGCAGATTTTTATCTAATGGTGCATTTGTTTTTCAGAAAACCACTTCCTAAGTCATACTTTGCAAGCGTCAATTGCTACCATATATGAATTTTACAGTCCACTGTTGTGTGCTCGTATTCTAGTTTTGGGAGCTTTAATTGCTGCGCTAATGACTTTATGATACCGTTTAAAACCTAATCTGCCAAGCCACTAAGATGAATCATGATGTACCAACAACACGATGCATTGAGTCAAAAGCAAAACAAGGTTAAAAGAAATTGAAGGATTATCAATAGCAACATGTAATTGGATGGTCTTAGATGCATTTCCTCTGTAAACATTCACATATAACCTTACAGGCGACTGAAGTTGACCTTCTCTCCCATCCAAGTTCAGATCCTATGTTGATTTCTTGTTCCTTGAAGCAGATCTCTCAGACCATGGCCTTCAGGTTAGTGTTCTGCTTGTCTTTGACCACGTCTCTGGCATTCCTTGGATGGTGTCTTCTCTGGTGGATAGCCATCATCCATCAGTCTGTACATTTTAACCTGTGGCGCTGAACCTCTGACAGACACCTACTGAGACATCCTGACAGCTGAAAATAAACCCAGGCCCTTGTGTCCTTTTGTCTCTGCTGACTCACAGAAGTGTGTCGACTGACATGCATCACTCATTATTTAAGACGCCTTCATATACCTCTGTGTGTGCTTCCAGTTCCCCAAATTTGCAGCTTTATGCTCATTTGTTAGCTTATGCTGCAAATAAAAATCCTGGAATGCAAACTTTAAAATGTGTAGATGAGCACCATCAGCCCAACCCTGGAATTTAAAGCCATTCAGTGCTATACTCAACAGGTAAGGTGCATATATAACACACTACGTATCATTAGATCGCAGAAACCTGAACTCACATTCCTGCTGGAGTGGTGCATTATCAGTGGCTGCTGCCATTTTGATGTCTTCTAAGCTTTCCTTTCCGTGAATTCCAGTGGCCCTTCATACGCAGCAGACATAGGACACACCTCTGATGCTGTGTGTTTCCACAGTGCCGCTGCCTTCAGGTGCTCTCAGAATAAAGAAATCATGCCGAGTTCACAGAAGTTTTGGTAAACACAACAGGTAAAGTCAAAGTTTTCTTTGATGCCCGAGTCAGTTCCTTTGGTAAATTCTGAAGGATCATACACAGTGAAGGCATTGCTGAATAGCTTGGATACCGCAGGTGGCGAACAGCTGATTGAATGTCAAAAGACCTGATCAAATGAAGATTTAAGCCTGCTGGAAAAATGTCACTTTCTGAACAACAATGAATTGTTAATGACCCCATTCTGCACAGTAAGGCATAAACAAAAGAAACAAAAGGACCCAAACCATACCAGAAAAATGCCCCCCCATATCATAATGGAGTCACCAGATCCCCTCACTGTTGGGGTCAAGCATTCAGGTTATTCCTTTAATTTCTCACCTGTCTTCATTAAAAGACACATATTTAAAAACATCTCTGCTGAACTTGGAATGGAAACGAGGTCAAATGATAAAACCATAACCTAAGACTGTCCATTGTAAAGACCTTCCTTATATGCCACTGTTGACCTTTTGCACTGTTCACATACAGTTTTACTGTATAATGAGGGATTACACGGCGTCAGTTGCAAGTAAATAAAGCGGTTTAGATAATCTGACTAAACTGTTGCACGTTTACAACCTGTGCGATCATCTGACTGCTTCCTCGTCTTGACCTGTCGGACTTTGCTTTGGTGACGTTGCCGTCTTCCCAGATCAGCAAATACTTTAGTGAGTACAGTTCTAAGTCCAGTTCAATCTTAACTGATAGAAGGGGAAAAACGGGCAAAGTTAGAAGAGTAAGAACCAAGCTGTAATAAACCATCATATCTACTTTTTTTGAAAGTAGATATGATTTTATGGGGCAACATTTAATCAACATTTTTAAGTTGCAAACGGAGGTTGTGCTCTCCTGCATTGTAACAGAGTTACGTCTACCATTAGCACACTTCTTTCACTTTTGCTTTGCACCAATTGGAACCCAAGGCCTCTGCACAATCACATGGCACTAAATGCTGGTGGAGACAAGCGCTCCAACTACTGACCTCCCCATATTCTTTGTGGAATGGCAAACACTCTCAATAAAAAGTTCTTAGTTACACCATCTTCAGCCTTTACTTACTTTTCCGTCCCATTGTCCCATTCCAGAGAAAGACCACCAAATGAGAAAAGCATTTTTACTTTAATGAGCGCTATGACTACCTATTGAAAGGCACTAGATGTCTGCAACTCTAAGATCGTTACCTTTCTAAATGACCTGTCCTTCAACCACTGCCATCAGCTCAGCATACAGGATTACATTTGATTTCAATGGGCACAGACAGTGGCTGAGTTGAATAAGCAGCTTGTCTTATTAGACTCATGAAAGAGATTTTTTTTTTTTTTTTAGTCCACTGGCATCATTTCTGTGGGCTGTGCATTTCAAATATGCTGGAGTGCTTCTGCATTGACCATGACACCCCTGCTGCTATTGTGTCCACATAGGGGTGAATATCAGTGCCACCCTTTGTGTCCCCAACCCTTCCCCCTTCTTCAACAAAACCTCCAGATAGATCCAAGGTTAAAGATTTATAAGCTGCGGAGTTAGCAAACACTGGCTATTATTTGCATGGTTTTAAAAGCCGTGCCAGCGTGAGATGGAGAACACTACATTTTCCTACAGCTCCACAGAATTTCAAACCAAAAGGTAAGAAACAAAAGTCATATAGTAAAACCACAAAGTCTAAAAAAAAATCCTTTTCTGAAGGGACAAAGTAAAAGGTGTTTTTGTCTGCCAGTGACGGCTTCATTTGGTCTGAATCGCTTTTGTCCTCGCGGCGGTTCAGTGTGATTTCACAATATCATTACACACACAAAGAAACAAAGAGCAAAATCCTAAATAAAGCCATGCAGTTTTAAAGTCTGGCTAAATATGTGATCAGTGTTGGAATCATTCTTAAAAAGGAAGGTATGATAATAGAAAAAAAAAATTTAAACTTGCAAGTACCATTGAACTCTGTGGGACAAAACAGCAAAATAATCACTCCGTGTTGATCTGTTGGGTAAATAATTTATTTGACACTTTCCTTTCAGCATAACTGTCCCGGATTAAAACTCGTGTCAGGAAGCTTTCTACCAAATCTCAATTATCTCAAAATGAATCATAACTAGGAGTGCACCTGGATATTAAACTGCCTCTTGTCTGTTTTTGTTGGTTGTCGTCCGTCATCTGTCCAACAGAGGAGGAGGTATGCGCAGTTTTAGCTGTGTTCCCTTTAAACTACCACACTAGGCCTCATTAGGACGTAGCCGTCTCTCTCCCACACGATGAGGAACTGTTCACCTTCTACCTTTATCTCTGTAAACACACATAACTGTGGTTTGAGGACGGAAAGTACTCATTTACATTCGTTTTAGCTACAACGTGCTTTGCAGTTGTTCTGCACCAGCTTAGACACGACAAGTTGAAGGTGAAAGCATTATTTGGTTGCCAAAGACGAAGCACAAAGTCCCGAGAACCAGACTGCTGGGTGGTGCGTAGAATTTGCCTGCCGAAGGTCTCTGGACGTTTTTTCCTCTTTCTCTCTCTCTCTCTGGAGGGGGACTGTGTGAATTCAGCATTTTGATCCCAGAGTGTAATCGAGCGTCTCCTTGTCTGGAGAACCGCTGAGGGATTGAAGCGCGATCAATCACCCCTCACCGGACTGTCCGGCCGTTTTACATGCGGCTGAGTCCAAACCGCCCGCCAGTGGGGGAGGCGGAGAAAGAGGGCGTGAAAAGTTCTCAGAGCGCTCGGGACACGCTCGTGTGCGAGGCAAGTTGATGATTTTCTGATCACACTGACGTGGCGTGACGTCCACTTTCACTCAAAAGAATATTTATTTGCACCCTCAAACACCCTCTCACGTGCGTTTTAGGAGTTGTTTACGTTGGACTTGGACCTGAGGTTTATGCCAGAGACATTTGTTCTTCCCTCTATGGAGACATAAGATAAATTCTAGTAATCTGAAGCAGCATTGTCCCATGAATGCTCCTCAGTGGGGTCAACCTTTGTGGTTCACTTTAACAAGCATGCCAACAGAATAATTAATATGTTTTGACCCCCTCCTACGCCGGTCAAAGGAAGGCCTATAGGCCAAAAGTGTTGCTGCTCTGTTTAGCATAAAATGAATGCATTAATACCTGGAGACTCAATTATTTTGCAAATAGTTCGGTTGATGCTGCAGGTTTCGACAAGCTGCCAACTTTGAAGAACTTTGGCTGGAGGTGATGCCGGTATTTGCGCTAATCATAGATAACAGTATGGCATGGATGACTTAAAATGATGCGTTTCATTCAGAACACTTTTTAAACATCATTAATAGAATTTATGTTGTTAATGCACGCTGTATTTTATGTCTAGATATCTTTGATATCATGAATCAAAATGAAGGAATTCAACATAGGGCATTTTGTTGCCCTGTTTAAGCAAAATCATGATACAGGTTGCCTCACAAAGCTTCCATCTTACCACATGACACAGATGTATGATTGCTATGAATGGGGTTCAATCCCACCTCTATGTCAGCCCTTCACTCTTGCCCGGTAGATCGAGACGACTCTCTTTACCCATAATCCCCCTGCTGACTCCTTCCCCTTTCTCTCACCTGATTAGAATTTCTGCCGTGGCCTGTGGGATTGGACGATTTCAACATATTTTATTTAACTGCTTTTGTAAGCCCTAATATTCAGCAGCTGTGATCTATGGCTGAATTACAATTTTCAGGGTCAAGGAGGGACTTTGCTGTGGAAAAGGGGTGGTTACAACTGCTGTGCAGGTGGGGAACTGTGTGTGTGTGTGTATATATATGTATGTGTGTTTGGGGGGGTGGGCTGTAGGGGGCGGGTGTGGAAAAAGGAAAAAACAGAGAGAAAAGGGGAAGGAAGAATCTCACGAGTTGTCTTTAAAAATGAATGAGAAAATGGGTAATCCCAGAGTCACAGCATGAAAAGAGGGAAAATCAATATGGCCTCTCAGTTCACTGGGGCCCTCACAAGTCCTTGAGATGAACAAAAAGTTGTGCATTTTGTTGCCACATCCATACGTCTCAATAGAGAGGTGTGTGTTTTGTGTGTGTGAGCCTGAGTGAGTGTGTGTGTGCACACAGTAAGCCTGTTTTTTTTTTGTTGTTTTTTTTGCAGACGCAGCTTTGTGTTTGCAAGGCTGTATGGGCGGTGCAGAGAATGCGTACGAGGTATTTGAGGGGAAGTTTGGTTCATAATTCAGAGCTCGAGCGAATCATGTGAGCAAATGGGACTTGAGTTAATTATACCGAGCTCGTTTCCAAATTTTAAACTTGTCTGAAGGGTCTGAGAAAGTGACCTCAGCAGCCACCTTTTAAAGGGAGCCAGATAAGGACAAACCGGGATGCTTTCATGTGGTGAGCGCAGTA
Source organism: Amniataba percoides (assembly GCA_037176925.1). Taxonomy (NCBI): domain Eukaryota; kingdom Metazoa; phylum Chordata; class Actinopteri; order Centrarchiformes; family Terapontidae; genus Amniataba; species Amniataba percoides. Next base: position 7,122,514 of record JBAJHX010000024.1, on the reverse strand, counting down.
CTATTTTCCAAGAGGCGGAGGGATTTAAGAGGACATCATACAGGTTCGGTAACCTTTGGACTTCTGATTCAATTGACCCGACGCACCAGCCTGAAACAGGCCCCCCTCATAAGAATCCAATTCCACTTCCTGGCCTATGTGGAGAAAACTGGCCCGGTGAGCTCTGGGATTGGATGCCCACTCATGAATATTTAATTGCCACCAACCATCTGAGGCGGAGGTTTTGTAGAAAGGGGGAGTAGGTAACAGGCTGCTGAGGGTATTGGAAGGGGTGGGGGGGGGCTTTTTATCCAGACAAAGCAAACACACATTCTTGTCTCCCTCTCATCCGGCCACCCTTCCGTCCACCTACATGTCTGGGACGTAAGGTTGCTTCACGGCGAACAAGCGCACACCTTCTCCATCCATCCATCCGTCCATCCATCCGTTTATCCATCCCCCACTCCCCCCATCTTTCTCCTCTGTGCTGTCATGCTAAGTGATGCCCCCCCCCTCCTCCCCGTCCTCCCCTCCCCTCCCCAGTTGATTAGCGAGCTCTTCAGTAGCTTGTCATGGCGGATGTGCTCCATCAAAGCTGATCGACTCCTCGTTTTTCCAGAAAGATGTCGCGGGTTATCAGTGCGCGCTCAGATCTCCGGCTACGGGAGGAGCGTGACTGGCAGGCCGTCTTTTGAAGACAGCGATTCCTCCACTGATGCCTCCCAGTTGGAAATTTAGAATCGTGTCTGCTAAGACACCATATGCAAAGTAAATTACTGTACAGGGGCGAGCCTGACTAAACCCTCCTCTCTCTGAACGTCCAGGCCACTGAGTGCCTCCGAGGCAACCTGGCCTCCTTTGCGCTCATCTCCACTTTTCTTCTCATTTGTCTCTTACTATCAGTCGTCCACTTTGAAAATGGACAGCAACCATGGAAAAATGATACTGCACAGAATCACGGTTGATGATTTACTGGTGAACTTTTGCTTGAGTGCTGGGGAAGTCCACTTCATCCAAAAAAAATAAAAATAAAAAACATAACATTTTACACCAAATAAATGACTTAATATCTTTAACATCTCCTTGAGCTCGCTGTGCGTTTATTCTCATGCAGAAAACCACAGTGAGGAAGTTAATTGAAAGGGCAAAAGGCACGCAAATACAGACAAATAAATAAATAAAGCTGCGGCCGCTATAAAGCAGCTTCGTTTTCTCCAACTCCTCATTATCATGCAAATGACATTGCTGGTTACAACTGTATGTCTTTGTAGTGGTAAAGTGTTCATTTCAGTTCAAAGGCTGTGGCGGTATTCTACAGGGAGAGAGATGGAAGGTATGATGGAGATGGAGATGGAGGGTTGGAGGTGGTGGTGGTTGCGTGCCGAGCGGTTTAGCCTAGCTCAGCCTAGCTCTGACCCGGCTCTTTGTGTTTCTATTGTGTCCACAGTCAGGCAGCCAGGCCAGGTGCGCCCTTAAAATCAAAACCAAGGCAGATAGAGCTGTGGCGGGTTTGAAAAAGTCACCTCCCGGCTTTACCTCCTCGCTCGCTCCTGAGGAATCAGGCGGGTTCCTCCCTCGGTGCTGTTTGTGCGTTCAACGACAGCACACGGCAGAGGAGGGAAATACAAGTTATGACACAGCGTCTTGGTTACTGGAATTCAGAACTGCTTTAATGACAGATGTTAAACAACACCGACACTGACACAGATCACAAAAGTCTTTATAGTTTTAGGCGCAGCTCAGAGTCTGATTGGTTATCTCGGGGGTACCAGAGGAACTGAGGGTCCTGGTCGACGGGAGAAATCGGTCACAAGGACATCACCGATGGACACAGACAGATATTTGTGCATACAAACAATTCAACAGAAGCATTTACACCAAGCACTCCAGCTCCATCTCGACCGCAGGGGGAAACATCCTGCATGCGCATGCACACAAACATTCATGTATGTATGTATGACTGCAGCCACTGTGACTTCTTCAAATAATGGGGGGCATTGTCATTTCTTTGTGAGCACAAACACCATTAAAATGGTCGACGGCGCTGATGGGGGCGAAAGAAAAGGCAGATAAAGGGCCGAGGAGAGAAAGAAAGCCATTCTGCTCGGACTGGTGGTGTGTACAAACGGAGAACATGGCTCCTCTTCTAACAGCCGTACACTAGAGCGTGTGTCTTTTTTTTTTTTTTTTTTTTTTTTAAATCGGGGGTGTCCACCGTATGTGCAACAGTATGTGTGCACTTTTGTGTGTGTGTGTGTGTGTGTGTGCTGAATCAAACACTAGAAGATCCATTGTAGTTCTCAAACAGTGCCATTGTGGGTTTTTCTTGGGTAGCTGTTGTCGCAGGGCCTCTGCTGATATGTGCGCATCTACGTGTGTGGTGGTGGGGGGGTGGCAGCATCATGGACACTCCTGGAGATGAAGCGCCCACCCTCCCGTCGTGATCCCACCACTGGAGCTGTTTATCCCGTTTAAGGCCCGCCCTTCACCGGGGGACAGACAGCTCAAACGACGCCTGTCATAATCCCTTGTCGTCTTAAATGGCTGACAAACATTGGGCTTTTTGTAATGGCGACGCCTCACTGAGGTTCCATGTTGAGGAACCTTTTTTTTTCGCTTTTACGTAAACCTCCTAGAAAGGGACGAGGGAGAACAGGGATGACTGCCGAGCCTGGCACAAGGGATGTTAGCGAGACAGACTGGGGTAAAGGAGAAGTCCTCCATTTCTGCTGATGACATAAGAGACCAAAACCATTCCTATATGATCACTCGTGTTATCGTTGCCATATCAAGCGAGGCACCGCGGAGCGAGGATCTAAATGCGATTCAGGCAGAAGCAGGACAGCCGGGCCGAGGACGTGGCTGGTGTGGAAAATGAACAGGGACACCCAAAGACTCGATGCTCTCTCTTGGCAAACGGGAGAAGGCAAGGAGAGCTTTAAAATCACTTTTCAGACATCAAATAATTAATTGCTCTCCCCTCTTGCTCCCCCCCCAATTCTCTCTTGGTGTCTGTATGGAAGACACAGCTCCAGTCACTTAAGGAGGGTTAACACCCTTCTAAATTAAATATTAAAAGGTGTCTGTACCTGCTGCTATTGTTGCCCCTTGGAATAAGATATAACCTATTTTTGACAAGTTTTCATCCTCAGCCTTCTGCGGTGAGACGCTTGTCGAAAACCAAATCAGCGAATGGGGGGGTGGGGGGGTGGGATGGTAGTGGGGCATGGGGAGGGGGCACTGATGAATAATCTAGTTCATATTCCAACGACACCCGCCGCTCACAGGGAGAGAAAGAGGGAGAGAGATGGGCAGGTGGAGAAAGGGAGAGACGGACAGAGGACGGGAAGATGAAAAGAGCTGGAGGGGGGAAAAGTGAGGGATGAGCAAAGAGGAAAAAAAAAACAGAAAAAGAAGGGGGGAAAAAAAGGGAGGAGTGGCAGATGATAGCCGACGTCTGCCAAGGTATCACATGACAGTGCTCCCGTTTAAATAATAAAACAGAACGGGGGCTCTAAACAAATCGTTATCTATCCCACCTCCATGCATCCTGCCTTCCCTCTGCCCCTCCCTCCCTTTCCCCGCTTTTAAAAACTTGTTTTAATGCCATTTCTTAATGAACATAATAGCTCAGCGCTAATAATGAAAAGAAAATAAAAACATCTAAAAACGCGGAGGGGCCCCCGAGTTGTCGCCGGCGCTCAATTATTTCCTTGTCAAGTGGGTCTGTTTTTAATGAGGCCCTGTGGGACTGACGTCTGTCAGTCAGCCCTGACTTTTTGACACCATTACAACTTCAAATAGAAGCCGCCGCCACGCTGCCTTCCACCGCTCACTCGCTAGCTACTGCTCCGCTCATCTGACAGGCTGGGAGGGAGGGAGGGAGGGAGGACAGGGAGGAGGAGAAAAGGTGGCAGGAGAGGTAGAGAGAAGTGGGGAGCAAGAGGGATGGGGAGGGAGGGAAGGAGAGACAGAGAGATGGAGAGAAAGAAAGAGGAAGAGAAGAGAGCGCGTCGGCACGTAGGTAGGCTGCACGCACAC